>QLOH01000549.1:0-722017 GCA_026901365.1 Sesbania bispinosa | reverse complement strand
AACATTACCCCGTTTCTTCTTCAGTGAGTACATGTCCATTTTCATCATCAACCAATTGGTTAACATCGTTGATGAAATTACTTTCCAACAAATCCCACAACTTCCTTGGAGAAGTTTCTTTCAACACAATCATTTTAATTTGTGGAGCTAGTGACAATTGAGTATTGCTCACTGTTATTTCTAGATTATACTCCATTCTAAAACTTTCATATTATTTGACCTTCCTTCTTCTAAGGTACAATCAAGACCTGTTGGACTAAATAGTCTTAGACTGTGCATTGTCATAAGGAGAAGTCCATCCTCCCATCAAATAAAGGAAGATCTAACTTCAACGTAGTCATAACATGTATCTAAAAATAACTTCAGAACTAACCTCTATCCAAAAAGGAACGCCACATTGCTTTGGCCCCCTAGGTCTCTTCCTCTATTAGTCAGAACCTTAACTTTGATACAACTGTTCGGTACCAGAGAGAGAAAAATCTCCACCTAGTAAGTACACCCACAAGAGAAACAGAAAAAACAATGGAACAAAATCATAAATTAACATTGTCAGCACCTCCTGCCTACATCCACAAACACACAACAAAATTTTATTACTCCATTTGCATTTTTAAAAGGAGAAAATTGCAAACCCTTTTACACAATTTTTGCACTGAAAAATTGCAAACCCTCTCTTGACAATAACTACCCAAGTCCTCAATACACCCAAATACTAGTGTTGTTGTGGTGAGTATAACCAAATTAGGACACATTATTTATAGTAGTTTCCTTACCACTCATTCTTCAAAACTACACATGTGGAACTTTGGAGGACACCACTTGGGCACAACACCAATGGCATGCCCAATTCTCTACCATCGTGGAAATCCAATTATTTGGAACTCTTCCATCAAATATGTATCATGCTTCAAGCATTATCTTAATCTCCATATCAAACATCACTGTGCAGTTGCTTGATATATACTTAGATGGTTTTAATGGGTCAATACCTCTAACCAAGCTCTAGAGTCTCTCTAACTTGACAAGAGCAATTACACCCATCAAAGCAGTCAGAAGAAGGTTGGTTTAAAAACTCTAGCACCACTTATCATTGTCGAAAGAAGTGTGCTGGAGGGTCATCACCTTACTGCACCATTCAGTCACCTTTAATTGATCTTGCGTTCATCATTACACTTCAAGCTATCGAAATACCTATATGAAGTCTTGAATTGCTCCTGTGATTTCTTAGTCATCGTCTAAGCTAGTTTCCAATGGCCCAAGGAAGTTTGTAGCCACGCCCTAGGCCAAGATAAGCATACGGTGTAGTACAATGCAAACATAGCATTAATAACCAAAACAAGTTCGTTTGGCTTAATCACTCCAACATATGTGAAGGCCGCCATTGGATTCACGCCGACAATGATGGTAACGCTGCTAGCAAATGCAATTATGGATTTTAATGTATGTTCCTTTCATGGGAAGGGATCCTGTACCCTCTACTAGAGAAGGTTTTGGTACCTTCTTTGACTGGTCAATAAATTCACTTATATCAAAATTGTTTAAATGGTCTTAATATTTTTAAAATTGCTGAAAAGTGTTTTAATTTTTAAATTTTTTTAAGTTGTGGGAAAGCTTTCTAGCCCTTTTTTTCCAGTTTTCTGATCTTGAAATCAACGAAAGCTTTCCCTTTGCAATTGATGGCAGGGCATTTTTTATCTTATTGACTATTACTCATCCCTTTCAATTTTTGTTCGTTGTACCGGAGAAGAGGAATTTACCTTTCGATTCCTCGACCACTGACTCAGATTTAGTTCACTCTCGCGCATCGCCTTATTTGAACCCATCGCATCGCCTTATTTGAACCCATTGCGAAGAAGTTCAACAACAGCTCCCATGTGTTCTTCTGGCACCCTTAGGTAAGTCTTAAATAAGGGGAAATTTATCACCTGTTGGATACTATTTTAGTGGCATCAAGTTTTATTAGATCAGGGTAGTTGGCAACTTGGCATCCAAGTAATCCATTGAAATTGTAGTTAATATGATCTCCATGCAATGATGGCTACCCTTTTCCGATTAATTGGGCTAACTGTTTTATGCTAAGTAGGCTTTCAAATCTAGCTAGTCATGTGGAAAATTAAAGCTATGATATTATAATGTGATTTGAGTTGGCAGTATACATTTGGATTTGATACCCCTTTTGGACAACTATTCACATTGATAAAGAATCATTTGGCAATTTTGTTTCATTCTCAACCACAAATATATATAGTTTAATTGTTAAATTGTATTAATACCACATTGATATGATATGACAGAGTAGACTACCAATCAACGTGGGCTCTAAGGTGTGTTATAAGCTACTTCTCTGCTTATTGGAAATTAAGTATTGTAATTGTAATCTTTATGAATCTTGAATTATGATTTGTCATAAGGTTTGAATTTGTCATCAGCTTAATGTTTCATATTAAGAATCATTGGATCCTTCACTTGGTTTGGCTTCTGACAAACTTGGTTTGCCCCACTGCACTCTAGTTTATTAGAGATACTTTAGATTACACATAACTAGTGTGGAATTGTGTCAGATATTCAAAGATCTTAGCAAAATAATTAAAGCCAGAATGCAGTGTGTGATGAGTACTCCAAAAAATGCTATATCAAAGAAAGTGTCTGCAATTAAAAAACTTAAAATATTTGTATAAAAAAACATAAATGCTTATCCTAGTATGTTTAAAACTTTATACTGTAATTCAAAGCTAAATGTCCAGCAGAACTCCTTTGGACTAAATCCAACACTGATGTGCACTAGAAGCTGCAACTTCAGGCCCAAGGCAAAAAACCTTGGATCACAATACCATGTAGCTGCAACACCTTGAGGCGCCTTGTCTCCACCTGCAACTAACCAAGTTGAACTACCAGAATGGGTAAGTGAGGAAAGGAAAGAAAGGCCAATTGGTGGATGAATAGGGAAGATTGATCAGTGATAAGGAATATCAAATAATGCGACAAGGAAAATATCAATTAATTTTAAGAGGGAAGATTGATGTAACTTTTTTTTATCATTCTTTTCTTTCTTTTGTTTGGGGAAATGGCAGGAACCTGGAGTTCTAATCTAGGTTTTGGACCTAGCTCTGTTACAGGAATGGCAAAGAGAAAATTGTTTACAGTGTACACACAATTTCATGCATAAATATATTGTTAAAAATTTTATAGATATTTCATAAGATGCATCAAATGTGACTGTTACCTGTTTCATTGATGAGAGCCATAAGTAGTTTTCTTGCTATCTTTGTTTCATACTTGGACAAAAGTGTTTTGATACGGTTTATCTGTAAATTATGTTTAATCAACTTAATCTCAGCTGTCAATCTATCTATAAGGGCATGCGTGATATCGTGATTATTGACACTGTCAACTTTAGAAGTCATGCATGATACCATGATTTCTGTAAAACTTGTCAAAATTATTTTTCAAACATTCACACCTTAAGTATTAAGTATAACATGATTTATTCGCTTCTGCAGCTTTATGAAAATGCCAGTGAGAAACACGAAGTACAAAATTGGACAGAAAGATTGAGGCTTTGGCTAAAGGAACTGTCAGTATTTCAAAAATCACTACTTTATATTGACCGTGCTTCAGATGAGAAAATATGGGTAAACCAAGTACCAAATACAGATATCCTATTTGGTTGGCAGCTCAAGGGCAGTAGCTCGATATGAAGGGATTTTGTCACCAGTTGGTCCCCGTGAAAGGCTCTTGAGGAGAATGCTTTCTTGGATTGGACTTATTCCCCCTACACCAGAAACACCTTTTGAGGCTGACAATGATAATCACTCTCCTGAACCTTATTTAAGGTTTGCTCCACAAAACAACACTTCTATTGTTGTCTGTTAGGTTGCTAGATATTCCTCTTAATTATAAAGGAAAAAATCCATGCTTTCCATGAAATTAGCTTTGAACTGATATTTCTGATTGTGGCAACAGTGATGTGGCCCAATCTAAACAATGAATATAGACATATCTATCTAATATATATACAAAAAAATTAAATGAATACTGAAAGTACTATTTATACAACATTTCCATATCGGATATATTTTTGGGTTTTTCCAAAGAATGCCTGCTCATCCAATATGTGTAAGAATGTCTTGAAAGTAATTTCCAGAAGTGTCAGTATGTTATGTGAGTGATAGGCTTCTGTCTGATCCATCTTGGATGATCCCCCTCTTCCATGTCCCATCATGTCTCATATATGAGTAATGTGGCACGCTGTGTATAGTTTTAGTTACTGCATTTGTACATTAAAACAGTGATATCAGTCAAGATTATAAACAACTGGGAAAAATAATTCTTAGATGCTTATCAAGATAGAATGCTCAGAATACGGTTGTATCTTTGACTGGTTAAGTATTTCATGGTATCCTATTTTATGCTTAATTTTAATTTGATATTTGAATGTGTTAATTGTCACACACATAATTGAGCTTCTGATCATATCTAATGCCACATAGGACATAGCACATTGCTGCAGACAATTACTAGTATAGGTCATTCTAGAAATGCATTGGGTGTTACATTTAGAAGTTGCTTGTTTGTTCTTTCTCATGCAAATTGAGTGGATTGGATCTATGTTTTTCAATTGTGAGATATGTCACATTTACTCAATGCATAAATACCTTGTCCTGATGTATTTTCTGTCCATACATCGTCTGCCAATAATCGTGTTGCAACATTGCTGCAATTGGATAAGCTTAATAAAGCTCTTGATGATGCTGAAATGACTATAAAATTTAAACCCCAGCTTCTGTCAACCTTTTGAACCCTCCACCTCTATTTCGAAATGATCCACTAGAGCCACTGTTTCTATTAGTTGCAGATCCCGTGACTGAAACATTTGATTGTGAAACTCCTTGAGAATTCACCTTGGACCCTGTTTCCACCGATTCTGTTCTAGAAAATGGGAAATTTTTATAAGAATTCCCACTTCTGGTTGCTGGAATACATATCTGAAGTAATTTTCCCATAGAATCAAACAATCAATAAACTCATCTGTTGAAGTTTATATTATTCCCTGGCATGCAGGTGCAAAACTAGATGCGTTCCAAAGAAGCAGAAAAGAAGCGTGCTTTTTTTACCATTGAAGATCGGAAACAGGTTTTAGATGATACTAATGTGTTACAAATCCATTGGTATGTCAAGGAAATAATAAGAACAGTCCTACAAGTTTTAAGAATTGTATTTTAGTTTTTATTTAGTGGAAACAAACATATGATGACTCCATTTATTTTGTTTTGCAGGGAAACTGTGAGTTGTGGTTTCCTATTTGAACAGGCTACCTTAGTTCAAACATTTGGACAGAGGAATCATGCCATTATAAGGTATCTTAATCTTTGGCTTATTTATGTCACTGTTAGTGCTACTATAAGTATTTGAAGCAATTCTATGTTGTCTTGGAAGCAACTCTGGTTCCACTATTAATGCTGAAATGAATAGTTTTACATGCTCTTTTATTATATTATTTTGTTCAAAAGGAGAAGGTAATTACAACTTATTCTTCTTCTTCTTCACACACTAGCCATTTTTATGTGGAAATATATTTGCAATATAACATGGACAACAATGTTATCCTTTTTTTCTGGGCCTGTCACCTATCTGATATGATCCTCTCATGTGTGAATCTGAAACATTTTAGTTTTAGTCCTGCAGGTATTGCCCATTATCTATAATTCCTTCTAGAGGTACATAAATATGTATTTAGGATGGATGATGAAGATTATATTCAACTAAAACAATACCTATAATTGTATGGTCAATAATAGTTCCTCTCACCTCCGACCCTCTCCCCTAAAATCTGGATCATTGAATATTAAATAGTAAGGATTAGAACATAACATTATGTGACTTTTTTAATATATTGAACCTATTGGAGAGATGGGTAGATACATGATGGGCTTATTCATTTTAATGCCAATCTCAGGATGGTGCCAAGTGCAGAGATTTGGAGCACGAAGTAGTCTTCCTTACCGTGAAGACCCACGTTTAGCATCCTTTATTCAGTAGATTTTACAGAGGTCCTGCATTGGGGCAATATAAGAGATGTCTCCAACTCCAATGGGATATTCAACTTAATTGTTTAATAGAGTTAATGATCTTGGACAGTTAGGCTCCGCATAAAAATACCATATTCTGGATCTTTGATTTTTCATAATTGAAGTGAGGGAGGAGTGGAGCTTCTCTGCTTTAGATTTTTGAAATGCTACTTAGTATGAATTTGATTTGCACGAATGGTTCGTGTCACCTATCTCTCTATGTCTTGTCACATGTCCTCCATTGATTGTTTATTTGCTATTAAATGATTTTTCGGATAAAATGTCCTGCACGTTCAATACTGAGCCACCACGTTCTGCCTATATTTCATCCTATTTGACACCTGCAGATTTCTTCTAAAAGAGTAACCATGGCCCTGTACCGATAGTTGATGACATAGAAAGGTCATAAGTTGAGCTTGTGAAATTCCACTACTTCGTGGGTCAATTTTGTTCACTATAGAGGAATTTTAACTTTTTTATAACATGTTTGTCAGAGCAGATATGGTGTCAATATCTTGTGTGATAGAAAATTCTAAACAGGTTTTTATGAAAGATTTAAGATTATTATTGGGATGCTATATCTCTAATTCAATTGCTATATGTGTCTCAAATATTTTGTGTATCAATACTATTGTCAGCATTCTATTTCTTCTAAAGCTATATTTTTGTGGCGGTTTTGGACTCCCAGTAATGAATAGAAGTAATTTATGACGGTTTTGTCAGCATTTAAGCAAAAAACGCCACAAAACATATTGTGGCACACGTAATGGTGGTGCTTGACCCATGGTTTCTCCCATTTTGTCTTTTGCATCAGTAACCTTATCTATTATCATTCTATCTCTGCCATTCTTGTCTTCAGGCTTAATGGACAAGCTCCTTACAATAGAATGTCTCTTTTTAGGTAATACCAGCTTATTTCATAACACAATTTTCCAAACCAGCAGACTTTTGTGAACCTGAAATACAAAAGGAACATTGTCGAAGGATCCTTGTAAACTGTAATGTTTCACAAATCACTATCATTATAGGTTAGCAACTTAGCATAGAAAAACAAAGATAGACATACCACCAGAAAATTTACTTGGGCTCAATACTAGTAAAGGCCTGTCAACTTTGACTGTTTGTTTGTCTTTATGATATTTGTACTTTCTTAATATCATTCAAGATCTAGCTTTGTTACAGTTTTGAGGTTGGGTGTTTTGTTGTATAAATTCAATGCTTTTTTTGCTACCCTGATGATAAATTAATGTTTATATTGACGATAGGTTGAGCTGAGGACATTCTTTTATGTCTGTGACCAAGATGAAAGCTACCCAAGAGGCGTTCATTTGGAAATGACTGCACAGAATGTGACAGTATGTGTTGGAGACTCTAGCTACCCAAGATGAAAGTTATTCCTGTATTTTCTGTTTATTGCAAAATCAGGATTCTGTTTAGAGGTATTTAGACATTATTTATATAATGTTTGCTTGCACACAACACTGTATTGAGCATGGTCATCTGATTTGGTTACTCTTCACGTGCTCCATCTTAAATTTGTCTTCATATTGCAATGCATGTCTTCATTAGTACATGAGATACTTGCCTTCTTTCTGTCCTGAAAGTTCCTTAGTTCTTATTCTATTCATTTTTGTTAAACAGACTAATAAAGTATATGGTCTTACATGTAAATCTGAAATTTTAATAATTCCTAATTATATCTTAATCCTTTTTCGTCTTTTTCATCCCCATTATCTACCACTTCTCTATCATCGGAGTACTTATTCACAGAATAGATGTGTGCTGATATTCTTGATAGGTTATTTCAGTTCATATAATCACTTGTACTCCTCTCATAATTTCTACACTTGCCATATGGATTTTTAATGTTTGCTTGTAGACTGAGAAATGTTGGAGAAGGTGAAAATCAATATCAACATTTATAAAATGAGATATTTTTTATTCTTATAAAACCTTCTTATGAATGTTATTGTTATCTCTTTCTGCAGTCATTGATGACAAAACATGTGAAGAAAGGCTTTGGAATATAAAACACCGTGGGGAAACAAACTTTTACTTATGTGAAATCAAGATTGCCACCGTGGTGCTGCCAGGTGTCGTTGGCATGTGAAGGGCATGTTTAAAATATTCATACATAATATTCTCATTTTTAACTATACAGTGTGCAGTTCAATTGAGAGTATAAAAGTATAACTAGACATTCACACACACTGTTAACTATAGCTAGTAACTCAACAACATTCATTGTTGCAAAAGCACATGGTTGTTCTCTACAAAAATAAATTTTGATAGTTTATTCTAAAGACTCGCCATCTTCTTGCAGCTAGGTACATGGTTCACCTTTGGTTGAATACTCTAGTGCATTTGAGTCACCAAATTCTGCATAAAGAACAGCAGAAGCTCTTGGCAGGGTACTAGTGCTGGACCTTGCTATCAGAAATGAAGATAGGTTCTCTTGCCGTGAGCTTAGATGGCGTGGGAATTCTGCACATTTGTTGTTGTCTGAAAAGCTAATCTCTGCAAATACAGATACACTAAAAGCAGCTTTTGATTCTGCAATTAATCGATACAGACCAAAGGTGATTAAGGCACTTCAAAAAGAAAGATGGTCAACTTCAGTAAATAGTAGATTAAATTCTCATAATCCTGGCTTGATATCACAAGCCTCTGATCTTTCAGAGATTGCAGAATCACCAAGATCCAATGACACTAGCCTTAAAAGTCAAACATCAGGAGAAGCATTGTCTTTTGACCTTAACATTGTAGCCATTGATTCTTGTGTTCGTCAACGACCCCCTACTGGAAAACATGCAAATGATCAGGTTAATTACTTGAAGTTGGTTAAGTTGCTGATCAATAGTGCTGAGTATGCCTTAAACCTCTTATATGATATAACTGAAGGGAAATTAGGATGTCCTCCACCAGAAGAAATGAGTATGTCCCCCCAGGCGCTCATGGCGTGAAGAATGCTCACTGTTTGCTCAACTTTGGAGACAGTATTAGAAATATGGATCAGCAAAATTCCAGAGACAAGGGTCTAAATCCAGTTATAAGATTTACTAATTGAAGACAAGATTGCCATTTTTTTCCAAAATATTTTGTTTTCGTTTCTGATTTGTAAAAGTACATATAGGCTAGTTAGATGTAATCTTGGTTTTGTATGTGATTTTCATTGTAATGCAAAAATCTGTATCTTTCATTTCTGTTAGTTATGGACGTTGGGGGCTAGTTTTCTGTTAGTTAATTATCTGAGTTAATTCCAGAGTGGATTCTAGAAGCATTGTATATAAGTTCCTCATTCTCTATAAATCAAATTTATTCACAATGATAGAATACAATCACTACTTTGCTGCTCTCTCTTCTTTCTCTCGATTCTATGATCTTCCTCTTTCATTCTTCTTTCTTAAAGCACTGCTGAGATACCTTTAATTTCAATACAATAAGAACATGTAAACTTTGTAAAGTGAGTTTTACTCTAATACAAATATATGAAAAAAATTTGACATTGTTTCTACTGTCTAAACTAGTCTCATATGCTATTACATCACCGATAGTTGTTTCACTATGGAAAGAATTGTATTTTGCAGGCCCATACATACTAACCTATTTTTTAGTCAAACCAAAATATGGTAGAGTCTTACCTTCCTCAAACTGTTTATCATGAACAGATAACCTATTGATTTTATCATCAAAATATTTTATACCATCAAACTCCTCTGAAACATTCAACCCATCTAATGACAAGTTTTCTTCATCCTTTCCACTAGGCCTGACTGCATTCTCATGAGTCTCTTCAGAGGTAATATCTTTGTCTCCAGATTCATCATGAATCTCACTATAGTCAGGTTCTAGTTGCAAGTTTTCATGCTGACTGGGTGGATAGACAAAGTGACCAGACATGAACAAAGCATGCAATGTCTCAGCTTTATCCTGTGCATATACATCTTCCTGGCTGGATAGACAAAGTGACCAGACATGATTTATGCATGGTTGCTGACGTTTATAAGTGCTTCTTTCTACTATGCAGGCTGGGCAATTAATACTATACCTTGTAGCTTGTGTGACCAGTATTCTACTTGTTGCTGTCAAAACCAGCTAAGGGCGTTGAGAAGTCATTTTCCCTCCCTTTCCCTAATTGACAAGAGCCTTCCTGTCTACAAGTATGGCCTTAATGTACAGATATGTTGCTGAATCACATATTAAAGTTGCTTTAATCATACTTCGTAATTTTTTGAAGGGAGTTGTGGCTGAATTGAAGGCAGCTGGTGCTAACTTGGATCCAATTTGATGAACCTACCCTTGTCAAGGATCTTGATGCTCACCAGTTACAAGCATTTACTTATGCCTATGCTGAGCTAGAATCAATACTTTTGTTATATGACCATTTAGGATCTTCAACACCAATAGTTGAGCCTGAATATGATACAAAAAGAACAGTTGGAGCAGGGAAAAAACCTCAGGACATTCCCATTCCAGCCCATTCTTCAGTTATTATAGATGGTGAAGAATGCCTTTGCTATATCTTCTGTCATTGTCTTACAATATTTAGATAATTTCAGTTTTTTGTTCCAAATCAGGGTGGCCAATGTTCTAATATGACAAAAAAATGTTACTTATAATTTTTCAATTACTATAAAAGAAGGCAGAGCAGTGCTGCTGCTACAGCTTCTTTGATGTCTCTTATCACTTGACTCTTTCATAAGGCAAGTGTCCTTGTATTTCTGAACTAATTCCTAATTTTACAATTTTTGATCCTTTATAATATCAAATCGATAAGACGTACCATAGCTAATGTTTGTGCAAATAGGTTAGTATATTATCTTAAATGTTTTATTGGGTTATGTCTCAAACTTTGATCAATATCATGCAAGAATTGCTCAAAAAGCATGAGTGCCAATTACTAAAACAGAGAACAAAAATAAATCAAACTAAAAAAAAATACCCACTAGTTGAGTTTCTATAAATAGGCATAAACAAGTGTTAGAGGGCCTATAAGAAGAGGTAACATTGGTGTTTGTTGTGTATCAAAAGAGGAAAGTGATGGGTATCTCAAGTAGCAATTGCTTAATATTTTGTCCTGCTGTTGTTTGCATTCAGTGAAATGCAAATCATTGCAGGACAAGACACTGTAACCTGCAACTTCCTCAGCAGCCCATGTTTTGGGAAGAAAGTAAATGTCCTGCACAGTGCCCTCTTAAATCACCATCTGACCCAAATGCCAAAGTCTGCTTTATTGACTGTACTTCTCCTGTATGAATTTATTGTCTATGAAACTCAGTTTCTTGCATATACATTTATATTGAAGGTGAAAACCCATCTCTAACAACAGTTCATTGTCTTAAAAGTGTCTCAAAGTTTCTTGTTTCCCATAATTTTTAACTTATTAAAGTTCCATATTGATTACACACTATTTCAGAGTACTGAATATTTCCAAATGAAATAAATTCATCTTATCAGAACTCAGAAGCAGTCTCTTATTTGAAATATTTATGTTCTAAAGAAAGAACTTAACCTCCATATATTTATGGCTAGAGTTGGGAAGAGGGTAGAAGTATAGCCGGACCCAGTGCCTACCTTCTTGCTGAATTTCAAAACCTGTAAAAAGCTTTTAGTGCAATATGATAAATATTTGTAGCTAAAGTGATTTCACGAAGTAAGTTAGTGTTATTTAAGCTAACATTAAATTTTTAAATTCATTTTTATGTTTAATTTCCCTATGTTTTCCAAGAAAAACATGTCACATTTGAGAGTATCTTTCTTTTTTCTTTTCTTTCATAGAATGCCTGTATATAAGGTTTTCCAATTTTAGAATAGCTTCTGCATCTTTATATTAAATATAAATTCTTGAATGTTTATTTATAAAGCAAGTTGAGTTACAAAAGTGATTTAGATTTTAATAGATAATGACCTGATTTAACAGTAAGAGCATATCAGCTATGTCCAAAGGTCAAATTTATTCTTGTGTGCTGACTTGTATGTTTCTGTTCTATCTGCATTGAAAATTGTTATGATTGATTATGGGTTCGTATGTATCCTCCTTATTCAGGATGACTCTGGTCAATTCAAGAGTTTAAGATAATGGCAAAAGGAACTCTTGGCTAAATTTAAGGTTTAATAGAAACTTAACATAATAAGTAGAAATAACATGATAATTCAAAAAACAACGAAACAACACCAACAGATTAAAATTACTTAGATAAACAACAGCGTAATCATTCCTAAACTGATAAAACAACAACCTAAATTTTGCTAAAACTGATAAAACAACAGCCTAATTATTCCTAAAACTGATAAAACAACCAGCCTAACTATTCCTACAACTAAAAAAACAGCAGCCTAAACCCTACCAAAACTAAAAAAAACAGCAACATTGTAAGATTAAAGCAGCAACAGCAGCACCATTCTTCCCAAATCTAAATGTAACAGCGCCAATTACTTAAATCTTCACAAGATTCCTCCTTTTTTCTTCATTGCTTTTAATGTTTGCAAATGCCTTTGAAATGATCTTGTCCTTTCTTTTGTTAAATGCTTGAGAACCAAATCCAAAGCATCCTCATTCTGGAGGCTTGAGTAACCTGTAATGTTGCAACCAAGTTAAAGTGAATTGAGTTAACTTTCAAATACTATAATCAAATAAAGTATTAATTGAGCAAGTATAAGAATCAATACAGATATCTTGTAATCATTTGTCCAAGCACACTCCTTCATCCACATCGCCACCCACACTCCACAATCATTCCTAACAAGCACAATAATTGAATCACATTAAATTAACATATTATTTGAGGAGCATAATACAAGCCAAACACTAATAAGAATATAAGAAATTGTGCAATGACTTACGATCCGGGTAGCTGTTCTCCAACACCTTCAGCTTCCTTAATTTTAAACTCAGAAATTAGGGGTTTTGGGGTTAAACGAAACTCATAGAAAGAGTTGTGTTGAAACATTTCCTCCATGAATAGTGCCTATATAAAAGAGTGGTTAATATAGTGTCATGAAAATTTAAATTAACATGTAATGCATCAAGGTTTACCAATTTCTTTATGTTCCTCCTCTTCAATTCGCTTAATGTTGGATTTGGTTTGGAGTCCAAAATGACTAGCAATTTTTGCTTGAGATCAACCACTAAGCAAGTACCAGTGGAGATGTCCATCATTAATGGGTACAAAAATCTGAAGAGGTAAAAGTTAAAGTAATTGCAAGAGACAATTGATAAATTGATGGATATAAATTAGTTTACATACCTTTGACAGAAGTTCTATTTTACCCATGAAGTCATCTTGGTAATATCCCATTACAGCTTTTGGACTTCTTGACCAGTCCAATACATATTGCTGGAAAATAAGTAGAAACAACGAAGTTAAATAAAATACAAATCCTGTAATCATGAAAACATGTGAATAGGTTTTACCGAGAATGTTGTGGGTAAGAACCAGCATGAGGGTTGATCGCATTCTTCATAGGTTTGCATGCAAGCAACTAACGTAAGGATCTGCATAGAGAGATTAATATTTGTTTGTTAAGACATGATTATAAGCAATCAAATTTGAAGTTAAAAAATATGCAATAAATTCTTACTTCTTGGTCAACCATTCCTTTGGGAATAAGACACTTAAAATGTCGTCTTTCTCCATTAGCAAAACGCCCTTTGACTATAACTTCCTTTCTGCAAAGATCGACAATCAACAATCAAACACAAATGAACAAAATATCTATTTTTTACCATGAACAAATGTGATAAAGGAACAAACCCATTGTTGTTATCGTCTTTGTTATTGCCAAATAAGTACAATGCAACCGCAGCTTCAATTTCATCCAAAATCATGTCTTTGGGAGGTCTAAATAAGATCGACATCCACTGGCAAAGTTTGTGTGAATTTTTTAAGTCATGAGTCATTCTCGTCTTAATATACCATCCAAATATTTAATTTTAACCACAATTGGAAAAAAATGGAAAATATGAAGCATATGGATTAGGTAAATAGATAGATGATGACTCACCTCTGGTATGATCACCCGAGATGTTCTTCCATCAACTTGGGAGGTATGGGGTGGATTATAGTTCATATAACCAGCAGCAATAGTGTTTCCTTCTTTCATTGGTGAGGACAGATTCCTTAAGATGCCAACATCAGCAGGGGCTTCTTCATTTTCCTTCATTTCAAGTGCAGCTTTAGACGCCCTTTCGACAGAAGAGACCATTTTTACCATGATAGATTCAGTTTCAGCTTGCTGCATTATAGAAGAATTACGAACAGTAGGAACGGCAGCCAGCATAACTGGATTTTCTGGACAGTACACTCCATTGTTGTTAGCAATAACATGGCTCAGATTGGTCACGACATTTACAAGAGGAATTGGCATCACACTTGGACTGCTTTCTCGAGAGCTGGAAATACAACAAATCCATATACATTAGGAGGTAGTTAACTAATATATTTATAACAGAAAAAAATTGTGGTTCTAAATAATATAAAAAATCTACAATCGGACAATCAACTAAGTAGTAACCTTGATGATGATATCTCTATTAGCTCAGGTTGACACTGTCGTTTTTTTCTTCCTTCAGTTGCTGAAGGTCTCAAATGCGAAACATTCCTTCGACTAGATTGTACACTGTTGTCACGGATTGGTCTTCCTCTTCCAATTCCTGCTGTCATATTTCTACCTCTTTCAATTCCTGTCATCGTATTACAATGGGAAGGTAACAATGAACTGAGCAGGGTATTTGAATGATAGAGGAAATACTTTGGATATTTCACATAACACTGGGACATTATATAGTGACATATCCAGTCG
The DNA here is from genome assembly GCA_026901365.1 of Sesbania bispinosa. NCBI lineage: Eukaryota > Viridiplantae > Streptophyta > Magnoliopsida > Fabales > Fabaceae > Sesbania > Sesbania bispinosa. Next base: position 707,147 of record QLOH01000549.1, on the reverse strand, counting down.
AGACCACTACGCTTGAAAACTTGGGCAGTAATACTCGGAGTTGAGGGCTTGAAGGAGATGAAGGTAATGGGTAAAAACGTGTGTATGTGCTGAAGGCTTAGTGGTTTGTAATGAAAAAGAGCAGATCATGGATAAGAACGTGGGTAGGTGAGTGATTGAATGAAAAACGAAAATCAAGTGGTTTGGAATGAAAAAGTGGAGATCTTGGAGGTCCCCCGCGAAAACGACGTCGCCATTACTCTCAGCTATTGATTCCTTTTTTTTACGGTCAGCTATTGATTCCTTAGTCAATAAAAACGTGATCCGATCGTTAATTGTATATGTATATAAATGGCTAGTTTTGAATGTTAAATACTAATTAACATACTTAGTTAATGCTAATTAACCCTATTATTGTGTTCTTTTATATTTGTACCTTTTTCTTCTGATAATTAACATATATTTGTATCTCAATTATTAACATATTTTAGTTTATGTTAATTAATACATTTTTAGTGAGTAGCAATAGTAAAGTACACATGTATAGAAATTTTTTTATATTTAAATAGTATAAATTAATATTTTATTATATTCTTATAAATATTAGAAAATAATTATTAACTTAATGAATTACATTTGTAAATAATTATTTAATAAAATAATGGTTAATAAATTTCATGTGGAATATTAAAATATTACTATATAAAAATATAAATATTTAAATTTAAATAGTATTTATATATAAATAATTAATTAGAATTTTATAGATATAACAATGTTTTGAATTTATTAATTACACATTATATGTAAAGTCACTATATTAAAGGTTGTCCCAATGTCGAAACTTTATAATTTTTGTGAATTATTTAGTGGAAAAACATTGCAGATGAGGAACTAACTCTACATTGAAACAGATGAAAATAGAGAGAAGTTGAATAGAAATCAATTAAAGAAAAAACAAAGAATTATTGCAGTTTTAAGTTCCAATGTCCAGAAAATTCAAAATCACACTTGTTAACAAAATTTTCATAAAATTACGGATAGACAACATACGGTAATAAACGCAAATAATTAAAACATAATGGACTACACGTGGCGCATAGATATTGAAACACGTATTCAAGGTAAAAGTACTTAATATTTTATCATGGTACCGGAGCATTCACCTTTCGAAAAATAACAAAACCTGAGATTTTCACAATTTTTTTCCTAATGATAGATATTTTTTAATAATTTTTCTCTAATTTCACAATTAAATTCACCATAATTACATCCCACTTCAAAAAATAACGAAACCTGAGATTTATCCTCCTAACACGTTCCTCAATATCAGTTATGAAAACCGTAAACAAACTCCAACTAGACACATGAAACACGTCCATGATATCCAATTTTATATAATTAGGTTTAGGGTTCATGACCCAGACTCACAGGGGAGTTATAAGCCGAAATTCCAACTTTGGATTTTCCATACGAAAACTAACCAACACCATCATACAGACAAGGAGCCATCAAAATCAAATTTTCACAATTTTTTTCCTAATGATAGATATTTTTAATAATTTTTCTCTAATTTCACAATTAAATTCACCATAATTACATCCCACTTCAAAAAATAACGAAACCTGAGATTTATCCTCCTAACACGTTCCTCAATATCAGTTATGAAAACCGTAAACAAACTCCAACTAGACACATGAAACACGTCCATGATATCCAATTTTATATAATTAGGTTTAGGGTTCATGACCCAGACTCACAGGGGAGTTATAGGCCGAAATTCCAACTTTGGATTTTCCATACGAAAACTAACCAACACCATCATACAGACAAGGAGCCATCAAAATCAAATTTTCATAATTTTTTCCTAATGATAGATATTTTTAATTAATTTTTCTCTAATTTTCACAATTAAATTCACCATAATTAGATCCCACTTCGAAAAACAACGAAACCTGGGATTTGTCCTCCTAACACGGTCCTCAATATCCGTTATGAAAACCGTAAACAAACTCCAACAAGACACATGAAACACGTCCATGATATCCAATTTTGTATAATTAGATTTAGGGTTCATGACCCAGACTCACAGGGGAGTTATAGGCCGAAATTCCAACTTTGGCTTTTCCATACGAAAACTAACCAACACCATCATACAGAAAAGGAGCCATCAAAATCAAATTTTCACAATTTTTTCCTAATGATAGATATTTTTAATTATTTTTTCTCTAATTTTCACAATTAAATTCACCATAATTAGATCCCACTTCAAAAAAACAACGAAACCTGAGATTTGTCCTCCTAACAAGGTCCTCAATATCCGTTATGAAACTCGTAAACAAACTCCAACAAGACACATGAAACATGTCCATGATATCCAATTTTGTATAATTAGGTTTAGGGTTCATGACCCAGACTCACAGGGGAGTTATAGGCCGAAATTCCAACTTTGGCTTTTCCATACGAAAACTAACCAACACCATCATACAGACAAGGAGCCATCAAAATCTAATTTTCACAATTTTTTCCTAATGATAGATATTTTTAATTAATTTTTCTCTAATTTTCACAATTAAATTCACCATAATTAGATCTCACTTCGAAAAACAACGAAACCTGGGATTTGTCCTCCTAACACGGTCCTCAATATCCGTTATGAAAACCGTAAACAAACTCCAACAAGACACATAAAACACGTCCATGATATCCAATTTTATATAATTAGTTTTAGGGTTCATGACCCAGACTCACAGGGGAGTTATGGGCCGAAATTCCAACTCTTGCTTTTCCATACGAAAACTCACTAACACCATCATACAGGCAAGGATCCATCAAAATCTAATTTTCACAATTTTTTCCTAATGATAGACATTTTTTTAATTAATTTTTCTCTAATTTTTATAATTAAATTCACCATAATTACATCCCACTTCGAAAAACAACGAAACCTGAGATTTGTCCTCGTAATGTGATCCCCAATAATAAATTTAAAAAGTAAATATATTTAATAATCAAGTCTATAACTTTTGTTAATTTTTATCTTATAAAAATAAATAATTTAATTTTTTTAATAAATTATAATTATTAATATGTAATAAATAGATAAATATTTCATGGAATTTATTTGAAAAAAACATTTTGGCATATTTTATGAAATATTTAATAAGAATGAAAATATAATATCAAATTTGACATATGGTAACAAATGAAAATAAAGAATATTAGTAAGATGTGAATCTTTTTTTTATGAAAAATGCTTTTAGTTAAATATGGAAAGTGTTGTCGGGATTGAAAAGAGGATATTATAAAAAATACGTCTTAAGAAAAATTGAAATAGGAGTTCCATGATAAGAGAGTTGGTGGAGGAAATGATTCGATATGGGAGAAGAAGTTAAAGAAAAGTTATATGGTTATAAACGTTCCTAAGAAATTAGTTATTTTTCAAAATCTAAAGTGTTATATATATACATAAGTCTTCTAAAAATATGATATTAATGAAAACTTAATTATTAAATTAATTGTTAACTTTTTTTTATCAAAATATATTTTTTTTTGTGAGTATTTTAGTTCATATTAACATTTCATGTGTTGCATATGTATAATTTGATAGACTTGATGATGTTTATACTTTTGAAATTCTTAGTATAATAAGTTATTCATAACTTCCAAACCATAACATTAAAATGAAAGAAGTATTCTTATCATATTATTGAGAAATATAAATGTCTTTAAGATTGTGCAGAATGACGCATGACTTATAATAACTCAGATGAACATGTATGTTTTTAAATGATGAGTTATATCTGGAAACAATGTTAAAGAAAAAGTTTTAATTTCAAGATTTTTATTAACTTCATCTAATTTTTTTTAAATTTCATTATAAATAATTTCTAATTGTCATTTTATTTACAATTATAATAAATAAAAGACTTAGATATTTAAATTATCTTATATTTAACTTTAATTTTATATTTTATTTGACATTATATTAAACAATTATTTGTTTTTCATGTTTTAATATATAAAATATTCATCAATATTATTATATTAATTCAATATATCACGTCACATATCATGGGTACTATACTAGTATTTTGAGGAGAGGGAAATGGAGGTTCAAGTTCAATCTAAGAAAATGACAATTTCGCCCTTTCATTTTAAAAATTATTGCAATGCCTACCATTTTTAAAAAATTCAACGTTACCATTTTTTAAAATAAACACAGAATTTTAAATAATTCAACGTTACCTTTTTTATTTTCTAAAAATTTAAATGATTTTTTATTATTAACCAATAAATAACAAAATGTAATGACATATAATTTTTTATATTTTTATTAAATATTTTTTATTGGCCAAATGGTGAATTCTCTATTAGAATATAATATGTATTTCAAAAAGACTTATAATTTAACTTTGTAAAAAATAAATCTCACTGTAATTCAATATAAACTTGGTTTTTATAATAAAAATATATTTAAATCTGGTTTTATATTTAATAAACTTGTAAAAACTTACAAATAATTTAATTTTAATTTTTATAATTAGATTAAAAAATATTGCTAAAATTTGAATTTACAGTTACATACAATGATACAATAAATATTTAAATGTTTTACATACAATGATACAATAAATATTTAAATGTTGTTTGATAGACATCATAGATAAAAAATCAAATTAGCAACTCATATATTTAAATTTTCAAATACAAGATACTATCCAATTTCAGGAATAAACACTAGGAATTAAAAGACTATTTTAACATAAATGCATCCTTTGACCCAAAAAAAAAATAAAAAAAAATAAATGCATCCCTTATATTGTCAAGATCTTCTAAACAAATAAGCTAGAAAAAAAATCCAAAATCATTATAACGTGTTAAAAATAACTTTTGAGTTGTGAAGATATTGTGTATACTATGTTCAATGCCTGCAAAATAAAAACAAATGAAATAGGTGAGTATTGATGATAACTCAATAGAAAAATAAATACAGCATAAAACCCATGTATTGAATATATTATTACTACAAAACTAAAATGCTACTCCACACCAGCATCAAGAGACCAAAACCGAATGAAAAAGAGGTCTCAATTGACATGTCTAGCTAGAATAATGATAACCGATCTGTCTCTGCATAATTTCAATTTTTACCGTGACAAACAACCCTTTGACCCAGGGGCGGGATCAAAAAAATTGAATACGTGGCAAAAATTTAAATATAAAAAGGGAAAAGATTATTCCACATTAAAAATTAAGTGTAGTAACGGTATAGGAAAAAGAGATAGAAAGAAGGAAATGGAAGGAGAAAAAATATGAGAAATGTGATAATTAATATGATAAAAAATATTAAAAAACTGAAATATAGATGAAGTGAGTGAAAAAAGTAAGAGTTTGATATAAAAATAACTTGTACACATGATTATAATGTTGCTGCTTGTTACAATATAAAAATGGGAACAAAGTAGAGATATAAAAGGGGAAGGGGGCAGATTAACATATAATGGGAATAGCAAAATAAAATGTTACTCCACACCAGTATTCTCTCTGGTTTAATTAAAAGAGATAGCAAGATATAATTTATGGTCTGGAGGGCGGCTGCCCCTTTTTAGCCTAACCTGGTTCCGTCCCTGCTTTGACCTGGCCCTTCTTGCATAGACTCCATCATGAAAATTTTGCTATATAAACATTAATTAATTTCACACGTTCTACAATTCCTTGACACTGGTAATATTTAATAAACATACATATATATATTAGTCATTGGTTTTAGTATCTACCCATTTGAAAGTAATAATGTTAATGAGTTCCTTTCATTGTGAAGCTAACTTGCAAACACCAACTGAGACAATACTTCAAAAGGTTAAATCAATATACAAATCCTTTTTAAGATGAAATAAGACAAATGCCCCAATGTACAACTATCAACACTTCTGCGGTTAATGAATCAGAAGTCTCAATACAGAGAGAATAGATTTTACACAACCAGCTTCAACCAAGCATGTAAAAAGCGTATCACAGAGTGAAGAAATATTTACACTTACAGTGATGGTAATCACAGGACACAGTCTGAAACAAGCATCACAACAATCTTAATACTCAGCACATACTGACAAATAAGACATTAGAGAAGCACTTTTAATTATTTAATTTCAATATTTATTGGAATGCATCTATCAATTTTACAATAAACTAATCAATTCTTAATGTGCAAACCTTCACTCACGAGAAACATAATTAATACAATAGCTCGACCTCCAACTTTGTTGTATTTCAAAGAGTACATGTTTCCAATGGCATTTAATACACGGATGAAAATTCATACCATAGCAAAAATGAGACAGACAATTGAGAACAAGAAATCCCAGCTGAATGTCCACATACGAAAACTTAATAACCTACTATTTTCTTACTAGTGTGAATTGTCTTATGTTTTAACACTATAGAGATCTACTGATATTATACTTTAAGGACATACCCTATGAAAGTTGAGATTATAGTTTGATCTTTTTAGTAGGTGTTTTTATTTTAATTCTACTGATATGAGCCTATACTAACAAAAAGAATTGAAAAAAGTTGTCACTAAAATTATACCTATGCTCAAACTGTACGTTCACTCCAAGAGAGAGAAGGGAGTTGAAAAAGAGCCTAGGGATTAACTAAAGGAGATGGAGTTGGGTTTTATGGTATATCCAATCTTTTAGAAAGTGTACTTATAAGTTGCAGGGTTAAGGTACAAAATATCCCATTTGCCTACTAAAATAACTGCCTCTTTTCATATCCCTATACATCACAAACAGACAAACCAAAAGCCTCTTCTATTCCCTCCTCCCCTGCTTGCATAAGTCATCTTCCACTAGGAAAACTCATTTTAAGTAACAACCCCCTCCTTTTCTCACTTCTAATCCTAATAATTATCAATACCAAAGCTTTCTTTTCTGTGCTTATCTCCACTTTTTCCTTTAGCTCTCAAAATACCATCCACCCCACAAATATGACAGAAAATACAGCTTGCAAAATATTCAGGTAACCCTTGTCAAAATCTCAACAATAGCCGATGGATTCAACTAAAAAAAACAATTCCTCAAAATTAGTTTTAAGATCAAGAACATTCAGGGAACACTTATAAAAACAGATCTGGTGACACTTGAGTATGACACATTCCTCTAATAGCCAACGACTGAAAAAAAAATAAATAAACGAGATAAGAACTTCAATAAGTCAAAGATCAAGAATTCTTTCTTCAAGTCAGTTAAGGAGTTTCAAGATATGAAATGATTACCGAGAGAGGCACAACAACATTGGACATCACAGAAATTCTTTGTCATGATGGATTGCCATGCTTAACACCTATAGTCATATTTCAAAATTTGGTTCCCTCGGTATTTACCTTTCATAAGAATACACTTATAGACTATATTAATTCATATTTACTGATTTTACCTCCATTTTTAGTGACCTCTTCCAACAACTCATTCCAAGACATACCTATATTCTGCAAACACTTTTTTTTTTGTCATGTACAACACAAATATATTTACATATAACAGGAAGATATAGAACATGACAAACCTGAGGCCTTTGAGGAAAAAATGCAACTTGGGGAACTTGAGGGTTAATAGAAACTCCATCGTGATGAGGTAAGATATTAGCTCCCTGGCTTATTGGTCCATAAACATTTGTAAAGTTTTGCTGTTGGGGTAACACACACACCCTTTGGGGATAAAGGGTATTAACTCCATTTAAAGAACCCAATGGAATTATCTAAAATAAGGAACCAATTAAAACAACAAACAATTGATAGATTATGACAACAAAATTCAGAACTTTTTTTAAACACAATTACTTACAGGGTCCCCCTCACCATGATGAGGTGATATATTAACTCCTTCGCTGGTTGTTGCATAAACAGGGTTTGAATTTTGGTGTTAGGGGATTGTCAGCATTAGCATCACTTGAAGAAACCATAGGTTCAATTTTCTGAACAAATAAAAAAAATTAATGACACATGTGACTGAGAAAAATAGATTCACTAAATTATATTATGACCCTCACTTACAGGCTGCTTCACTGAATTATGTGTTGACCGATTTACCGTTTTCTCCTTCATTTTGAAAGAACCAGTACCTTTCCCTTTTACATTCTGTATTATAGAAAAAATCATAATCTAAGTGCAAGCAAACTCCTAAAGAAACAAATAAAAAATCAAATCTAAAACAGCATAATACATTATCTTTCCTCATTCTTGACTGATTTTTAGACCCAATTTGCTGGTCATCACATTGATCAACGGGATTTCCTTCTTTATCCTGCAATTGAATGACAAAAGTATGTTAAACAATTAGAACACTTAAGAAAATACTACAAACAGGAAGAGGTTAGTGTTTATAAAAAAATTACATTTTCTTCTCCTATTGTGAAACCATCACCATCTGAATGTGAAGAATCACCATCCATAGGAACTTGATCATCCGTGGAAAGGAGCCTAGGACATTTCCTAGCTATGTGTCCAGGTCTACTACAATTTGAACATCTCCTCTTCCTTCCGTACTTTTTCTTGGATGGAGCACCTTTTGTTTTCACTAAATATGGATCACCCACATCCTTAAAAGATGACCTAACTGTGTTGTTTGGATCCCCTTGATTCTCATACTTATTAAGCAGCTTAAAGTATCATTTAAAATATCATTGAAACATGCATTCTTCTCTCTAGCAATACTGCATAATCTATTACAAGCAGCAGCTGCAGCCCCAACACGGGCCCCAGACATGACATCAGAATCTAAATCATCCAATCGACTTGCAGAAATAATATCACTCTTTGCAGTTTTTGTCCACCGTTTGCATATCAAACTGCTAGGAATGGAGTCTATGTGCTCATTTTTCATGGCACATATAATATGAGCACATGGAATGCCACGAGATTCAAATAGTTTGCATTCACAGAAAAAATTACAGTTCACAGTATCATAATCAACAACAAATTCACTTCCAATATCACAATATTTGTTCATCTTCAATATTAATTTCTCACCATTTATCACACGTTCAATAACATTCAAGGCACCAGCAGCTTCAATTTCAGATTTAACATCCTTAAAAATCTCTTGGGTGAAAATTTTTGAAGCATCACGCTCAATCTTGTAAAGAGAAAGTGGTTAGCACAGGTTCTGACCAGAAACACTTAAAATCTGCCATGAGCTCATTGTTTCTATATTCCCTCACCACTTGCTCAAATTTATGCATGAAGTCAATAATGCTACATTTGTTATTAGCATATGACTTGACAAGAGAATTAATGGCTTCACATTGTGAAGTTGTCCTTATACGACCAAAGAACTTATCACGCAAGTATGCACTAGCCCACATATACTTGTTCTCATAGGTTTTAGAAACCCACTTGTTTTCTACAAGCCCGTGTTTCAAAATCAATTGCTGCCAAAAAATTTTCAAATTTTTCTGGTGTAAAATTAGCATACATTGCAGTCTTGAAATCCCCTAAGAATGAGGAATTCTTCACATTCTCACATGCATTCTTATGTAAGTGCCACGCACAGAGTCTATGGGTTGCATTTGGAAAAACTTGCTTGATCGCCTCCCTCATAGCCCCATCACCATCTGTCACCACAACTTTAGGATGTTTATTCCACATAGCATCTAAAAAGGATTCTAACAGCCACTTATAAGTATCAATTGTTTCATCACTCACCAAGGCACAACCAAAGATAACAGTCTGTGAATGATGATTGCAACCGGAGAAAATCACTAGAGGTCTGTTGTACTTGTTTTTTTTGTAAGTGGTGTCAAATGCTAGAACATCACCAAAGCACTGAAAATCACTTCTACTAACTTCATCTGCCCAGAACAAATTCTTCAATTTACCATCACTTGTAAATGAATATGATGAATGCATCAATCCATTATTATCTGCCTTGCCTTGTAAATAACTTAATGCAATGCATGCATCCCCATCTTTGATCTTCTCACGGTTTTTCTCACTAAAATAATTGTACATATCCTTTTTGGTAAACCCTAAAGCACTATACCCACCTTTCTGAGCCAACATATATCCCATAATGTGACAAGTCCTAACTCCATAGGAATGCAAACTTTCCGCTTGAGCTTTATCTGTATCACCCATCTTGCGATGTGCAGGGATTAAGTGTCTATATTTTGGTGGACATAAATAATGATTATGAGTCTCCACAAAGGACAAGACTGTCCATTTTGATCTCTTGTAATCAAAGTGTACTCTAAGCTTAGCTTGACAACTAGTACGAGTGATTGGCCTATGAGGTCTCTTTCTATCCAACCTTATAAAGTGCTTTTTATTTCTCAACCCCTCTTTGTTGCAAACCAATTGACGCATTATAATATTGTCTTTCGCATCACGTTTTATATCATCTTTTCTTGCAACAAAGCCATGACACCTAGCATATGAATCATAAAATTTACATGCATGCTCGTCACTACCAAACTCCATACCTCGAACGTCATTCGCAGTTAGGTCTATTATACTTTTATACTGTTCATATGTTAAATCTTCGTCCACTGCCTCATTCTGATTACCCACATCATTGTTATCTTCACTATGACTTTCATCAGAACTATCATTGCCTCTATCACTATAATTGTTGTTCATGTCTTTGTCATCATCTAAATTAATAAATGATTCAGCACCAAATTTTTCGATCTGTAAGAAAGACAATTGCATATTAATATATTTTTCCAAACTTTTAAAATGACATTTTAAAAAAACATAAAAGCTTGAAATTTGGAACCATAAAGACAACTAATAAAACAAACATATCTCAAAATTAATAACAGAGTATCACCATAGTAAGAAAGACAATATACATAACCATGCAATATGAACCTGTACTACAATAATAGGGATAATAAAATTTCAAAGAAAAAAAAAAACAACCATCACCAACTAGCAAACAACAAACCAAACCAATAAACAAGATACTATAAAATCATAGCCTTAACCAAGCATTCCATCACCTACCCTGTTGTCCATATATTCATTGGGCCCCTTCAAGTCAAACAAACCCATCTAGTTGTAGCCATAAAACAACATGCATTCAAAGAGTGTTGTGATAAGATGCAAAAATATTGTAATTTATTGTATGTTGTCCAAATTAACAAAAGTTAGAGGTGCAGAAAAAAAAGGATTAAAAGCTAAACAATTGATGGTTAATGGTCAATATAAAATAACAACCAAATGTAGGCTCAAAATTCAATAAATAAATAACTAAATAAATAAAAGAATTTCACCAACCTCTGTGTTGAGAGAAATAGGAGCACAATGACTTTGTTGCTTTTGTGGAGTCAAATTGTGTGCTTCAGTATTTTCTATGTACCTTCAAAATACCAAAATAACCATATAACCAATGTCCATTATGATTTTCAACATTATGTATTTCTCCTTCAACATTATGAGTTTTCAGATACAACCATATGAATGTAGGGAATATGGGTTTAAAGGAAATTTGTGCAGCCTGAGTTTGGAACAGTGGTGCATATGTTGAGCAGCAAATTTCATTTGGAATAATGAGGAGAATAAAGAGAATAGGAATAATGGCAAGAAGATTATGATTACCACAACAATAGGAATAGAAAAGGAACCAGATTTTGATAAAACTTGAATGATGCAGTTGCCAAAAAAAAAATTTAACCCTACCAACTAGGCATATGCATGCTTGAGAAACACAAATTTTCATTTGATATTGCAAATTAGACCAATTCTTACTCTGCACACTCGTTCAACTTGCCAGAATTTTGGCTTTCAACAATCTTCATAATTAAGGACTTGTTCTCATCCAGGTACTGCTTGAAAAAAAAAGATAGAGAAAATTGATTAACAAAAGTCAACGATAATATCATAAAAGTACAGTACAGGGAAAAGTGTCTAGTAAATGAGAGGTGGGGTAGGAACTAGGAAGTGACAGAAAGTCCTCACTAAACTATGTTCCCTTAAAAAAACACTATGATGCCTGTTGTTTTTAACATATTTCAAAAAATATGCAGAGTTTATCTTAGTTGTCTGAAATTAGTAGACGGTATATTTTCTGGCATGCAACATCCTCTCTTCTAACATTAATCTCAAACTCTTTCTTAAATTGTTACTTCGTGCAAGGAATCAGAACGACAGCTAAGAAATCAAACCATAACAACATATGTCCCATATAATTACAATGCAACATGTGTCTAGTCCAAACGAGAGACAGTGAAAGGATGGGGATTCAATGAGTGTGGTTAGTACAAAAGTGCTACGATATTAATGAAATATGCTAAAATACGATGGAAATACTTCAGAGATTCGGAGTGGAACTTTTAACTTCAAGTTCAACACTTCGATTAGAGCAAACTAAAATTACCAAGTCTCAAAGTGTGATGTGACTAGAATAATATATTGTGTTCAAAAATTTTAGTATATGTTTGAAAACAGTGGTTTCCCCCCTAAAAACAAATTAAAACCAAACACGTACTTGGCTGGTACAAGAATGAGTGTAATTATACTTAATAAAGACGAGAAAAGGCTGAAGCAAATGCTGCTTCTGAATTTGATAGACATGTAATAAGCACCAAACTAGCATATTTCAATAAAAGCAAAGAACCCCAACAAATTTGAGACTATTTCGCCAACAAAACACCACACCATCCACTCAGACTTATTATTGTAGCAGAAACTGACAAAGAATGAGGAGAATAAAGAGAACAAGGTATGAGCAGCAGAAACACCTAAAGCACCACACAGAGTATCTCAAAGGAAGATTGTATCAGCATCCAGCAAGAAAACTCCAATACATAGTAGCACAACAAAATCACCAACCGCTAACACCCAGCAGCACAAAAATAAAAATACCCAAAATACACAACCACCAATAGGTGGCATAATGATTGTATCATGCCTATTTTGCAAAACAAATTCAACTAATATGTCTCCTCCTAAAATTTTATAATAAAAAAGTACTGCAATTATAAATGTTGTATTAATATTATAGTGGGTTATAATCGAAATCTAGACAAAAGATATAGCATAATGATTTAATTTGTGATCTCCCAATTAGCACAAGTACCCTGTGATAAAAACTTTAAACAACATCCAGAGAACAAATAAACAAGCAAGTAAAAGGTAAACATAAAGAAGAACCAGAAAACAAACAATGCAATGACAACAAGGGTTCTAAATCAATGCTATATATCATGATATCTTTCTCCTAAATACTCTATTAGCTAGAAGTGGGCAACTGTGGAATCTTATCCTTATTATGAAAATTTAGCTAATGAGGTTATATTTTTATCCTTATGCGAATCATATATTATGCGAATCAAACATTTATTAATGAATTTATAAGTAATAACCACACATTAATATAAAACACTAAGTAATTTTAGCTTAAGGCTAATTGAGTCTATATTGGCTTATGGCTTAAGGCTAATTGGCTTGCAATTCACATATAAACATTATTTCTATAACTTTTAACTCTTTTATTCAGTTATAGACAAAAAAACGAAATGTGTTTATTATTTCAACTTTCAAGAAATTAGTAAGCCAAAAAATAAGAAGACAATGATGCAGCAAACTGAATTTCTTAAATAATTGATAGGGGTGGCAAATGGATGGATTGAGTGAATTTGGATCAGGATTATAATGGATGGATTGAAACAATTTACTAATCCATTTATGATCCACTAAAATATATTATAAAAATCCAATCCATCTATGACCCATTAAATAAAAACCATCCATCCATACTTTTTTTAAAAAAATATTTATTATTATTCTTTTAAAATATTTTTTTATTAACTAAAAATTTAAAAAAATTTTAACTAAAAATTTCTCTCTATCTATATTTTTCATTTATTAAAATTCTCTCTCCTCTCTGTTTCTCTCTCCCATGTCTCTCTCTATGTTTTTCTCTCCTCTCTCTCCCATGTTTTCTCTCCTCTCTCCTATGTTTCTCTCTCCTCTCTCTCCTTGTTTCTCTCTCTCCTCTCTCTTTATATTTTTCATAAATTATAGCATGTAAAACTAATTATATATAGCATGTAAAACTAATTATATAAGTATGGTACGCAATCTCCTAGATTCTACATGATCACAGGGGGCTTTAAACACAAGAAAATAATACTAGAAATTGCGTTGGGGAATAAATTTAAACTTATTAAATAAATAAATGTGTTGTATTAATCACTTCAGCAAAGTCTAATTGATGAGAAAGGGGGGGGGGAACAAAACAGAGAGCTCTACTTATTAAATAAATCTTTAATACTTTAAGATTTATCTTGACCATATCCCTCAAGTCCTATAAGAACCCCTCTTCTCTCACCAATTCTAAACCAAGTCACACATTTTCAAAGCTTTAGCCTTGAAGCTTAAGCTCAACAAAGAGTAAAAAAGAAAGAAACCCCAGAGACCACATTGTTATAAGTTCATAATGGCTTAGTGCAGTTGATGAGTCTCTCCTCCTATTTTCACCTGATTTCGAAGCATAATTTTCAGTCATAATAGTACAGTTGATTAATTGATATATACTAATTGAGACGTACGTGGTGTTTCTGATATTTTGCTTCCGGCCAGTTTGCTAAAAGTAGTAATCTCAACTTGTTTATGATGATACTAGCTAGTATATATATTTTGACCTTATTTAGAGAGAAGAAACTACATGTTTAGAGAATTCACCTCCTTAGTTACTATAGTATTAAATTTTAAAGCCTAGCTTTGCAATGAATTTGTGAGGGGACCATTAATAATAAATGGTCTCTTAAAAATTAACTGATGGCGATCCACCGCTGATTTAATTATTACTAAAATTAAAATTATTTGACATTGCAAAAGACAAAATGTTAGAAATGGCAATTAAATTTTGGTTAAAAGCAAGTTAAAACACCTTACTCCCGTGGATGGAAGCTCTAATTGTCCAAATTGTGAAAGCCACCACAATTGTTAAATATGTAGCAACCTTGACCACTTCAATTGAGTCTACAAATGGCTTAAAGCGAGATAATGCATCGTGGCATTAGTTGAAAACTAGACAAAAAGACTAGATGGTTGTTTTCAAAAGTATCATTAGCATAAAATAAAGCATATTACTGATATGGATCCTACGGCTACAAGCTTTTACGCACTAAGACCTTTTTTTTATGAAATAGCCAAAAGTAGATGAGAGAAATCAAGTCAATGAAACAGATTTATTTATGTCACATTAATTATTTTTGTCATGGTCTTATTCTCATGGGATTCTCATTATCTGCAATTTCTAAAGAAAGTTGACTCTAAGCAACTACAAGCGGTTATCCAAACCCCTCTGCACACATAGCAATGTCAATTTATATGAACGAATAGTACTTTTCTGGTACCCTCCTCCTCAAATCAAGTGTTTAAGTTCAATTAATTAAAGAAATTTTAAACTCTCCTAATCATTCAACTTATTAATTCTCTTAATCAATTAAAGTAAAGAAAGTAGTAAATATTTTTTAAATTTTGTGTGCACTTTTATTTAATGCTTTTTTAGTTTTAAATTTCAAGTAACTTGATGAATGATTGGAAGCTTAATTAAAACCATGCCCAAAATGCCAGAGCAACACTCATTAACCAATAACATAGATATATTACTATTCAGCATTCACATACTCAAAGCACAGAAACATTAGAAGCATTGGCCAAAGTTAGGGGTGCATTTGTCTGATCTTCTGCCACGGCACTGGTTACATTGACACATTGCAGTTCCTTTATGCTTCCTCTATTAGGCAAGCTCTGGACAAAATAACAAAAGAGAAACACTCCAATTCAACAAGTACACTGCAGAGTTTCACACTCACTCTGACTCTGAGGAAGGACAAGATAGTATATGTGAATGAACTAGCTTGATTTCATTTTACTTATTACGTGTGATGTAAGAGTAAAATTAATTAAACTAATGTCATTTAAGGGAATCAAATATCAACCAAACATTGCCCCACTAGGTTATGTCAGCTACATGCACCATTGGGTTCTATCAAAAACCAAATTTTCAATAAATCACTTTAGATTAAAGAATGCCTATAAACAAAGACACAAACTAAGCAAAGCTTTCTAATCTCTCTCAAATCTCCATATCTATAAAAGGAATCCCTCTAAATAAACAGGGCACCATAAAGAAGCCAAAAAGAATACTTCATCCAATAAGAGACACAATGGTAAAGAATTGTACATAAAAATTCTGGCATTCTCTCCAACCATAGGCACCAGATAACTACATTTACTAAACAGCCCCATAGGGATCTAGCCTTTTTACTCCTCTCAAAACCTCTCAAGTCACCAATGACATCATAGTTGTTCTTTCACACCCAGATTTACTAATTATGATTTTAAACACATTGAAAACTACCTCAATAAAGATCCTACAAATCTATCTCAAACTTGTTTCCTAGAAGTTTGGATTCTGGAACCAGCAACACCCCAGGTACTATTCTCCAACAAATTCAATAGAACTAATGAGATTATATAAAGAAAACTAAATCAAAATATTCAATCAGAACTTATGCACTCAAAAGAGGTTGACTATTCAAGTCTGATCCGAAGTTGGGCCTCACTGAATCATCTAACAATCAAAACAAAATTCTAATTTCAGCACTTCACTTGCTATTAACCGACCTGCATGCCAGTATCCCAAAATTCACTACACTCATGAGCTGAAAACGTAATTTTTGTTACTCTTGTCTGATTGAAATTAGTTTACAATGTCATGTGCAAGGTTTAAGAGAATTTGTAGATTGAAATACCAAAACACGGATCACATAGAAACAAAACATATGGCACCCTTTGTTTTATCTGAAATATTCTTCAAAGGCAAATTGGGAGACAGATAGAGATGGAGGGTTGTGGCTTGATTATGTGGCAAATTTTAGCAATATCTTTTGAATGGAATGCTAAAGCATTTCTCCTTGTATGCAAATTAAAGAAAAGCAGACATCGGACATATATGATAGAACTAGTTGAATTCTTAATCCATACAAGCAGTTTTGCAAGATAATAGCGGTCAGTTTCAGGCCATTAAAAGAATCTAAAGAACATTAAATTCAACAAGAATCTAATGGTACATTGAAAAGATTTAACTCATATTCATGACTCATGCTATTCAAGTCTGAGACAGATACCTACAAAGCACTTTTTTATTTAATGAGAGCATGCATATAGTTCAGATGCATCAAATTAAATTTGTAAAGAAAATTAGACAGCGTACATGACAAAGAGATGTTGTTAGAAATAAAACATTTGAAACGGTAGAGGAAAGCTTAAAAAGAAAGGAAAAGGTAAGGGAGAAGAAAAAAAGTGAAGAAACAAAGGAAAGATAATCTGGATTCCCAATAGAATTACTGTAAAGTACTTTTATCAAGTATATAAAATTTCCTTATAAAGTTATTGTTGAGATCAAGTATATACTTTATCAGGCCCTAATTCTAAGAGTTATTATGAAAAAGAACATTAAGATAGAAAAAAAAGGCTAAGGAATAGAATTTGAAATTGAATGCAAATTTACCCAACTTGAAAAACTAGATCAGTTCCCTAGATGAATGCAATAACAAATAGAAACAAAAGATAACAAAAAGTATTCACCACTAACAATCCTCAATGGTAATCTACTATTTAGAGAGAAGAACTGTTTGTATATGATGATTTCTTTCAGTCAGTCATGTTATATATTTGGCAATGAAAAAAATATTAATTGTTTTAAGCCACTAACATTTAGTATGTCAGAATTATTTATAACTAAAACATACTAGCCATATATATTTCACAGAAATCACATTGGTATTAGTTGAAGGAATGGAATAGTACCCAGTTATGACCTTGAGGCAAAACCAAAGGTATAATTCGAATTTAAGGACTGGTGGTTGGAATGGATTTAGGAATTTCAGGGACTTTAGGTAGCTCAGGCTTTGGCAATTCTGGGACAGTAACTTTAGGTAGCTCAGTGTGAAGTGTGTGGAATTAAAGTGGCAGGTCATGATCTTTGCATGTTGAAGAGTATCTAGACTTTGATTTATTTATTTATTTAATAAGTAGAGCTGTCTGTTTTGTTTTTTCCCCTAAACCAAATGATCAAACAGTAAGTGAAGCCATTTATAATGTGTTGTATTAACCAAAAGACACATGCAACTCAGGGACTAGAAAGGGAAGGGAAGGCTCCCCCACCATCACAAAACAAGAAACAACTTTTAAATCTCCCCATGAAAATCAAATAGACAAGAAATACAACCCCTATCCCAAAGACACTAATTATCATCAAAGCAGAGCACTGCAAACCTCTTCCCTGCTTACTACTACTGAATTGCCTATTATCAGTCACTAAGCACTCCTCCAAATGCAAATATGCTATTTTAGCTTCTGACCAATGTAAAATTGAATCATGGACTCCTTTAGAACAACTACAACACAACGAACAATTACATATAAAGAGAAAGTATCATTTGTTGGATACCATAAAAGGAGACAACCTGCTTCAAACACATTCATTAAACCACCCGTCTGCACCCCTTGGAGATCATTTAACTAAAGGATAAACTAAGATGGGGGAAAATCTATTGAAAAAAAAAACAAATGTTTAAGGATCATTTCTTATATTAAACCCCTTCATTCCTAGAATAAGAAACTATTAGGAAAAGGAAGTAGGAGAGTGCATCAGTTCAAGATAATAAATCCACAAAAAATAAACAACAACAACCAGACATTGCCCCACTAGGTTATGTCAGCTACATGCACCATTGGTTTCTATCAAAAACCAAATTTTCAATAAATCAATTTATATTAAAGAATGCCTATAAACAAAGACACAAACTAAGCAAAGCTCTCTGATCTCTCTCTAATCTCCATATCTATCAAAGGAATCCCTCTAAATAAACAGGGCACCATAAATAAGCCAAAAAGAATACTTCATCCAATAAGAGACACAATGGTAAAGAATTGTACATAAAAATTCTGGCATTCTCTCCAACCATAGGCACCAGATAACTACATTTACTAAATAGCCCCATAGGGATCTACCCTTTTTACTCCTCTCAAAACCTCTTAAGTCACAAATGACATCATAGTTGTTCTGAATTTGCAGGACAGATCCAAAATCTGAAGTTACTACAGCCCAGGTATGTATCAGCAGAGCAGCACATTATAAATGGCATCTACTTTTAAACAAAAATGCAAATCCTAGTTAGTCTACTGCAGCAAGACTTATTAGACATGAAGATTCAAGGACGTGAAGCCTTACCCGTTGGAGCAAGGACGTGAAGCCGTGAAGGGCACATTCAATGGTTTACATATAATTAGCAATTAGGCCAACTTGATAAAGACCTAACTGCATATAATTTTCGACCATTACTGTTACTGTGGATTTTCTAGGAACTTTTAAAACTGACCCATCCGAAAAAAATAAAGAGTTAATCTATTAGAAAATTGCTTTTGTAATTGGGATTGGGTCTGTGTCAAACTCGTTTTACTTGACTGAATATGGTTTGAACTTGGTGGTTGAAATTAGAAAACACAGTAGACGATCAAATACAGTGCGCATGAAACATTTGAAATCCATCGAGTTATGTTGCCGGATATAAAACCCCGGAGGTTGCTTCAACAGGAGATAAAATCCCCAACGGGCCAAATGATTTTTTATCGCAAAGTTAGGGGGAGATGGGTACCTGGAAACAAAAGCTACGCAGCAACCGTTCTGCCCTTCATGCTTCTGCCCTTCGCCTTCAATCTCAAAGCTATCGCCTTCAATCACAAAGCGATACCGCAAATGTTCTGTCCTTCGCTTTGTATCTGCTACCGGCAACGACCTTCAATCGCAAAGACGCATGAGAGGATAAACTTCGTTTCAAATGATATGAATAACTGCTGCACGAGTGGTTAGAAAGTTTTCATATAACTTAAAAATTCAAATAGAAAAAAATAAAAGACTAACTTGCAATTTTAAAAAATATCAAGACTATTTAAGAAAATTGTTTTTGTTGACCAGTCAAGGAAGGTACCAAAACCCTATGACCACGGGTACGTTAGATTTTCCCTTATGATAAATCACTCAAAATCAATAGTTACAATAATAATAAACCAAATCATGCCCTGATATTAAAAACAAAAATCACCTAGGGGAAATAATTTAATTTGGAAACGTACTGGTATGATCGTCGACAACGCCACGACTAAGCACCGTCCCATGAAGTTGTGTGGCGAAGAATAAAGAAAGGGAAAAGTGCGTCCCATTCCATGCATGTGATCATGTTTTTATTTTTAAATTATTGAATCAGCTTTCAATCTCTTTTTATGATCATGGAATAGGACCAGGCGAGAGAGACAGATAGCTAACTACACGAATGAAAAAACTGCTAAGCAGGGACAAATAATTTTTGTTATATTTTTTTTTTATTTACTTTAAGAGAGTATTTAAATATTAATCTTAACATAATAAAAATGTTTCCCGTGGACTAGAATTGTATAGGCGTTTTTTTTTGTGACAATAGAATTGAATAGGGTTAACCCTATATTTTGAAATTTGATTTTCACCCCTAATTTATTTTTTATTTTGATTTTCCAATTTTTAAAAATTTTATTTTTTAGTTTTTTTATTAATTATAATCTGTTAAGTCGCGTTTACAGCTCTATTACGACTTTTTCGTGTAAAAATTCATAATTTATTTTGTAATTTCTCTTTAAAAAATATTCATAGTAAATTTAAAAAAACACACAAATTTTTTATGTAAAATATTGTTGTGAAATTTTAGGTTTAAATGAGTTTTTAATCCCTCAAATTACACCATTTTTTTGCTGTTTGCAATTATTTCGATTTATGATTTTTTTGGATAGGTTGTTGTAGTTCCAATTGAATTGGATTAGATTGAATTTGAACACCCCAGTTGGTAGATAGCTGAGTCCCTTAGGTATCCTGATAAGGGTTAGATTCCCCTTGGTGTACATGAGAAGGACTTTATTGAGAAGGACAAATTCCACACAGTGATCTCTACGCCTCAAAAATGATTAGTCTTTAGTTATTGACTGGGGATACCTTAGATCACACTTAAAAATCTAATAACGAGATAACTAAATTAATTTTAAAATACAAACTATTGATAAAAAGTATTAAAGATGTGTTAATGAGTATAATATTTGTAGCCTTTTTCTTTTAGTAAATTTTAACAAATTGTTTGATGGGGGGGGGGGGGGGGGGGTTGTTACAAAAGTGTAAAATTCAGGTCCTCGTAATTTCTTAATCCCTATGATTTTAAAAATACTTCCATGACGGATGGCGAAAAGGATATTCAAACTATCAGCAAATACTATTATGTAAAAAACTTCATCTGGTGCAGGTGCTGAATGCTACTTCTGCTCCTCTAGGCTCCAATTTGCCAACCAAGTCTTACCTACATCTGGCAAAATTTCCCCTCCACTTAAGATGTTGTGTTGAACAAGAAAACTCTCCTACTATAAAATTTTTAATTTTTAATGTGCATTTGACGTTATTGGTTTCAACAATAAAGATTACGAAAGCATAAATGAAAATACTGGAAACTTCCAGGAAAAAAACTATTTTTATAGTAAATTGTTGGAGTATCGAGTTAACCGGGCGCGCTGAGCCATGAAATGAAATGGAAAATGCCAAAACCGGCTCCGTGTCGGTAAAAGACCAGTACAATCAATGCCTCTTCCATTTAAGTCCCTTTCCCTTGCGATGCTACGTGCTCCTCATTACAAAAGGGCGAAAATTTTGAAATTAAAAAATAAGAGAGAGAATAAACTCAGATCACATAACTAGAAAATATATATATATACATATATATATATTATTACAATACTATTTCAAGAAAAAATAAAGGGTTTCTATTTTCCACTTTCCTTTTTTTTCTTTCTTCAGTGATTCTACTATACTTCTCATTTCAGAGCAGAAGATCACGATTCACACGCTTATTCTCATTCAATGCGATCGTGCATGAAAGAAAAACAAAATTTCCGACTAACATATACAGCTAATTTCATTTCATTTTTATGCATCTCTCTTTGCGCCCTGGGTTTCTTCGCGTTTTCCAGAGTACGAGTTTAGTTGAGTTGACTCGTTGAGCTGGGACGACTTGACTCGTTCCCTTCTTTTTCTCTCCTCTGTCTTCTGCTTCTGCTTCTGCATCGAATCGAATCGAATCGAGCATCTTTGCTGAAACGCTGTCGTTTTAGTTCTTGATCTCGATTTCGGGAGTGATCATGAACAAAGCGCCGATTCTCGATATTGAACCGAGTGAGCTCGAATTTATATGTGAGCGGATTTTCAAATACTTGTGTATATGCCGTTGATTCTATTGTAACTTGTATTTTGTGCGATCAATTGGTTAATATTCCATGTTTTTTTCGCCTTTCTAGTTGAGCTGAAGAAGCAAAGTTCATGCTCAGTTCAATTGAGTAACAATACCCACCACTACGTGGCTTTTAAGGTCTGAGACTCTGAGCGTCTTTCTTTTATTTATCCCCATTTGTTGGTGTTAAGCATAGAATGCTGGAGAGATTAACCATTTTAGTATGATATTTGCAGGTCAAGACGACGTCGCCTAAGAAATATTCAGTGCGACCTAATGTTGGAGTTCTCGCGCCAAAAGCTACTTGTGAATTCATAGGTATATCTCCGTCGTTTGTGTGTGTGTTTTTTTTTCTGTTGACACATGACCTGTTATTCTATACTTGTAATAAGGTCAGTTTAAAATGGATTTTATATTATCGGATAGGAAGATTCAATTATACAAGTCTTTGTGATTCCCTGGTGTGGTGGCTGATGCAACTGAATCATGATCGTTATTAGAGCTCTCTTGAGATTTAAGTTTAGTCATTATGGTGGATAATTTTGGGATAGATGCCAAATAGACTTGATTTTGACATGTTTGAGTTTCGTTTCATTACTTAGCATTGCTTTTCAATTTTAAATTGTTGTAATTCAAGCTTAACCTATCCTAGCAGCCATCATTTTTTCAACCAAAAGCAATTTTTTGAAGGAATATATGTTTTCCAGGAACAACAATTGAAAATGAATCCACAAATTTGGGAATTTACTTTAGCATCTTAGTTTCTTCCCCCTCCTCTCCTCTCCTATTTTAATTTTTATTGTTTAACTTTTGCATCTAACAGTTACAATGCAAGCACAACGGGTAGCACCTGAAGATATGGTGTGCAAGGACAAGTTCTTAGTCCAGAGCACATTGGTTTCTGCTGAAACAACCAGTGAAGATGTTACTTCCAGCTTGGTATGGATATTTTTAGGCTGTAATTTTGTACTCTTGCAGATTTTATTATTAATTTCTCTCCTTTTTTTTTTTTTCCATATTTCTGACTGTTTTTTTTCCCCTGTAATGGCAGTTTGTAAAAGACGGAAGTAGATATATAGAAGAATATAAGCTGAAGGTGGTCCTGATCAGCCCACCTGATTCTCCAGAATTCTCTCCTATTAATGGAGACTCCAAGAATGGGCTTAATCATGAGAAAGTTCAGATATATAGTAAAGATGAAATCCAATCTCCTGAACACATGGTCAGAGGAAACTTCATTGATGTTTGCATCTCAGTTTTTTCTTTCCTCCTCCTCTCTCTCTTTCATAGATATTTCAAATCCCTGAGAAAGATAATTGAATTTCTTAGTTACGCTTACACATTCTAAGGATTTGTCTGTTATTATTTCTGGATTGTTACGAAATTTGAGAAATATATTGCTATTGAGTTGCAGACCTCTCTTCACCTTCCCTGTTTCCTTGACTTCCTTAGGAAGGTATTCTTTGAACACATTATAAGTTCCCTTCTTTTTTGGTATTTCCATCTTTGCTGATGGTGTTAGTCTCTGTGCATTTGTGTGGAATATCAATTTCCCGACTTCAATTTCCCGACTTCAATTTTTACTTATTAAATATCATTCAAACGTTTTCTGTACCTGCAATATGTCAGGTTCTTAATAATCCAGAGCCTAACATGGTTCATAAGGTATTAAAGCTTGAAGAGGATATGGTGTTGAAGCCAGAACATCATATGGGGTTGGACACTATGAAGGATGTAGAGGAGCCAGAAGAAGAAGCAGGGTTAAAACTGTCAAAAGATGATGAGTTCAGCATAGTAAAGGATGTAGAGGAACTGAAGCCTTTAAAAAAATTAGAGTTACAGGTATCAAAAGATCCTGATTTAGAGACAGTAAAGAATGCAGAGGAACTGAAACCGGCAAAAGAAGTAGAGTTGAAAGTGTCAAAAGATCTGGATTTGAACACAAGAAATAATTCAGGGGAGCTGAAGCCAGAAAAAGAAGCAGAGTTAAACGTGTCAAAGATTTGGATCTTAAAAGAGTAGAGAATATCAATGAACTGAATCCAGAAAAAGAAGCAGAGTTAAGAGTTTCAAAGGGTATAGAGGAGCTGAAATTAATGAAAGCTATTGAAGAGATGAAATTAAAATTAGATGTACTTGAGTCAAAGCTAAATGAGGTCAGGCATTCCACCATTCTACTCTGAAATTTTTTATCTGCTTGCATATATAACATGCTTCCTAGCAAGTTTCATGTTGAAGCGAATTGCTATATAAATTTTTCCTGCTACCAGATCAACAGTTTGGTTATCAATGCTTTGTCTTAGCATCTTTTTGGGCTTTTTTATTCATTTAAGATGTTTGAAATATAATTTAGACTATTTCCAGCTTACTGTAGTATTTATTGGCACACTTGTTTAAATTATATGCATGATTGTGTTTATTAATGAACATGTTTGATCCTTATGTACATTGTTTTTCCCCTCCTTTGTTTGATTAAATGGTATACACATTGTTTGAGCTCCACTGCATTGCGTTTCACAAAATATGAGTTGGAATTAGAAAAGGCCGCAGAGGAGACAGCAAAGACTGCCCTTTTATGTCTTTTTGGATGTACGGGGTATGATGTGTGTTTTCTATCTGTGGCATGATTAAGGCTCACAATATGGTATGGCTGTGTTAACAGACTTGTATGTCCTTTTAGACTTGATTAGCTGAAAGCTCCAAACATTCCTATAGGCTAAATCCTATGTGAAAATGTTTCTCATTATATTAGGGTTATGTATAACATTGCAATGAAACTATGTAGCATATGTGTTACCTCATTAAAATGAGGTGGGTTTTTGTTACAGTGGTTCTTGCGTTTTATGCTAATCTCTATTGATATGACTAAAGTGATGATGAAGTTTCTGCTTCGTTTGCAGTCTGGAGCAACAATATCAACATTAACAGAGGAGAGGAGGCTAAGCATTCAAGAAACAAAGATCTTGCAAGAAAAACTAGTAAGCTTGAGATCACTGTCTAATTTTATTAGTAGTAATGTTTTTGTGGCATACTCCTTGGTTCGTGCCATAATCCCTGAGATGGTTGCTTAATGCAAATAGTCCATAATAATTCTAGAAATTGAAGTGCTTTCAATATATAAATGGTGCTGAAACAAAGGGGAGGAGGGAGAAAGAAATACATTCGTATTTTATTTGTTATAAAATAATAATCATAAATTGTTCTGGAAATGACAAAATCGAGAAAGTGTTAAAAAAAATTGTAATTTAGATGGGCAGTTTCATCTTTTGCTTGTTGGAGATCTGTACAGATATGATCTGCTACTTTAGAATTCTTCCCCATTTGCATTCTTGAACTTGTGCAATTTTCTGTTGTTTCCTGAGTCCCCATCATCCTGTAAAACTTGAATAGACTTCATTTCTTGAATTTAAGGCTGACTTGTTTATATTTGTAGGCTGATCTTGTTAATAAAGGTCCAAGAAAAGTTCAAGTCGGGTTCCCGCTTCTATACGTCTGTATGGTGGCGCTTATCAGTGTCGTCTTGGGATACCATTTACACTCCTGATATCCTGGGATCGATCATCTGCAGGAAGCTACTAACATTTTGAATTGCCTCAAGTTTGTTGATAGCAGAAGTTTAGGCACAAATCCACTTTTTATCTATAGATGCAATAGGGGATCTGTATACTTGAGGGTCAGTGATGTTCGATCTGATCTGTGTAGTCCATTATCGTGTACGTCTCCGCTTTTGTATATGCAGAATTACCCACTTGTAAAGCTTCAAATGATGAGTTATATAGCAGTCAGGTAGATGGTTTCAGTGATTAGTGTAAAACTGGAAACTGTTGTTGTGTAACTTCACCAGAAAATTTTCAGTATTCCTATAGTATTGAAACCTTTCACTACCTTAATTGTGGTCGGTATTTTTTATTTTGATTTACACAGGAGTATTGAAAATTATCTCTACTTCAGATTGTTCTCTCTCTCTCTCTCTCTTGACAATTCAGCTTTGATAATTGTTTCTTTGGCCCATAGACACCGCTTTTTAGCGTTATGATAGGTTTCCCTTTTAGTAGGGCAAGAAAAGAAGGCGTTTACAATATTAAATGACAAGGGAAGCACTATTAAAAAGGCGTTTTCTAGCATATAGATGTGTTAGCAAGAAATACATAAGAAAAGTCCTTTACCCTCTATATTTGGTATAAGAGAAATAAGGTGGAAATAGGAAGGAGAGAGGGGGGAGAGGGTGGAAGGAAGAAACTTTTGCTGTTTGGTTGGAGGGAAATTTAAAAGTGTCTCACCTAAAAAAATTTCTCTTTAAAAGGAGAGAAATAGAGTGAAAATTCACTCTCACACTATTTCTTTCAATCTATTTCATTTTATTTTTCTTTTATTTTTCTCTTACCAAATATGATAGAGAGAAATAACACTCTATTTTTACTATGTTTCACTGCTATTTCTCTCATACTAAACATATTGAAATAGGAGAAATAAGGTGGAAATAGGAAGAAGGGAGGGGGAAAGGGTGGAAGGAAGAAAACTTTGGTTGTTTGGTAGGAGGAAAATTTAAAAGTGTCTCTGACACGATCCCGTCCGATCTCAACTAGGATGTCTCAGATGCATTGCAAGGGATTGAAGGTCCAATTACTGTGGCCAGATCTGAGCGGTTAAAGAGAGCTTTGCAACTCTTGATCACTGAAGTCCAAAGGAAAGTAGACCACCGAGCAGAAGAAGAACCAAAGAAGTGGTTTAACTTAACTCGGGTTGAAGTACAAGAGTGCTATCTGGTCTGACAATCGGTTATGTCTGCTATCCGAATCTTAGGAGAACATATTTCGGGAAAGTGTATCTAATCAGATCGTAACTGATTTATTTAGGAACAGATATGTTAGGAATCAATATCAGATCTCTTAAGATTATATTTACATCTTTTAGGATTATATTTTATCTTGTTTAGGAATAAATGTTTTAGGATTATATTTTATCTTATCTAGAATTAAATCTATTTAATTTAGGACTGCATCTTTTAGATAATTTATTTTAGGAAATTCCTTTGCTATATATTAGCATTGAGAATCAGTTTGTAGACAGTTATTTTTATCAATAAAATTTGAGTTTTCTCATTTTGAGAGCTTATCCTTTGTTCTTGGATTAAATAGCTACTTGATAACTTAGGTTCTACCAGCAGGTCTTGGTTAAGGTCTAGTTGCTTATATCTTGATAACTTTGGTGCTACCCACAGGTCATAGATTGTGTCAAGTTCCTATCTTTGATAGCTTTGATGCTTCCAGCAGGTCTTGGATTGTGTCAAGTTCCTTACTGTTATTTACCGTTAATTGATCTTCAAGACGTTCCTATCTTTACACTTCCGGTTCGTATCAGTCTCACCTAAAAAAATCTCTCTCTTTAAAAAGAGAGAAATGGAGTGGAAATTCACTCTCACACTATTTCTTTCAATCTATTTCATTTTATTTTTCTTCTATTTTTCTCTTACCAAATATGATAAAGAGAAATAACACTCTATTTTCCCTATGTTTCACTCCTATTTCTCTCATACTAAACAACCTAGCCCCCCGTTTGGGGTGTTTGCGAGTTTTCAGTTTTTTATTTTAAAAACTTTTCAACCAAATTTTCACAACTCAAAACTGAAAACTAGAAATCATTTTTTGTGGTTTTCAAAATTGATGTTTTAAAAGCCATAAAAAGTGATTTTTAGTTTTCAGTTTTGAATTATAAAAACTTAATTAAAATTTTTTAAAATAAAAAACTGAAAACTCGCAACCACCCCAAACGACCCCTTAAACTCTTTCTATATTTGTCACATATTTATCTTTGTGTCATTTCTCTCTTTCCCATTTCTTTCCACTCTATCAAATACATCCTTACAGACGAAATTTTTGTTTAATTTCAATTTTCATTTAGATTAATAAGAGAGTTGGAGAAAATTAGTCAACACCATCAGGTTGACTCGAATATAACAGATGAAATATAGGACTTTAGTTTTAAAATGAGCTTGAATAAATCCAACTCATTCCATTTTATAGAACTCATGAGTTAAATTCGTGAAACCCCATTAAAATAGTGAAAAGTTTGCATAAAATCATATTTGGGCATTATTTTAAATGCTTGAATTGAATTCGTTGCGGGTAGGGCCTCGCATCGGACCAACCTGTATCGAGTCGATTAACCTATTTTGCCAACTATATTGAGGTACCTTGTGTCATACTATAACATAGGGTTTGTCAATTTGGTGTTAAGTGTATATGGATATTCCGAAAAAAAAAAAAAAACCTATTAGGTTTAATTTTACGCACCCAATTTGGCTCCCCTAAAATTTTTTAGGAGAAGATAAATCACATGTTATTTTTTTATTATAAAATATGCACATAAATAAATACAATATATTTAGTTGTGTGATTATGACGAATGTCATAAGGAAAATCCATCTCATATTATCTCTCTATTAATTGGATATTATCGTAATTGGGTTGTATGAGAAGTAATATATGTGGCTTTAGATCCAATTATTTTGATTGTGTGTATAAGAATTATAATAATAAATAATAAAAATCTTAATTTTTTTTGTCCGGAAGGAAAAACACTTTCTCAAAATGATTACAAGTTTGATAGAGTTATATTTACAATCCTAAATGAACTTTTACTTAGATATGAATTTTGTCAAAATATATCGTGTAAATGAAAAGGGGCAAATTGGACCTACTTGTCAACTATAGAGCAAAAGTTGCTGCCTAACTTGTAGGAACTTGCTATCTTTGCCCATTATGCTAGTTATCGAGATAGAAAATTTTGTTTTCCTGTGTGAACAAGAAAGTTTTTCATGTGCATAAAATGACAAAAAAGTGTTCATTTATTTAAAGGGTTTAATTAGTACACACGGCCAGTGTAAGAGAAAACTTTACATCATCGTCTAATGATATGGTGTCAAATCATTTAATGCATATGACACCTCATATATTATTAAACTCGATAAATAATGTGATAACACACTATTAGATGACAATGTAAAATTTCTTTACACCGATAATGTATATCCATTAAGTACTTTTTTAAAATATATTTTTATGTTCTCAACTTTGTTACTTCTATCTATGACATAAAAACTAATAGTTTCAGATCTAATAATGAGAATCAAATTTATCATCAATATTGTCAATTTTGGGCCACGGGAATGATAATTACACATCAATACTTCATTAAGATGAATTCTTCAAATCATTTGATTTGAAGTCATATGAGATATGCAAATCTAGTGACTCCATTCATGAACAAAGGTGAAAGGGATGATAATCTATCAAGCTTTACATATAATGATCAATGTGGGTTCCAATAGCAGAAAGTTAGTGATGATATAATTTTAACGTGGGATTTGTGTTTCAAGTGAAATATAAATTACATTCCTTTAAATATTTTAAAGAATTTGAGAATGTAGTACAAAACCAACTTCGTGAGATTATTAAAACCATTCAGTTAGATCAAAGTGGTGAATACTTGAATAAATAATCTTATTGATTGTCTTATAGAGTATGGGTTAATAAACCATCTCACTCTTTCTAATGCTACATTTGGAATATTGTTTCTAAGGAGAAAATGGATTGTGCTGGACATGATTTGATTGATGATAGTCATGGAAATATTTCGAACTCCTTCTCAATACATGCTCCATAACAAAATTGCATTCCGTTTAACAACATTTCATGTAAATTAGTTCAAAAGATGTCATACAAAACATGGATTAAAAAAATCCTAATATATCTTTTATGAAGAATTGGGGTTGTAATGTCGGTTTTGGATGAGAGAGATCCATTAAGCTTAGCCTTAAGTCTATTAAGTGTTTCCCTAGTTATCCCAAGTAAATCAAGGGAAACTATCTCCATAACTTAACACATGATAAAGTGTTTGTCACTTTAGTAACATCCTAAAGTAGATTTGCCTCCATAGAAAACAATGGGAGGCAGTTAAACTTGAAGAAATTCAAGATATATGAAGTAACACCAAATTGATGATGGAAAGTGAATAGGAACCATAAAATATCGTGGAGAATCAACTCATTCCAATAACACAATGTTCATGTAAGTCTAATAGGTACATCATCAATTTGTCAGATATAGATTTCTCGTCATCAATTTAAGTTCTCAACGGTGATTACTCCTATTACTTTTTTTATATTATTGTCGTGAACACCTTGTTTTTAACATATAAAAGAAGAAAGTAGAAAAGAATACAAAAAAATAGAGAAATGAAGAAAAATGGGATAATTTTTTAATGGGGTAGAAATCAATGAGTCAAAATGTTATACCTTCTTGGTCCTAAAAAAATGTCTTTTACATTGCTTTTATTCTCAAGTGAGCGGTCTTAATAAAAAATCGTAAAGTTGGGCCCGGGTAGGTAATGTTGAAGTAAATTTGCACAAATAATTACACTGTCTATGGCGAAACACTGAATAGGTGCTTCATTGGTAATGCATTTTTTTAACCTATAATAGTTAGTTTTTTACCCGATAAACATAATTATTAAATTCACCAATGAAGACAATTTTTCAAACATTTCCAATAGAAAACTACAAAGATCCAATATAGAAGTAAAGTTAGATTTTACAAATAAAAGAAGAGCAAACTAGTAAATTTGTCCTTAACTTTTTTAGGGTCATGCAATTCAGTCCCTAAGAAATAGAAAAACCCGATATAATCCCTGACTCCTTGCTTTTTATGTCACTATAGTCCAATTGTGTGTTTTCCGTTAACCTTTTTATGACGTGTCATGCTTAGTGACACAGTGTCACATTGTTTGCCACTGTAGTGTTCATTGTGGTACAAAAAAGACGTGGTTTTATCAAATTTATAGTTTGGAAAACTTCAACTCAAACAATCATATGCTTCCCTATTCTCCTTGTTTCTCTCTTCTTCCCCTTCTTTTCTTGGAAGGTCTCAACCCAAATGACGTTGTTTTTGTGCCTTAATGGAAAATAATGTGATACAGTGCCACTAAACGTGACACGTAATAAAAAAGTTAATGGAAAACACATAGTTGAATCATAGTGACAGATGAAACAAAAAGTCAAGGATTATATTGAAATTTTTTATTCCTCAAGGACTAAACTGCATGACCCTAAACAAGTGACGGACGAATTTGCTAGTTTAGTCTTAATTAAAGGGAAAATTCAAGAGGCAGGCAACTTTTTTTCTAACTTTAACTTCAAATTTGTGTGTTTGAAATGTAGTATGTGCCATTTGTTGGTCTATTTTTACTTGATCAAACAAAGTTTAAGTCATCGTATGGCACAATCCCATAATGAACAAATAGAAAAAAAAATGAAGAAATCACGTGTAAGGTACAAAGTAGGAGGAAATACCCGGGCTACTTAAAATGATTGTCTTACAGTCTTACACAATAGTGCTTCATTGTTTGTTTGTTCAAACTTTATAGCTTAAACAATGCCACTGTGAATATGTTAATTTTGTGTTGGATTTTGGGGAAAGAAACATAGATCAGAATTTGAACTCAAAAGATTCAAACAAAAAAAAACTCGATCGATCGTGAACATAAGGAAGCTGGACAAATGGGATTGAATTGACGTTGCTAAAGCAAGCAGTGGGACAGGTGCCACGCGATAAGGATTATTCAAGGCCCAGTTTGGCATACTGACCCGACCTTACTTGAGATATTCAAGTCGGGTTTAACCCTATCCTATTGTAGGATATAATAGGGACAAACCGAGACTCATTTTATGACCCGATATCTGGTCGAGGACGGGCCCGAATTAATCTTCAGGTTACCTAGTCTGTCCTATATACACATATATAATATTTATTACTTATAATCTTCTATTATTTAAAGATCTACTTATATTTTATCCTTTTAGTTAGGTTTTTTTCAGTTTAATCTTTCTCCATCTGCCCTTAAAGTTATATTCTATACACAAAGTTATATAGTGATATATCGTAATTCTTCCCCTAGTAATGTCCCAAAATTTAAAAAGAGTAAAGAACGTTGCATGTATTGGGACAAAAACTAATGTATGTGATATATTTCATATTTGCTAATTCTATGAAAACTTTCTTTTGACCATTGTCATGTGATTGTTTCATGATTTTATTTAGCATATAGATCTGATCAACCCGGTCTTTTTTACTTGGACTCAGTCTTAATTGGACTCGTACATCATCAAGTCTCTTCAGGTCTATTGATGGGTTCATGTCTATAGAATTGACCCAGTGAAAACATAGGGCCTGGTAAAAGACAACGAAAACTCATCCTAACCCGTCCCATGAAGATACATAAGATGTGTTTGGAAAAGAAGATGAGCCAAAAAGTGCACGTGATGCAACAATACGAGAATAATAAAGTCGGTTGCCAGTAAACAACATCGATTGTTAATTAAAATAATAATTTATCTAATGGTTAAAAATGATGCATCATTGGCGAAACACCTATTAAGTACTTCACAGTAGATGTACTCTTAAATTTCCAACATAACATTTGTATATTGAGTATGGTTTACATTGTACAAGGTGTATTTGAGTGATTTTATCTTGTTGAGAAATTGAGGTAAAGCTCGAGATCCAATCAAATGTCTACTAAGTCATGTTAGGCTTTGAAGTAAAAAAAAGTCAGAAATGTTTTCGCGATGTATTAATGTTGGGCTATATATAGAGTTGTAGATACCAATTGGGTGTGAATTCAGTGTCATTTGAAAGATAACATTGATGCCTACAATTGTCATACAGAGCTCGAGATTTTATTAAAACGTATGAGCTACCAAAAATCACTCAAAAGTAGCAAAGAGAGTCAACACGAGAAGACCAATATCTGAAGTCACACATCGGGAAGTGTAAATTCTCTCCATCCTTGATTTCAAGTCCCACATCAAAAAGAGAACCCTTTTCCAACCGTTTCATCTTCCTATAAAAAACGGACTATAAACGGTTTTAGTTATCCAAGAAAATTGAATCGTATAGGCCTATTGCATAGCAATTGGCCTATGTTTTAGTTCAATTTGTTTATAGGGAAACAATGGTCATGCAATTAATTATATTTAATTTCTAGGAGTCTTCAAGATTTCAATATCAAGAGTTGCCGCCTCTGAGGTAAGTTTTCTTATCTTTTCCCTTTTCTTTTGGTATTTTTAATTTTTTGCATGTTATTTACTTGTCTTTCTTTCATAGCAAGATTTTTTATTAGGTTATTAAAAATAATAATAATAACTTTAAAAACAAATATTTTTTTTTTACTTTGATTCCATTTTATTAGAACTAGGAAAATTAAATGAATGAAAAGACTAAAATAAACCAAAACCATAAGTGTTTATCTAAGATGCTTAGTTGACTAGTTAACTAAGATTTTTACAAGCTTATTTAAAATAAAAATTATTTAATTATTTTTTTACTTTGATTTGGTTTTCTTAGAATTTGGAAAATCAAATCATATTATTTTTACTATGATTCTTGATTAATTGCATTTTTTTAAAAAAATAGACAAGATATTACTTTTTGAAGTATTAGTTCATTGCTTGAAAAATTAAATAGGAAAACGAGTGAAAAAAAAGAAAAAAATACAGATGAATTATCTTTTTAGTGGAAGCAATACTTAGACAATTCAATGAAAGCATCAAGATGATGTGATGAATGCTTGAATTTAAGCTCATTGTAGAACTCCGAGAACAAGTAAAGATGTTGACTATGTAACTTGGGGGCTAATTTAAAAAGAAATCATCTTAAAGGAAGTTAAAAGATATGAAGCTCTTGTTTTTATTGAATAAATAATTTCACACTTGGGGGCTTGTTTTAATTATTTGATTTATTTTGCCACCTCCTTGAGGATGCCTATCTTTTCCTACCAACCTTAAAAGTACCATGATTACTCTAAAGTGAATTAGCTCATACTATGACACAATGTGGAATGAAATCTTGAAAAAAAAAAATCATGGGAAAAGCTTTCTTATAAGTTTTAATTAAGCTTTGTAATAAAATTTTCTCATCAAACAAAATCTTACATTCGTAAGACATTTTTCTTTTTCCATATAATCGATGTAATATGTTAGCCAACCCTTTAATGTTTAATATGGATACTTGATTAAGGCTTTAAGATGCCCAACTTTTTGGCCTTAAGTTGTTGAAGATTATTATTTTTTCACTAGATCTCGAGTTCCATATCTTTTCCATTGTTTTACCTTAAGTTACCGAATATATTTTTCCCTAAGCCTTGGGGTGCTTAACTATTTTATGCTTGTCCTTGAGTTGTCTACCTTTTCCTTTATCTGGACTTGAGTTGCCAATATTCTTATTTCACCAAGCCTTGAGTTACTTAATACTTATTTAGGGTGGTTTTTAGTATTAATCATTTAAAATTTAAAAACCAAAACTTGTTTTAGATCTGTATAATTTTAATTAATTTCTCTGTTCCTTCAAGTTTTACAAAGTTGTTGTGGAACTTGTTCTTTAATGGCCAAGATAAAGACAACTAAGAGTAGAAAAGATAAATTGTTGTAACCCCACCTGCTTTAGAGTTGGAAAGTGTTAAGCAATAACAATAGCAGTGAAAGGTATTGGGGTGAGGGTTGCAGTAATGGAAGGAGTTAAGCAACAATGATGGAAGGTGTTGGACATTGGCGATGATGGAATGTCAAATAATAGTGATGTCCGGGGGTGCCGAGTGGTGGAGAAGAAGGTGCCAGGCGGTGGCGGATAATGATGAAGGGTGTCAAGTGACAACAACAATAGTTCATGTAGGAAGAAGTTGGTGGAAAGTGTTAAGCAGTGATGGCGGTGGGTGTCAAACAATAATGGCGGGGTGTTGGGCAATGTTGGTAGTGATGGAAGATTCGAGCAATGGTAGTGTAGTTTGTCATGCAACAACGATGGTGGAACAAAAATGGTGAAGGATATTGAGTAGTGTTTGTAGTGGAAGGTTTCAGATGGTGGTAGCAATGGAATGTGTTAGGCGACGATAGTGGTGGAGGGTGCAAGGTGATAATGGTAGATGGTGTCGAGCAATAGTAGTTGATGGTGTCAAATGACGATAGTTAGGGGTGTTGAGTGACGACGATGGAAGGTGTAAGGTAACCAATTATGGAAGGTGTTATGCAGGAATAGTAGAAAGCATTGAGTAGTAGCGATAGTGGTGTTAGGTGTTGATCAACGAGCGATGGTAAATTGTGTAGAGTGATAAAGACAATAAAAGGTGTCAAGTGCCGACTACGGTGGAAGGTGTTGATAAGTGGTGGTAAGGGTGGAGGGTGAGCAACAATATCAATTGTGATAGTGGAAGGTGTTGGATGTCGATGGTG
The DNA here is from genome assembly GCA_026901365.1 of Sesbania bispinosa. NCBI lineage: Eukaryota > Viridiplantae > Streptophyta > Magnoliopsida > Fabales > Fabaceae > Sesbania > Sesbania bispinosa. The sequence continues at coordinate 671,566 of QLOH01000549.1, read as the reverse complement.
GAAGGTGTCAGGTGACAGTGACGGTAAAAGGTGTTGGGCGACAGTTGTGGTGGAGAGTGTGAGATGGCAACGACAGTGGGAGGTGGTGGTGGTGGTAGTGCAAAGTGTTAAATGATGGCAATAAAGGGTGTTAGACGATGATGGTGGAAGGTGTGGACTGACAATCGTAGTGGTGGGGGTAAAGGGCGTCGAACAACGTTAGTGGAAAGTATTAGGTGGTGGTAGTGGAGAGAGCCAAATGGAGGGGACAATAGAAGGTGTTGGGTGCCGACTGTGGCAGGCAATAGTGGTAGTAATATAGGGTGAACAACTACGACAATGGTGGTTAAGGGTGACAAACAATGATGATGGTGGATGGTACGAGATGCATTATGTTCTTAAAACTAAAAACCATAGTCATAAATTCTTTTTTTTTTGTTTTCAAAATATGATAAAATCATATTCTTAAACCTTTTTAAGGCATGAGATTGTATTCTTGGGGATAATATTATTAGACATGTTATAACCAATAATGTTATTGTTAGGTAATATTTATAAAGATATTTGATAAATGCTCATTTTTTTAAAATTTATTTAGTTTTTTTTTTAAAAATTTAAAAATATATGATCAAATGAAATGGATGTGAGGAGTTATAAAAAAATTCAATTCCCATGGGAATGTAAGATACTCACCCTTCATGATAGGAATAAGAAATGAAGAATTCATTTTTAAAGCTCATAATAAACATGGAAATGTTATGTTCAAAATATCTTACATCATTAAAATATGTTGTTATATTATTTATTTAAAAAATGAATTTAATAATTTTATTTCGTCAATGTTAATATAAAAAGTTTATATTGTCATCCAATGTTATCTTGTCACACCATTTAATGATTTTAATACTAATATATAAATTATCATATATATTAAGTGATATTGCAACACATTATTCAATGTTAGTGTAATAATGCATAATAATTAAACTTTGAAAAAATACTATTAAAATTTTTAAAGTAATAAATTCTGTTCAAGGAATTAAAAAATAAATTTTTTTACAATATTATTAATAACTTAAAAAACTTTATTTTTCACTTGACATTTTATTTATTTTCGAATCCCTGACCATTTACATTTGAGAGAAAAAAGAAACAATTTATTAGGAGGAAGCTGAAGCGCCGAGGAACACATTCCAAAGCCTTCTCCACCAAAAATTTCCCTTCCCGCTCTGTATGTTTTCCCTCTGCCTCGGCGCTTTAAAATTTCCACTGGCACTTTGGAAGCACGTTATCTTACTACGTTTCTTGATTTTCTTCCTAATCTGACTCCGAAAACCAAGAGTGAGTAGTGAGTGGGTTTGTGTCTGTAATGCTTTGGATTGGATCCTCGCAAGCATTCGCAGTGCAAGTAAGTTCCATTCTCTCCCCTCTTCCTATTATGCCCCTTTCCTTATGTTATTGCATTTCCATTTCCTCTCTTCATTTCTTTATACTCCTTACGCTGTGTTCCAATTTCAATCGCGGGTTTCTCTTTCCGTTCGATATTAATCAAATTTAGGATTTATATTATACTTTTCTGTTTTCTAACTCCGAACTTTATGGCAAGCAATAAAGGTGAAAACCTCATATTCACTTAATTTATGCTAATACTATGGCGTGAGGGAGTTCATTTTAGTTTCTTTATATTTTGCCCAATACATTACGAAAACTATGGTTCGTTCTCTATATAATATATTTCAAGGTTCTTTTTTTGGAACTTGTTCAGTAATTTGATTCCTGGTGTTATGTGTTATATTTGAAACGAAAATCACTCAGGCTTCACTCATTATAATGTCTTTTTTTTTTTTTGTGTGTGTGTGTGTGAATCATGTCTATATCTATTATGTTTTGTTTATGCGAGTACTGTGTGACACATTAATGGGGTTGGCTTATTTTTATCTTGCTTGGTTTGTATCAATCAGGTGGAATGTGAATAGATACCCTTTCTGTATTTTTAGTGTGAGATTGAGAGAACTAAGGTGATTGATTGGCTTTGGATATCAATTCACCCATGGAGTGCAACAAGGATGAGGCGCTGAGGGCTAGACAAATTGCTGAAAGTAGAATGCAAAGAGGTGAATTTGTAGAGGCACTCAAGTTTGCTATGAAGGCCAAAGCTCTGTATCCTGACATTGAAAACATTGCTCAGATACTTACGGTTTGTGAGGTTCACAATGCTGCAATGAACAAACTCTCTGGGTGTCTCATGGACTGGTATAGAATTCTTCAGACTGAAGGATTGGCAGATGAAGCAACCATCAAGAAACAGTACAGGAAGCTTGCACTATTACTTCATCCTGATAAAAATAAATTTTCTGGCGCAGAAGCTGCTTTCAAGTTGATTGGGGAAGCCAATAGGGTGTTGAGTGACCGAGCAAATCGATCTTTGTATGACATCAAGTTTAAAGGCTCTGTGAGAACTGCGGCACCTAAGACCTCACCCCCTCCCTCAAATGGGAATGAATTTGCAGCAGCTAAACATGATGGAAATGCAACAAATTATCAGAAAAATTCCTATTCAAACCCCAACTGGAGGAATGCCCATCAGCAAGCTCAACAGCAGACTTTCTGGACATGTTGCCATTATTGTAGTGCAAAGTACCAATACTACACAAATGCTGTAAATAAATCCATATTCTGTCGAAATTGTTTGAAACCCTTTGTAGCTCATGTTTTAAGGTACAACGGTGTCCCACCAGGACCATATATCCAGAAGCATGATCCGCCAAAACCAGCCTCAGAAAGTAAAGATGGAAAACCCCGTGGTGGAGGATTTACTGTGCGGTCACATCCTATACCTATGAAAAAATGTGCTACTGGAGTTGATGGGAAACATACAGGCGAAAATAATACAGATGGCTGTGTTCCTGTGTCCAAAGACATGGAGTCACAAACCACAACCAATGTTGGAAGTAAGAGAGTAAGGCAGTCAGCACCAGATTCAGGAGAAAGTTTTAAAGCTGGAAATGGTGTTCACATGAAAGATGCTGGAAATGGTGATCACATGAAAGATGCCAATGTACGAGAAAATTATGCTGATCCTTCAGGATTTAATGCTAGGAGATCTTCCAGGAAAAGACAACATGTTTCTTACGTGGAAACCCCTGAAGATGACGATTTTGAGATTCCTTCCAAAATGCCACGGCAAAATGGTTCATTTAACACCGATGAAGTTGAGAAAAAGAACGTGGCTGCTAGTGGTGGGTCGTCCAAGAACAATAATCCAGCTAGTTATACTGCTGGTGTGGTTGATCAGAATGGAGAGGTGAGAAATAAAGCAAGTAGTCCACCTGAAGAAACATGTTTGAAGAATAAAAGCCAATTTGAGCAATCTCATGTTCAAGGAGAGAAGGTATTGGAGTCAGATCTTGATCGTGGAAAATCAAAAGAGGACCAACGCGCTTCATTAAATTCAAAGGCCTCCTCTGGTCCAGATATCATTGTTTGTCCTGATACAGATTTCAATGATTTTGAGAAGGATAAGATGGATGATTGCTTTGCGGTTAATCAATTATGGGCAATTTATGATTCCACTGATGCTATGCCTCGATTTTATGCACTTATCAGGAAAGTGTTCTCCCCTTTCAAGTTAAAGATTACTTGGTTGGAACCTGATCCAGATAACCAAGGGGAGATTGATTGGCATGGTGCAGATTTGCCTATTGCTTGCGGTAAGTTCAAACTTGGTGATTCTCAGAAAATTACAGATCGTGCTATGTTCTCTCATCAGATGCAGTGCATACAAGGAAGTGGCAATGGTTCTTATCTGATATATCCTAAGAAGGGAGAAACTTGGGCAATTTTCAGAAATTGGGATATCAAATGGAGTTCTAATCCAGAAAATTATTTGATGTGTGAATTTGAATATGTAGAAATCCTATCAGATTTTGCTGAGAATGTTGGCATTGAAGTTGCATACCTGGGCAAAGTGAACGGGTTCATTAGCCTCTTTCAGAAAACTGAGAAGAATGGAGTGTTCATATTTTGTGTTCTACCTAATGAGCTATACAGGTTCTCACATCCAATTCCTTCATACAAGATGACTGGTAATGAAAGGGAAGGTGTTCCAAGAGGATCTTTTGAACTTGATCCTGCTGCTTTGCCAAATAACTTGTTTGAAGTTGGTGGTTCCAGTAATGTGAAGATGGTGAATGGAATGTTAAACACTGGAGTGGGGCAAGCGGTGGCTGGCTAATTAAGAGTACTAACAAGGCAAAGATGCACCGGGAGTAATATGATGCTGAAGGATATTCCTCAATCCTCATCTTCTGTTTTGATTAATAGCATTCCCTGAAGGTGCTGTTTTCTTTTCTGTATATCTTTTTATACTGATAAACCTTTTCTGATGATGACCTGATCTTGTGTTGTGGCTTGGTGATCCTTAATTGTGCCTAAGTATTGTAGTTTCCTGATTTGCCTAGTATGAAGGATTACCTCGGTACAAATATTTCCCCCCCTTGAGGTATCGCTGCTCGTTACCTTGAAACTTTGAAGAGGGGGTCACACCTCAAGGAAGTAAAATTTAGTTTATTACCAGCAAGATATTTTTAGAATTTATAAGTAATATAATATTTAAAATTATTAAGGTATCAACCCTCTACTCACCAGCAATCCAAACCCAAACCAACTTATAAAAAATCTCACTATTCTATGACTAGCTTAGTTTTACATTTTAGAGAAAACTCATCAACTAAGAACATCATAAAAATGAAACTGGCATGCATATCTCCTTAGATAATCGAAAGTACTACAAGCGTTGCATATGTGATCAATGTTGGATGTTTAGTTTTTGAATTTACCTCTTGAAATTAATTGGCCCTGTTGAATTTTACTCTTTTCCTGAACATTGCACAAAAATGAAAAAAAAAATCTCTTGGATAATATCAATCTGATATTCTACAATTCCACTCATTTTAAAAAGATAAGTAAATAAATAAAGACAACGAGAGAGAGAAAGAGACACTACACCAAAATCCAATGCTTCCAAATCCGGATATTTGAAGTGGTCCTTGGATTGCGAAGTTAGTGGATGGTGACTTGAGAATTGGAAATTTGGAATAGTAGAAGTAGATGATTGCTTGAATACTTGGTGATGTACGGTTCAATAGAGTGGGATAAAAACACACCATCTGGACAAGGTCTATCTCAATTGAGATTTCTGTCAATTTTAAAGGCTTAGTCTTTTGAAAAGATGTACTAAAATAGTGTTCAAATATTACTTGATAAAATATAATAAAATAATTAAATGAATTTTACAGCAATTTTAAATTTGATAATAAAAAAAAAATAATAACAATAATACAAGCTATTTGGGGTGATTGTGACTTTTAGGTTTATAAAAATTTCAATTAAATTTTTATAACTAAAATAATCATTTTGTGTATTTAAAAATGGACCTTTTAAAAATTATAAAAATAAGTTTAGTTTTTAGTTGTAAATATGTTAATTTTTAAAAATAAAAAATTAAAAACTCGCAATTACTCTAATGCCTCGTTTGGTAGAGTAGAAATTTATGGGGAGAGAAGAGAAATAGGAGAAATAAAATGAGAATTGTGTTTGTTAGAGTAGAAATTAGAAGGGAGAGAATTGTTCAGAGCGTGGGTCCCAAGTCTCAGTATTTCTTCGCAAAACAGTGAAGAAATAGCTAAGAAAGGAGCGAAATTTGCTAAAGCTATGGGTCACAATTTTTTAAGACTACTTTTCCCTTCTTTCCCCTTTCATTAACAGTACCTAACTAGCAGTGCCTCCTCTCTGTTGTAATCCCTATTGTCACCTCCACCTTTGCCTCTAGGGCCATGTCCTCCTTCGATTCTGTCGCCGTCACCGGGTGCAAAAATGGCGGTTGTTGGGGAGTGGAGAAAATGGAGAAAGGGAGGAGGGAAGTGAAAAAAGTGGAAGAGGAAGAAGAAGAAAGTCGATGGAGAGATATGATGGAAAAAGGTTGGTAGTGGGATAGAAGAGTGGCGGTTTTGTGTAAGAGAAAGAACATTCGAGAATGTAAGAGAAGGATGCTGCACTTTGCAATTGTTGCAAAGAATAATACTGCACACAGAGGCAAAAGGGGGACGAGAAAAAAAAAAGAGAGGCAACTTAAATATAAAAAAATAAGGGCATTTTAGTCTTTATATATTATAATATAATTTCTCTTTTTTCTATTGTTCCCCTACCAAACAAAAATATCATTTCTCTCCACCTTATTTCCTATCTATTTCTTTCCTACCAAACAACCCAATTTCTTCTCCATTTTTCTTCACCTTATTTCTCTCTTTCATATTTCTCTCCGCCCTACCAAACAAAGCCTAAACGAGATTCAATTATTCAATGGTTTAACCTTTCTTCTATTATACATAAAAAAATTAAAAAAAAAATTATTTTTTTAAAAAAATAAAAGTGAATGAAATGAGAGGTAAAGACAAAAATGTAAGCAAGAATCAAGCCTTTAAAAAATTTGACTCTAGAGAATGAAAAATAAAAAACTAATTGAACAAAATAATCCGTCACAACTTGTTAATTATGTAGATTAGTGACTTAGTAATAGTATATATAACTTGTTATAAATGATGAATTAAATCAACTAGCCCTATTTGGTCAATTTATTTTTGTCAAGATTAAGCTAACATGATATTTAGATGAAATATGTAAATTCAAATATTTTTTCATCTTTGATAACTTGATATTTAAAATAAAGTTTACTCCAATGATGCACCCTATAATTTTACTTTTTATCGGATTCCACTATTATATATTACTTTTTTTTTACTTTTCACAGTTTAAAGCAAATTTTCTTTCCAATGGTAGAACATTACAAAATTTATTAAATGAGTGTCATAAATTGGATGAAGCCCCACTAATTCGCATAAACACTAGTGTTTTTGGGGTACTTATATAAACACCTAATGCTTCTAAAGTACCTTACTCCAATGGTTTATTTTATGTTGTATGGGGTGCTTAAGGGAAAAGAGAGTTAAGAAACTCCCATTGGCCGGAGTTGTTTTTAGGGTCATAGTTCACTTTCACTATAACCAATTACTATTGAGCATAATATTTAAATTTTTAAAAAGAGTTATTGTAGATATAAGTCTTTGCAATGTTGTTTATAAAATCCTAACAAAAGTTATTGTTCAAAGAATAAGACCTTTCATTGCTGGTCTTATTGGCCATTTGCAGAGTGCATTTATCCCTGGAAGAGGCACTTCTAAGAATGCTATTATTTTATAAGAAATTCTCCATTACATGCATAAATCTAAAAAGAAAAAAGGTGATCTGGTTTTTAATTTGGACCTAGAAAAAGCCTATGATAGGGTTGATTGGAATTTCCTAAAATAAACTCTTATTCTTTTTGGATTTCCTAATTCTATTGTTAAACTTATTATGTTTTGTGTCAAGTCCTCTTCTCTGTTCTTACTTTGGAATGGTAACAAACTTCCTGCTTTTACCCCTACCAGAGGTCTTAGGCAAGGTGACCCTCTTTTACCTTATTTGTTTGTTATGATAATGGAAAGACTTGCCTTGAAAATCAATGAATCAGTAGAGATGGGTAGTTGGGCAGCCTTTAAAAATTTCTAAAAATGGTCCCATGATTTCTCACCTTTTCTTTGCAGAAAACACTCTCCTTTTTTGTCAAAGGTAAGTCTTCCCAGGTAAGGGTTATGAATGATATTCTAACATCCTTTTGCCAAGCTTCAGGTTTAAAAATTAATATTAAAAAATCTAGACCTTTCACTTCTAAGGGTGTTTCAAGCATAAAAAAGGACAAATTCACTTCCATCTCTGACATCCGTTTTACAAATGACCTAGGTAAATACTTGGGTTTTATTGTTAAGCCTGGTAAGCGTGTTAATTATGATTATAATTTCATTGTTGATAGCATCTCTAATAAGCTTGCTTCTTGGAGGAAAAGTATGCTTAACAAAGTTGGGAAATTAACTCTTGTTAAATCTGTTTTAACACCCATATTTTATATCCTATGCAAATTCAATGGCTGCCTGATATGATATGTAACAGGATTGATAGTGCAACTAAAAATTTCCTCTGGAGTACTAATGAGGGTCGGGGGTTCCACCCTATCAGCTGGAAGAAAGTTACTAGAGCCAAAAGTGAGGGTGGTTTAGCTATTAGATTAGCAAGAAATCAAAATATTTCCCTCCTAGGTAAATTAATTTGGGATATGACCAATAATAAAGAAAAACTTTGGGTTAAGATTTTACATGATAGATATGATATCTGTAATTCTTATCTCTTCAGCCCTACCAAGACATGGTCCCATGTTTGGCGTTCTATGTCCAAAGCAAAAGATAAAATTAAGATTGGGTATAAGTTTCGCATAGGAAACAGATTAAGTTCCTTCTTCTATGAACCTTGGTTGAGAATGGGGAAAGAATTTGTAATTTGGTTGATTATGTTAATTTTCAAGACATTAATCTAAATATTAAAGATATGTGGCAAGAGGACCATTGGAAATTAGATCAAATTGCTACTATTATTAAATTAATTATTCTGCAAAAATTGATTCATCTTAATGATCATATAAATGATAACCTAATTTGGCATTCATCTCCTAATGGAAAATATACAGCTGCTGCAGGGTATAATTGGCTTAACAATCAAGATATTCTAACTATTCAACAAGAATCTAAATGGAATTGGATCTGGAAACTTACCATCACAGAGAAAATAAAATTCTTCATTTGGCAGCTTTGGCATCAAGCCCTTCCAGTGAATGAATTTCGTGTTGCCCACAGGTTAAGTACATCCAATACCTGTTCATCTTGTAATGATCATTTTGAGACTCTTGTTCATTGTTTCAGGGACTGCAAGTTCGTTGAAGCTTTCTGGCGAATACTTGGGGTACAGATAACTCCTTCCATTTCTACCTAGGAGTTTAAGGAATGGATTCATAAGGAATGGATTCACATCTATTGTATCAGCCACCCTCTTCTCTTCCCTGCAAACTTGTGGTGTATTTGGCTCGCCCGTAATCAAATTGCCATTGGAGGGGCAGATTATCCTTCATCTCTCAATTGCTCCTGTCTGTCTGAAATCAAGCCTTGAACATACATTCAACTTTCTTCGCAAATTCCACCAATCATCCCAGCGACGACTCGTCTCTCTTGGATTCATCCCAGTCCAGACTACATTTCTCTCAATACTTATGGAAGTAGCTTCGGGAACCCAGGGTAGTCAAATTTTGGAGGAATTTTTCGCGACATAGAGGGAACTTGGATCCTTGCCTATCATGGAAATTTAGGGATTTTAGATAACATAACAACAAAGCTTCAAGGGATTTTACATGGGTTAAGAATTGCTTGGGATAAACATTTCAGGAAGATTGTTTGCCACACAAATTCAACACATGCGATACATTTGATCAAAGAAGAAGACATTGCCTTTCACAAGAGAGCTTCAATCATCTCTGAAATTAGGGTTTTGCTTCACAGAGATTGAGACGTTTCTCTCCACCACATTCTTAGAGAAGGCAACATGTGCGCTGATCATCTAGCAAAGTTAGGAACTCAAGAGCACCACAAGCTCAAGCTGCTGCAAGACTCAATCCCAGAAATGTCTTCCCTGCTCCTCGCGTATGCTGTGGGAGTGACTTTTTTCAGACACTAGTTTATTTGCTTTAGTTTTCTCTTCCTTTTTTGGGCTTTTTCTTTACTCTTTGTACCAAAAAAAATAGCATAGATAGATAAGTTATAAACTTTTAAAAGTATAAAACTAAAATTAAGGAATATTTTTTTGGTGTAAAATCATGAGTATCTTCCACGGAAAGCAATTCTGTTCGAATTAGATGGGACATCTATAGACGGGAAAGCTATCCCCATATGTATTTAATGCAAACCGCATGCTCAAGGATTGAACTCGAGACATTTTATAATATATACATTTGAAAACAAATTATATTTATATAATATTACCTTTGATTTTTTTGTAAGAAACAAAATTATGTAATTTTTTGTTCTACATATAAGAAAAATAAACTTGTTTTTAAATGTATTAATTGCTAAATTCCTTTTACATCATTAATTTATTTTGAGTTTTATGTTAATGAATCAGTCACTCATTTTTTTATGCAAGTGGATATTCATGATCAATTATAGATATTTTTGAAATAAATTCAAATTTATAACTATAAATGTTTTTCTTTGATATGATGATTTAGTCATTTATTTATTATATAAAAAATAAAGGTAGTAATATTGTCATATTATTATGTAAAATTGTAAAACATATTTTGATCATTGACTTGATTAGGATAGTGTATCACTTTAATTGAATTGAATACATATTATAACTTCAAAAATTCTATACTTGGAAATTCAGAAAATCGCCTAACACAATTTTACAAGTTCATATTCCAAATTCAGAGAAACCATTGCACAGGTACTTCATACACACATACATAACACAATCCAGGAAGCATTTAATATTTTGTGCAGTGAGCTTTTGCCTTATATTTTACTACGGATTATGAGATCAAGAACTGGATAACTGGAATGTCCTCTAAAAATGCTTATCACAGAGAAGACTAATAGTCTCATGTCACTAGAAGGTTGGTATCAAATATCAATTATGGAGAATGTTATGTTCTTTTATGCAACAAGCCGCTAGTGATTGATTATATTAAAGCATGAAATTGCAGAGGAGGCATGCTGAAACAGTGCTGAGTTACTAATCATAGACGTAACAAGCACACAACTTATTGTATAGCAAGAAATAGAATGTTGAATTTGCCTACATAAAAGAGCACAATACACTGAAGCTGCAAAAACAAATTAATGGTCATGTAACCAAAACGATGCCGTTTTGAACGGTACTTTGCATTTGGCTGCTTCTTGTTAATTTTAAATGGCATAATAACAAGTATAATTAATAGTATTATGGGTACAAACCCAACCCTAATTAATCTAGAATTTCTAATCAGGTCAAATTTTGATTACTCCTCCTTCCTACCATTTGCAAGTTGACACTTGACACAATTATTATGATGAGGGCGGAATGGATGTCTGTCATGACGTGCCACGTCACGCCAAGTCCAGGAGAGGTCATGAAGCCTCTTTTTTTTGTCTCCTCCATTCCCTTCCTTCACCCCTTTCCATTCTTTTATCCCTTGTTGTTGTTGTGAAGGAAAAAGATATTCATAAATAGAAAAGAGAGAAAAAAAAAGGCGGTAATTGAAGTGATTGGTGAGTGGGTCCCACCTCCACACAACAGTTGTGCCTGTGGCTGTGGTCTGATTGGCCCTTCCCTTCCTGCATTCCTGTGCCACTTTAGCATTTTCTACAGTGCGCACCGTTTCTTATCCTTCACCACCACTCCCCTTCCTCAACTCAACTCCATCCAAATACAATATTATTTTCTCGCTTTGCCTTTCGATCTTTTTAGTTTTTACTTACTGAAATGGTTCATACCTGGTGGATTTCTGTCTTGTAGAAGAAGCTTTGTGATTCTGAAGCGTGTTTCGGATCTGCAATCAAAGAGGGATCGTTTCAATGGCTGGGAGTAACCAACTCAACCCCAACGACTCTAAGGTACAGAGCAACTCTAGTCTATACCATACTCTGCTAATTTTGGATTGGATTGATTGCTGTTTCGAACATATAAAACACAATCACTCTTGTGTATATGGTTGATTCACATCGTTTTAGCCTTTCAGTTTGAATATTTTTGTTTTCATGTGTTGAGCCATTTAATAGTTATTAGTTTTGGTTGTTGGATCAATTCCTCGTTCCTCTTTTCAATGTTTAGGGTTTGGTAGTTTGGTGTTTCTACTTTCTAATTTCATTTTAGATTTATTTGGCATTTCTAATCACGGTTTGTCCTCATTCTAGCTATTTTCTGATCATTCTCTATTTTTGTTGATTTTTAAATTAAAAAAAATAAAATGAAATTTGGTGTAGATGGTGGTTCCACTGAATATGTGGGTTCTGATCTCCAATTTCAAGTTAGCATACAATCTTCTTCGTCGCCCTGATGGAACTTTCAACCGTGACTTAGCAGAGTTCCTTGATCGGAAAGTTTCTGCAAATGCTAACCCTGTGGATGGAGTGTTCTCTTTTGATGTTATTGTGGACAGGGAAACGAATCTACTTACTCGAATCTACCGGCCTGCTGAGGGAGAAGATAGCCGTGTGAATATTGTTGACCTTGAGAAGCCTGTGACCTCTGAGGTTCTTCCTGTCATCATTTTCTTTCATGGTGGAAGCTTTGCACACTCTTCGGCTAATAGTGCTATATATGACACCCTGTGTCGTCGCTTGGTAGGTATATGTAAGGCTGTTGTGGTCTCTGTGAATTATAGGCGTGCACCTGAAAACAGGTACCCTTGTGCATATGAAGATGGGTGGACTGCTCTTAAATGGGTTAATTCTAGAACCTGGCTTCAGAGTAAGAAGGACAACAAAGTTCATATCTACATGGCTGGTGATAGCTCAGGTGGGAACATTGTGCACCATGTTGCCTTGAGAGCTGTGGAATCTGGGATTCAAGTATTGGGGAATATACTGCTCAACCCTTTGTTTGGTGGGCAAGAGAGAACTGAGTCTGAGAAGCGTCTAGATGGGAGATACTTTGTGAGAGTTAAAGATCGAGACTGGTATTGGAGAGCTTTTCTTCCAGAAGGGGAAGATAGGGACCATCCTGCATGTAACCCGTTTGGCCCCAGGGGCAGAAGCCTTGAAGGGGTTGCTTTTCCCAAGAGCCTTGTTGTGGTTGCTGGTTTGGACCTTGTTCAGGATTGGCAGTTGGGTTATGCCAAAGGGCTCGAGAAGGCTGGTCAAAATGTGAAATTGCAATTCCTGGAGCAAGCAACCATTGGGTTTTACTTGCTGCCAAATAATGAGCACTTCTCTACTGTCATGGATGAGATAAAACATTTTGTCAGCTCTGACTGTTCCTAGGCTTAACTTTTGCTATACATAAGGGGACCTTACCTTAGAAGATTGTGTAGGTAATAGGTATGCTGCTGCTTAGCTTTTTTTTAATTTTGGCTTCTTCACTGTAGGACTGTGCTCCCTGTGATTAGGAGGTACTTCTCTGTTTTTAATTGTGTCGTGAGATTGGTGTAATCAGCATATAGCTGTATCCTGTATGATGTTTTCCGGAGCACATCATCAGGAAATTGGGTGTTACGGATAGGTGAAAGCTTTTTAGGACAAGAAGAGCTGTGGCCATGTTTATGGGAACCATGAAAGTTGGGATTACCCAGTCTGACTTTCAGCCAAAAGGGAGAGGAAGACACTATTCTATTTCTGGGGGTGACCTTGATGGCCAATCAGTGGTGCTTGTCGTTGTCTGGCAAGTGCTATATATTAACTAATTTTGGAACTCTGATAGGGAAAGTATATATGTTGGTGCTGTTCGATTATATACGTCTGTGCTATCTTCATATAAGTGTTTATAAGACTGTTTACCTTTTCTCTATATAGCTAATTTTACGTTCTTATGTTGGTTGTCCGTGTTTGATGGACAGTCTTTTTGCAAATGTAAATGGATTTTCTTTTTTGGGTGTTATGTTAGGGTTTGTATTATGTTTGATTATGTATGCATAGATATTTTTCAGTTATTTTATGCCACACAAGTTGAATTTTTGCTCTAGTGCGCCATTATCTCTGAATTTTCACCCATCAATCATAGACTAATATCCGTTTAATATCGTTCACTGCAACTGATATTTTGGCTGTCCATGAGGGTAAGTGTCTCAACTCTCAACCATTTCAAAAGTGCTCTTTAAAGTTGGAAGATAAAAATTATACAGAATCTGAGAAATTTAGAACCATTAATGGCAGAAGATACTATAATTGTCTCTTTTGGAAAAGTTAAAGCACACAGAGATGTGTTGTCACTTGCCACTCTAGATTCTCTTTTCTAAGTGCCCCACAAATACATCCCCTGGACCAGTCATCAAACTATGTTTGAATGTGGGAGAAAGAGCCTATTTCTTCTACATATTACTTAAGTAAAAAAAAATCAACGAGTAAATAACTAAATTTAGTTCCTGAAAGTGTTGCTCGTTGTCAAGTTAGTCTTTGAATTGATAGAAACTAAAAAATAGTCCCTGAAACTGTATTTCATTCGTCAAAGTACTCTCTTCATTAACAGAAGTATAATTTTGTCTCGATAAGTTGATACTTATTGTTAATTTAATCTTTCAAATCTTAGTTCGTAAATTCAAATAAATCCCTAAAACTAACAAATCACTATCAAAGTAGTCCCTGAAAGATTTGCTTTTGTTAACAGAGGGACTGCTTTGATGGATGAAATATAGTTTCGGGAATTTAATTTTAATTTCTGTCATTTCAGGGACTAACTTAATAACGAACAACATTTTCAGGGGCTAAATTGACGGTTTACTAAAAAAATCACTTATTTTTTAAATAATTATTTTTAATTGGTTAAATATATTTTTAGTACCATAAATTTGACCCGAATTTAGTTTTAGTCCATAAGCTTTAAAATCGTTGGTTTTAGTCTCTCATGTTCTGAAATTACATAGCTTTAGTCATTCCACTTAACACCGTTAACTTTGACATTGATGTGATAAACAAATTAATGTGTCAGCTTGTCCAGTCAATTTTAATAAATATAATGTGACAATTGAATAACACCTCAACTAGTCTAGTCATATTTCATTTAGAATTTTATTAAATTAAAACAGAATCACTAAGAAAAATTATTCATAAAATCTTTTTAAAAAATAAGAAAATAACTTTTTTAGACAACCTTAAAGTCACTTTTAAAAAAAAAAACCTTAAACAAACAGTCTATAAGAAAAGAAGCATGATTGAAAAATGTAGAAAATAAGAGATGATGTGTAGAAAGGTAAATTTTTAAATTTATGCTGTTATGTTGAAATTTTTTTATGGGTGTATGCCGACTGTACTCTCCATATTATGCTGATATGCTGTGGTCCGATTTTGCTTGGGATGATTTGCAGATGGTGCTTTCATTTAATTATTGCTTTGGTGGTCAATCAATTCTAGTATTCCACATTCATCTGGGTCGTAATTCATGTGTTATTGGTGCAATGGCTTAGGATTTGTCTTAAGAATTTGGAAATCTGAGTTATATTGTCTGCTGGACAAATATTCAAGCTTGTAATCATTTGTTCACTTTTTTCTTTCTTGTCATATGAACTTTTTATTGGGTTGGAGTATTCTTATACTCCTTTTTTTTAATTTTAATTATTTCTCTGCTTAACAAGAAAAATTGGAAAAAATTGGATTGGAAAAAATTGGATTGAGAGAAGGAAAACAAAAGTAGAAAAGAAAGAAAAATTGAATTCTTTTTCCTATTTATTTAGTGACTCATACACCATATAGACAGGTAATAGATGGGTAAAATAAAAATATGAGTGAAAATAGAAAGAGAGAAAAACATTTATGTTGGCTTTTTCTTTCATCATGTTTTCTCTTTACAACCAAATGAGGAAAAAAAAAAAATATACTCTGTTATTTCTCTTCACTTAGTTTTCCTCAGAATAAGACGTAAAAGTTCACGGTTCACTAATTTATTCAAGTTTAGGTCAGTAATAATTAAAGATGTTTATAACTTTTATGATATAATCAAATACATTAATGTAAAATTATAAAAGAAATACGTTAGATAATATTTTTCATTAATAATAATAATACTATATATCCTATAACAAAAAAATTAGTGATAAGAAAATAAAGAATAACTATTATATAACTTCTACATGCGGCTCTTAACATTAGATTTGGGCTTGAATATATTTTTGAATTCTAAAATTGTTATTTAAAATTAGTTCATATTTGAGTTTTATTTATTTTTTGTCTCCACATTTAATATAATAGTGTGCTTTTAGTCTTTATTGTGAATTACATGTGCTTTTGGTTTATCCCAAAAGCACGTTTCAAGAATCCAACAAACGCTATAGAGAGAAATATTGGTCCGGATCCACGTTTGAAACGTGGTTTTAAGTTAAACCAAACAAACTATACATGTATGTTAAAAATGTGTGTATGACATATTTTGATGCGTTTCTAAACTTATATAGAAAATTTGTTATTTTTTATATATATGTAAGAAATTAAAATAAATAAAATTTAAATAGAAAATAATTTTAAAAAAATCATATTTTCAAAAATAGAAAACGTTTTTTATGGGATTGAAAGAATATTCTTGGTTAAATTAGTAAATTACAAAAATAAAAGTAATTGGTTTAGAATTTCTGATAGTTTTTCATCACTAGTTTTGTCTGATTCATTTGATTCTCTATTAATTTTTATCGGTTATTGTGATCCATTGAATATTTCTTTGTTGAGGAAGCCCAAAAGCGTGTTCATTTAAAAGCAATAAAATGTTACTTCAGAATTTGTGCACCATGATTTTTAACTCATAGTGAAACACGCTATTAATCAATTCACCAAAATTTCAGTAAAACCAGACGATTTGATCCGATGCTTGAAATTAGGTTTCATCTTAGCAGATGTGGCCTTATGTATAGAACAGAGCATATGTGACCCGAGAATAGAGTACAAGAGAGACACATGCTAATCTTAGCCATGACTTTTTCTATTTTATAATTATTGTTATAAATTTTTTATTTTAAAGAATGTATTATTAAAAAAACAGATTGAATAGTATACTCCCTCCATTTTAAATTGATAGTAGTTTTAGGAAGTTAAATTTTTTTCATAATATGAGTCGTTCTCTAGTTTCTATGTGAGTATTAATGTTAGTTTTCCATTTTTACCCTCCCACTTTTATGGAAAAAGAAACTTAAAAAACTGTGCACCACACTACTCATTAATAATATTTAGGTAAAATGAAAAAAAGTGTGTAGTAAATTAATAAAGGTAATTTAGTAAGATTACTATGTCTTTTAAGTCATTTATTATTGTTCTTAATTTGTGTGTAGAAACCTTAAACGACTGTCAAAATGGAATGGAGGAAGTATAATTTTATTTGTCGTTCAGCGTAGTTACTAATACTAAGGCATATTACCTTATAAAAAAACCAGTTACTAAAGAGAATTTAATTTATTTAATTTAATGTTGAAACCTAATAAAATTATATTAAAATATTTAAATTTATCATTTTTCAACGGCAAATCTAAGACATGAATCCTGACCGAATACATGTCCATTTGATTTTAAAAATGAATCATGATTGAATTAAGAATCATGATTGAATTAAGAAACATGGTTAGTGAAATTAATTTTATTTCAATTTTAAAAAAATCGATTATTAACTGTAATGCTGGTTTTTCAAACGAAAGCTACCAGTATGTTTTGGATATCACCAAAACTATGTTACATACAACCTTTTTGTACTGATTCAAACTCAAGTTTGGACATCTCAACGCAACTATTTGTAGCGTTGTAAACTTGATTTAACACTAAACAAAACATTCCATATCTCTAATGTGATTTTGGTTACGCGACGCAAGTGAAAACCAAGAATACAAGGCTTGAATTCATGATGTTAATCAAAGGCCCACATGAACGATGAGTTTGGCACTGGAAGCATACGAATTCTGGCAACTTCACTATCTTTTTTAAATTCATACGTTTACTTTAGGTATTTTATTTGTTCAATTCAATGCATACTGCATAAAATACTTTCTGTCCAGACAATTAGATTTACCTAATAAATACTTTTTCAGAAGAAATAAAATAGTACTGATACATATTAACAGAATGCCATTCCCTTGGAATTATATATACCAATTCTAATTGTAACCACTTAAAGGAAATAGAAAAGCAGAAAAAACAAGAATGCACAGAAAAGTTTTAATCACGACAAAAAACCATTAAGAACATTAATCAATTGAAAGAGACCGGCCCATTTGATTCTGATAATTGCAATTCTCTTAAATTCTTACTGCTTCAATTCAATTATCTTGAAACATAGATATAACAGATGTTAAGTTAAGACCAAACAGCATATTGTTCATTTCATGACATATTTCCTCATGTTTTTGGCTCCATACAGCATACAGATTAAAATGTTATTCTCTAATAAAGATCAAGATATATAACTCAACTACTTTATAGTATATAAAGGGAGAGTCTTGATCCTATTACCAAAAACTTGTATGAGAAGGAAAATGGATACCCTTCAGCGTCCTTTAGCAACATAAGCAGCTAATGCAGCAGCAAAAACTGTAGTTGCAGAGGAAATAGCAGTCCATAAGCTCTTACCTTTTTGTGCCTCAGCCACAGACTTCTGCAGTGATACAACTTGTTCCTTCATGTCATCCACCATATCATTCTTACTCTTGAATGCCTTCCTTATTGCATCCAATTCTTCAGCATATGGCTGAATTTCTTCCCCATGCTTCTTGTCATTGAGCCCCACTTCTTCTGCACTCTCCTTATGACACACAAGTGCAGCAGTAGTACTCTTCAACATTGCCAGAGCATGGTTTGATTTGATGCAGGAAGATTCAAACTTAGCTCTCAAATCATCACACTCTTGTTTGGACTCCAAAAGGCTCTTCTGCAGCACATCCTTTTCTTTCATCAAAACATCAACATGGCTTTCCAGCATCTTGTTTTTCTCATTTAGCTTCTCTTGCTCACTCCTCATCTGACCCAACTCAGCTTCAGCTTGTTCAATTTTTCTCACCATCCCTGCAACCTGCAACTCCAAGTTCTCCACTTTATTTTTCTCCTCATCTAATCCCTTTCTGATATCATCCTTCTCAAGTTTCACTTCATCAACAGCAGTCTTATAATGCTGAACTTGAGAAAGCAATTGCTCATTTTTCTCTTCAAATTCTCTGCATGATTCTCTCAAGTTTTCCACAACACCCCTAAGTCTATCCACTTCACCTTGCAACTCAACAATTTCATTCTCCCGGTTAACTTTCACCTGCTCAATCTCATCTCTAGCTCTGTTTATTTCATCAACCTCACGCTGCTTATTCTCCAATTCCTTCTGAACCATATCCAAAGCCCCACAAACATTATCTCTACTCTCTGTCAACATCTCAATACTCTTCTCCATCTCCTTCTTCTCTCTCACCAAAGCACTGTTCTTCATTGCCATCTCCTCTTCCTTCTCTGCAGCAAGGCCAAGACTCTCTTCTAGTTCGAGAATCTTAGCACGCATCAAGGCCTCTTCATTGCGTGAATTCACTAAGGACTCATTGAGTTGCTTCAGCTCGAGTTCAAGGTGAAAGATTTTCATACCCTGAGTGTTGTTCAGCATCTCAACCTCATTCTTCTCCCTCATCACCTTATCAATCTCCTCCTTCAACTCTTCAATGACCTTATATGACTCTTGGGAGCTTCTCACAGCCAAATCTCTATCCTTTATGAGTTCTTCAATGGTTCTTTCTTTCACATACTTTTTTTCCAATAACTTCTGGGCTTCCAATCTCAGCACATCCACCTCTTCTCTTACCATTCTCTCTCTGTTCTCAGCCTCAGCTTTCACCTGGTCCATCTCACGGCTCAAGAGAACCTTCTCGTTCTCAAAGCGCAGAGTGAGGTCATTCACATCACCCTTGAGAACCGTAACCTCGTGCTCCTTCTGGTTACAGTCCCCAACCAGTTTTTCGAAGCGAAACCCCATTTCCATCATCTGGGTCTCAGCGAAAACGAAAAGCACGACCTTTTCGAGCTCCAAGGCGAGATTTTTAGAATCTGCGTCCATGGAGGAACGGTGGAGCTGAGACTGCAAGAGGTGGTTGTCGTTGAGCAAGGACTCAATCTGGTCTCTGTGCTGGGTGGTCTGTTTGAGAAGAACGGAGTTGAGGTTTTTGAGGTTCTGAATCTGCACAGAGGGGTCATCCATGGGCATGGGTGGTGTTGGGGTTTTGTGGTCAAGGGATTGAGATGGGTGGGACAGTTTCTTTTTGGCCATATTTGAGAGAGATGAGGTTGAGGATGAAGGGAAGGGAATGGGAATGGGGTTTTCTAGGGTTTTAATTTTTTATGGAAAGGAATGTTGCAACGCAATGACGGTGTGGTGTGGTGTGTGGTGTTGGGAATAGAATAGGAGTTTTGGAATGGAGGTAAAGAGATTTTTGAATGAATGAATGTTATGTTAACTTTCAGAATTCAAATTTTGGGGCCCAAACCCAAATGAGGAGAGGACGGTCTATTGGGAAAGCGAAACGAAACGATTCCAATGGCTTGGGTTTGTTAAGCACGTGTCACTGACCGCAACTGCAACCTACCTTTTCTTTTTTCCCCCTTTTCTCAAACGATATATTTAATATGAAAAGAGAGAATTAAGAACAATATATGAATGAATGAAATTCATGTAAAATTTATTTTAAAAATATATATCACCATTTTATATATTGAAAATCAATCGTGTTCGTTTATCTCATCAAATTTTTACTTGATTGGGTTTAGTTCGCCCACTACCAATTTATGTATATTGTACACCCATTATCAATCGTGTTTATTTGGAGTTTAGATGATTTAACATGAAATTATAGGTTTAAATTTCATTATTTGTATAACAAAAAAGAATTTATGTATATTGTATGTAAAAAAAATTATGTATATTTATATCAAATTGATTTAGTGTAAGTAATCAAACTCAAGTTTGGATCACTTAACATAATTATTTATAGCGTTGAAAATGTGAATTTATTATACGCTAATACTAAACCAAACATGTCTTTTGTCCATGCTGTAATCTGTGATGGCGATTTCCGGCAAGCTTCGGCGACGGTTCCACGAAGGAGCACGACGGTGGTGTACATGTAGGGATTTCGACGCTCAAGTTAGTGTATATTCCGGCAGAGTCTCGGTAGGACGAATGAATACGTGCTTGAATCACCGCTCTAGTGAGGTTTATATAGACAGATATTGACAAGAAAAGTCGTTATATATGTCGTTGTAACGGAATTATCCGGAGTCTCCACGCACCCGTCCGAGGTGCATGTCACGCGCCACATTTTTGTCGACGTCCGTATGTCTGAACACGAGGTCATCCTCGGGACGAGGCTTAGTAGTCCGATACACTTGTCATAATTAAGTATGAGGTTAGGGCGTGTAGCCAAAACCTACTCTAAGTCGGACCTCGGTTGGGAGGTCAGTTTACATCATTGCTTGATTCTAGTCTTAAAGTCGGATTCTTGTCTCTCAATGTTGGCACTGATTAGGTCTGAAGTTGGTCCAGAACACCTTTAAATTTAATTTAGGGCAAAGTAGTCTAACCATGCCCATTGCAAGTTATAGGTCAAACAAGCTAATTCTTGGGCTTGTATTTTTAATGTAAAAAGATAGAAACTTTTTATTACAGTAAATTAATCTATGTAATAAACCAATAAAAATATTCCCTTTAGACTTGAAAATAAATAAAAAATAATTAACTCGTGTTGATTAAAGATGTTACTCAATCTCATTTAATTTTTTTTAATCCCATTTAAAATATGAACTTTATTTTCTAAACTGTCGCTAATGATATTTATTGTTGAGGACAAAAGTTAAAATCAATTATTGTTAATTGCACAAAATAAATACTCTCTCCATTTTGAATGCCACGTGATTGATATTATGAGAATAAGAGGGAGTCATTACTTATTAGAAATGAAATAATTCTTCATCCTCTCATTACTAAATTAGGTAAGCATTGAATTTATTTTATATTTTCAAGATATTAAATACATTCAATTTTTTTCAGTTAATACTTTCTTTATAAGGTACATGGATCACCATATTTGAATTCAAATTTGTTTATATTTTTTGGTAAATAATTTTGTTTATATTTAAATATAAAGGGAATACCTCTTAATCATTAAAAAAAATGTTTATAATTAGAATATAGATGTAATGTATTTTTTATACTCTTTGATGATTTTAATAACAATAATATCAAATGTATATAAAATAGCGAAAGGAAATCATGGTGGCAACATCTAGAGTGAGCCCCCTCACTTGTGGGGACCATTATTTTACATGTTATAACATGTTGTATTGTCAGATTTAACATTTTCAAAATGCAATATCCCTTAAAAATAAAAAGTCAGACAATAATAAAATTATTCTGCTTTGCTGATTAACAATTGACGTTCGTCAAACCCAAGGTTTAATAATGTCTGCTTAACTTATGTATTTTTCAGACTATGTTCTTTTGGGTTTGAAAATTATGGGGTCCATCACATTTATCCCTTAGCGGTATGGTGATGAAAATCGACACATGGAGTTATGATGTTCTTGTCGTTGCTTGAGGAACTCATGGGTTAAAGAAGCTGGCTTCAAGGTGGTTACCATGGATTAGAGTCCTCCGATGTGAAAATTTCGCATGACCATGTCATGTGAAAAATTTGTGTATATCTCCCTCCTCGTAAATGCTCACAGCTTTTAATATAACTCTACTTATCTAATATTAAAGAAGAGAGAGATAGACACAAAAATTTCCACATGACCTAGTTATATGAAATTTTCACGAGAGTATCCTAATCATGGTTACCATAACCTGTGTGTTAAGCTTTTTGGTCGTACGATGTGGTGGTATTAGTGAAGGTTTTGGGTGTGGGAGGTGAATGAGATTTGGAGAAGGATTCAAGGTTGATTCTTTCTAGTTGAATTCCTCCCTTTTCTTTTATTATTTCAAGTTCTCTCATTCTCCAACCATCACAAATTCATGCCCATGTCACCATGGTCGCAAGTCGCGATGACGTAACCCTAGCTCGAAGCCTATCAATGAACTCCTTATTCTCACCGATAAAAGTAAAGGGAACACCTTCCAAGGGGTCACCTTCCATGGGGCCTATAGAAAATATCCTCTCGCTTGTTCTCATACAAACATTCCAACCAAACCGTCAAATTCTTCTCCGGTAGTTTCCACCACTTATTAGAATTTTTCCCTCAACATTCAAGACATTGTAATTATTGTTCAATGTAATAATTCTATTAGTACACATCTACACGTTACATATATTCACACTTTATCACAAGGAAATGTCAGGGAATAATCTTGACCATCCATTTTATTTTATAATTTTTTCCAACTATGAATGATGGTTTTTCACAAGTGAAGGAGTTTTATCTTCCATTACCTTAAATGCCCCATCCATGATAATGGAAATAAAATATAGTGCACCACAATTAAAAAGTAATGGAAAAAGCCCAATATACATGGAAAGTTTAGCTTAAGATATAGTCCATGACTCCATGTAGTTCTAAATTTATCACTTTTTTTTTCAACACTTATAATTTAAATAATTATTAGAAGTGTTTTAAAAAATCAGACCAATGGATAAGGACACATCAGGCTAACTAAAATTCAAGCCCGCTAGGTTGGGCCGAATTTAAGACCAAGTTTAAATTTTTAGAACCCAATCCATACTTTATATCAAACTATTCAAGTTGCCATAAAATAAAAAAACTAATCCAGTTGGCTCATATGTTTTTTGTCAACCATCAATTGATGACTTTGCGCGTCATGCGTCCAGTTGGCTCATTGGTCCAACCTATTTCGACACTTCGACTTTTATGAAAGTTTTATACAAGAGCAAACCCATCTCAAAATATTATATATGTTTGAGTCTCTCCTGATCATGAATTCGTGTTCTCATATGATTGCATGTTTAATATTTATTATCTCAAAATTTACTCCTATGCTAAATCAATATTATAATAAGAAAATTCAGACCATAAATTATATCACAAAACAGAGAATCAATATTTTTAATTTTCATGGAAGTTATTGTAAAAATAATAAGATACTATTATTTAACTAATTATTATGGTAACCTCACTAACCTGTGCATGTTAAGAGACCTGAATTTCTTTTACTCAAATTAACACATGACATGACTAACTCATATTTCAAGCACATATCATCTCTGAATCTGATTCTGCTTTATTTATTGCCCTGTTCTTTGGGGGATGATACATGAATCAAGCTTAGGACTATGTTGGCTATGCAGGAGGCATGTTTGGGGAGCAATCCTTGGCTGTACCATGACCTTCAAAATGTATTGTCTAAGGCACTGAAGTTCTTCAAAGATTATCCTTGACAGCACAAACACAGCAAGAAGTATCAGCAGTCTGCAGTCCTAGGAAGCTTTGAAGATTAAAAAATAACATATATACCTCATGGAACTGATGCTGATGCTTTTCCCCATACAGGGTATTCTGTTTTTTCATGACATTTAAAGTTTGCAAGATAACAACTTGATTAATTGGTACTAAGTGCATAACAATTTACTGATTGCAGTGTCTTCAAGTAATGGTAACCACTTTTAAAACTGATAATTTGTAAATTGGTAAACACAAACATCACCTTTGGAGTTTTAATGTTAAAAATACTGTATTTCCTTTAAATTGAATAATAATTGTATTGAGGAAAAATCTTAATTCCAATCCAAATAATCTGTACTAAGAGCACTACTCATTTCAACTATATGAGAAATGACTGCTGAATTCAGTTCTTAACGTCCTAGAACTATCTTAACACTTCAATAATAGAGCTATCCTTTACATATATGAATTAGTACTTGACAATATTATAAGTACAAGGGATATTGCTACTTTAACATTGTCCCTTGTTGATGATTTGATTTGATAGGTCCATGTGTTTTAGAATTAGAATAGTGAATAATTAATAACACAAAATTAATTCTAAATAATGTGTTTCATAAATTGTGTATCATTAATAAACACCACATTAAACCCTGTTCAGAACACGTGACTGTTACAACAACAATTAAAAAAGAACCCATTTATTTTTAATTGCGTGGGGCATTGTAGCCTCCTTGCTCCTTTACATGCATTCACCAGCTTATATTAATCTTGTAATAGTTTAAGACATTATATGATGGTACATTAAGAATGCAGAACACGGAACAAACTCTTTTTTTAACATGATCTGAATTCTGAAGTAAAGTAAAAAATATGGGAAACTCAAACGACTTTAAAATGGAATCTGCCCAGCTGGAAACTCTACCTCAAATGTATTATTAAATTGAGTTAATACCAAAACTTCCCATAACAACATTTTGGATCTTTCTCATAACTTCATAAAGAATCCATTTATGAGAGATTTTTTAAATTTTGAGATTCCTTATCAGAGCATTTATCAAATTCTCATCCATTTTGTGAGATGAGAAGAACTTGATAAGCTATTGTCATCATGATGTGGAAACCAAACCTGACCAAATACATTAAATTATTTAGTCATGGGGGATGATGTTATTGGCCTTCAAAATAGCAAAGTTTGTGAATGTGAAAGTAAGATCTCAACAAACAGGTAAAATTGGCAATGATATTTGACAATACCATTACTATATGTTTAAGTAAAGAAGGAAGTAATTGATTAATGCAACATGTTCTTTGTAAAATGTAACTAAGGAATAAAAATATTGTTAGCTACCCTGTCATTACTCATTAGTCATTAGACACATTACAGCTAGCTAGCTTGGTTTTAGATCTTGTCTGTACAATGACCTGCTGACCAGGAAACATCTCTTCTCACTTATCTGGAAGAAGTTGACCTTGTAAAACACACCCATCCATTGAATGTAGTACACTGTTCAGACCAAACATCATACACTGCTGACCAGAAATATTGCTCACACCACATGAAAATACCATCACCTTGGATTTCCTTTGTTTTAAACGAGGAATTCTTATATACTCAGATTAGTTAGTCATATTAATTATCACACTCAGTCTAATAAACACATAATACTATTATAACCATTTAAGGAGTTGGATTATATTTAAAATGTACATTTAAATTAAGTCTCAAAGTAGCTGGTAAGGGGCTGTTCCAGCTTAACCAGTGGTCTCGAGTTTGAGCGCAGCTGTGTTAAATAATCAGAGGGAGGGAGAGCTTTGCCACCATAAAGATTTTACTCGACTCGAACAAGATTGCCTCTCGTGGAGGAATATCTGTGGTCTTGCATAAAAAAAATTAAGTCTCAAACATTCAGAAGATTGACTAAACTAGCAAACTAGTCCATGAGAGATTCCTGATCGTGCAGTTTAGTCCCTCGGAGATTCAAAATCCCAAAATGGTACCTGAGAAATTGATCCGTCATGCAAAATGGTCCAAAACGTTATTTTTTAAGGACTAATTTGCATTATTTTTAATGTATGAGGGACTAATTTGCTTGTTTTATAGGGACCATTTTGCATGACGGAGCAATCTCTCAAGGGACCATTTTGGGATTTTGAATCTTTTAAGAACTAAATTGCACGAACAGGAATCTCGAAGAAACTAATTTGCTAGTATAGTCTCAGAAGATTACTCTCAAGTTACTTTAGAATTTCTTTTTTCTGTTGATACAATATTACTCTCACAAGATCACTATCTATCTATATTATAGATAAAGACGGTGAATGAGGCATTGAGGCTGTCCTGTTGATTAGTTGGCAACTTGGCATAGATAAAGATAGTTAATATTGCACAGTGGAGAGGTCCAGCTTCTATTAATTAATCCATAGGAGCATGCATTATTCACCTTGCTTTTGGACAAAATATGGATCAATTTTGGCTTAAATGATAAATCCAATTTAAAGACCAAGGTAGACTGGACAAAAACATTAACAACATGAAAGATACAACATAGAAGTGGTTGTTTTGTTTGCAGATTGGACATGATTTCTTTTGGGGTGTTGTTTGCAAATCAAACATCTCTCTGCCTGGTATCACACTACCTAGAAACTGATCCTCCTGCTGCCAAAAGCTGTTGCTCCATCTACAATCAGAAAAGTAGAAAAGGTAAGAGATTCAAAAGGAGATTTTAACAGAAAGAACTAGACAAGATCCACATCCCGTTACCTTGAAGAGAGTCTCAAGCTTGCTTTTCACCAAGGAGTACTCATGTTTTACTTGTTGCAAGCTTTGAAGACACCTGAATACTCAGCTTTTTTCATGTATATCAGCATATGGAGATTTTATATTTAAGGGGAAAAAAATATCAAATCATACATACACACAACTATGGCACATGATATTTTGACAAGATTCATATCATATCCATCTGATATAAGAGTTTTGATGTGTAATTGTCAAGAAGCTTACCTTTCAACATTTTGCTCCTCACATGAATTTCTGAAGGAAATGCAGGCTTGGTGAACTCTCTGTGCGCCAATGCTGCATTTCCCAATAAACCAAAACACTTTATCAAAATCATAATAGCTGTGAAAAAACACCATATAGTGTGAAATGCATCCCATTTAAGAACAAAGAAAGATGAGGTCTTTGATTCCACATGCTTCCCTCTCATCACAAAAACAAATTATACAGATCACAAAAAGGTATTATATTATGTCTCACTAAAAAGGTTTCAGAACTCATTAATATGTGGGTCAGTGAGTGTTTTGTTTTGCAATCTAGCTACCCAAACCATGCCTCTGTATTACGTGTGCTTGGTTTGGCACTGTGAAAAATTCTAGCAATAGTAATACTCATTACTCAGCATCTAAGAATGTTATGTGCTGTTTCTAGTGACAGCAACTTCCACCAATGTAAGAAAGCAAGACCAACATTCCCAAGCTCCACACCATTTGTACAAGACTACAACTTTAAGAAATTAGTTACCTGGAGCTGCTACCCTTCAACTGGTGAACATGAGCATCCAACCTTCTAAAATCAATGCTTGTCTGGCCTCTGTTTGGGATGAATCAACATTGACATGTGAAGATTGGAAAAGATTAACAAAGACATATATTAAAACAAGGAAGTGCTGTTGTGTTGTGGCCTTACAGTGAGTTTGTGAGCTCATTAAGAAGCCTCTCTGCATCTTCAAAAAAGAGAGTCACCACTTCAAACACAAAATCTGGGTTGGTTTCATCTTGAAGTTGCTCAAGCTGGTTAAACTGATCATCTAGAAACCCCTTTTCAAACAGAACAAAGACAGACAACATACATCACCAAAACTACCCCACTTAACTAGCTTTTATTACACAACACAAATGACACAAAGAAGCATTGATGTATAATGGCAAATTGTACAACATGCTTACCTCCTGGAATAGGGAGGCAGTATAATCAACAAGCTGACTCTCAAGCTCAACCATACCATCCATTACTATACTCACTCAATATCTTAACTACACATTTCTTCTGCTGCCGGCTTTATATAATGTCATTTTTGCTCTCAACTACTTCATATCACTTACTTTTAGAATACCAAAATGTATTCAGTGCTTAGTTGCAGTGAAAGTGTATGGTGACCACCCACAGATAGGCTTTGCCATCAAATTATTAAGGTCAGGGTTTGAATTTTTTAGAATGTTTTATCTAATCACCACCCCAGTACTGGATTAAAATTCACAGCTGTGAAAATTTTCAGTCGACTAAAAAAAAGGTAATTTTATAATAAACTTTTGTTCCTAATTTTAAATATAAAAATAGCAAGTCACTTAGCGTACGTTTGAATTTTCATTAGGAATTACTAAATCAAGATTTGGACAAAAACTATAAGAAACATACTTTTGACAAAATCACAATTTAACATGTTGCTAACAGAAAATTAATCATACCATTATTCTTATTAAAAAAATAAAGCCAGTGGCTCCTTGTGTTTCTGTTCATCTCTTCTCCTTCAACCAATCATTTAAGGGCAGCTTAACCTCTAATAGTTGAGATTAGATTAGATTAGATTAATAGGATTATATTACTAGATCTAAAACTGACGCCACGTAACCATTCATCTTTCCATCTTTTTCATTTGGTAATTATTGCCTCACTCCCACTTTTTTGTAGGTTAGATATTACCTTCTCTATCTTTATCTCTTCTTCCCTGTTGCATTATGTTCTCAAAATTAAAGCATGCTTATCTTTTTTTAAATTCCACCCGTCAACCCAAGGTGGTGTTGCTTGTGGGGTAATGGCACAATTTTTCAAAAGTCTAGAGTTTAGACCTCTCACTTACCACCAAATTCTTGCTAAAAATAAGCATAAGTTGCTATTTTTTGAGCTACAAAGTACAAGCAATAAAACAAACCTGATCTAACTTCCGGATCGATGCAGATATGGAAATACATGAAGGTTAAATTGGAGGGTTCAATTATGGGGCATCATTCTTTTTTCTTAGGCAACACCATCAACTTGCTTTACAACTCACTGTCATGAAAGAGAAGGGAAAAATGAGGGTATCATAAGATATTTTTGGTGGATTTTGTCTTTTCCAAACCAGAATTGAAATGTTCTAAGTAATAGATAGAGAAAATTTAACTTATCTGTCCATTAACACTAATTTGGTAGGATAAAGGAATATTAGACTTGTAGTTATTCCATGGAATATCTGATTTTATCTACCCACCCTCTCTCCCTTTGTAATCTATCCCATTTCTATTGTTTGGTTTCTCTTAAATAAAATAAAATAGAATATAATAAAATATATTTTATTTGATTTCTTTTTTTTCTTCTACTATAGAGTCAATGGGTGTGAACTTTTTTTAAACCACAAGCATCCTCTCTTACCAGCAGCAATCATGTTCAGAGCTTAGTCACAATTAAGACTCCTCATGAGTTTAGTCACAATTTAAGTTCCTCACCCCTCCCGAAGAAAATGGAGATCACACCCGAGAGTTCTTCCCACAATCTCAGCTCTGCGTTGTCAATTTAATCATAACTCTTTAGTAATGGGTTTAAACTTAATTATGAATATGTAAATAATGCAAACTCTCATCACCAACTTAGTTCTAGAGAGATTTCATTTCATCTTAAACAATAAGAACAACAATAATCCAACCTTATCCCATTGAATATAGAGTGGATGATCAATGTCAATGACACATCGATGTGTTGACATTCTCCATGTAATGACATATGATGAGTTATATTCACTAATTGATGTGGTAAAATATCATTGTGTAAAACTTTTCTACATAAACAATGTATAATATTTATAAGTTCATAATAGTATATATTTATTTCTAAATATCTCTTAATGGTTTATCTTATAATTTCTCTTAATCTTTATTTACTTCTAGCTATTTCCATTTCTCTATCATGTATTAATATATTAAGTTCATAAATAGATTATATTTATCTCTAAGTGTTTCTTAATGGTTTTTGCCATATAATTTTTTTTTATCTCTATTTACTTTTTAAGTATTTTCATTTAGTTAACCTTCATTATTAATGTTTCTATAGGTTTCTTTTTATTTAGGATACAAAGTGGGAGGCTGACAACATTTTTTCTATTTTATTATCTGTACTCATATCCTTATATCAATTTCTAATTTATGCATTTTTCAATCCTAAAGATCTGATATCCAAAAGAAAATATCTATTTGTAATATCTAAAAAATAAAGTTTTATTTAATTAATTAATATTTAATAAAAATATTAATTATAAAAGATAATATTTGTGATTCCAAACAAAATCAAAATTATAATTTTTTTTCACATTTTAATATTTTATCCTCGCACATTTTTTTTATTTCTTTTTATCTCTCCATCTTTTACACCTCGAAATTTCGAGCACAGAAGAAATATTCTCCAATATAAGAAACAAGAATATATATGGGGTATAATATAAGAGCTGCAGTTCTCGTATTTGTCGTACATTTCGTTGCTGTCGATGTTTGATTGGATGACATTTTCCATGAACTGCTATCAATTAATTCCGAAAGCGACAATTTACCCTCGAATATGGTACATGTCCCTCAATTTTCATTTTTCTCTTTAGTGATGAGCTGAGAAAATGCTGCTCTGTTTAATCAGAGTAATGACAGCTATCCTATACAGTTACATATATATTTTTTAACTTAAATTTTCTTATATATATTTTTACCATCAAACTACGTGATATCAATTTAGAGATTCATTATCAATTGCCTCTAAACTTGAATAGGATTGTCTTAATTATAGAAATAACATATTCATATAACAAAAAAATATAAACAATTTATACAACACATTTTTTTTCTCTATCTCTCTCTATCACATCACCCATCACATCCCATATTTCTCTCTCTTTTCTCTCTTTTATCTCTACATCTCTCTATGTTGTACAAACAACATTTCTCCTAATAATAAGGAATACTTATGGTTAATAAAAAATTTTCATTATCAATAACCAATATATAATTTATAAAATATTATCACTAAATAAGTGGTTTGTTTTTAATCTTAAAATGAAAAGCGTGTATATATATATATATATATAACTTTTATCAAAGAACTAGCCCAGTACCCGTGCGATTCACGGGTGACCTTGAGATGGGGTGATGTTTGTTTTTATATATATTACTAAATAAATATTTATGATAAAATTAATTTATGATATAATCATATAAATTAGTTAGTAGAATGTGGAGATTATATTGTTATCATGTTTATAGAAAATACTAATCAATAGATCATTAATATAATTATAAATTTAATATATTGAGAGAGATATTTAATCATATAACCCAATCACTTTAAACTAATATAAATTGTATGGTAAAAAAAACCCTTATTGCAAGAGTTAGACTCACCATTATGTGAATATTCATAGAAGGAGCAAAATTGTCTCCCATGGAGAATACTTTGTGTTCTTAAAAAATATCACTTTATTTTTGTGAGAATAAAAAATATAAAAAAATAAATAAAACGTAATGGAGAAAATGTGACTATGTACTGGATACTCAATTTTAATATACAGTAATTAGATAGATAAGAAAAATAATAAGTAAAAATATTAATGAATAAAATTGAGAGGTAAATGATATATTGCAGAAAAAACATTGAATTTTGTGTAAATCAACACATTGATTGTATTTTTAAATATGTGTTTTTGTGTAATGAAACATATTAATAAGAACATATAATAAAAAAAAATGTTTTAATATAATAATAAAAAAAGAAAATGAAATTGTGATAAAAGAAGATATTGGCAAGCAGCAGTAACATGACTACCTCTTGTGGAAGATACATGTAGTTCATAAAAAAATGTGTTTTAATGAATAAAAAACTAAAAAAACGTAAGTGAAAAAAGGTAATACGTGTATTGGGGGAACAATTTTAAGATAGAGAGTAAATAGATACATCGAACAGATAAGAAAGATAATAAGTGAAAATATTAATGAATAAAATAGAGAGAGAAATAACATGATTGTCTCCCGTGGAGGATACCCGTGGTTCATAAACACCATCACTTTACTGAAATGAGAAAATAAGTGAAGACAATAATGAATAAAATAAATAAATAAATTCTATATTGGAAAATTCATATTAAATGTAATGTAAATTATTTATTTATTGTATTTCTTATTGTGTGTTTTTAATTATGTAATGAAAGTATGAAACGGATAATAAAAAATGGATGATGAGAGAGATTGTTTTAATATAGTAATAAAAAAAATTAAAGTGTGAATGAAAAAGAAGAAAAGGAAACGGTAGGCCGGGACTACCTCACGTGGAGGATACCCATGGTTCATAAAAAAATCATTTTTGTAATGAAACATATTAATATGAATGAATAATGAGAGAGAATATGTTAATATAATAATAATAATAATTAAAAAAAATGAAAGTGTGATAAAAAATAAAAGAAATAAAAAACAGCAGGAGCAAGACCGCTTTCCCTAGAGGATACTTGTGATTCATAAATAAAATTACTTTAATGAAGTGAGAATAGAAAAACTAAACAAAATAATAAAAGTAAGTGAGAAAATATGACACATGTGGTGTGAGAACAATTTTAAGATATATACAAAGTAAATAGATAAATATAATAGATAAGAGAGATAATAAAAAAATATTAATAAATAAATAGAGAGATAAATAATATTTTGAAAGAATACATTAAAATTTTAATATAGGGTAAATAGATAAATAGAATAGATAAGATAAGATAGATAATAAGAGAAAACATTCATGAATAAAATAGAGAGATAAATAATATATTGAAAAATAACACATTAAATTTAATATAATTAAATATATTTATTATATTTCTTAATGTGTGTTTTTATGTAATAAATAAATAAACAACAATAGATAATGAAGGAATATGACAATCTGTTCTAATATAACAATAATAATAAAGAAAATTAATTTATGATTAAAAAAAGGGGGAAAAGAAATGATGGAGTGTAATCGTTTCCTATGGAGGATACCCGTGGTTTATAAAAAATTGCTTTACTGAAATGATAATAAAAAACTAAAAAAAAACTCAACTGAGGCTCAACTGAGAAAACGTGACACGTGTACTAATGGAACAATTTTAATATAATGAAACAAAAAATATGAATGAATATTGAGATAAATTATTTTAATATAATAATGAAAAATAAAATTAAGGTGTGATGAAAAGGGAGGGGAAGACAACGACTGGTAAGAGCACAACTGCCCCATGAAGGATACTCGTTTATAAAAAAATCACTTTTGTAATGAAACATATTAATATGAATGAATAATGAGAAAAAATATTTTAAAGGGAGGGGCCGGGGGAAGAAAGCGGACAATAAGAGCACAACTGCCCCGTGAAAGATACTCGTGGTTTATAAAAAAAAAACATCACTTTATAATGAAACATATTAATAGGAAGGAATAATGAGAAAAATATTTTGATATAAGAATAAAAAAATATGTGATAAAAAACAAAAGAATTGAAAGGAGGTATATTAGAAAATTGAAAAAAAAATTAACATATTAAATGATAAAAAATTAAAATAAAAAAACAAAAGAAAAAGAAAGAGAAAGAATGACAATGTATTAAAGAGAAAAATAAAAAAAAAAAAAAGAAAAAGAAAGAAACGGATTGATGCCTATTGCTTGTTGGAGAGGAAAAAACAAAAAAAAAAAAACAAAGGAAAAAGGAGGAGGAGATGCGTGTCACCGGCGAACTCCTTTCTTATATTAGTAATAGATTAGATTTAGTTTGGAGTTTGTTTATTTTACAGTTGGATATCTTCTAATATTTGAGGATAAAAGTAAAATTTGGTCTTTATTGATCAAACGTGTATTATTTGGTTGGAGAGAATTAAAGGGGATGAATTTTAAGAGGGTTTCTATATTTGTTTCAGTTTTTAGGTGGAGATGAGAGAGGTGGGGAGGGGAATTTAAAATAAAAAGCAAAATGACTTAGCATCTGTTTGTTTAATATTTTGGTTGCTCTCAACCATGTTTTGACTAGTCAAAACGTGGTTACAATTTTGGTCAAATTGTTTGGGTAATTTTGTGTTTGTTTGTTTTAAATTGTGGTAGAACAAAACCATGATTTTGAAAAGTAATTTTAAATCATTTTCGTCCAATGTACTTCGTAAAACGTGCATAATCCATCTCAATCATTCATTTCTAAAATCAATTCTACTTAACTGTAAACCAAACGGACCATTTGTATGCACAGTGAATCAATTTTACAACTCTGTAAACGTGGTTGAGAGGAATTGGTTTGCAATATGATTTTGCAAAAATATGTTTCTCTCTTTTACCCTACTACCCCTATTATATATAAATTTATCCACTTATATTTATCTAATAAAATAAATAGTAAACCCATTTTAGTAATTTTATATCCAAAAGTGATTTTACCTTATCTCATCCAAACAAAATCAATTTGTGTCAACCCACTTTTATAATTAGGTATCCAAACAAAAATCAATTATACCAAAATTAATTCTACCCAAATCAATTTCTGCAAACTGTAAACCAAATGGGCTCTTAAATTTCCCTCCACTAATATTGATAAAATTACGTGTTATAAAAATAAAGAGGGTATAAAAGTAATTTAGTTTTATTTTTTCTTAAACCTCCCCTTGTGAACCAAATAAATAGGGGCAATCTTCTTTCCCTTCCTCTCTCCTCCCTCTTCGAACTAGACAATAAAATATCATCTCCATTCTCCTCCATTAAGATCTCTCACATCCTCTCCTTTAAACCAAATTACCAAACAGACCCTTCAAATCTCTCTAATTATAAAACAACCGAGGCTTTTGGAATTTGAACATAGAAAAATAGATTTAACATTTTGTTTCATGGTATGCTCGGATTCGACTAAGTAGTTTGGGTCGGCTTGGGAATCTGACCATCCCAATCAAACCCTTGAGCCACACGTAAACTAGTTGTATGTTACATACCTAACTGAGAACAGGGTATAAGGATTCATAAAATCCTCTACATTTCTGAGCGGACACTTGGCCTTGTTTCCCTTGACGCAGAAGGTTGATGGGACGTATCCCACTAATTACAGGAAAGGTGTCCATGTAGTCCCTAACATCTCTCTATATATACACCCTATGCAACCCTGATCGAGGGTATACACTGATCACATCAGTAGAAACTCTGTCAAAATCACTACTACTTATGAGTTGAGTGTCTTCGCATTACAGATACACACAGATTCACCATTGAAGAAGAATACATTTATTTGATGAACATTGTGACAGGCCCTAAACACGTTAAAATCAAAGTCCGATTTCCTTTGTGGATTGGACAACTACCTCAAAATTTGGGGGTTTGTAGAATGGGTTGAGAGATTTTATTATTATCATGAGAGCATTGTGAGAAATTAATAAAGGAGAAGGGGTTTTGAAAAAGGAAGTAATTACAAGAGAGGACAAATGTAGCAAGGAGTTGGTGGAGGGAAATCAAATGGCGATCACGAAAGCACAATTGAATGTGGATAGTGTGCAAAAATTTAAAAGGATAAATCAATCAAAAGCAGTGATATTACCAACCGGGGTTATCCAAGTGGTGCATGTTTCCCATTAAGCAAGATCTCGGGTTTAAGTCTTGTGGATGGAAAAATCCCCGCTGGGAGAGCTAACCCCACCATGACATGGATGTTTTCGGCTCGAACAGGATTGCCTCCCGTAGAAAATACCCGTGGTTAAAAAAAAAACAGTGATATTGATAACTGACACACTAATACTCCACTCCATGTTTTGATTTTCGTATAATTTTTGTGACGCTAATTAAACCTAGCTACTATCTACACCATGTCATGTTGACTGGTCTCAAGGCTCGTTGCTCTCTACTTTAATTTCGTCTTTTTCTTAGAGTAAAAGAATAGCAATTTTAAGCAATTAACTTATATACATTACATCCCCAAGCCATGCCCTATGGAAGACGATGCGAAGAACATTCACTAGGCGATAGTGGCGTTTTTTGTGTGTGTCAAAATTTTATTGATAGGACAAGCAAGGAGACAAATAATTAAATTCCTTTGTATTACAGTTTGTTAAGACGATAAAATATAATTAAATATTTGTATAAAATGTATTTATATTATTAATATTAATGCATAATACTAAACTCTTATTTAAAATTCTCACTAAAAACGGAACATTAATTATAAGAAAAATATGTGCATGTGTTAAATTTTTTGTGAGATTTTGGAAAATAATTAAATTAACAGAATGGTTAATTTATTAACATTTTAAAAAATTTTATCATTATTATTAAATTTAAATTCTCATTTTTTTTCTAATGGAAATACATCATGTTACTCGTGAAGTTAGGCTTTCTGGCTCGAATTGCACGGATTGGCAACGAAATAACGTGGTAGCATGCAGTTAATTCTTTGTCATCCTTGTATTCCCAATTTCCCATAGCTTGTTTAATCTCTTTATTTTTTTTATTTAACACAATTATATTCCACGGGAGACAATTTAGTTCGAGCCGGAAACATTCACATCATGGTCCGGCTAGCTCTTCCAGCAGAGATTTTTTCCATCCACGGGTCTGAAATCCGAAACATTGCTCAAGGGGAATAAAGCATGTACATCATCCCCCGTCGGTTTTAATCTTTTTATTTGTGAGTGTCTAATTATATACTACTTCATTTTCTATTTTTTTATTCATAAAATTCATTCTTATTTATTTGTTTAATTTTAAGTTTAATGTAATATTAAATACATTTTTTTAACATTCTTATGTTAATTCTTAAATAATAATAAATGTTTTTTATTGTGTCTCTTTTTATATAAATTATATGTATCTTTTACGATAGAATGCTTGAATCAGTAACATTTACATTATGGTGGGACTAATTTTCCCAGCATGAATCTTTTGTATATACAACTCGGACTTGAGACATTGCTTAAAGGGATTCTATGGTGCACAAGTTTAAATACTTGTGCACCATACACAATCTTATTCTTACCTAGTATAGCAGGTTTTTAACCTGTTGCAAAATATTTATATTATTATTACAAAGCACGTGAAATTTATTCCGTAAAAAAAACATGAAATTTATAAAATTGTAAAAAGATCTTGTTATGGACATGACTATCAAAGATGACAGAGATGATTTTTATTATGGCCATGACATGTATCAACCACGTCACTTACTTGTCACTTCAATGCTCGATTTACTACATCCTGGTGTTGTTAGAGGGCGTGACTAGTACATATTATGACTCTGATTTATTTGTTCATGAAAAAGAAATTTGGGATTAATTTGGAATGGGGTGCCATCATGACGCACGAGTTTAGGCTTAACTTTATAATCTAAGTCAATGGGATCAATGTAATAGAGAAAGGGGGCATAGACACAACTATGGCGCCACCATTGTATCCTTCTTCTGCTCGTCTCCAGTTTCCCAGTGGCATTAATCGGAGAATCCAAACCCCAAGTTCAGGGCGTCTTCTTCTTCTTCTTCAATGAGTCAGATTAATTCCAACTCAGTCCTAGCGGCTCTTCTTGACTCGCATTACACTGAACTCGTTGAACTCGTTGAAAAGGCTATGCTGTTACAGACGGTTAAGTTGCGAAAGAACAGAAAGAAAATTTTAGGGTTTTTTCATACAATTGAATTTTAATTTGTTGTGGCTATTTGCAAATATTGAAATTAACATATAAAAGTTTGCCGGTAAATCATATCAATGGTCCATTATTTTTATTCTAGATCTGACGGTTAAAATGTACTTGTGTGTGGTACACAAGTTTTTAAACTTGTGCACCCTAGAAAAAGCCATAAGAAATTAGTTAACAATTTTTTATAAAAACCAAATATATTAATTATATTTATTGATTTATGTTGTGTTTGGATGAAGAATTTTAATATTCTCAAAATTGTGAAATCAATTATGAGAGATGATTGAAAATAGAGTTATATATGAGAGAAATTGTAACTGATAATAAAAAATGTTAAACACAACATAAAAATATTGAAATTCTTTATCAATATGTTCTTTCTATAGATTTAATGTATATACATTGACTGTGAAAAAAGTTTTACATTATCATACAATGATGTGTTATCACATCAATTAATGAGTTTAATAACACATGAGATGTCATGTTCATTAAATGATGTGATAACATATCATTAAATAACAATGTAAAACTTTTTACACTGACAGTGTATACTAATTAAATTCTTCCTTCTATTATTTGTCATTTGTTTTTTTTTCTTTTACTATCATAACACATGAAATCTAATAATTTAAAATTACTCTTCAAACACACGGTTACAAAAATCAAATTGAAATGGAAGGAGTAATTTTATAGAAATAATAAATTACATTTCTTAAGCAATGTGTTTTTTTTTTGTCTCAATGAACAAATAAATAGCAACGGATATAGTAATAATAACACTTCTCTTTTAAAATTCGTGCACATGATCTTTTTAATTTTTAATTTTTCCCTCAAATTCGTTTAATTCTAAATTATCATTTATTCTCAAATACCATTGTATCTATTCAAAATTCAAACTAATCATTTTCTAATATCTAAAAATAAATTAAATTCCTAGTTCAAATTAATTATCACATTATTTCTACATTTAAAATAAATCTCTAATTTACAGTAATTATCTTCTTATATTTATATATTGAAGTTATTCATCTTAATATATATTAAATGATATCAAATTTCGAAAAAAAAAAACCGTACTAGATGATTTATTCTCAGAATTTAAATTTTTTTTTACGGCTTACAAATATCTCTTTTATACTTTTATTTTTTATCCCTAAAATATATTTTAAAAAAATATTAAAAATACTATGTAATTTCCATACTAATTTCAGAATTATGTTATACACCATTAAACTTTAAGAAACAAAAAACGCACAAAATACATTTCTAAAAGACTAAAATATGTTTTTTTTTTCGCTTACAAAAAAACATCGAATTTTTTCACGGCGTACAAAAGTTTAGTACATATGGTCACACGGAGGAAGATAGCTAGAATGGAATGAAATAAAGAATAATCCACGTTAAGTGGATACTTCATCAAAACTGTTTTAACTAATGTTATATTTGGATTGAAAAGAGAAAGGAAAAATTTCATAGACATTCTAATAGGTGTAGATAAAGAGAAAGATGAGAATTAAACACACTCTTAAGGAGAGATAAAAAACCTAACTCTAAGGCTCGAATATGATTGTCCCTAGTAATACGGTGAAAAAAAAGAGAGAAGAATAAAAGAGAGATAAGTGATAGATATATTATGAGACTTGATGTAATAAGAAGAGAGATAAAAGTTGTTAAATGAATGCCTATAAATAACTAAACTCATAGCTCAAAGGCTTACAAATATTACGAATCAAGTTGTGGGGCCTAATCATAGTAGTTTTATCCCTGGTCGTCAGAGTAGGAATAATATAATTATAACTCAAGAAATTATTCATTCTATGAGAAATAAAAAAGGAAAAAAAAGGTTGGATGACAATTAAAATTGATTTAGAAAAGCCTATGATAGGCTTAATTGGAATTTTATTTTTGACACTCTAAAGGAGGTTGGTATCCCTGAAGGTTTAAGAGAGGTCTTAAAATTCTGTATATATATCTACTCAAAAAATAAAAGTTTTATTTAATGGAGAAGCCCTAAATCCTTTTAAACATTCTAGGGGAATTAGGCAAGGGGACCCTATAAGTCCTTATCTGTTTGTTCTTTGTATAGAAAAGTTATTTCATTTAATTAACTTGGTTGTTGAACATAAGTTTTGGAATCCCTTTAAGATAGGTAGGAAGGGTCCTGGGATATCTCACTTGGCTTTTGCAGATGACTTAATTCTTTTTGCTAAGGCAAAGCTTGATCAGGTTGAAATTATCAACACCATCCTTGAGTTGTTCTGCTCTAGTTCGGGGCAAAAGGTAAGTAAGGAGAAAACCAAAGTTTTCTTTTCTTACAATGTTGGCTTGCAGGTTAGAGAGGATATTTCAAATGCTCTTGGCTTCCAAAGAACTACTGATCTAGGCAAGTACCCATGTGTCCCCATTCTTAATGGCAGGGTCACAAGATCTACTTTTAATTCAACCATTTCTAGAGTCAAACAGAGACTTTCAGGATGGAAAGCTAGGAACCTTTCATTTGTAGGAAGGCTCACACTATCTAAACCTGTGGTGAATGTTATTCCTTCTTATCTAATGCAAACTGCCTATCTTCCTTCTACCACTTGTGAAGCCTTGGACAAGATGTGTAGAGACTTTCTTTGGGGGGATACAGAGGAAAGGAAAAAGATTCATCTAATAGGTTGGGATAAGTTTTGTTCTCCTAAGTTGGAAGGTGGTCTTGGACTAAGAAAAAGCAGAGATATGAACAAATCCTATATGATGAAGATCTGTTGGGACTTAATT
Source organism: Sesbania bispinosa (assembly GCA_026901365.1). Classification (NCBI taxonomy): domain Eukaryota; kingdom Viridiplantae; phylum Streptophyta; class Magnoliopsida; order Fabales; family Fabaceae; genus Sesbania; species Sesbania bispinosa. Next base: position 631,140 of record QLOH01000549.1, on the reverse strand, counting down.
CAGAAACTTGAGGACCTTTGGGTTAGAGTTGTTCGTGCAAAATACAATTGTGGAGAGTCAAGATTACAAATTATTAAGAACAGAAATTTAGCTTCAAACATTTGGCATGGTATTAATACAGTATGGAATGAATTTCTATTTAATTGTAGCTGGAAAATTCAAGATGGGAATGATACCTGTTTCTGGTCTGATGATTGGCTCCAACCTTTTGGTCTTTTAACTCAATATGCTATCAGAAATCCTACTGAAGAAGAATCTAAGCTGACTGTGAGGAATTTCCTAAAAGCTGATGGTGACTGGCATATGAACTCTTTGTGTCAGCTTCTTCCTGTAAACATTTGTAACCGGATTAGAGGATTGTGTCCACCAAACTCAGAAAATGGTGCAGATATTTTAATATGAAAAGATTCTCAAGATGGGTGGTTTTCAATTAGTTCTGCTTATGAGAAAATTTCATCTTACAGGTCTCTGGGTCCGAATCCATTAATGAAAAAGATTTGGGGGTGGTAAGGCCCTCAAAGGATCAGAATCCTCCTTTGGAAACTAGCATCTAAGGGGTTATTAACAAACCATGAGAGATTCTACAGGAAACTAACAAATGATAACAAATGCCCTATATGTTCTGACTCACCAGAAACTGAAGTTCATCTTTTCAGAGATTGCTCCACTAGTAGAAGACTCTGGGACTCTTTCTTCAAAGGTGATTCCAGAACTGTTTTTTCTCTCCTCATAATGTTAGTCAATGGCTAATGAAGGCTCTGGGTTCCAAACCATCAGACGGAGATACTCTTCGTCGGGACTTTGTGTTCGGTTACACAATTGAAGGAATCTGGCGAACAAGGAATGAGATTATTTTCAGACATGGTAGTGCAAATTTTGACAATATGAAATTCAGAATTTGTGCCCAAATCGAATCGGCTATGAACGCTTTCAGAAATGGGAAAAAACCCTAACCTGCAAGCTTGTCCAAGCTCGGGAAACATCATATGGTTTCCGCCTCATGTTGGGTGGGTCAAGTTGAACACATACGGCGTAGTTTCTCCAGCGGGAGGTCTAGCTTCTGATCCAAAAAAAAGTTGCATGTGATGGATCGATCAGAGACTACTGGGGGAGTTTTCTTCTTGGTTTCTTTGGAAGGTTAGGTGACTGTTCAGTGCTTCATGCAGAGCTTTGGGGTATTCTAAGGGGAAGGGTCCTTGCTGATCGGAGAGGTTTTAGAAAGCTTCTCATTGAATCTGATTCTATTTTGGCTATCAATCTAATTGATAAAGGTTGCCCTGTCAGCCACCTTGCCTACTCTTTGGTGAATAGAATCAGAACAATTAGCAGGAAATTTGAGGAAATAACTTGGCACCATACCTATAGAGAAGCAAATAGTCTTGTTGATAGCTTTGCTAAATTTGGGTTAGGGATTGATGAACAACTTAGGGTTTTTTAGGAGCTTCCTCACTTTGCACTGATGTCTTTTATTTTTTATAGTTATGGAGTTATAGTGTTAAGAGGGGCAATGTTTAGTCTTTTTTAGTTTTTGTTGTTTGGCCTCTCCGGCCCATTTATCCATAAAAAAAATGAGTGTCTATAGTTGTTGAAAGGGAAATAAGGATAAAAAAGAAAAGAAATAGAGAGAAAATAATAAATTTAAAGGTTGTTTACTAGGCGAGAAAGTAATGTGTAATAATGTCTCACTTTATTTAGTTGAATGGAAATAAGAAATAGAGAAAGGATTCCATTTCATTTTAATTATAAGAACATTTTAAATAGTTGATCTTGATATTTTTTATAAGAATATTTTTTAAGTTGTCTCCCACATTAATTTTTTTTTTGACAAAAATACTCTCATTAGTAGAGATGAATGAGTAATTAATTAGTAGAGAGATAATGTAATAATAGGATAATTAGATGGAAAGAGGAAGATAATGAGTTTCAATAAATTTAACGGTAATTCTCAAAAGATATACACATTCTTGATAAATTTAGTGTGATCAATTAAATTAATTAAATTTCTTAATCTTTACACAGTGGTTAAAAGATTCTTATATAATAATTAGGATTAGAGGAAGTAATAATTATACAAATAGGCCTATAATAGGTATGTTACTATGTTTAATTTAACATTCAAATATGATAAATTCAAATTTTTAACATTATAATTAATTATATTATGAGGTTCAAACTTGAATCAAATTAAACCACTACTAAATGCGAAATCAAAGATACAGTCCCATATAATGGAGTATGAAAAGTAGAAAGGTGAAGTTGGGAGTGAGGGAGTGAGTGGTGAGGGACCTGAAGTGAAGTGGAATTGGTGTAATATACGTGTGAGAAGATGGGGAGGGTGGCTCTGTAGGGGGCAATCTTTGATCAGATAGGACTAAGTAGTAAGTACTGATGCAGTGGTGCACCAGCTGTCTTTTTATGCACCCAATGTGTGCTGTGGGGTCTCCTACTCCTAACCTAAAAACTTGCTATGCTATTGCTATGATTTTGAAGAGGGGATGATTCTTTTTTTTAATGTTTAATTAAAATATTAGATAAAAATTTATTTAATACTTTTATTATTTGAAAAATTATTTAATAATTAAAAATTTTAATGATATTAATCATAACGATTTATATAAGTAATATAAGAAGATATATAGTGCTTTCATTTAAATTTCAAATGCTAAATTATTTCACCGGCTAAATGCGATGTTTATCATTGTAGGCATCAGCAGAAAGGGAACAAGTAAGACAACAACCATGCGTTTATTCCCTACGAAAAAATAATGATGATAAGGTGAATCTGGTAAAAAAATATATGAGACAACAATTTTATTATATAACATTATCCAATAATGAGAAAGATAGAGATAAAAGAGTGATAAAAGTGAAATGTGATACGTGATATGATGAAAAAAGATAAAAATAAAAAGTGTGCTGTATAAAATGTTGTATCAATAATATACCTAAAAAAAATATATAAATATAAATATATACTCTAAATAAAACTGTTTTGGTTCTGAATGAAGGGGTATGTCGGCTGATGGGATATTGGATGAAAAAAAACACCAATTATAGACAGGAGCGTAATACTCTATAATGGTATAATCCCCGTAAGTTGGAATTCTTAAGTCTTAACTTGTCGCTTATAATTTATGCACATACATTAAACTGAAATTAATCCGTGCAATGTACAATTTTTTAAAGATCTAATTGATATATAGTCAGTATAAAAAAATTTTATACAGGCATTTAATGATGTGTCGTCACATCATTTAATGAATATAACACCTCATGTGTTATTAAATTCAATAAATAATGTGACAACACATCATTGAATGTCTGTGTAAAACTTCCTTATATTGACAGTGTATATGTATTAAACTCAATTTTTAAAAAATCAATTTTTGGTTTAACCACAGGTAAACTCATTGAATGTCTGTGTATGTGTTTGTCATTTTTAATTCTAAAAATTAATTTTATTAGTAAAAGGCTATTTTTATTAGTTATTTTGGAAAATTCTCGTTATGCTTATTATTGATTGGATAAAATTTGGTATTTTTTGAATAAATAATTAATTATAAAAAGAAGAAAACATTAGTTTGATTTGATATAAATTCACAAGACATGTTATAAAAATAAAGAAAATATATTATTATATAAAGTTGAATTATTTTATTTTATTAAGAGTTTAATTGATTACATTTTTTATATACAAATATTTTACACATATATTTTAATGATATTCTTATATTTAATAATATATAAAATATTATATTTATTAAATGATATAATAATACATCATTATGTGTTTATGTATATTAGGTGCTTATGTATTTTTTTTTTACACCAAATGTATATCCACACACTCCTTTCATTAATCTAATTAATCGTTGGGATCTCTCTTGATTCATCAATTTCTCTTCTGTTATGATGAGTATGCTCTTCATTTCAAATTTTTTTAAAGCACTTTTAGAAATTTGGCTAGTCATACATTTTTCCAAACATACGTTTGTTTAGAAATAACTAGTAGTTAATTTTGGTAAAATTTTCATTGGGATGATAAATTTTTCATTGGAATTTGTAAATATAAATTTGTAACGGCCATCCAATTAAGCCTTATCCGTCAATAGATATCTTCTCAAGCTCATATAAGAAAAAGCATATATTATTATATTAAAAACTTGTATACATGAAGGTATTGGATTTGGTTTTTTAAAATGAGTTTTTCTATTTTTTACAGAAAAATTACAAACTAATAGTTATTAACCAAAAAAATTAACAATTATACAATTTAATAATTCGATAATGTTTATCATAATTTCAATGAGTAATGATAACACTCTACTTTTTTCCCTCAAGAATAAATTATTATATACTTTTAAATGATTGTACTCGGATTCATTTAAGCACATTGCACATCAGTTTCAATGTACTAGCTCCTCATTAAGAATAGCCCCACGGGACTGTGGCCCATTTAACAGTAAACCTCGAACACAAATCTCTGCACTAACCTAACAAGTGAAGCAGAGGCAGCAGAAGAGCAAGGTTTCTGGGTGTTGGGTCCCGGATTGTGGTGGGGGTTACAAACAAAACAATTTACATACGAAGAGACAGCTTGTTCATTTTCTTTTACAATCAACAAAGTCCAAAGTGGGTTTGGCGGTGGCACAACACAAACTGATGAATAATTGGAGGCTGAGAAAAGAACTTGCAAGGGACCACCCTTCATTGTCTTGGAGCTAACCTCTACCTTTTGATACTGATCCATCAACTGTGCAGCTATTATTTATTGGTAGATTTCATGCAATTAATGCATCTTCCCATCACTGGAAGCCCGAAGGAGTACAGATGTGCAGCATGTCTGAGTATCCAAAGCCATCAATCCATGAATAATAATTACATAGAAACAATTTCTCCCTGGACGTTCCTTATTTATCGTTGTCCACAAAGGAAATCTAGTTTCACTAATTTTATACTCTTTTCCTGAAATTTCTAAATTATTTTAGAAACTGCTAGATACTTCTTAAATTCTTAAAATAATTAATACTAGTCCTTAGGATTTTTTTTAGTTTAAACTACGAGTATCGTCTATCAAAGTCGATCTTGCTTTGAGTTGGGAACATCCACTTTATAGTGGGGCTAACTCTTCGAGTGAGAGTTTTTTTCATTCATAAAACTTGAACTTGAGACCTTATTTAAAATGAATCAAGTATGTACCACATGAACCAACTCTAGTTGATTAATCCTTAATAAGACTTCCAAAATTTAAAAAAAAATTAAAATAAAAAATATTAATTATATTAGAAGCATAAATAACAATAAATATTTTCTATTTTAATAAAAAAAATTATTTATAAAAGTCTTATCCTTTTAAGGACTGATTTTATAAATAATATCTCATTTTTATTAAATGTTTTCCTTTTTAATTAATAACAAAATAGAAAATACTCAAATTTTATTCAGAAAATTGTATTACTCGATTTGGCAAAGGCAATAATGAAAAGTCTTGTATCATCTTGGCTTTTTTCCCCAGTAGTCACTTCGAATAGTTCGTATTTCTTTCATTCCAGGTTGCACAATTTCCTTAATGGATAGTTCTTTCTTGTCACGATAATACCACACACATATGACAAACCATTTGATTCGTGTCAGAACTTATTTAGAATTAGAAGATATGGATAATATACAATATTTATTAAACTACCCAAGTCTTGTGATACATGTTTAATTTCTTTAAATAAAATCTCAGTTTGAGTTTTATAGATGAAAAAAATCCCCGTGAAGAGAGTTAGCTCTATTATAATGTGAATGCTCCCAACTCAAACAAAACAAAATTGCGTACCATATCGTGATTTAAACAAAAAGAAAAACTACCCAAAACCTCCCGTGAGTTGAAAATATGAAGGCTTAAGTAAGAAATAACTAAATTACACTGCTTTTTTCGAAATTAACTTGATTCACTAAACATGTAAATAGCACAAAATCCATCATAGTTTGCAATTTTACACAATGTAAATTAAAATTAAACTCCCCTTGTTTTTTTAATTGCTTGGCCCCAGTAAATTATCCTTAATTGAAATTAGTTTGCACTGTGTTTTCTTTCTTTAACCTTGTGAGCAAAATATTACACCTTACTACTTGTGGACCCCTAGGTTCTACCTACACTTCCAAATCTGAAGCATATCACTTATTTTCTAAATCCATAGCATTCGGAGCAGCCTAACATTACTATCATTTTTCAGCACCAAACAAAACATCTTACCTTTTTTTTTTCTTTTGGGGGGGGGGGGGGGGGGGGGTGATTGAATTTAAAAACTAGTTAAAATATGAAGCAACGTACGTGTATATGCATAACAAAATACATAATTAAAACTGAATAGCAGCGCGGCACCTCCTCTCCCAACAGTGCCTCCTCCCCCCTCTCTTTTGGGGATGGGGAGTTTCTCCCCATTGTGAGGTTTCTTTTTCATTTTAGATGAATTATCTCCCATTTTATATGGGTATTCTATTTCTACCGATTCTTCTCCCTGGCTTCTTCCTATACCTTTCTTTTTCCTCTCATCTTTCACCACCCTCTGTTATGTTTTTTTTTTTTTTCATTTTATTTTCCTTCCTCTCCATAGTTGTGTTGAGCTGACTTTTTTAGAGGTTAGTTTGCATGAGACATCAAAAAGTTTTTTTGTTTAGGTATGACAGAGCCATATGTTCTAAATAAAGAAAAAAAAACAAGAATGAAGTGAAAAGAAAAATTATTCACTCAACAAGCACCTTCAATGTCATTGATATCCAACCTAGGAGATTTGTTTCGTTGTATTGGTTTAACTGATTTATGAGTGAGCATACTTTGTACTGTAAAGTTTATCTGTTTAGTATTGCAATATCACTCTATTCACTGCAGTTGTAGATGCCGTATGGCTGCCCTCGAGGCTTAATGAATTCCAATCTTTGAAAAAAAAAAAAAAAAACTCAATAGCTGATTTCCCATTTCCCAATCAATCGCTATAAATGAATACTTTACCATTTAAATTCCTCAAAGTATATAAGCCAAATCAATAGGAAATAACATTTATTTTGAAGTCCATACCTTTCAGGATCATATTACTATTTTCCAATGGACAAATGAGTCTCCTGAATCCAACAATAGCTTATAAACAATCCTGCATGAATGAGTACATAAGAGAGCAGAGTAATAACTAACAAGCTATTTCATAATCATGGTTTCTTTCCTTCTTCCTTTCTGTTTCCCTTTCTTTCTCTTCCCTGCCCCTCATCCCCTTTCCCTATGATTTGTTCCCTTTCCCTCCAAGCTATGAACTATGAAGAAATAATACAATAAAAACATACAAAGAACCCACCCACTGCCCACACAAATAATTAGTAGTTATGAATTCCAATATACATCATTTACAAGAAAATTAGGTCAGAAGAAGCATTGAACTGGGAAGGAATATTGTGAGCAAAGAACATTAAATTCCTTGAATCAATGGTCAGTAGCATTTAGCTTGTTGCAAGGAAATCGCCTGCATTTGTTAATTAAATTCCTTTACACCACCAATTTACAGCAATTCGAAGAGAGAAGAAATCATACAACACAAGCAGTCATCAACCTGCAACACAAACATTGCATTGTTTAAAGGAAAATATTGACGAAATTGGCAAGATGATGACTGAAAAAAATGGGAAACTAATCTCAATACTTTCTTCTTCTTTTTTTTTTTCAAATAAACATCTTCAAGTGCTTTACATACAAACATGCACACACAGAAAGCAACAATATCTAAGCTGAATCTCAATGAAATCAGAAGGTTAACTGTTTCAGTTTCATACCTTCCTCAGAGAAGTCAAATACATCACCGAGCATGTCATCATTATCACCATCTTCATCAGATTTTTCCCTGCCACAGGGACTGCTACAGTCCATATCAGTAGCAACCTCTGTTGATTCATGACAGTCAACTGATGCTTTACAATAACCCTCTTGAAAAAATTGCTCATAGTCTGGTGAATCACGTATTGACTCCTCACAAGTAACATTCATGTTCACATCACAGCCAATAAAACTTGAATTGAAACTGTCACTGGCTTTTGGATGTTGTGATGGTTTAACATTTGTAGTTATACTGTCGGCAAAATTTGAGGCACCTGCAGAAACATCATTTGTGTCAACATTTTCCAAGCTTTAAAGAGGTGATGCCAACACAAATACCTCTCTGTTCTTGCATTTAAATTCATTAAAAGACAAGTTAATTGATTAAAGAAAAATTAACTGACAAGTCTGAGAGAATAGTTGAGAACAAAGAGTAACATAGGTCACTAAAAAATACAATAGAAGATTTCACTCCGAATTGCTTATCTTACCAACGCCTGTTTTTTCAGCTAAGCCAGGTACCATCAACTTTGAATGGGAAATTGCAGTATCTTCAGATAACTTCTCTTCAGTCACATGTGAATCAGATGAAGAGGTAGAGCATCTTCCCATAACAATACCTCTGACAAAAATTGTATAACTTGTTAGAATGTGAATAGACAGTTATGATAGGTTTCTAAATTCTTCATCACAAGAAAAAAGACAATCAAGCAACCTCCAAATTTAAACAAATGAGAAGTAAAACAATGCTACCCCAAAAATCACAGTCAATATCATTGGGCAGTAAACAGAGAAACAAGGAGAAGTGAAAATTTAAACCCTCACTATAAAACCATTCATACCTAGACTCTATATACAAGCCATGTAAATACAAGATGGCAATGCATAGGAAAAATAATAATATAAAAATCATTCCTTGACACAAACAGGAAATCTCAAACTCCCATGATATCCTGATTATATAATTTAAACTAAAAAATAAAGCATCTCCAACTAGAACATAGAGGAGAGCTGTGTCATTTATGACAAATAACAAATAAACAAAGCTATAGCAACAGAAGAAGGCAAGTGTAAACTGGAGTTATATCTCAGCTAGAAACCACAAGGATAAAAAAAATGCAGAGCAGTCGAAAGTAAAGCCAAGTGCAAACTGCAACCTAAAAATTAATCCTTGACAACTCCAAAAGAGGTGGCTCAAATATATTCATTAGTTTAGAAAATTTGAGAGCCTAATATTTAAATTGAAGGTATGCTCCTTGTCTAGAATGGATAACAAGACTTCTCTTGTAGATCAACAAGAAAAAGGCAGACAAGTGATCATTACCTGTCACCCCAAGTAGACTGAATTCTATGGAAATGATCAACGAAGGGCAACAAATCCTTCTGTCTTATTTCAACCTCATTAACAGGAATATTTTCTATTTCAATCTCTCCATTGGTAAGAAGTTCACATAAATTCCACTCTCCAGCCTCCAAAGGATTCATCACAAAGAAAGAGACCTGAAGATTGAGGGAAGAAATAGTTTGATTGAAAGAACATAATAATGCTGAGAAAGGTGACAAGCAGGATTATTCAACACAGAAACCAAATGAATACCTCTGACTGCTGCCAAATTGGTATCCTCCCAGAGCTTATATGTACCTCTGCATTTGAGAAGTGACATTGCTTATTATGTCCCATGGAATTATTGTTCCCAACACTATTATCTTCATGATCTGAACTATCCAAGATCATCTCTGCAGCTTCCAGTCCACCAAGAGTATTCCCCAATATATTTATCTCTCTTTCTGGCCAATCAGATCTCCTACAGGCATCCCACCATTGAACAGGTTCAACCTTCACTCGCAAATCGTCTTCTTGTATCTGTGCTGAAGGAGCTGGGGCTGTTCTCAAAGCAGTTTCACTTGGGTCTGCCACTAATGGCGGTAGTAGTCTATATTGAATTAAATGACCAGAAGGGGTATAAACCAGTAAGTGTTCCATAGCATGAATGTTTGAGTATGCGTTGTGTGAAAAACAAGGAACGGAACTATGAAAAACAGCAGAAACAGCACCAGATGGAACTGAGACTTTCCCTGCTGCAGAAGATGCAGCATTACTAACTGAATTGAGCCATCCGACGTTAATATTTTTTATTCTGCTAACCACAGAAAGAACAACAGGAGGTGGGGGTGCTGGGCAAAGCTGCTGCTGGTTTACTGTGAAATGTGGAGTGAACCACCACGGTAGAGGAAAATTTGGCAAAAGAACAGGCCCTTCTGTGTCTTGATTGTGTATCCTAAGAACTGTCTCACCACCAAAAGGGGCAAGAACAAAAATATGACAAGTTCCCTTGGAGGAAATGATCGCAACCCACTGACTGTAATGGCTAAAACAAATATCTTGTATTACCTGTATAATATACACAATGAAGTAAAAAAACCTTTGCAAGTATATAAACCTAAGGATTTTATTTTGATCTCCTATTCTTTACACTATATCATCCACACATATATTGCCAAATCATTAAGGAAGTTCGACTACCAATACCACTATTGGGAAGCTTATCTCTTCTACTGATGTGTCAAGACATCATTAGATGATAGTATAAAAAGCTTCCCACTAACAGTTGATCAAATTTAAGCTCTAAACATAAAGATGTTAAAGAAACACTGAGAATAGAAGCATACAGCAGATGTCATGCCACGGTGGAGCTTGTAAAGGTGCACATGAGAACATCTTGAATCACTGCTGTGAGAACCTGATCCATTTCTTGAGCAGGAAGGCATAATTCGGAATATATTGATGTTGTTACCATGAATTGAGGCAGTAACTAGAAGTGTCCCACTAGGGTCAAAACATAGAGCAGATATTGGACTAGTATGGGCCCTAAATTGTGCCACAACAGCTCTAGAAATAAAATCCTTGACAACAACCTGCAATAGAACAGTAATAGTACTCAACAAGTATACCATATAGAATGATTACTTTCCAGTTTCCACTGACGTAAACTATTAACTACCTTAGAAAATCCTTCTTCTATGGCTAAGCTGAAGCAATAGATGATCTCATGTAAATTGTAATACAGATGCCAATATTACTTTAAGAAACGAAATATCTGGTCAGAAGTCCAGAACATTGCAAAAGAAAATCAGATTATAACAAGTTAAGTGGTCACCAATTATAATACTCACCACCCCAGCTGCATCTGTTTCTGCCGAATTTGATGTAAATCGACTAACTTTCCAGCTTGAATTTGATGATACAGGAGAACTGGAGCCATCAGGTATAAGATCTTGATAGTATTTAGACAATGTTTTGTACCCCATATCACCAAGGTTTATCAGCCCAGCAGCCAAGTGCTTGCTAGACTCCATGGCATATCGGGCTACCAGGTTTCCACTGCTCGGTGATGTTGATGGGCTGACAGCAGGAGGAGTAAGACTCTGAGGACTTAAGCAACCAGTGTTTGACAACAATGGGTTGTTGGAGGCATAAGCTAACCACCGTGGCCCTACAGCCATAGGACCATAACCAATATTAACCCCAACCATTCCCTGGCCTCCCAACTGAGGCACAGGGTAAGTGAGAACACTGAACTTATTCTCAAGAGTAAGAGCATCAAAACAGTATATCTGCCAGCAAAATAGAAATGACGAAAACAAATTAGCAAGGTATAAGCTATGTAAATAGCAAACTAAGTCACTAGACATTACAACAAATTCATATGAAAAAATATGTAAGTGGTCCATTAGGTGACATGATAAACTATAAGTATCTTGCCACCTTGTAACATGTCAAAGGAAATTGGAAAAACCTAAAATTATCATCAACCCAAATTCCACAATAAGGTAACATGTATATCAAAATAAGTGCTAAAAGCAAATTGAAAAAGTACTTGACTCATAAACTTACTTGAGTAGCAAGACCCACAGCCACTATTTGGGGACTGCATCTAACCATGTAGACAGTTGAACGGAATCTCAAAGCATGAACATAAGTATGGGACCTTAGTGAGTAAAATCTAACAGCTGTAGCTGAGTTGACAATATTTTCAGCTTGAGCTTCGTTATGCCCATCTTTGACATTTTGCATTGTACCAGGGATCTTCGATTTATCACATGCAACAACCAAGAGCAAAGGATGTGATGCTCTAAATCCTTCACAACCCTCCAAATTTGCAGGGACAGGCTGCATCTGTAAAAATGAAACTGGATCATCACGTTTCGAGACAAGTTCCCTGATATTAGAGGCATCTTCCACATCAAGGACTTGAAAGCCATTGGAATAACCAAGTAAAAGGATATGTTTGAAAGAAGACGGACCAAGCTCTAGCCTGTCAAAGCAAGCCCAAAGCACCTGCTTGACAAAAAAAGATGTGAATAATTCTGACTCCTTGGTTCATAAATAATAAGTGTACTACTGAAAAGTAATTATGAAGTATACCATAGCATAATGCTGATTAAAATGCCGGTCCATTGCTACAATTTGGGGTCAGTAAATTATTTGGTGGCACCATACCATAATCTATGCTTCTTAAAACCGATACATAAGTAATACTCTATTCTACATTCCGGCTTTATGGTATTTACAATTAAAAGGTGTATCAGCATTTGTCGAACTACTCCATCATCAAACAAACCAGTCTCACATTAATCGCCTCTTTACTTCGCCCACACAAAACTAAACAATTATAAAAGGAAGAAAGGAAACGATTGGAATTAGGTATGGAAAAAAAAATAGAGACATAGTCATGTGGCTTAAGTCCTTAACTTCATTCAATCCAGAATAAATTTAATTTACATGTTTGAGGCAAAACATAAGAAATAGCAATGAACAGATGCTTTATCGGAAGTGAGACAGTATCTCAGCAATAAGAAATTAAGAATAGCGTTTCTATAGAAACATTCAATATCGTAACAACCGAACATTAGCAAGTTATCGGAGTACTAAATTATCATCAAGGAAGAATCATCAAAGCTCATATGCATATTTTACTTCTCATTTCCGAACAGCATTCACAAATTACAATTTCAAAAGGCAACGGCTGATAACTTCAAATGCTACCTGGTCTTTGCGGTCGTGTCCATCGCCTGAGATGGAGGCGGCGACGGAGGCGCCGGCAGAGCGGACGCCGGAGGAGGCGGTCTTAATGCAAGACGATATGAACTTGAAAGAAGAAGGAACAAATCCATTGCTCTTGCGGCCGTTTTCCTTGCTCTGGTTCTTCATAATAATCAGAGAAGCGATTTTCTACGGGCCACCGGTGAGTCACCGGGAATTCCGTCCCCGCCGACGAGAGTCGCGGAACGCAGGCGATCGGATATAGCATAAGATTTAGAGGCGTCGGGATTCGCCGTAAACGGCGGAGGAGAGCTCCGGTGTTCGGTTTTAGTTGGTGGTTGAGGAAATTTTGACCTTAACGAAGACGGTTCCTCTTCTCTCTCTGTTGAGTTTTGAGTTTTGAGTTTTGAGTTTAGACACACCGCGACTCTGCTTGTGCTTGGTGCTTGGTGCTAATCGCAAAGCTATTCCTTAATTGTCACTTAGATCCCATGACATTTTCAATAATGACCTCTATGTCCCCTTCAAAAATTTTCAAACTTTCACTTCGCTCCAAATTACCATCAACCCCTCCCCACCTTTCAACTCATCAAATAATAAATCATACTAGTATACGTAAGAAAACATGATTTTACGTATTTTATAAAAAGTTTAATATATATATATATATATTAATATCCAATGATTTGTTGTTACATCATTTATTGAATTTAATAACATATAATGTGTCACATCCATTAAATGATGTGGCGATATACCATTTGATGTTAGCGCAAAATTTCTTTATACTCACAGTGTATATTAATTAAATCCGTATAAAAAAGAAATGTTTGGTTATTTTAACTCTTAAAAATACATTTGATTATAAATGAAAAATATGTAACTTTCGCATTAAATTAAGAATTATGTAAAATTTATAAATTAATTTACATTCATTTTTAATTAAAATCAATTGTATAAAACTAAAATAATTCTAAATGAAATTTATAAACCCTAAACACATACTATACTGAATACTCATCTTATCATCTTCATTGCAGTAGCAATATAGAGTTAATCCAAGGGGTTGGTATGATGGTATCTGATTCAAATGGAAGGGTTTGGTAGGTAATTTTTGTGCTTGGAAGCGAATTATTGGTGGGGGGCAAGTTGGACAATAGAGGTAGTTGGCAAGTGGTAATTTGACATAAAATTTGGGGGCGAAATGGAGTTATGAAAAGTTTAGGGGGAGAATTCTGAGACGCTAGTGTGAAGGAAGGAAAGAAAGGGTTGAGGAATAAAAAAACAGAGTCCACAAGGCATATATTGATTACTAGCGACAAGCAAGGGGAATATCTTAATGTAGATGCCGAACCAAAATAAAATATATTTTCTATTGCCCCTCCAACCTGTACTTGTTTACCAAGAAAATAATAATGATTGAGTCGTAATTGTGGGTAGAGTTAGAGTGGATGCAAAACTATCGTTAATCCCTTTTCTATTGGTTTTTAGTTTTACTTTTCAAAAATTTTACACATGAAAGAAGACAAGGCTACCTATAGAGAATTATAAATGAAAATGGGAGACTACCCTACTCATGCCCTATGTCCGTCGAGAGTATTTATTTCCAATCCCACGAGAAAATCTAATTTTTTATACTAAATTTGATTCTTTGTTTTTAATTTTATAAAATCATATTATTTTCTCTTTTGTAAATGTTTTTCTTAGTTTTTTGGTGTGAACTGTATGTTGTCGAGACATTCAAATTATAGTGGGGTTAGGTATTTTCTATTCAAATTCAAACTCAAAATCTTAAAAAAAATAAAACAAGTATCGCTTGAATCAACGACTCATTGGTCTTATATCTTTTTCTTAATGTGATACCCTTCATTAGGTAATTAAAACTTTATAATTTTTAATTATTATTTGAATAATTTTTATTTAATAAACTTAATATATTGTTAGCCAAGTGTTATTTTAAATTTATGCGATGCTATTTTTCTGTATTTTCAATATTTAAAGATCTTTTGAAGGTTTTGTAGAGTAGTTTGTTAGTTAATTTTTTATATAAAAAGACAAATCATGATCAATAAAATGAATAAGACTTTTTAAGGAAATGATTTTTTTTTTTTTACTTTGAAATTATTTGTCTACTACAAATTTCATAATTATGTATTGATTTATACAAAACATACATAAGCTCATAGATTAATAAGAAAATTCTCTCATCAATATTAAATAATATTTTTAAATTAGAATTTTAAAAATTTAAAACCTTAAATATCTATATTTTTTTAATTTTATTTATTTATTATGATTAAAATTATTCCTATCAATTAAGTTATATTTTTAAATATCTTCAGATTTAATTTTCTATATTTTTATATACACATTCATGTAGTACACATGATGCTTGCTACTAAATATTTAATTTTATATAATAAAATAATTTTTCTCTCTTTAAATGCAAATATATTTAATTATGTTGTCTTTCTATAGACATAATTTAAGTTTACTATTGTTTAATATCTTTTATTTTTGAAAAATCTCAAGTCAATCTGTACATATGAAATTCGACTTTTTATTCTTGAATATAAGAGTTTTCTTAATTTATTTTTATCCTCAATATATCACATGATTATTTTATTTACATTATAAATTTATTTTTATATATTTTATGTAATTTTAATTCTAATAAATACTGTTAATTAAATTTAGTCAATATAAATTTTTTAATCATCAACATCAAATGTTTTATATTTTTAAATTAAAATTTTGATACAACATATCAAATCAATAGACATAGGTAATAGTGTGTCTTAATTCACACCATTTATTTTAATATTTTTTTTACAACTTAAAAATTTGATCTTTGTAATTTATACATATATATTTA
The DNA here is from genome assembly GCA_026901365.1 of Sesbania bispinosa. Lineage (NCBI taxonomy): Eukaryota > Viridiplantae > Streptophyta > Magnoliopsida > Fabales > Fabaceae > Sesbania > Sesbania bispinosa. Next base: position 615,372 of record QLOH01000549.1, on the reverse strand, counting down.
ATGGTTGATTTTAATTTTTTTATATATTAAATAATTTTCTTTCAATGCCATTTTTAAAATTTATAAGATCATGCAATGTGCAAGAAACTTGTTAGTTATATATCAGTTGCTTTTAACATTTCCTTTTAACGTTTAGACTTTTTTTTCTTGTTCAAATATCAATTTTTTACACTCAAATTAATTTCTTTTAAATTTTGCGTTTTATACTAAGATTTTTTCTCTCTCTAAACTACTTATTTGAATTCTTTTCAGTAAATTATACGTATCATTTTCATAATTTTGAATTTTTTTTAATATACATTTTTTATTTTATTTGAATTAATTTCATTCCTCTCCTAATTTAAGTAGAGCTTTATATATATATATATATATATATATATTGTTAGTGCAAAGAACTTTTACACAGACATCCAACGATGTTCTGTCACATCATTTATTGAATTTAAGTATTTATTAATTTTTTTCTTTTAATTTATATTTTCAACTCTATATGAATTTAATAACTATACATTGTCAATGTAAAATTATTTTACATAGTAATCCAATGATGTATTAACATATCATTTAATGAGTTTAAAATGCATGAGTTGTCATATTCATTAAATGATATGACAACACATCATTTAATATCTGTGTAAAATTATTTTACATTGGCAGTATATAATAATTAAACTCATAAATATTTGTGGGTAAGTAATTACTATTTATCCTTCTGGAAGTAAAGATTTCTTCCATCCCTAATTATGGATTCATTTTTTAAGTTCAACAGTTAACAATGATTTTATGCTCAACAGTTTAAAAAGCTACTGTTTTTAACTTCTCAAAAAGTACCGAAAATGTTTTTCATTTTTTTTTTGTTTTATTCTTTAAAAACTTACAGTATTATTATAGGCTTTTTAACCAAAATAATATTAAAAAATAATAATTTATCAAATTAATATAATTTAAAAACAATTTACATGTTTGGGGTGATTTTTGCCACGGAGGAGAGAGAGTTTGCATGGCGCTACTTGAAAAAGCGCCATAAGGTGACACCTTTTTGTCTTATTATGTGGCGCTAAAGCAACTAGCGCCACATAATAAGACAAAAAATATCACTTTATGGCGCTGGTTACAGTAGCGTTTTATGTTTATTGCGCTAATTGAAATAGCGCTACATGTTTAAGCACTGTTTCCACCCACGTAGGGTTGTAAATGAGCCTAACCAAGCCAAGTACTTGAAGCGTAGGCTTGACTTGTGATAAAAATGAGTGGCTCAAGTTTAGCTCATTTATTTATATGAGCCAAACTTAAAGCTTGAGTTTGGTTTGTTAAAGAAAAACAAAGCTTGGGTTTGACTTGTTTAACTCATTTATAACTTCATTATTTTTACTTTTATGAAAATTTTCATTAAATCATTTTAAAAATTTTTGAATTTAGTATTTTAATAAATATTTTACTATTAAATAAATATAAAAATCAAAATATATTCTTAATGTATAATATATATAGTTAAGAATTCTAAAATATTATATTTTTTAAAATTCAATACATAACTTTTTGACTAATATAAGAAATATTTTGATATTTATTTTTAAATATATAGAGTAATTATTTTACTTTATTATTTTATAATTTATTTTTTAAAATAAATTTATAACTTTATTTTTTTTATATTTTTTATTAATGTTACTTCACTTTAAATATTTATATTATTTAATTATTATATATATAATAAACAAATGCACCTAGCTAAGCTCATCTTGAGAACCTTAGTAGTCGTAGATATTCTCTTTCAATTTGTTAAGTCTTTCATCCTTGTAAAAAGAGAATACACCTAGCTAAGCTCACTGTCTATCCATACCTTGTATGCTATAAGCTAGATCACTATCATCCATTCAAAACTCTGTAACCCATCTCAGCTGAGATAGGATCAAGCTTAGTCTCAGTGTGAGTGTAAGAAGCCTAAAGAGGCCTGAGAAGAATACTTGTCTCACAGCCAAGGTAGGAGAGTCTAAGCTTGGTGTGAAGGAGAGCCTGGAGAGGCAGAGAATACTTGTATTTGACAAAGGTTGTCATAGTGAAAATCTCACAAGTTGTGGGGAATGGACGTAGCCCAAGGAGTGGGTGAACCAAGATAAATTTGTGTGCATCTCTATCCATTATCTCTTCTTTATTGCACCATTCTTAACTGAGACATTCACTTTTATAAAAGGCTTTTAAATTTGTTAAAAGAAAGACAACGTCTTAACAAAAGAAGATAAATCTGTTATCAAAGTAAATTATTTTAAAAAGGTTAAGATCATATTTTCTACCATTCCAATAAATAAAAGTAATAATTTGACTATTTTTTTTCAAAAATAAATAACTAAATAACACAAACAACACAACACAGCGAATGAATGATAAAAAAAACAACACAAATTGATAACAGAATACGTGAGAAAAACACAAAAGATGAATGAAGAAGCAAAAGATATCAAGAGAAGAAGTGAAACACAAGGAATAAATGATCTGAGTTGTGAGAAGAAGTGAAACATAAGGAAGAAATGATCTGAGTTGTGATTGAAAACGAGTTATATAGGAGTTTATTGCACTAGGGGAAGTAGCGCCATATACACGTAACGCTACCACAAATAGCGTCATAAACACGTAACGCTAAAACAAACAGCGTCATACACATGTGTCGCTACTTCACCCAGCACCATAACTTATATCGCTTCTTCTATCAGCACCACAAATTGTTGTACGTTTGTCTTATTATGTAGCGCTAAAGCAACTACAGCCACATAATAAGACAAAAAAATTTCATATTCCTATATGTCGCTGCTTAAAGTAGAGCCATAGGAGAGTCAGAAAGCACTATATCAACTAGCGCCACACGTCCTCTCTCCTACGTGGCAAAAATCACCCCAACTTGGTAAAATGATTTTTAATAATATTATTTTGGTAAATAGTAATTTTTTTAATATTAATTAGGTTAAAAAGCCATTATTATATTTAAAAAAAATAACTCTTTTAATTAGAAAAAAAGAGTTTTCTTTAAAAGACACATAAACAGGCCCTATGTAAATGGATATTTTGCCAAAAAAAAAATATTAGGCATGAAGAGCAAGCAAATAATTTAATTATTCATAACTAAAATGTTTCTTAATCTTTAAGGAAATTAAACAAAAAAGACAAAAAGTATATATTTCCAAAATAATAAAATTAAAAACTTAACGCATCGAACACAATTTCATCAAAAGCGTAAAAATACAACCACCCATTGTCAGTCATCAAAACAAATAAATGGCCATTTAAGAACTGCAGATGCTCAGTTCTGACAATTTGATAAATATAAGAGAATGGACTATATAATATTATACTTTCCAAAAGACATGAAAAGTTGCCAGCACAACTGTACAAGTTACTCCATTTAATTTCAGGCAGCATTCTATATTTTGCAATTAAAATCTAATGGAGCTAATCGTGCAAAGTTTGTGAATGCAGTAGTAATTTCCATGGACTCTTTCAAAAGTCTTAGGAGTACATTTCTATGATTTGGTTTACCCCAAAACCACATTATGTATAACATGTATAACATGATTTTGGGGTAAACCAATCACGCTATTCATCACAATGTAGCAAATCTGCACATTTTTTAAGTACTAAAAACTACTGATAGGTTTTAAATATAATGTATTTTCCTTAGTTAGAACCAAAGGCAAGCTGCTTATATCGATTGAGATCTCTAAGATATTTTGTTGAGTTGTATTCTTGCACATCCAGTAGCTCTTCTGAGTATGTTCTTAGGAGAGGCCTCCTTCTGAAGGCTTTTGTAGATAGTAGAGAATCATCACCTCTTAGTAGTGTTACAACCTGCACTCAGGTTAAGAAAGATTCAAGAGCTAGCCGCATTCTTTCTAATGAAAGAACATGAGCATAACTAGTAAACAATACAGATAAGGCTCTCATAATTCTCAGTTAACTTCTGAAACTGGATCCTGGCCAACGCTGGGAATAGCATTAACCTGGATCCACGCTTGAAATGTGATTTTGATGGAAACCAAACAGATCCTATCTTGATAGTTTCCTTGCATTAAGGTAATGGTAATGCCATTTGAAATTTCAATTAAAATGAACCTGTGTGCAACTATGTAGCTGATTGTCTACTTGCCTGACTCATGCGGGGGCGTGAGATAGGAGACTGTTCAACACACAGTGATGCAGTCAAAACAACATGACGCATCTGTTCTCGGTCATAATCATCACCAAGAGAAGGATCAACAAGGTCCTTGATATTATGAGTGTCAAGCAAAGGTTTTGCCTACATAAGAAATCAGAGTGTTGAGGCCTCTCATGTAGTGATATTAGATAATATAATATGCACTTTTTAAGCCAAAGAGGACTTACCCATATCACAACACTCTGCTGCAAATTACTCAAAGCAGGACGCCCAGTTATGATCTCCAAAAGTAGGACTCCAAAGGAATAAACATCAGTTTTCTCATCTACTATACCATGCATGCAATATTCAGGAGCAAAGTACCTGCCAATCAAGTAATTAGGGGAAGATATTAAATCATGAGAAGTGAGAACCTAAAAAACTCTAGCATTGGTAGTTTTCTTATTTGCATACCCAAATGTGCCTTCAAATTTTGACACATTATGGTGAGTCCATTGTTCTGGTAACCACTTTGCTAGCCCAAAATCACAAATCTGCATAAAATCTCAATTAATTAGAAATTGAGACATCATAAGATTGGGTCAAAATTATACACCAGTAACAGGGGATACCAAATGATCTTAAAAGAATAAGAATTATATTCAAAATGTTAAACTGGACAAAAATAAAATCATACAAAAAAACAGCAGCTTGATAGTGTTTCTTTGTAAGAGACTATTGTCCAAGGAACTCTCAAAGATAAAGCATAGTCATCTAAAGAGTCATTAGCCCCACAACTCAGTCACATTGGTTCAAGATAACCACATAAGAGCATCTACAATGGAGCAACCCTTTTTGGGTGCTTCCAATGAGATCCATTTGTACACATCACTAATTTTTACTCTTCCCAATACAAACACCTCTAAACACTTTATCTCTACAATCAAGCAACTCTCTTTGATTGCTTCCAATATCTCTTTAACTATTTTTTTATTATTTTTGAATCACTTTTGAAAGTTGCTTTAGAAAGCAATGGAAGCCCATGAAGCAACTCATGAGAATTGCTTGCAATGGTTGAATCCCAAGAAGCAATGATGTTTCCCTGGCTAGATTGCTTCCCAAGCTCCCATTCTGGATGCTCTAAAATTTTCTTGTACATTGTTTTTCAAGTGGCCATCATCCCAGAGATGGACACATAAATATAAAACAATGAGCTGTGAAGAAAATTGCTTAGTATAATACAATCATGAAACCTAAGTTTCATATATCAAAGTAATACTGCAATAAAAAATCTTTATCCATTCTCTCTAATGAAGCTTAATAAAAACCTGTGGCTCAAAATTGTCCGTGAGCAGAATATTCTCTGACTTAATATCTCTATGAATGATTCGTCTGTGACAATTCTCATGTAGATAGAGGAGACCATCAGCTATTCCTAGAGCAATTTGTATCTTTTACTCCAATCTAACTTGTTTTTATCTGAACCTGGAATAAATCATGAGAGAGAAAGCAGTAAATAGTAATTTACTAATAGTAAATACATTTGAAATTTAAACAGCAGGTTTTCACATACAAGACTCCAAATCAAGTGCAAACAAACCATGAAGAAGAGACCCTAAACTTCCCAGTGGAGATAGTTCAAAGACAAGGTGCATTTCTCCTTCTACACCACATCCAATAATTTTGGCAGTATTAGGATGGTCAACATGAGCACTAACACCTAGCTCAGATAGAAATCCTGCTGTCTTCTCATCTGTGGTCCCTTTAGTCATTTTCTTCACAGCTATTAATTGCCCATCTTGGAGAACACCCTTGTAAACCTCAGCAAAACCACCTCTTCCAATTAAATTTTCTACAAATAAAGAAACAACAAAACCAACATGGTGAAACTGATTCCATTGAAAATTCAAAATGAGTATTTATGATATAATTGACCAAAGTAGTGGGGAAAAGTATTGACCTTTGCTGAAATTGTTGGTTGCATTTCTAAGGTCAGAGAGGCTAAAAGTCACCAAAGAACACCTGAAGTTGTATAGTTTACTTCTTGCAGGATTTTCTCTAGTGCTTCTGCTTTTCCACTTTGGTATCTTTGGCACACTGATACTAGCAGGGATGGAAGCTAGGCGCTTAAATGAACTTTTTTTCCACAATTTGAAAAACTTGCTCCAGTGAGACCGTGTACTGGAACTTGAACTACTAGTTTCTGATTCAGGTGGCTTATGAGAGTCAAATTCTCTAACACAGGCCTCTAAAACCCCTCTTGGAGTTGTCTCATCATCTTTCTCTTTTTCCAGGTCCAAATGTCTCAAGTCTAGATTCATAAAAGAAAATAAAAATCATGAGCATAACATAAGGAAAGTAATTTTCAATTGGGATGAAAAGTAAGCAATTGGAAAGAAATAACCACCTTGGGCAGAAGCAGAGGAAGAAAACAGAGATCCTAGTCCCTTTTTGGGCTTAAGATTTAAAGCTTCTGCCATTGAGACCTTCTTTACTTTATGAGCAAAGCTTTTGGTATGGTCCCTACACAGCACATAATAATGTAAAATATTAAGCAAAAATTTAAACTTGAGAACCATAATGGCGTACCCATGAATCAACATTTTGTGAAAATAGGAAGAACAGAACAGAAAAGGTAAATGCATGCATACCATAAACAATGATGATCGATACAGTCATTCGCCATGAAAACTCACAAAAACAAAAGCCCTTCTTTTTCTTTTTTGTTATATGGTGTGGTTTTGTGAGTTATTAGAAAGTGGAGTAATGTGATCCATGGTCATGAAACAGATCCCAGAAAAGTTTTCATTTTCATTGATTAGCGTTTGTTTTGTTGTCTCTTACATTACATGAGACCGTAGACTCGTTGGAAGGGGACACGTGGCAAGATAGAAACTTAGCAGCGAGTTGTGCTCTCGACCAACACCAGGTGAACGACGTACGAGGAACCGACCGTTGGTTTTCTTAGGGCCAGTTTCTTGGACTATCTTAACTTAACTCTCATACGTACCTCACAAGCTAACTTTTTCAATTTTGGCCTTTCACAAAAAATACAATTTTATTTTTCTCTATCGTGTGAATATTATATGACACAAGTGCAATTAAATAATATATATTGGATTACCTTTCCCAATACATTCGGTTAATGACCCATGTTATAACTTTGTTTTGGATTTTTTGTTGTCTAATCCACCATTTGAGATGGTAATCCTGTTGACAATATAATACAATAATCAGGAGTATATATAAAAATAGTACTAATGCAAAAATCACATCAATTGCACTCGGTTAAACAAAGAGTTTAATGGATGTATAATGTGGTTATAACAAAAATTTATACTATTATTATATGGTATAATTTTTTGGTTTAAATCACATGTATCCTTCAAGTAGGCAATTTTTATCGAATTAGGAACATCCACATTATGATAGAATTAGCTCTCATAGCAGAATTTTTATCCATTCATAAGACTCAAATCCGAGACATTACTTAAGGGGAATCAAACCTGTATAACTTGAACTAAGCATGATAATTAAATCCGAACCCGCGGGTATTGCCCCGCCCCACTCAACTTTGATGGGAAAAACCACTTTGATCGGGTTTAAGTAAAACTCGACCATGATTCTGCCCTTCTTTTACCTGCCCCCGCCTTGATATACTAAATAAATAATTTTAATTATACTAATAGTTAAATAATAAAGGTAAACTTATATATTTTCCTTAAAATATAATATAGTTGTTAAGTTTCTTATTTTTTATAATTATCAATGACTATATTTACATATTATCTTAATTATGATATATTAGATATATATGACTTATTTAAAAACATGTATAATTTATAAAAAAAATAGAGAAAAAATAAAGAAATATAGAGAGGGTGAAATCCATGTGGGTTTCTTTGAAGCCCGACGAGGACTCGTGGGAATGGAGTTGGGTTTCATAATTTCATACTTACTCTTTTCAAACCCAAACTCGCCCCAACTTTTACAAGTCCGGTTAAACAAAGAGTTTAATGGATGTATAATGCGGATATAACAAAAAATTATACTCTTGTTGAATTTAATAAGTATACACTGACAGTATATAAAAGTTTTACACTGTCATTCAATGATGTGTTGTTATATCATTTATTGAGTTTAATGACATGTGATGTGTCATACTCATTAATTGATGTGGCAACACATCATTAAATAACAGTGTAAAACTTTTTTTTATAATGTATAGTAATTAAACTCTACTATTATTTAATAGTATATTGTTATATTATTTAATTTAATGAATATAATTTACATATGTTATTAAAATCCATAAATAAGGTGATGTCATGTTATTAATTAAATTACATTGTAAAACTTTTTCACATTAATAATTCATACTAATAAAATTCTTAAAAAAACAACTTCAATTGCAATTGTAGCTATTTTTATTCCCGGTCACAAGTTTTAATTTGCCACTTGTACATTGCTTAAAATTAAAATATTATAATCATAAATATTTTTAATTAATTTAAAAAACGCATCTTTTTAATTTATTCTCTCACTTGTCAAAGTTGTTTTCCTTAATATTATAAAAATAATTAATTTTTTTAAGACCACATTTATTTTCAATGTGAGGCAATCATGCTACAAGAAAATCCACATCATAATGGGATTAACTTTCCGTGCAAAGATTTCTTTCATCCACGAGACTTGAACCCGAAACCTTATTTAAGGATAATCAAACATATACCACTTGAACCAATCTCTGTTGATAAAAATAATTAATCATTCATGCAACTAATTTTATTTACACAAAAATAATATTTTAAAAATATGTTTAGAAAAATATTTTATTTCAATGGTAAAATATATTCCCATATCTGTTGGTTAAAATTTTGTTAAATAAGATCTTTGATTTAAATCTTATGAATGAAAAAATTAGACACTAAAATAGTTTCATTTCCTTAAATGATCTATTTAACTTGATTAAAATAGTTTGCATTCAATGTATCTTCTATATATTAAAGGTTTTAGACCAATTACACCATATTTGATTTGAAGAAAAAAAAAATGAAAAAGGGATGGAGAAAATTGTTTTCTATTGTTTGTTTTTAATCATGTGTTTGGATTACGCTAATCATTATTGTGTTGGACCAAACCTACAATATACTTTTACACATAATGAACACTAAGGATATAGTTGTGAGATGATTTTTTGGATGGAAAGAAGCCCTACCCTTGCCTTACAAAGTCCTCCCCTCTTCTTTTCTCCCACTCTTTCTCCTCCAACCATTCAATTTTTCTTCTCTCTAAACTCACAAACACTGTAATACCAATCTATGGGGTATACATTACTTAACTTTACATAAACCTATAACATCAAGTTTAAAAAGTGAGAGTTTTTTCTAAAGAATAAAGGTGCATACTTATCATTTTGGAAAGTAAAATATTTAAGGCATTTGAAAAAAAAACGTAGGTCATCAATTACACCTAGATTCCAAATTTGTCTATAAGAAAATTTTATATTTATACAATACAAATGAGAACGCTCTTAAATACAAGACTTAATAAATAAAAATAAGAACTCTTTCCATGTTGGCCCAAGCCACAGTTCACTCAAAATAAAATAGGGTTCCTTATCAATCTAGCGTGGCAACATAAGAAAACAAACAAACAAATAAAAACATCAACAATAAAAGAGGTGAGATAAAGTAATAAAAAACTTATATTAGAAAAAAGCAATGAACGAGTTAAGACAAACATCCAATCCTATAATCACCAAGACTATGCATGCAAATGCAAAAACTCTTATAAACACAAGTCACGAGAACTTCATTCCACATCCAAGTCCTCACAACAGACTATGCATGCAAATGCAAAAACTCTTATACACAATGTTATCAATGTCATGAGAATGCAAACTCAATGATGAATCTCATGTGCACCTCCAAACATTCTAACATATTAATATTAGTATCTACAAAAATACCAGTGCCAACATCTCTCAACATATCGATACTAATATCTTCAACAATACTGATATCAATATCTTGATACAAACAATGATTGGACGAAACGATCGGGAGTTAGAGTTCTGCCCTCACCAACTCCGGGCGGAAACCAGGTAGACCATTTTTCGTTACATGCAAAATTTAGAGGCAAGAACAATCTTCATCGATCCTGATTATGGCTAGGGTCCGTCAGGGTGGTATAGTGTCGCTTGGTACTCGTTTCGACTCTAGGGCGCACATTGGACCATGACAATATATTTCCCCACCAAACACACTCTGAAGGCAACTCTCCAACCTCCCATACCGGTCGTATCACAATTGTACCTTACTGTAAGTTTCCCCTAAACAAATACCATGATGCATGAACACACAACAATAGGGCCTTGCTCAAATATCACACTAAGATTCTCACGGTACATCAAAGTCACTAAAACCACAATAACCAAGGTACCGAGACCCTTATCACAAAGGCATCGAGGTCAATATATCTTCCATTTCTCTCAAGAGTCTTGAAAAACTTCCCCAATACGAGGCTTTCCACGATTGTGTCTTCTGAAATTTGTTTTGCGTTGTTGTAACTATAAACCAAATATATGAAGGTTTATTAAACTTAAGCATTCATCCAATTCAATAAGCCTGAAACATATTATTAAAGAAAATTAAGAAAGATGGCGATTCCAATACCAATTAAGGAAAATAACTTATTTTTTAACTACTAAAAACATTGACCATATTTGATAAAAATAACTGATGTGATTCTAAACAAGAAAGTTGAAAATTAATAAAATACTTTATTGCATGAGAAATGTTTAACAAAACTAAAATATGTAGCTAATAAATATAAAATATATAACAGGATATTTATATATATGGTATTTTTTATATAAATTTTAATTTTTTTTCATAGACAAGAATATTTTGAGTAATCATAATTTTAAAATTTGTAGTTAATTTGAAACTCTTATAATTTTTTGCTTAAAGATTAGTAATTTCAAATGCATTATTTTTTAGACAAACAAAACTTAAGGCTATTTCTTGTTTTAATTATTTAATATTCCTTTTTCATACTGTGCATTCTATTATTAATCTCATATTAATAATAACTTCATGATATAGTGAGGATGTAACTATGTAAGAGGTTTGTAAAATGTTATGAGAGGTTTCAATAAATTAAGAGAAATAAAAAAAAAATAAATTTTATATATTAAAATGCTGTGGATGAAAACGGAAAAAATAAACTATAAGCTTAAAATGGTACAAGTTAATGAAATAAGTTAATTTACCAAACATGTTTATTTTAATTCAATAAGACTTATAATTAAGTTAATCAAACAAATAATAAGTTAGGTAATTATAATAATTTTTTCATTTTATTTTATATATAAAAAAATATTTTTAGGTAATTATAATTTTAAAATTTTTAGTTAATTTTAATTTTTTTAATAATTTTTGTAAATATTAATTATTTCAACTATAATATCTTTTAGTTTCAATTATTTTATTTTGTAGACAAGCATAGCTTAAGGCTATTTCTTGTTTCAATTATTTAATATTTTTTTCCATATTGTACACATTTTACTATTAATCTTATATTAATGATTACTTAATGAGATTGTAAGTATTATACAAAATGTTTAATAGAAATAAAAAAAAAGAGATTTTAAAAAATGTTGTGGGTATAAAAGGAAAGAAAAATAATAGTTATAAGCTTAAAGGCTATAAACTAATAAAGTAAGTTTTTTTTCGGTGTTCAAAGAAAACAATGAGATTTGAACCTAAAACCTCACGTTAAACTACCCAAACCCCCAATCACTAGACTGACCCTAATGGGTTTAACTAAATAAAGTAAGTTGGTTTATCATATATCTTTATTTCAATCCAATAAACTTATAAATCAGTTAAATAAATTATAAGTTGGAAAAACTAAATACTTTACCAAATATACTCTAGTTTATATTTAAAATATTCAACAATATATTTTTGTGTATAAGGAAGGCAATGAGATTTAAACTTATAACCTCGTGTTAAATTATATATTTTCATCATTGGGCTGACCTTAGTGAGTTAGATTGAGCAATATTAAAAAGTCTAAAAAATTTAAATTTCTAAAAATTTCAATCGCTACACTTGAAATTCCTTTATTTTTAAAATTTATTGTTTGGATAAAAAAATTAATTTTCTTCATTTTTAAAATTCTTTGTTTGGATGAAGAAATCAAATTTCTTCATTTCCAAAAATCTTTGTTTTTATTATTTTAAGTAAATAATAGAATAATAGATTTTTTTGCTAAGCAAAGAGAAATGCATTCATAGAATAGTATATAGAATTAAAAACTATTATGAATATAAAAACTAATTTTTATAAATTATATGTGTATATATATATATATATTTATAAGTAAATGAAAAAATAACTATACTATTTAAAGAAAGTAATTAAATTCCTCAAACAATGATGAAAAATTATTATTTTACTCTTCATCTTAAAATTGTTTGTTCAATACATGTCATATGTTTTCTCACTTTATATAGATATAAAGTGATTGAGTTGTGGAATCTCAAATATCAACATATTTTAAATTTATTATTATATTAATGATGTGTACTATTTTCTATAAATATCATAACAATATGTCATTCACATTCTACTAATTGATTTATATAATTATATATATCATAAGTTAATTTTATTATAAAAATTTTATAATATATATAAAAATTCATGAATATAACTGACAACTCAACGTCACCCATGCATTCGCACGGGTACTATGCTAGTTAAAGTAAAAAATATTAAAATAAAAATTACTAACCAATAATTAAGATAATTATAAGAGATCAAGTATCACATGAATGTAAAAAATTTACAATTAAATCTATAATATTGTATATTTATATTTATACATTAAACTCTTATTTCCCCTCCCAAAGTATTTAATTCAAGTTCCTCACTGAGGATTTCCAAAGAGGAAAACAAGCACACTATAAATGTGTCATGCAGACCAAAGGATTGCTTCTGGTTATTTTTAAACCATTGTTTCTTCACCCTAAGAAACACATGAAATTAACAATAACAACATGTCGTTACGTTACTTATTATGCTAATAAAACTAAAATATGCCATACCAATATTCCATGAGCCCAGGACGCCAGTGCTTCCATAATATATCCACGAGTTTAACATGTCCCCAGCTATCTTCTCCAAGTTTTAAATCCCCTCATAATTTTCCATATAAATATAAACCGGAAATCATATATCCAACATAAAAATTAGAAATTAATTAAAAACAATTATCCCATTAATTCCCATAGCCATATATACTTTTGTTATATATTCTTGGAAACAAATGTCGAATACAGAGCATCCTGTCCACAAGACCCTTGCAAGTGCAGCCAATCTTGCTAATCTTCTACCCACCACTACTGTCCTTGCATTTCATGCTCTCATTCCTCCTTTCTCCAACAATGGCAACTGCCAACAACTTTCCAACAAGCTCCTTACTTCAATACTCATTCTAGTTTGTGCTATTTTTTGCTTCTTCTCCTCCTTCACTGATAGCTTCATTAGTACTAGAGATGGGAAGCTCTACCATGGGATCGCTACTTTCAATGGTTTGTATGTCTTCAACTACACTAGTAGTAGTGATTATGACGATGAAACCACAGAACTTTGCAAGTTTAGAATCCGTGTGATAGACTTTGTTCATGCCTTTTTGTCACTTTTTGTGTTCTTGATATTTGCCATTAGCAACTCCAGTGTGCAAACTTGTTTAGTTCCCAATGAGGGACCAAATGAAAGTGTATTGATCATGAACTTGCCATTAGGAGTAGGGGTTTTATCAAGCTTCTTATTCACCATCTTCCCAACTACACGAAGAGGGATTGGATACGCAGACATGCCTAATATATAAGGGTCATACTAGAGTGAACCATGGTCCACGTGATCTAAAATGTAAAAATATAGTAATTTAAATTTATAATTATCAAATTTAGTGCTCATTTTTATTAATAATTGATATTAAACCGATTTCCACTTATTTCTATGAAATATTTGTTGAAAAGAATAAAAAGTCAAATCGATGGTACTATACAGGACGGATGCAAGGGGCAAGCATTGACCTTGGCCCCCTCCCTCACTATATTACATATATACTACATATAAAAAATTAAAATATTATCAATATTACAATATATATGTAATAATTGAAAATAAATTAAATAAAATGAGTGTAATACATTTAATTTTTATAATATAAATTTTATTTAATATTTATTATTGAAATTTAATCTCTTTAAATATATAAGTGATTTCTATCAAAAAATTATTTGATACAAATGTTATTATTCATAAATTTTATAACATAAATATACTATATGTATAACTTAAATAAAAAATATGATAAATTTAATTACTATTTAATATTTATTATTAATTTTTTTTCTCCCCATTCCTATGAATCTGAATCCGTCCCTGGTACTTGGTACTATATAATGTAGAAATTTCACTTTCAACTTTAAATTGATAAATTATCAACAAAATTAACATAAGTTGTATTATAAATTCATATTTAACCTTAAATTATACTCAAATAGTCATATATATATATATATATATATATAAAAGAACAATTTAATAACAAATAAAATTAACCACAACAAATAAAATGTAAGTGAGACTATATGGACTAATAATCGTGTATTATACTTGCAACTATTTTAAAGGGTTGGTTTATTATTCAATGCCACTGCATAAAACCTCACTTTAAAAGAAATTCTTAATACTCATATATTAATTTAGTTTTATATTTGAGTTTAACAATATGATTATCTTGCCACACGTATAAAATCGACAAATTTACTAATATTTTTTATAGCCAGGTGGTTTAAATTTAATTTATACTTTATTTTTCTTTTATTTTTAAAATCATGTTTTTCTGTCTTTAATATAAAAACATTATCATTTATTTTTTTGCTTTTGGATAAGTAAACTGTATTTTGAAATTGAATAGACTAAAGGCATGCATAGTGCTGTAAAATTGGAAGTCTGAAAATCTATAATACATTTTTGGATATAGATGATCAAAAGCCACGAGAATGTTCAAATCTCTATTCTTTATGATATCTCTTTGGAAACAAAACAAATGGATAATTGAAAACTAGATAGAGTAATTGAAAACCATAAACAAAAATTAAAAACACACCACTCACTCATCCCATCCTATGTAATGGGTCTACAGATTCTGCACCTCAAAATTCTCTACCCTTTCGCACGCACACACTCCCAACCATACTCAGTGTCCAATAAAAAAAGTGAGGATGAGGATGTGCTTTGAAAAATGAGGAAGAAAAATGACAATATGCCATTTTGAGCGGAATTATAGGCCATCTCAGTGGGACTCGGCACCGTTTGCTAATTGCTAACTTTGCTCCATCACTTCAGCTCATGCATTGCTTCATACAATCTTCTTAAATTTCCCCCTTCCACTCTCTTCACCATTACCATAACATAACCCTCTCTATCTTTGGGGATGAGGATATTATTAATACCCTCACCCTCATTCCATCTCCTTGCTTCTATATTTCAAACACACACACCACTCTCCACAAACCATTCTTCTAATTCTAATTAACTAATCAATTAACACTTTCTAGTCATTATCTATTATCTATGATCTATGATGATGATGATTTTCTCTTTGTATTTTCCTATCCTTCTCTCACTTTTTCTCTCTTTCATTCTCCACATCTTCAAGAAGCACAATCACACCCACCACTTCATGGCTCTTGCCACCACCAATTCAACCCAAATTTACAAACTTTATCTAAAATGCCACCACCCCAGAACTTACTTTCTGCTCGCAGCAAAGCCTCACCCTCCTCTGCCTCCGCCAATTGAATTCGAAAATTTGGTGACTTGCATTGATGATGATGGTGATGAAATTGGTGATAGCAATAGCAATGATGAGGATGAAGATGATTATTGGAAGAGGATGAGGGAGACATTTCCACCACCACTATCGTCATTGAATGGGAATGGTCAACCTAGTTTCATATTCATACCAGTGAGGAAGAATGGAAGGTTGCAACTCACCAAAGTGAGAGTGAAGAGACCGGAAATTCTCTATGCTTCACGACAAGATGGACGCTTGAGATTGTTTCTCGTTCCAGATCACGTAGAGGAAGAGGAATTTGAAGAGGAAGAGGAAGAAGAAGAAGAGGTTATAGAAGAACAGACAGAGGAAGAAACAGAGGTGGAAGTGGAATCGGAATCAGAGTCAGAAGAGGAAGTGATTGAAGAGATTAGATGTAATGAGGAAGAAGATAGGTTTAGAGAGTGGAAGTTTCCAATTGGGGGCAATGAAGGGTTTAAGAGGTGTCGCGAAGTGATGAATCTGAATCACATTCAATGCCATCATGTTCATGGTAGCCATCACCATCAACAACTATATTTGTATGGAGTTAGCATTACATGACATGGTGGAGTGATTTTGGTTTGTTTCTTGAAGCAACATTAATATTTGTGAGTAGCAAAAATTGATTGATTTTGCCTCCTTCGTGTTTGTGTTGTGTGTCAACTATTCCGCTGCTAATTTTTGTCACAACAGAACAGATGACAGAGGTTTGATCCATGTTGCATTTGTTATGTGTACATAAACATAAGGACATACGTATGTTAGTTGTGTTGATTCTTTGGTGGGAAAAATTAAAACGGTAGCAAAAACATTGAGATGTAATTTGTAGCTGTTCTCTGAACATTTTGGTAGTGGAAAACAGAGAGGTGAGGGAGAGAAAAGGTATAGAGGATTTGTTGTATTTACAAAATTTTATAAAGGTTCAGAGTTTTTGTTGTACTTCAAATAATTTTGTAAACATTTAAAAAAAAAAAAAGATTTCGAAAAACAAAAATCGTCGACAGCAGGGTTCGAACCTGCGCGGGCGAAGCCCAACAGATTTCAAGTCTGTCTCCTTAACCACTCGGACATATCGACGCTATTGTTACGTTGCCACATTTTAAGATAATTAAATACTTTATTTATTCCTATTTATATAAACACACATTAATAAAATATGTTTTAAGAATTAATTTTAAAAACCTCCTCTAACTATATCAAATTTACCTTGTTTAATATTAAATTCTATTCAATTTCTTTAATTACATTATTAATAGACATTTATAAAATACTTGTTGAGAGTTAAATTATAGTTGTAGAATTATTAGGTTTTATCATGATGTAGCATCTTGAATACAAGTAAATAATCATTTACAAGCTACTCGCAGCAAATAAATTATTTTTTTTACTACTCCCAAGTTTTTGATGTGCCACATTTAATATTATATAAATAATTTTTGTTGAGCTCATAAAACAATAGAGAGCACCCATTGTTCAAAATAAGGATTTGCCCATAAAGTGTGATTCAGTTGGCAATGTAAATTGAGATTGTGGAAAGAGCTTTCAGGCTTGATTCGCACTGAACACACTCTTAGGAAATGGTGAGGAGCCTTAATTGTAACTAAACCCCGAATATGATTGCCTTGGTAATAGGGGATACATATAATTAATAAAAAAGGCTCTGTTATGATTGCTCATTAATGATGTAAAAAACTCACATGAGATACCAATTGCTCGTGAGTGTTGTCACTTGCATTGGAGAAGGTCTTACAAATCAAGATTTTAACCAAATATAAAAGTTAGTAATTTAAATAAGGAAAATGCTAACGAGTGCCCTAAAGACACTGGTTAAGGATCTCAAAATATAAATGTTTTATTGGAGTATGTAGCATTGAATGTTGCAAATGCAGTCAATGCTGTGATTTCCAACAAAAACCTTCTGTATATATATATCCTTAACTAGTGCCCTTAGAACACTCGTTAGCAGGACCCTTTAAATAAAACTACTTAAATATATTAATTGTCATCATATTGAGTTGGCATTGACATGTTGAGAAAAAAATATAGTATGTATTGTGATTTATTATATACAATGAAAAACTTTTAAATAATGAAGATATATGTTGTATTAGATTATTCTATCATGGCTAATGAAATTTATAATATACTTTTTTTCAAAAATTTATAATGTTATACTTATACAATATAAGTAGAGTTTAATATAGCAAAGAAATTTTACACATATATCCAATGATGTGCTACCATATCATTTATTGAGTTTAATAACATATGAGGTGTCACATTCATTAAATCATGTGGCGGCACATCATTGAATGTCTGTGTAAAACTTCTTTACACTGACAATATCAATTAAACTCATATAAATATTGAATATATTCAAGGAGAAAAATAAATTTTTATCCTACAATTATATGTAAATAATTAAAATTTGAAATTATTAATAGTTATACACTACTAGTACCATTTAAAAAAAATCACATGAATGTGGTGGTTAAAACGTGTCACTCTCACTCTTATAGAAATGATTTTTTTTTTACTAGACACATTTCCTAATACATAATTCAATATTTTAGTTCAACACAAGTGGCAAAATTTATCTAGATAGTCATTGAATTTTGAAAACAGTGAAATAATAATAAAAAAATAAAGTTCAGTCCTGTGCAATTCGAAAAACAAAAAAGATTATTAAATTGAAAGTTGAAATCTAAGATGGGATTAGTTGTACACGTTTACACTTTACAGCCGCTGCAGATTGACCAGAGTTGGTGCCAATATACTACTGTTCCTCCAAATCTATTCCCATACCATAAGGAGGCATTGGATTGGATGGAATGATAGTCAAAACTATAAATTGAGGGAAGGAAGAGCTCATGAAAATGAAAACTAATAGCAGCAAACCAAGAAAAAGAAAAAGAAAATGGTAATGGCTGTGCTCCCAAAGAGAATAATACTGATGCGCCACGGCGAGTCCCAAGGAAACCTTGACACGTCAGCATACACCACCACACCCGACCACAGCATTCAGTTGACGCCGCAAGGCATCGCTCAGGCTCGCCTCGCCGGCGACAATCTCCGCCGCGTCATGGCCGCCGACGGCTGCTCCCCTAACTGGCGGGCGTACTTCTACGTGTCCCCCTACGCCCGCACCCGATCCACACTCCGTGAGGTTGGTCGATCGTTCTCGAAAAAGCGCGTGATCGGCGTGAGGGAAGAGTCGCGGATCAGAGAACAGGACTTCGGGAACTTCCAGGTGAAAGAGCGGATGAAGGTCATCAAAGAAACTCGCGAACGATTTGGCAGGTTCTTCTATCGTTTTCCTGAAGGTGAATCCGCCGCCGATGTTTTCGATCGCGTTTCCGGTAACTAACCAACTCCATTATCTATTTTATTTCAATTTTAATATTTAATTTAATTACACGTTATCTTGATTCTGTATTTTGTTTTTCTTTCATTAAGTTTTCATATTTTTCTAATTAAACAAATGTGATCTTAGTATGATTGTTTGCCTAATTACTGATAAATTTGAGTAATTTAAATAACAATTTCTGACAAAACAATGTCTCTTCTTTTTTGTTACGTGCAATATTTGATGTGAATGAGTAATCTGAATAATGAATTTTTATATTTTTTTGCAAGACAATATTTACCATTTTTTGTTACCATATCAAAATAATAACACAAGTCACCTAGTTTATTAGCAACTAAAATAACACTAACTGAATGATGACATTCACTTGATTAGAAAACTGTAAGGATTTAATTGAAAAAAAAACCAAAATAACATTTATAAAACTATAGGACTGAAAAATACAATTAAGATTTATTTTTTATATTATTTTAAATTTTATATTAATAAAAACGAGAGTATCATAATAATTAAATAGACAATTTAAAAAAAGTGTCAATTTTAAAATATTAAAATTTGCTTTTAATTTAAAATTTATATTTTTATATTAATTAGGTGCGATATATTTTAATCATGCCTCCTTTGATTTTTAAATTTTGTCATTATCAAGTGTCGTATCCATGCTTTCTAGCTTGTTTTTTTTTATCATTACAAAACATGCATTACTCATTTAGGCAACACTACATGGTCGGTTTGGTTGGGGGTTACAAAAATCAAAATCACGAAATCAAAATTATGATTTTGTGGAAGTGATTCTGTATAATATGTTTTACATATATTACTTATCTCAATTATTATTCTACTCAACGATAAATCAAAACTACAATGATTGATTGAATTGTAGGTTTCTTTGAATCTCTGTGGAGAGACATAGACATGAACAGGCTTCATCATGATCCTTCCAATGATCTGAATCTGGTGATTGTGTCTCACGGGTTGACATCACGCATTTTCCTGATGAAGTGGTTCAAGTGGACGGTTGAACAATTTGAGCGCCTCAACAATCTCGGAAACTGCGAGTTCCGCGTTATGCAGCTAGGGAGTGGCGGAGAATACAGCTTAGCAGTTCATCATACAGAGGAAGAAATGCTGGAATGGGGTTTCTCTCCTGAAATGATTGCTGACCAGAAATGGAGAGCCACTGCAGCTAGAGGTGCTTGGAATGATCAATGCTCTTGGTACCTTGATGAGTTTTTTGACCATCTTGCTGAATCTGATGATGAAGCTGTGCAAAATGAAGGTGAAACAAACTCTTTGAGTGTATGTGCATAGGTTGATTTCTTTATTAAATGATATAGAAAGAAGAAAAGGGGGGAATTAATGGGAAGGAGGATGATGAGATTATAGGGTGTTAGTTCTAATTAATAGCCACATTCATTGTCATAAAATTTGACAATTTGGAAGTTCCAATAGATAACCTTTGATTGTTGATGTACTAAGCAATTTTATGCTTTCTATAGGGAATGGTTGCTTTGTACGATTGATTGCATTCGTACCTATTGTATTGTGTGTTATTTATTCGTTATGATAAGTACGTAGGTTTCAACAATGATATCACTGGGTGTCGAAAAATAATCTGATTTTTATAGCATGTGTCATAGTTTTTTTCTTGCAAAAATTTGGAAGAATTCTTGTGGTTAGTGTCAGCTCATTTGCTATTTGTGAAATTTTTTATTTAGTATGCCGACAAGAAGAATATCACGTTGCCATTTAAGATGGACTTTCAAACATAACATCCAGAATATTTAAAAGATCGCGTGATTACCTTGTGAGAACTTTATTGGTCCTCTTTTTTCTTCCCCAACAAATTTGGATCTTTATTCTTATTATTTTTTTCATAGGACAGGCAATGTCTAGAAACATTAACACCTATCCATATCTTAATACGAATATGATCACATCGTCTTGTGACAAAATCACGTGAGAGAAGACTTGTGCATTTAATTAAATACCGGTTGCTTTTAGAATTTAAGTATCTTTCGATCAAGGTTCCAAAACAGAAGAGGCATGTTAAAAATAAAAAGAAAGAAGCTGGTTATGGAATTTTCACACTGGGCTGCCGTCTGCTGCTTTATAAGTTATAACATATATTATTTAACACTAACATTATTACAAATGAAATGAAATGGGTAATTAACAAATTGAGTTGGATTTATCTTTGAGATCAGAACCCACTTTGAGAATTGATCGCAGAGGTTTTGGCTCTTCCTCTTCTTCTTGATCCATAGAACTTGATTTTTGGAAGGACAACTTGCTTCTCTTCTTCTTTATCTTTTTACTTGGGAGAATCTCTTCCACGTTCTCACTTATGCTTACCGTTTTCTTTAGAGATGTCGCTTGTGATAAACCTGCCTTTGGCAATGCCATATTCTCTCCTGCCACCCCATCAACGTTCCTGCATGGATTATTCTTCTCTTCAGCTTGCTGTGCAGGAGAAGAACCATGAGTTGGTGGGAGCTCCTTGTTATCATCATCTTCATTGTAATGTGGAGAACGTCCTAAAGTCACTGTCTTTAATGCATGCAAAGCCAAAGTTTTAGTGATGAAATGATAGAGCCTGTAGCATATGCCAAGGGGATGAAGATGGAATTCTCTTTGATCCATCTGCTAAGATTTTTATCCAGAGATAAAGATGTGAAAAGGGTGTTATATTGTGTTAATGGGTAGGGTGAAAAAGAGATGGATTAATCCCACCGTGTGCAGAGAATATAGATGTTCAAATTAGGAAATAAATATTTTGGAAGACATCCCTTGCTTTTCTTAGAAGGGATGTTAACCAAAAAGTCCACAGCCTTTATAAAGTTGATATTGAAACTGAAAGTAGAAAGCAAGAATATAAGAAAGCATAGTTGTCTGCATCTTCCATACTCTGATTATGATTATTGCGTGGCAAGTGCACACTTGAGCGATGCAATTGCAATTAATCAGCACTAATACAACAACAAAAATTTATTAGCTTGTTTTATTGAAACTTTCCAAATTATTAGCAGGATTGTCAATTTGTTACGGAACTGTTAATCTATTTGTGAGATGAATCGTGGATTTCGGAGAATAGGATCACTTTGCCCTTTCTTCCACGTTTACCATTTTATTAATTATGCTGGTGTTGGAGAATTCCTTTCCCACAAGGTTTCCTTTGATCAATAATATTTACAATTTGCACCAAGAAAAGAGGCTGACAAGGAAAATAAAAGAAACAAAAAACTCCAAATAGATTTCATTCAAAGAACAAAATTTGGATAGGTTTACACCTATATTTGATTTTATTCCTAAGTCAAAGCTCCAATAAAAATGAACTTGTTGACCAAGTAAAAGGTTTCTGTGGAAATCAATATAAGAATTCAGCTCAAAAGTTACAACATATGAACAGCTAGAACTACCATAAATTTGGTCTTCTTTCAAAGAGACAGCTATGATTTTTTTGGAGATATCCGTCCACACAGACGCCAGCATGCTCCAGGGTGAAACAGAGACTTCTCAAATACCCATATATCTTGGACAAGAACCTGGAAAACATAAGAAACCAGCAATCAGTGTGAAAAGAAGGAGGAGTTTATCATAAGAAAGAGCTAGTCACTGAACTTGATTAAACAATTGATATTGGAGGTAAGAGATGCAAATGGAATGGATGCACCCTTAAAAGTTAAAACTGTATGAAGTTCCCTCTGCTATAGCAGGTTGCCATTTCATAGAAAATTAAGTCCCACACTTCTATGTAATTCACGCCACAGAAAATTAATATAAACTGTTCCCTTTCATCCGTCCAAGGTGCAAAAAAATATATGAAGAGAGAACTGACGGTTTTTGCCTTGATGGTTTAATGCATTTTGCTAATTGACAGAAAGAAAAAGGGAATGAATATCCACTATCCAGGAACACCACAAGGACAGAAGTAAAGAATTAACTATAATTACCTCCTTGTTTTTATCACCAGCTACAACAGAACCTTTTGAGTCATATGCTTCAAATTTCTGCAAGTAATATACCATTAGATGTGGAAAAAAGGATCATGTGATTTTCTCATATTAGATCATTGATAATCATTCAATTACTTAATCAAAATTATAATGGTGTATTGAAATGGTTAGATTAAAAAATAAAACGGTTATTAAAAAAAGTCGGTGTTTAGAGTTGAAAGGTCAAGGAAGGAGGAGCGTCCATTCCTTCAAAATTGTTGATATGGCATGATATGAGAATAGAAAGAATGTGCCGTGGCAGCTCCACATCTTGCGCTCCGGCATTCGTAGATTATAATAGATAATAAATTAGAATTCCTTGGACTCATGAAACCATGGGTATAAATTTTCAGGAATAAAACCAATTTTAATGTGTAAAGCATACCTGTTTAGCCAAAATCTCAAGAGTAAGTTGAATAAATACTTTATTTAGGTCTTTCCGGTCAACACCAATCTGTAATTGACAAAGAAATCTCCATAAAAGCCATTATATTGAAAAAACAAGATATTCACTTCAAAATATGTGGGCATGTGAGTGTGTGTAGATGAGTACACTTTGGCATCATATATAATCTGCTCTGCTACATAGCACTAGTAGGTTAAAGGACATGCATACTAAGAGGACCAACTGAATTTATATTTATAGAATTGTCATCATGACATCATGATTCGAGCAAGAAACTAACAATTATGTAGAATCATATAGAGTCACAATTTTATTAAAATAATTAATCCCAGAAAAGGTCTACGCAGCAAAAACTTTGGAAAAAAATCTTCAAATTAAGTTTTTGCTCATGGTGCACAGGCGACATAACCCTGGGGAGATGCCCAGACAATACATTAGAAAGATGCTTAGTACCCAAAGGGATTAACTCCAAAGTTTTCACTTGTAAAATGATCATAAAACCTCCTAAAATGCATCCTACCAAAGCAAATATACTTGATCCAACTGGACCAGATTTTGATCAATGATGCCTCACCATTAGCAAGTTGACCTAATGCCAGGAAAGGCAGGTGTTCTTTCTATTATTTCATATTCATGCTACATTTTGAGTTGCCACATCATGTTAACCAAAATATAATATAAACACAGTAAAGAAAAAAATACTAACCAGACGAGCACGCAAAGTTCGTATCTTAACAACAGGCTCAACCATTTCCCAATAAACTTTGCTCCATGAAGTTTCTCTTTGTTTGATTTCATTCTTAAGTGCCTGTAGCCATGAAAACAAAATATAAATCTCAAAAATTAAACTAAACTGAACTCTCTTTAGAAATTATTGATGTAAAAATGTATGTAGCTGTATGATAGCTCATATAATACATTAAATAAAATTACAAAAAGGAACTGAAGCATACAGAAAACATCTTCTCAGTAACTGCTTTCCTTAATGATTTTTTGTCACCATTAGCTATTAGTGTGTTTATCTGGAGAAAAAGAAAAGAGACTTTAGCATTGAGTCAAAAAGATATGCCAAGTGAAATCATGGAGTAAAAGAAAGTCAAAATAGAATAAAATGCATTCTACAAGGCAAGAGAAGGAAACTGCAAAGAACTAATGATGATAAATTGTCCTAGCTGGTAAAAATTCATAACCCAATCAAAGACCAGACATCAACATTTTCTATCCTTAATTTCTTCAAGGAAGTTTAGTCAAATTTATTCTCCTCAACCCTATCCCAACTCCCAAGTAACTAACCATATCACTCTGAAATGGCCTCTGTTCAATGTCTTCTTCCCACCAGTACACTCACCTAATCTACTAAATGATATCAATCATACAGCTACATTCTGTCAAAGAAACTGCATGCAGCAAATCCTGGTACTCAAAAGGTGTGGCAGAGCCACAAAATGGATGTAGACATAAGACATGTAGTAGATTTGTTTCTTAAACAGGCAATTGAATGCCATTTATATATCTGTCATCAGGCTGATAATATGTTCAATTGCACTAATGGATGATAGATGTGAAATTAAGTACCTAAGGATTTGAAATTCTTAGATTTTGGACGGGCCTAACTCAACCCGGAAGCTAGCTTGTAGGGTGAGGATTGCCCAAGACTTGTATACTTTTATTTGGCCTTATCACTAGTCAATATGAGACTCTCCATCATACCCTCTCACGCCCAGGGCTGAACATCTGGAGCGTGGACTTCTACCGGTGGGGGCCCAATAACTGATTTAGGATAGGCTCTGATACCATCTTAGATTTTGAACATGGGCCTAACTCAACCCCAAAAGCTAGCTTGTAGGGTGAGGATCGCCCAAAGCTTATATATTATTAAATGACTTTATCTCTAGTCAATGTGGGACTCTAATAGAAATCATTACAATATAAAGTAAATTAACAATGAAAAAAGATTTCATGTTTAAAGACTGCACGTGTGTTTGGATTGTTGTTGCAGCACACCCAAATCCACTTTTAGTTGGAAGCAACTATGAGTTGCTTTTAGAAAATATGTCTCGGGATGCCGCAGAAGTGGATCCCAGATGGTATACCAAATAGGCACTGCATCTTTTGAGTCAAACGTTTATCCTTCATTATTTTTATGAATGATTCTTCATTTGTATAAAATTAAATTTAATTACATTTTGATGCCCCTGGTTTTAAACAAGTTTGATTTTGGTTCCTTAGTTCTGATTTCAATGTTGTCCTCATTGGTTTTCAAATTGATGCAAAGTAGATCTGTATAGCACTCTGTTGATTTGGAACTGTGCCACACCATCTTCATGTCAGCAAAGACAGGAACACAATGGCACTGTTTTGCAAATATTGTACAGATGTTAACACCAGCCAGTTTTGCAAATATTGCACTATCTTTGCTGACCCAGAAATGATGTGGCACACGGAAGACTAAGTTTACTCATTTACATCAATTTGAATTTTGAACAACATGAGGGCAACTGGAACTATGGGGGGCCAAAATATACCTTGTTTGAAGCTATAGGGCCAAAGGTGTAATTAATGCATCATGTTTTCTTCTCTTCATAATTTCTTTCAGTCCAACTGTGTAGAATAGATTAGTAACAGGCAATCAATATAAGATTATTATTAAATAGCAGAATGAGTTGTAAGACGGAACACAATGGTGCTCTTTGATTTGTGAAGCAGGCTTCATCTAGTGGGAAGTGACTCTACTTGTTATTTGTTAACAGAACAAGTCATAAAAAATCAAAGCCTGGTAAAGGCTACAGACCTACAGAATATAACAGTTACATACCTCCTTGTACATATTGGCAGCCTCATTATAGAACTGAGTTTTAGAATATCCTTTTTTTCTTAACTTTGCAATTGCATAGGCACTTTTGAGCTGCAGCCGAACAAAAAAAAGTTTGGTTAAGGTGATTGATAGCATCCATTAAAAGAAAGCGTTAATGTCCACTGTTCAGGATTCAATACTTTCAACATGACTTTGATTTTCTTTTTCTTTTATTTTCTCTTATAAAAGAAGAATATTTAGTAGAAAGAAAGGGAAGAACGAACATCAGGGAGAGGAGAGGAAATCCTCCTCAAAAGACAGTACAGCAACAATCTGCTGCAATTCTCAAGATGGGGTAAAAGAAAGGGAAAGAACAATTTGGATCAATGGAAACTATTACATAGAAATAGTTAGGTACTAAAACAGGGGAATAATGCAAACAGAAGTTAACATAATGATATGCATCATCACCTCCAGAATTATGTCGTTTTTGGTTCTTCTCCAACCACTTCTAGTGAACCATCTGATAAATCAAACATCAGAGAAATTATAGAAAAGATCATGAATCCATGATGCATGATTGTAATAGTCTATAAGAAAATGTAATGCTATACAAGTGATGAAGGCACATCAAATTGGTGAAAGAAATAACTAGAAGAAAATGTAATTATTTCTAAGCATATGCAGCATTTTGGGCTCCGTTTTCATGTTAAATTAAATCCACAAAAAAATAAGCAAATCTAAATTTTACGGGAAAACACACATATGGAAGTAGCTACTAAACCACAAGTTCCTGCTATATTTATTCTTTAGAGAAAGGAAAGTATATTAGAGATAAGAAGCTACACATAAAGCCCTGGAGACATAAAACCATCAGGATCTAACCTCTGCCAAAATGGTATTTTCTCACGAGGTTCATAAGGTTCATAGATAAATCCAGGACTTGTCATGGATAATTGTGCTCCCTGCATTAATGATATGTCAGCGAAGCATGAAAATCATTACCTGATCTGCAGATTATAAGATCACAGGCAACTACCATATATCAATTTTATTTGTGTTATCCTTTAAGAATGTTATAACGGCAAAGCCATTGTTAAGCAGAAGACGAATGCCCAAATTCAATTAAGAGGGCTGCCTAAAATCCATCTAATCATCAACTCTCTAGGTGAATGTTTTAGAGCACAGCAAACATAAATGGTGCATCTACTTACATCTAGCATATCCACTTTAAAGTTGTAAATGATCAAAGCTTCTCATGTGGTCTGCCAAATGAGATGCTAATATGCTATGAATGTTTTTAAAAATATTCAGAATGTATGAATGATCAAATATCTTTTTGATTCCTTAGTTATAGCTATAAACTGCACGCCTTAGGTCCTACTCTCCCTCTCGTTGAAGAGTAGAAAAACCTCCTTGTTGTTTGATGAAACCCTTCACTTCAAATGGTGATTTTTTCAAGGAAAGGAAAGACGAGATGATAAATCCAGTAATTCACTTCAAATAATCAATTAAATTGCTGTATAATCCGGTATACAAGAAGTGCATAAGGGAGAAATATAGTAACCAATCAATTGAAAACATCACACCATCAGAAGTTCCATAAGCCATAACTAAAAACTTCAACCTAAAAAATAGATGAGCAGAGCTCCTAACTTGCCTATAATGTACATATTATAGAAGAAATAACTTGATCATTATAAAACGAAGAGAAGAAATTTAAGAGAGCCTACCACTCGTCGTGCTTGTGCAGAGGGGGCTTTGACTTGTGTAGTTAACATCCTCTTGTCGTTCATGAAAAGGACAACTCAGCAGCCTAAGAAAGACATAACAAAAGACACAAGATGTCAAATCCCAAGAGCTAAAAATCACGGTCTTGATAAGAAAGCATGTTCAAAAACATTATTTACCATTGTAGATCGAAGTGTCAAAGTTTTTAGACTAGCCAAGGGAAATCCATCGTGGCCATTTAACAAATGAGGATGGAAGCTCTTGAAATTACACGGGGAACCTGATCAAGCACAAATCACACAAAGGTTGAAGGCCAATTCTGAATCATTCACAAATATCTCTCTCATATGAAGTCCCCTTGGCACCCAAATGAAAAATAAAAGAATCGATATTGAAAGAGATTACCATTTGAATAGCTCCTGCAACTACCAAGCCTGAAAAGCTCAAACGCAGTAATCATAGTAAGGGGAAATTCGCAGAATGCCATACATTACAAGAAGAATTAATTCAAAGGCGTCAAAATGAACAAGAAAAAGAAGAAGCATTTTCTGAGAAAGCGAAGAAGGCAGTGTTACTGACAGATAGGATGAAGATTCTTGTCCAATTTGAGATGACCGATAGAGTGTACGAACTAACTGTAAGCGTTTGAAAGGCATCATCTTCAACTTCGATGCAGAAACATTACACCTCTCTGATCGTAGTTACACAAACTACACAACAAAGGTTTCTGGTTTCTAAGGGTTTAAGCCTTCAACTTCATTTGTTTTTTGTCAACAAGCCTTCAACTTCTGGAAAATGGAAATGGCTTTGCGTGGCCCATTTATCCTCAGTTTGGATCTGGGCTATGAGTATTTTTGGAACTTGCTTTTCGCACCATACTTTGCTTTTCACACCACCTAAAAGTCACATTCCCCCAATATCCTCTAACTTTTTGTGAGAATTAACTTTCGCAAGGCTCCATGATAAAAATGACTTGGGATATTAATTTCCAAAAAAATTGTTTTTTGGAAATTAATTTTTAAAAGTATATTGTATTTATAAATTTTCAAATTTTAGTGATGGAAAAAATTTGTTTTTGAACCTATTAGATAAAAAATTTTCGTTTCTAAAATTGAAACATAATTTCTTCATCTCTTACATACATGTAGTAGAGACACATTTTAGAGACTCAATTTATTCTGTCTCTAAAAATTAAAAATTTATAAAAAAATACACTTTCTAAAAGCAACTTCCATTTCTTCGAGAAAAAAAGAATCACATTCATATATGGATTTGTTATAACAAAAATAAAATTCATGGATTTGAGTTTTTTTATTTTTCTTAATTTTTTTTATCACCGTGTTGTAAAAAGAAAAGGAAGCAAATTATATATTTTATCAAAATAATGAATCCTATCAAGAGCGCCAGTTTCATAAATCATGAAATTTTATGCACAATATATTCTAAATAAATTGAAATCTTAAACTAATATCATCCGAATAAATTTTATAGAATAATTTATTTATATTAATTTATATTTTTTTTCATTTTAAGGATTTCAGACACATGGTGAAATGATATTCAGCAAGTGCCTCTGCGTTGTTAATTTTATTTTTCTATTTCAGCAAAGTTTATTTGTATCTGTTACTGTTGTCACACGAGAATAGGGTGCAGCTAATTTTGAAAGAGACAACTAATTGCTATTTTTTTTTGGGTAAACCACATGTATCCTCTACGTAGGTAATTATCCTCGAGCCGGGAACATTCATATCCCGTTGGGCTAACTCTCTCTTAGGAGATTTTTTTTCTATTACAAGACTCGAATTCTAAATCTTGCGTAAAGACAATCAAACATGTAATACTTGTTTGTTTTCTCTTTAAAAGAACTTATTAACAAATTCATGAATCAATTATTTGTGCTTTGTCTTTAATTGACCGGTTTTTTCCTCCACATTAGCTCAATAAACTCACGAGTAGTCCAAAATAAATAAAAGATAAAAGGCTTGGGTTTGTAGCTGTCATAATGTATTTTGTCTTTTCACTCTCATGTTGTAACTGCACAATTATCAAATATCATTGCCTGAGTGTAAAGGTTCACGGGGGAGCAATACAATCTCGTGGATATGCAATTAAAGACAAATACACGCAAAACCGTGCATCCAAATGCAAGTAAATAATCTCTTAACTTGTGAAATGGTGCTGTTTATAGTGTAAGTCTAGTTTTCTTTAGCGGCATAATGATATATAGCATGGTAATGCAAACCAAAAGGAACGATTTCCTTTTGAATTCACTTGCTTTGAAACTATCATAAGCAAGCTTATTTCTTTGTTGTTGGGACTTCACATTAGCTATTTTGAAGCAACCAACTGGGTGTCCAAGGTGCATATGCATAAAAGGTGGCACCATTGTAATTGGTTAATTAATTTGGTATCCATCTATCTCTCTGGTTGATATTACTACACAAGAAGTGAGAGCTGAGTGACATGGCTTCTAAGAATGGTGTTGCTTTTCAAGTTGTCTTATTTTGCATATGTTTGGTTGTGGCAAATTCGGTTGACTTTAGTTACCCAGCAGTTTTCAACTTTGGTGATTCAAACTCAGACACAGGGGAACTTGTTGCAGGGTATGGGATTCA
Organism: Sesbania bispinosa; assembly: GCA_026901365.1. Lineage (NCBI taxonomy): Eukaryota > Viridiplantae > Streptophyta > Magnoliopsida > Fabales > Fabaceae > Sesbania > Sesbania bispinosa. Next base: position 584,434 of record QLOH01000549.1, on the reverse strand, counting down.
ACTTGCCCCACCTAATGGACAGAATTACTTCAAAACCCCATCTGGGAGGTTCAGCAATGGCCGTCTCATAGTTGACTTCCTAAGTAAATTTCTAATCCTTTCTTGAAATTTTCATTTAGTATTATAAATTATAATTAGGGAAATGCTAATGAGTGCACTTAGAGCACTAATTAAGGAATCAAATATCAAACATAGAAATATTTGATTAGGATGTGTAGTATTCAATCTTACAAATGCATTCAATACCATAATTTCCAATAAAATCCTTCTATATATGGATTTCTTAACTAGTGCCCTTAGGGTACTCTATTATCAGGACTCTTATTATAATTATTACACGAATCCTCATAAGTCTCAATGCACACATTGAATTAATATTTTCTCACTCCTTCTCTAAAATAGTAAAGTTCATTTTCTTGAAGCGGAATGCTATTGGCAATGCTTCTGCTGCATTTCTAGGAGTTTAATAGTCATTTTCTCATCAATTACTTGAAATTTATAGGATGGATTAATTTGATTATTGATAGAATATAACAATGAGTTAATTCCATAACAAGTATATCCCAACAAACATAACATTTAATGTTACATATGTGAAGTACTTGATCATATCTAACAGGTGTTTTGAAACACAAGGAAACTCTGGAAGGCTTGAAAATCCTGCATACAATGGTCAATATATAGTCATTCCACCAATACATGTATCCTTCACATTCTCATGATAGTTCCATGTGTTTTTGGTTGATTGTTACAGTGGATGCGATGGGCTTGCCATTCTTAAATGCCTATATGGATTCATTGGGTTTGCCAAATTTCCATCAAGGATGCAACTTGCTACAGCTGGTTCCACTATCCTTCCAGCACTGCAACATCAATCAGCCCATTCTGCTTTGGGGTTCAGGTATCTCAGTTTTCTGCTATTCAAAGCTCGGGTTCTTGAATTGCTTGCAGGTATGTGATAATAAATCAATCAAATATCTTCTCATTACTTCAGTGTCTCAAAACCAAATTGCTGGATATCTCATTCACTCATGTGAAGGAAAATTGTCACAATAATGTTTCAGGCAAGGAATTTGATCAATACATCCCAGCTGAAGATTACTTTCAGAAGGGGTTGTACATGTTTGATATAGGCCAGAACGATCTTGCTGGTGCATTTTATACAAAAAAATTGGACCAAGTACTTTCCTCAATTCCAACAATTCTATTGGAATTGAAACTGGAATTAAGGTTGGTGTTATTGTGTCTAACGAAATATCAATGAATTGGTTGGTACATTTTTTATTCAAAATATTTTATCCTATTGCCTTAAATTTAATCCTAAAATTTTCTTGACTTCTAGAGTATTAAAGCAGTTTTGGTGAAATTAACTTTCACTCTCTGATTTGTGTGCTAGAAACTGTATGACCATGGAGCTAGGGAATTTCTGGATACATAACACAGGTCCACTCGGATGCTTGCCTCAGGTTGTTGCCAAATTTGGCACTGATCATCAAAGCTTGATGAACAAGGATGTGTTAGATCACACAACCAAGCTGCTAAAACCTTTAATCTACAGCTTCAAGCTCTCTGTAATAAACTGCGGGGCCAGTATCCAGATGCAAATGTTACATATGTGGATATCTTTACCATAAAATCAGACCTTATTACAAACTATTCTACACATGGTAAGTGTAGTTTGCAAAAAATTCATTGTTGCCTCATCAAAATTCCACTTATATTATTGATTTCGCTTTTTATTTTTGGATAATTACTGTTTCCAAGAATTTTAAATGTTAATTATGTAGATTTTAAATTCCTCACATCATATGGCTTTGGCATCATGTGTCAGGTTATTATGCTGCAGCAACTTCTGTTTTATCCATACCTCTTATTATAGTCCATTCATCACTCCTCACCTTGACATGATTTTGACACTGAAAGAACATAAAAGAATGACTTCCTCTTACATTTCATAATAATTCATGGAAATTCATTTTATTCATCTTTGAGCTTTTTCTGCTGGAGTCTCCTTCCTCTTTTTACCCTGTAATGAAATCATTGTGATTGCAGCAAATTTTCCAGTTAACTTATATGTTTACAATAATTAAAATGTTATAAGTGTGTCCAAGTCAGTGGTTAGCCAAATGAAGGGGAAACACAGTGAAATTTCTGTGATTATTTGTTTGCAGGGTGTTGAAACAACCCATTATGGCTTGTTGTGGATATGGAGGGGTCCACCATTGAACTATGACAGTCGTGTTTCTTGTGGGCTAACTAAGATCTTGAACGGGACCACAATCACAGCAAAAGGTTGCAATGATAGCAGTATGTATGTAAACTGGGATGGGATTCATTACACTGAGGCTGCAAGTCATATGTTGCATCCAAATTCTCACTGGAAATTACTCCAACACTCATTTGTCAGACAAAATGCCCTTCCTTCTTTAGCTCAAGTTCTAAATCTCAATCTATTTGTAGTTATAATTTTATTCTTTCTGTGCTGGCTTCGTGAAAAGAACAGCTGATTGTAACCTTGAATGACAGTCCAGATCTTAAAAATGGATGTGATTTAAGATTGGATCAATTGACTTTGTACTACAGTCAGTGTAATTATGTTCAAGGATTTTTAATTTAATACATGATCAGCACGCTTTACCATTAGTTAGACTTCCTTAACAAGGAAAGGTAATCCATCAATGAAAGACTCCATTGTTGAGACATGCTTCATTGTATGGGGTATATGATGTCCATGTAACAATGTTACAAGATGGCTTTAAAGGTATATACATCAAGGAAATGTACCAAGCTAGGAACCCCCACCCTCTAAGATTTACTGAAAAAGGAAAAGACTCTTTACAAGAGGAAGACTAAGAGAGAGACATTGAACTAGAAATCATTCTTCCTGACTTTAAGAGCGTGAACTCAACCCAAAGATGAAATATGTGTGATTAAAAAGAATTGTTAAGTGTGTAACTTGTAAGCTAGTTTTGAATATCATTTACCAACATGTAGAATATGTCAATGTTCTTGATGTTTAGAAATTCATTTGGAAACTGTTTAAGCACGTGCATTTGGTATCACATATTTTCTTTTTCCGATTGCAAATTTTCTTTTATTTTCTTCTACTTCATTTCTTCTAAAGTATTATGCTTGATTAGAGTTGTATAACAAAGTAGGATTGCAAACATAACACTTGTTCTGACAATTGAAATAAATGTCCACAGCTGAGCATAAAAAACTGACATATAAAAATAGTCCAATGCATATTTTGAATTGCATTTAACAAGCCAAAATTCTGATCTTATTCAGCAGCTTTCTCAAACTCAATGGTAACATGAGCATGGTTACAACTGAACATTATGCATCTGAATTTAAGAGTGAGAATTTGGAGGACAGATCTAGTTAGATAACCTTTTCTTATTTTTTTGGATACATAAGCATAGTATGGTAACATAGGAACAACGAATGCGATGACCAACAAACCTCCAACTACAAGAGAGAATTGTCCACGCTTCTCATCTGTCTCCTCTTTGCTTTTGAAGTTAGACTCACGCTTGTTGTCTTTAATTTGGGCCCCCAGGACTGGAAGCCCATCAATGGAAGCAACTAGCCGTTAGCAGTGCTAAAAATAGGCTTCATTGTATTTCTCATCCGTAGCCAGTACTGCATATAAACCCAGATATAGGTAGTTTTGTATCCTTAAAAGTAAATGATTACAGATGCTCCTTGTTGAATAAAGCTTCAGAAGACTGACAAGTTTTATAAATAATACAAACTTCAGACTATCAATAGTATGCAAGCATTCAAACAGGTAAAAAAGTATATGTAAGTGGATGGTAACTTAATGCCAGAACCCAGACTATCCAAAGTGTCCATCATATGTCTGAATGTTTTTAGATCCTGAAAGATCCCCTATATATAGTTAATTTCAGGACTTAAAAAGTCTCTGAAAATGAGGTATTGTGCTGAAAGAAAGGTTAGAACTTGATGGAGGCATGAATTGGAAAATTTGAGCTTCTCCATTCTTTGGGAATTTAGCAAGGTTGTATATCAAGAAGAATAAGGATTTCTAAGCCAGAAACCTGTTGATTAGTTTAAACAAAAATATAGAAGTATCTCTTACAAACTCTGGCTGGATAGCCCTTACCAGCTACTACATCAACTAAAACTGAGATGGACCAGATGCTTTCTGTGATAGCTAAAATGGGATTATTATATGTTGAATTCCAAAAAAGCAAAGTTAGCAAACATATCCATCCGCTTTACTTTTGCAAAGTCAAATTCTTTTCTGTAAAGCCTTGCTTGGTCTAACATTTTTGTGGTGGTTAGATAAATCCCTTCAAGGTGGACTCTAAGATTTAAACCCTTGACATTACAAGTAAAATTCGTCGCACTTTCACTATGACTAACCATTGTTGGGTAAAAGTTGACTGTTTGCTAAATAGGCTAGGCCAAAATGTGGCAACAATAGACAAAACTGAAAGCCCCTAATAGGCCATTTGACCTATCCCACCCGCAGGGAAAGGAGTCACATATAGCTAGCTTCTATTAAAGGCAATCTAGAAATTATGTTGATAATGCGGCTAAACTGGTAGGATTTGAATACATACATAAAATTCTACTATAACACATAAAATGGGATTATTATGTTGATAATGCCCCTGATAAGGCTTGTGGGATGCCATGACCATGGAATGGGATAATCTCTCCTCTCCCTCAATTATTTTAACCAAAATAAAAAAGAAAGTATGCTGACAAGTGACTCACATTTTCACATTATGCTGACAAATGATTCACATGTTCCCTAACCTTGGATATGTTTAGCAAAAAGACTCTTAATAAAATTCTCATCCATCCTTTATCGTATGCAGTAACGCAGAGCCGGTTATAACCATATTCATAACAAACACCAGTGCTTCAAAGTTTATCAACAGATGACAATCAAGACATTCATGTTTACCATATTTTGTTAGTGAAAAACTCCCAGCCAGTCTTGGAAATCCATCGAAACCATTAGGGACAATTCTCATGTGAACACCAGTGTCTATAGATACAATCAATCAAAAGTTCATGATACATTAAAATAATGATAGAAAAACATTAAAGTTTGCTCAAGTTATGATACATCTGACTTTTGATTGATTGTGTCTATATGCACTATACTCATGTAAGAAAATCCACCATTAGGTGATAGATCAAACTGTAGGAAGTGGACTAGGAAGTACCTGGAAGGTTCTCTGAAACCGTGGCATCAAGGATATTTTCTCCTACAGCTTGACAAAAGCTGGGCCACCAGTGACTGCTCCCTCTTTCTGACTAGTACAAGAACCACAATACCCTTGTCATTGCCCTCTTCTACAGAAGGATACCAACGCTCCAAAACTTGGTCAGCAAACTCAAAAGCATCAGCTTTGCTCTGCAACCACATCACATAATCAAAATTTAGCATTTTGTTCGCCATTTCATGACCATTTTAGTTGCATCGGAGAGAACATGGACAAGGGTGCACAAGCCTAATGATTTTTCAATGTTAGAAACACAGCACATAATAAGGAATTTGCCTATTCCTAAAGTTCTCTAACTTAAAAAAGCATATGAAAGCAATAGCATTAGCATTGAAAATAGTTTTATTTTTTAAGCACATGGTTGTGTAACTAACCGTGAGTTTTTAACTGTAATAAAATTGATGTGGAAGTTCTTCCTTGATTCCAAATCCGACAATAGCTGCTTCAAATCAGACCTTGTCACCCTACTAAGCACTCCTGCATCATCAACCACATAAGATCTTTGGGTGGACCCTCGTTAAGTACATCAAACTCAGATGCCAATGCATTGCCACTATGAAAGAGTGGGCTAAAATTGAGTGCCAAGGTGATAGCCAAAGCTGCTAGACCCTGCTGAGCATTAGCCAACCAGTTTGTGCATGAAGGTAGAGATGGTTTAAGAGATAAAGTTTGGTTCTTTCTGAGACTGAAACAATGGGTTTAGAGCAAAAGAGTGAATTTGACTTGGGTTGGAGAGAGGGAGACAAGAGAATTCTTGAGGATGAAGGTTTGATGTTGCAGAGTGGAGAGAGAGAGTGAGGAGGAAAAACGGTTCCCATGAGGAAGATTAGCAAGAATTCAATGCAGAAAGTTCTACTTCTCTTCCACATCATTCCTGTCCTCAATTTGGTTCAGATTTTGGGTGGTTTGGATTGGTTGGTGTGTTTGCAAGAGGATAAGTCTATTAGCCATGTGGGTCTATTAGCCACAGAACAAGAAATTCTCAATTTTCAGTTTCACCCAATGAAATGAACCTTTTTTCATAAATAAAAATTAAATTTTGATATATTATTTTCCCTGATTCATAAATAAAATTTATTTATTGAAATGACTCCAAGTACCCCTTATGGTGGGGTTCAAAAAGCTACTTCTTTTTACCTGAAAGCCATACCCTTAATCATATCCTTCCTTTAATAACATTGTCTCTATGTTCTCTCTTTCATGGCCATTCTTTTATCCTCTTTTCCCAATCTTGGCATTGCCAATACCAAATCTTTCTTCTCTTTCACCTCAAAACCCATAATTTGTGGCCTCAACCTCACTTCCAAACGGCAACTCGTTCTCAAACTTCTTTGCTCTGCGTTAGCATTAGCATTAACCTAACACCTCAAGTCCCAGTTGCACTATCTTCGAGTCAAGTGTCACCGTCCAAATCGCTTCTTTCTAGCATTGTGAGTACGAAATCTTGGTATCAATTCTTTGGCGATGGGTTTGCTATTCGAGTCCCACCAGAATTTCAGGATATCATGGAACCTGAGGTATATATATTCATTGGCCAACTAATGAAGAAACTGTATTTACTGTTTTCTCTGTTGGGTAGTTAAATTTATCATATGTGTAAATAGAAACTTAAAAGTGTCTAAAATGTTTAGTTATAACAGGGTGTATTTAGTAAAGCAAAGTTTATAATAGTAAGCTGGTTGGTTAATTCAGTTTTGATAGTTGAAGTTGAGATGAATAGTTGAATAAGTTAGTTTTATTAAGGAAAATGTTCTTTACTTACTTCAAAAACAACTTTTACATGGAACCTATTAGGTATTATTATGCATTCCCACTTTTCATACTCACTTTGGAAACAATTTCTTCATACTAAATAGCATTGCTATATTATTAATTGAAGTTGTGCAGCTATATATAGCTGATTGATCAGTGTAATGAACCATTGCAATTCATTTTCCACAACTTGCACCTAACAATAATAGTATTTAAAACTTATGAAATTTTCAGTTGAGTGAGCTGGTCTTCCATTTGCTTGTAGGATTTAAATACTGGAGAGTCTCTTTATGGGGACAAGGTAAAGGAACAGCCTTTTGGAGCACTGTTTGCATCTTCTGATGGGTATTTTTATTAACAAACTCCTGACTCTTATTTTCTTACTATGCACTTACATATGTTAGAAGGAAACATAAGCATCTTATCTGTGATTAAACAGATCTGAGGTTGAGTGTTGTTACCCGGCGGACCAATGAACTTAAAATCACCTTTTTAGAGGTAATCAGACACACAAACACACACATCCACCCTCTCCATTACATGTCTATAAGGTATAAAATTTTGCTATTTGTACACCAGAAACCTTTGTCCAAGTCAATGTGATGTGTCTATATCTTGGCCTTAGATTTTGTTTGCATCTTTTCTGTCTTTCCCAATTGTTGATTTGGTTACTTTCTAGTTTAATATGGAACTAGCATTAGGCTCCTTCTTATAGCATGCTCTTCCTTTTGTTGGTTTTCAAGACTTGGACTAGGATTAGGAAATTTTTGCTCTTGATGATAAATTTATCCCTTATAATTTGTGACAAATAAGAAGAATAACGTATTTTCAATACCGCTTCACTTTACCTCTGCATCATTTAATATTTCAGATGCTCTCATAGTCATAATGTCTTTCTCTAAGGAGAACATGCATGCTGAATATCGGCCATCAGGTTTTTAATTGTGCCTATGTCATGACAAGTCACTGTAACTGAGATTAGATAATAGCTCCAGTTCTATTATTGATTCTTGATACAAACTCCTCAAGGAACTTACACATTCTTCATTGATTAGAGCAGGCTCAGGATGTAACTGATTTAGGCTCCTTGAGGGAAGCAGCAAAAATATTTGTTCCAGGTGCAATTTTGTTTTAACTTCTGTGTCTTTTTAGGTTCTGAAAGAAGTTAATTTTGTTCTAACTATATCTTTGGTATAGATTGTTATTTCCCATTTAATTACTTAATGATATGATGCACTTTGTGCTCTCTGTGTTTACTCCTAGTTCTTCTGCCCACAATGTACATGCAGGAGGGGCAACATTATACTCTGCGAGATCAATAAAAATAAAGGAGGATGATGGTTTTAGGTAAGTTCATTTTCAATTGACTGGAACTATATAAGTCAAAGCTTCTCCTTTTGAGGACAAAATACATAAAGTAGTTTTCATTTTAAGTCTTTTTTTTTCTTGAAAAAAGAAACCAGTTGTCCAAGAAAAGAAGGGCTATAAATAAACAGCATTTAAGGATATACTTTCTCCAGAATCCAGATGCTTCATTGGATACTCGGAATGCTAGTGTAGAAAACTGCACGTGTGGATTAATCTTCTAAGCAATTTTTATGTTATGGACCTGCCACATTGAGTTTTTTTTTTTTTTTTGGTATCAAATTCTAATACAGTATCAGCTTTTTCTATTTTCAGGACTTACTATTTGTATGAATTTGGTAGAGATGAACAGCACTTTGCATTGGTGGCAGGCGTCAGCAGTGGAAAGGTTTGTTACTACATGCATTTTTTTAACCCATCCATGTTAGCTGGGGTATGCAGTGCCAGGAATATATCATAGGTCATGAACTTTTACTTGTTGACCCTGTACCAATAAGCAATAAAGGAAATTCTCATTATTTCTGTGGTGATACATGCCTATCATTTCTATATTTTCAACAACAAATCACAGAATGTAAAATATCTGTTCCTTAATTCTATAGGCAATTGTTGCTGCAGCACTGCACCACAGTCCAAGTGGGAAACAGATGGTGTAAAACTTCGTTCTGCGCTATATCGCTGACAATTCTATAGCCATGTGCTGAAATTTTTTAACCTGGTACATCATCTCATAATTTCAATGCTTTAGTGATATGGAAAGTGTATAAAAGTGAGTGCAGAGGAAAGTGTATAAAATTTGAGTGTGGAAAAATCATGATTGAAATTTTGCAAAAATCATGATTAATTAAATATTTTTGGGTAAGTTTACTGGAATTTTATATTATATCCAAATGTTTCTTAGTGCAAAAACAGTAAGACATTTGTTTGCCTGCTTCATGTGTAGAGTTTGAAGCTGAAGCCTGGGATAAAGCAATGTCTAATCCAGCAGCTGAAGCCTGAGAGTTGAGAATGTTGTATAATACAGAAAATCACCACTGGCTATGTGGGTCATTGATATGATTTACATTAATTAATCATTCTATGGCAAGAACAATGATTTCTTGTATTGCTTTTAATTGCTTGTGTAGAGTATTCTTGTTTATAGCTTCCATATTGATGCTTTCTTTTTTATTTGTAGACATTCTCTACTTGTTTCCTCCTCCATGGTTAATATCTTGACACATGGCAGCCTGTGAAAGTGAAAGCAGTTAATAATGCGTTGGACTTCAAACTAATATTCTGCTGAATGACGTGAAGCTACTGCATCTCCTGTTTAAATTTTACCAAATTTAGCTCTAAGTATTGACATTTGATTGTCTAAAATTCATTTATTCTTTTGAGTTGGTGAGGTATCTTTAAACGAGAAGTGCAATTGGTTATTTCTCATTACTATTCTTATCATAATCATATCATAACTTTTCCTTTCTCTTTTATTCTTTCATTTGATCACGTGTCAAACTCAGCATCTATTTATATATCTATAAAATTGAAGCGTGAATGTAGTGTTGGCATTTAATGTCAACTACTTTTGCAGAATTTTATCTATTTGCATATAAGAATCATTATTATATATCAATAATTCACAGCTTTTTCCTTTATCTTTTTCTATCACATTACATCTGTCATTTTATCATGAGTTATTGTACATGTTTATTGTACAAATAAATTTCTTTTTGCATATGATGAAAGTTTTGTCAGTGAGGGAAAATCCATAGAGATCAATACATACAAGATACTCAATAGACAATTTAACCAACTTGATTAAATAATATTAATTCAACACTGGAGGTTAGTCAATGAACCACTTTTTTAAGCTACCTCATTTCTCATGTTTAGCTTAATTGCAGCACCAAAATAAATCAAGTATCTGCATAATGAGAGTAAAACTGCTTAATCCTTCCAAGGTTCTGATAATGAACTCAAAGTAGGAATAGCTCACACAAAATTACAAATTTTTGTCTCTTTTAACAATGCCTTAAATACCCTTTTGCCTCACTAAACACACTCTTACGGAGGGGTGAAGAGCTTTAAATGACTAAGCCCTGAACAGAGTTGCCCCTAGTAATAAGAGATATGTGGTTAACAAAAAAAAATGATCCCTTTTGCATCACATCCTGGCACAAAGTAAAAGAGCTTGCTTTAGTAATACATTCACTTACATGAGTGATCAACCTTAATGGGAAAAAGGAGATACAAAAACAAAGTTAGTTTACAAAGTCTGAATGTTAGCTTTTTCTTAATTCAACCGAAAAAAAAGCATATGACTGGTAGTTTGTTGTCACGCTCTACATTACCGTCAATGTTTCCTATCTCTCTAATCCACAAAGTGACATATATGTGGAAATTCTGAAACGTTCTAACAGCTATGTAAGTTGTATAACCATGCGAACCAACGTTATTCATAACTCACTCCAACTCCCTTTCCTTCCATTTCTTGGTGAAGTCAAATCCAACACCACATGTTCCTTCATTTACCCATAGACATCATCATGAGAAAGGAAAGGTGAACTGAATGCCAAAAATGGCTTTTTTTCTGCCACCACTTTCTTTTCAACTTCATATCTTAGCACAAGCACTATTGTTGCACTCTCTGTATTTTTCACATCCTCTGTGCTGCATTATCATTGGCCATCTTCTGGAAGAGAATCGGGGGCCAATGAATCCATCACTGCCTCCTTCTGGTACAGACACAACCCATTCTTTCCTTCTTCTTTTAGTAGTCACCACATACAAATTTTGTGACTTTTTATCTCAATATATTATATTGTTGTAAATTTTGCTTGGAATGGTTAAATAAATACAGGGGTTGTGTTCTGGGGTGGTGGTGTTGCTGGTGACCAGTTCCATAGTACCAAGATTCTAATATTCAGTGAAGATTTATTCTTCCTTTACTTGCTTCCACCAATCATTTTCAATGCCGGGTAAGTATGGTTATCATTATCATCTTTCTCAATCTGTCTATCTATTATTTATTTGTTTTTATTAGGATTAGGATATTTTGTGTGTTTTGTATAATTTAAAATGGCATGTCAGTTTCCAAGTCAAGAAGAAGCAGTTCTTCAAGAATTTCACAATTATACTGCTGTTTGGGGTCCTCGGAACAGTGATTTCATTCTGTCTCATATCTGTAGGTAAGATCTGCATTGTCTGGCAACTCTTTTGAGTTTTAAATTTTTTTTAAAACCATTCTGAACCTTATGTGATTACCAATGATAAACAGTTGCTTCATTGTCAATTACTCAATCCATGTGGAATGAACAGAATAAAGACTCAATATAGTTATTTCTGCAACTTCTCTAGGTGCCTTTCTGCTCACTAATAGGATTGGCATAGCTAACCTGGGCATAAAAGATCACCTAGGTGAGAAAAATTTTTCAATTAAAACCAATCTCACTCTCACTTTTTCTCTAATTTTTGTTCTTCTATTCTGATTGTTCCTGCACTATACATGTGAAGCTATTGGTGCCATATTGTCAGCAACTGACTCAGTTTGTACATTGCAGGTATATTCAAACCTTAAACAGAAATTCGTTTTTCAAAATTTACATATGATCATTTAATGCCTTCCTTTTCCTTTTTGGTGAAGGTTCTAAGCCAAGATGAAACCCCTTTGCTTTACAGTATTGTATTTGGAGAGGGAGTAGTAAATGATGCTACCTCTATTGTTCTTTTCAATTCAATCCAATCACTTGACTTCAATAGCATCGATGCTATTACAGCCTTGAAATTGTTGGGGACCTTTCTTTACCTCTTTTGCACTAGTACTGCCCTTGGCATAGTAGTAAGTTCAACCTAAGCGGTTCATGTTAATTATAACCACATTTAAAGTTATGTGAAAAAGTGATTTATATTTAGTGTTTTTAAGTAAAGCTGCAATTATTTTCCATATAGTAACAACTATTAAAGACACTTCTTACTTTAAAACTATTTCTATGCTGACTTGCTATATGATGAGTTGATGACCTTTTCAGGTTGGCCTTTTAAGTGCTTATATAATTAAAACACTTTACTTCGGAAGGTATGAGTTTTCTTTGTTGTATAAGTTCATATTTACATGACTGCCAGTGCCTATCCAATCAAATAGATATCTTCCTGAAGTATTAAAAGGTTTCCCATCTAGTTGGTAGAATAACATACTTTTTCATAGTTACCAAACTTGCAAGGAACTTGAAGCTCTGGAAAACATTGAAATGTGAATAATTAACAGGTTTCAAGAATACTTATTTTAAAAATTTTAAAAGTCAGATGACTCAATTACAAACTTTTAAACAACATGAATCTATTTGAAAAATTGGTGAAACTATAGGGATCTATAGAATGATTTAACAGATTAATAAATATGACTTGTATGCCTGCTGAATGTTGGCAACCTGACATAGTTCCTTTCATTTGCAGGCACTCTACAGATCGTGAAGTTGCACTCATGATGTTGATGGCTTATTTGTCATATATGATCGCTGAGGTACAAAATCACCATATAAAAAATTGCATTTTAGTGATTATTTTATTTTATCACCACAAGGACTGCTGAAAATAGTTGAATTAAGACAAACAAGACATAAACAATGGAACAAATTGATTTGAAACAGAGTTTTCTAGCATAAAAAGAGGGACAATTCCCTAAAAATCCTCAGGAGAAAGAGCATCATAAATGCAACTATTCACTTTATAATTTCAAGTTATATATATTTGTGCAGCTTTTGAATCTCAGTGGGATTTTGACTATTTTCTTCTGTGGCATTGTTATGTCACACTACACATGGCACAATGTTACAGGAAGCTCAAGGACAACAACCAAGTAAGGAAACGACCTTGACTTATTAGCTGGGAAAGATTAGTATATATTAGTGTTAATCAATTAGTTAAGATGGGAATGCAATAACAATTTCAATCGTAGTTATGAAATTTAGTAAAATAATTTCATTCTAGTCTACTGGAGCGTTTTCTTTTCCTCCCTTTCTTTTGAGTGTTATTGAGAAATCAGCAATGTAAACTTGTTTTTGATACTTATTGCATAAATTTATTATAGAAGTGGGAAAAGTTTAATTAAACAAATAGATTACAAGGAATCTTAATTTGCAAAATACTTTCACAATTTCAGGCATTCCTTTGCAACTATCTCATTCATTGCTGAAACCTTTATATTTCTGTATGTTGGCATGGATGCTTTAGACATTGACAAATGGAAAAGAAGCAAAGCCAGGTAATTAAAAAAATCTGTTTCACACTGTAAGCAAGAATTGATTAGTAGTTAATACCATTGTTTTATACAGGATCTTCATCACACTGATGCAACTATCTATATATTGAGTTCATAAAGCTACCATTCTTTCCATCAAGGAAAGCACAAAACCAATGGTTTACTATTCTATTTTTAATGTCAGTCATTTTCTTAACACATTACCATGTTGGAACAGCATAGGAACTTCAGTTGCTGTCAGTTCAACCTTGATTGCATTAGTGTTGATTGGAAGAGCAGCTTTTGTGTTCCCTATTGCAAACATTAAAAATTGCATCAAGACAAGAGAGAGTACCAAAATTGAGTTTCGATCACAGGTGATAATTCCTCAAGCATTGACATTTCAGTTGACCTCACTGAATTTCTGCTAAACTTTCAAAATGTCAGTTTATAATATGGTGGGCGGGCCTAATGAGAGGTGCCGTGACTATTGCCTTGTCTTATAACCAGGCAAGTACATGGTAATGCTATAACTTCATTCTTTTCTGTTATAAATCAAATATTTGATATGTGCTGCTTTCAAATGCAGTTCACAAAATCCAAGACAACATCAGCTCAAGACTCTGCATTAATAATAACCTCAACTATAATCGTTGTGCTATTCAGTACTGTGGTGGGTTTTAATCTTGTATATTTCCATACATAGATCATAAAAATATGAATTGCATCACGATAAGATAAATACTAATAAGTTATCTTTCATTGTAAACAAACGAAAAATGCAAACAGGTATTTGGTTCCATAACAAAGCCTCTGATTGAGGCTGTGCAGCTAAGGCATTCAAAACCAGCCATTTCTGATTCCACTGATAATCAAGAAGATGTGAGATTTCTTTTCCTTCAAAACAGTGGTTCAATTAACCAAAGCAACAATCAGACATTTGAAAGGCGAAGTAACCTGAGTTTGCTAATAAGTCATCCAGCTACAACGGTTCACTACTTTTGGAGGAAATTTGATGATAACTTTATGAGACCAGTATTTGGTGGAAGGGGTTTCACTCCGATTGTTCCTGGTTCTGGTGAAGAAGAGGAGATTGCTTGAAACACAAACAATTTAGTTTCTCTTCATTTTGGAGTGATAATTCTCCACTCTCAATGTATCAACTTTAAAAGAAAATATATTTTATAATTATTTGAAGAAAAAATGGATTTAATGAATATACACTGGCAGTATAAAAAAGTTTTATACTGTTATCCAATGATATGTTATCACATCATTTATTGAGTTTACTAACACATGAGGTGTCACACTCATTAAATGATGTGGCAACACATCATTGGATGTCAATGTAAAATTGTTTTATATTGTCAGTGTATATTAATTAAACTCAAATATTATAATCTCCATTCAGTAAAAGAAGGTCCTTGTCTCTTTTCATGTCCCATGTAATTCTTGCAAATCTGTATGAATCAACGGTTGAAATTTAAGGAACTCCATGATATTTCCTCTTTCTTTATTTCCTCCTTCTCTCTTCCATTTTCTCTCCTCCAAACAAAAAGCTGCTATCAAAATAAACTCTAACACCTAGTGTCAATTGATCCCATCTCTATATAAGTTAACTTATTTATGAAAGAAGATAACATTCTCAGGGGAGTGTGGAGGGGAATAGTATGTTCTTATAAGGTGCTCCATCATGGCTCATGATGTAACTACATCAGCAATCCAGTTACATCTAAAAAAAATACACGATTCATCAACTATGAAAAAACCCTCTTGTCTTGGAGATGCTCTTATGGTAAACCGGTTTACTACTATTGACTATGGACCAATGTCTATTACTGACTTTGCCACAGTAGTTTACCCCTTTGTAGCATATTGTTTCTGAGGAAGGGCTCTCCAACCAATATCTCGACGATAGAAGCCTCCTGACCAGTTAATATTCTCAACAGCTCGATAAGCTCGATCACATGCCTCTTCAAGATCATTTCCCTTGGCTGTAACCCCAAGAACACGGCCCCCAGTTGCAATAAATCTTCCTTCAGGGTCAAAAGCAGTTCCAGCATGGAATATCTTGATGCCTGGAGCAACAAGCTCAGCCTCTTCAAGGTTTTCAATCAAAGTTCCCTTCTCATATGATCCAGGATATCCTTTACTTGCCATTACCACAACCATGGCAGACCCAGGAGACCAGTTCAGTGATACCCCACTCAACTCTCCTCTGCAAGCTGCAAGCAGAACTTGTGCCAAATCAGACTCCAACCGAACCATCAAGACCTGTGTAAAATTCCAAAAGGAAAAATTATACGCATCAGTTAACATGGCTTCAATATTATTAACATAAAACATAGTATTAATGTGATTATCTGTTATAAGTTCAATAACAATGGACATATCTATACCATCAACTCTGCTCTGTGCAGAAATGAGAATTATGGATTCCTAAAGCAATTTTTGTCACTAACGCCTTCTGGTTCTATACTGTCAGTCTGTTACAGCGTATTTCAAGGGTTAACTACTTATATTAGAAAAAGCATCTTATGACTTAACTGACCTGGCACTCTGGATCACCAAATCGCACATTATACTCAATTAACTTAGGCAAGCCAGACTTCTTCTCAATCATAAGCCCGGCATACAGAACTCCAACAAACTTGCAACCTTCTGCTGACATTCCTTTTACTGTTGGCATGATAATAGAATCCATTACTACAGATTGAAGTTCCCTGGTTAATATAGGAGCTGGAGAGTAGGCACCCATGCCACCAGTATTTGGCCCTGTGTCACCATCACCAACTCGCTTATGGTCCTGAGCAGATTCTAGTGGAATTGCATTTTCTCCATCAACCAATGCAAAAAATGACACTTCTCCTTCTAGATATTCCTCAACAATGACACGACATCCTGCAGAACCAAAATCACCCTTCACCAGCATCGAATCAACAGCTTCATATGCTTCTTCCAGTGTCATGGCAACAGTAACTCCTTTTCCAGCAGCCAGTCCATCTGCTTTGATAACAATTGGTGCTCCTTGTTCTTGAATATATTGCTTTGCAGCGGATGGATCTGTAAACGTTTTGTACTGCACAAATAAGTGCAGGATCAGTAAAAGCTATGAGAAAATCCTGGAAGTAAAATTGATATAAACAAGGTCAAAAGAAGACAGAGTAGAACAGGGAAGATAAATGGAATTAATAGAAAAAATAAGGGCAGAAACATGGACTCCAATAATTATCTTATACATCATCTCTTAAATATCTTCCAACTTGATTAATAGAATAATCAAGAGGCAAGAGACAACTCTCATATTTTCTCAAGTAAAATCCTGTCAGCTCAACAAAATTACATATCCAGAAACCAACGCCAAAAAGTTTTAACTAATCCTCTTACTAATTAGTATGTTACAAAATCCAGGGAGAAATAACATATAAGCTACTTCTAAGATACAATTCATGAAGGAAACACATGCACAGATATCATTCCAATAGAATAAGGGTTAAACATTGATCTGGTTGATGAGATTCAGAACAAGAAGACAGACCTCGGCAGTTGGAATATCATACTTGTCACACAAATGCTTCATGAAATTCTTAGAACCCTCCAAAGCAGCAGCCTCTGCAGATGGACCAAAAGTTGGGATTCCAGCCTTAACTAGTTCATTTGAAAGACCTGCAACAAGTGGAGCCTCAGGTCCCACAACAACTAGTCCCACCCCCCATTTCTGGCAAAATGAGATTACAGCTGCTCCGTCATAAACATCAAGGTCTGAGATACAAGTGGCATTTCCTGAGCTGGCAATTCCTGCATTGCCTGGGGCACAAAATACAGCATCACAGGATGGTGACCGTTGCAAGGCATAGCAAAGTGCGTGTTCACGTCCCCCTCCGCCAATAACCAGAACGACCACCCTTTTTCTTAGGCATAAGCAAAATAAAAAAATAAATAAATAAAGTAAATAAAATAAAGTGAGCAAATAATGCATACATAATACATTTAATCTTCTTGACTCAGAAATTAAAACAAAAACAAAAGATAAAATTGGTTGCAGTTGTCGATAAACTATCCGCAAGATGTATGCATTTTTACCCATAAAATCAATGTGTATAAAAATAGCATTGCAATCTAGAAGACAATGAAAACAGAAAGACAGCAGTCATGGAATGGAAACATTTATATTCATTGACCCATTCAGAAGAAACAGAAATAGTCCCTATTTCAGCAGCTTATCAATTACTTAAAAACTTTCTTCTATTCATACACTACGTGTTAGCAGTTAGCACAGGTTAACTAGGAATAAAGATTTAGACATTTTAGACGTTGCAGCAGGTTACGTATTTAGCACATATAAACCTCAGTGACCTGTACTGAGTTGCTAATAACAACAATCAGTTTTTATCAAGAAAGGGCTGAACTCAGGTGACCACTTTGAAATTTACTCCATAGTCCATATTACTGTGTCTCTAATGATTTCCAGAACCACGGTGTATTCAGGTGACTATAATGATTTAGAGGATAGAGTCTCCAAAACAAAATATTGCAAACCATAGAAAAAGGTCATGCAGATGAAATTATATAATATAGGGGAAATATAAGATTGAGTAACTGCAGTGCTTACGAGAATTGTTCTTTGTCTCAATGCCAACAGAAGCTGATGGCTCTGAATTCTGAGCAGCACATTTGAAAACACTCTGGAATGAGCTTGAGCGTGTAGCCCGACCAAACTATGATCAGTAAGGCTCAAATTCAAGGTCTCAACGAAGAGAGAAGAAGACTTATGGAAAATACAGTGGGGTCTGAACCCAAATGACTTAGAAACTCCATGCTTCGTGCATCCATGAAGATTCAAAGAAGTTCCAACATTGAAGGTGGCGCAAGACATTCCACACCCTGTTCCAAAATAACCCATTTTAGAATAAATGGAATAAAAGTATAATCTTCATAAGGGACACAATGAGAGAAGGTATAAAAGGAAACACACTTAAAATTTCAAAGGCAACACACTCTTGACTTGAAGCCCTAGTATATTTGGAATAGTTTTAGCCTCAAAACCTGTTCAGTTAATTTATCAAACAGGTTGTGTACTTGGCACTAAGTTGAAGTCTTGACTAGTGGGTTTCTATATTAACATGAGTTTTGAGCAAAGGATAAACAGGGTCAGAGAGGACAAAAAATGAGAGTTGAGAATTGAATTTACCGTTGAATCACAATCCGACAGTCCCACCGAACACCTTAAACCTTGTGCCTAGAAATTGGTCCTGTGTTTCAGTAATGCAACGCCCAAACTGCAATGAAGATATGGTTTGAGCTTCCCTCTTTCTGTTAAATTAATTAAAAAATTTTAGGAGTAAATCCTCAAATCCAATGTTGAAAAATTAGGCTGCAGACATTAATTTTTAAAAATACAAAAGATTTATTTTGATCTTTAGAATATTCAAATGGCAAGTTCAGATTTTTTACACTTCAATCTTATACACTTTTTTTACATTATTTTTTTAATTATCTCTCTTTCTCAAATTCATTATCACTTTTTCATTATTAGTCTCTTCATTTTTTTTATCTCATTCTTTCAAACACTTTTCACACTCCAAAATTGGGTGTGCACCTATTATTTTTTCATTAATTTTATATATTAGATCATTTGTTTAAGATTGAGAATGACTATTTCAGCCAATATTTATAATTTTTAAAGAGTAGAGCGAGGTTGCTGCAGTCTACATTCTCAAAAATTAATGTGTAACTGTAATGTTAAACTGTTAAATTTATTGAAAAATGTTTAAACAATTATTCTATATTCAATTGGGAATCATTTAAAAACATTACATGTACTTTTTTATTTCTATTTTTAAATTTAAATTATTTTTAATACTTTTTGGTAGCTTATATTTAATAAAATTATTCATATTGTTCTTTTTAATTTTGGAGATGGGACTTATAAGTGTGCCCCGACGTCTAAATTAATTTATAAAGCCACCTTGTACAGTTTTAGGACACTGCAACATAGATATTGTACAAATGTTCAGAAATACTAATAGAAGTCTATGGAACGTAGTGAGGACTTTCGAATGGAATGTTTTGGGAAAAAAAATTAAAAAGTTAAAATAAATAAAAGTTAAAAAGTTAAAAAGCATAATGATATTATTTTGTTCAATTATTTAACAATTCAAAATCATATTCTTTAATTTAATAATTTTTAAAAATAGAAGAAATGATATGATAAATTATTATAGAATTTAACATTCTAACCTATTGGCTATTGTTTATTTATAAATATTTATAATTTTTTAATTTAAAATAAAAATGTAATTTCCTTAGCTTTTACTCTGGAAACATCTTCTCTTCCTAACATAGCATGATAACTTAATCGTGGTTCCAAATAGCATCCACTAATTTTAAACACTTCCAATTGAATTGAAATTGAAATACAGAAATATAATACAAAGAAGTAGAGGAAGATATATAAAAGAGAATACGCAACTCACCAGAAAGTTGCGACGCCAGCTATGGGAAGGGAATGTCGGTGTGCAGCCACCACCGTGCAAGTCGCAGCCGCAGCTTATGCTTCAGAAACAAACCAAAGGACTCCTCCGAGGATAAACAAAATAAAGGTATTATTTTATGAAATGCTCGAATCAGAATATCTTTTTCATTTATTTCAAAAACTTACTTATTTATAATTTATAATTTATTTTTATTTTAATTAATATAGACAATAGGGTATGTGGAGTAATCTTATCTTATGTTTCATAAAACTAAGTAACAAACTAGGTGAATAAGCTAGATTATAAACTAACATATTAAATCAAAAGTATGTGATAATTGTTTATATAGTTAATAAATACAAATAATATAAATTCTGTATGTAAAAATATATTATAAGATAATTATAATTTTTTTTAAATTTTAAATTCTCATTAATTTTTTTATAGGTAAGATTTTATTAAAAAAATAAATAATGTAATAATTAAAATCAAAAGTATATATAGAAATTAAATTTTTACCATATTTTGGATTAATTTTATATTATAGTATTTTAATTATTTATATACTATTTTATGATTAAACAATTAATAAGAATTTAAATTAAAAAATGAAAAGGGCAAAGGAAACTGCATTAAAGTATTAGAGATAGAAATGGAAAAAAATAAGTTGCAAGTTATAATTTATATGTTACAAACTATAAACTATATGGGTATGTTTGGTTTAAATGAGGGGATGGAAGAAGAAGTGAGACTATAAGCTTATTTACCAAATACTTTTATTTTAGTTAAACCAGTTCATAAGAAACTTTTATGAAACTAAAAAGATAGCTTATAGCTAAAAAAACTAATATTAGCTAGAAGATGATAAATGGGTTGTGTTTGTTAAAATTATTTATTGAAGTAGTTGATAAATATAAATTTTAATTAGTTAATTTAATACTTATAAAATTTTATTTGAAGACTAGTTATTTTAATTAAATTATTTTAAATTCTAATTATTTTATTTTGTAAACAAACAATATCTACAACAATTTTTTCTGGTGAGACTTGAGATTATTTAATCTTGGCATAGTGAGAAAATAATGCTTATATAAGACATTTAATATTCTCGATGATAGTAGCAGTGATAACAATAGTGGTGGTAGTGGCGACGGTAGTAGAAAGTGTTAAATGATAGCGATGAAGAGTTCTATAATTTTGGGAGGAAAGTTAGGAAAGAGAATAGTGTTGAGACCTGGCAAGCGTACCAAAGTCACAATAGTATAATAGTTTTTAAGTAAGGGTTGTTGTACCTATGAGGAATTTGAACTACTATTGATTCACTACGTACAATTCAGTTCACTAAATATTCACAGGAAAACATTTGAGTTGTCATTTTGATTTTTGTGGTGAAAATTTGGCAAAAACAAGTTGATAAAATTAGGGCAAGTGCACTAAAAATTGGTTTAAAGACATATTTATGAAATTGGGATTGAACTCATCATTCTCCCTCCTCAGTATTCCGTTAGTTTCCTGTAAGTACTATTTCATTGACATTGATGATGCAATACACTAAAATCGCCTAGGTCGATTCCTTGCACCCAGGGACCCTAAGAATAACATATTTAGATATCGATCCCTCGCATATCAAATACATTTTCCAGCATTAAAAACGGGTATTCAAGAGCAATCGATAAATAGATATCTATTCCTAGGATAAAAATCTACCGAGTAGAAACGTTTAGATCGAAACCAAAGAAATACCTCTCGATCAAGACTAAGGTTTGAAAACAAGAAACTGTTGATTAAATAGAATCAAGTGTTAAGTACAAAACGAAACTACCAATGCCAAACGAAAGCAAAATGTAGAAACTAAACGAAATACTTCGGAGTTCGAATATTACATTCAATCCCGGATGAACGGACTAGCCACTCATGGTAGCTAGTAAACCCAAAGGTGGAGTGGAAGGAATGGATAAATGGAGATGAAAATCCTTGCCCTAGGAGAGCCTTGCAGCTTGGAGAGGAAACTTGGAGCAGAGGAACTGAAAAGTTCTGAGTGAGTCCCCCTAAAGTCTTGCTCTTTGTCTTCTCTTAAACGCATCCAGCAAGCTGACAAGAACACACGTGCTCAAGCGCACTAAATGGGCGCTTGATCTGGAGGTGCGCGCTCAAGCGCGCAATACTGCTGACAAAGTCTTTTTTTTTCCCTCTCCATACTTCTTTTATTGCTTTAAAAAAGCCTTCCACATTTTAAACCTGCAAAATTCATATTTTTCCAGAAAAGCATCAAAACTCTAAAGTGAGATAAAAATTAAAGACAACTAAGACTTAAGCAATAAAAGGGCAATTGGGGGCATAAATTCAAGCAATTAACATCACAAAGTGCTCAAATTATAATTAAAAACTACTAATTCTAAGCACTTATCAAATAGTAGTTTAGAGACACATGACAATACCAATAACATTTAAATTGCAATTAATAATTTGAGTGGCAGTTTTATTTTGCAATACATTTAGGTTACAATTAATTTAGTTTTATTTTGTATTTTGTGTATGATTATACCGATGTTTACACACATATAAATACTTATTTATATATATATATATATACACACATTAGTATACTAACCTATGTAATACGCGGATAAATATATATTTTATTTAATTAAAATTTTCATGATAAATTAATATTTTTAACATTAAAAAATAAAATAAAATAATTTTGGACAATTTTTAATTCTAATAGTATATTATATTTTACTATAAGATCTAATTTACATATTATTTAATAATAAGATGGTATAAAAAATTTAAATCATAAAAATGAGAATAAAGATTTATATATTGAAAATAGATTGAAGTAGAAAATAATATGATAAGATTTTGAATCTTAATAAATTTCAAAATTTAAGATTAACATTTATTAACATTTAAAAATTCAAATAGAAAAAGAGAAAAATAGTAGTATTAACGATTGAGAGGAAGAATCTCACTCTCATAAGTGTGAGTGAAATTCACCATCCAATGAAAGAAAGAGAAAGAACACATTGTGAAATTCACCATCCCACAATAATAATGATATATAAACACCAAAAATTATAATAACACATTTTTTTATTTACATGGAATGTAATGAAGTTTAAACCTAACACTTCATGCTAAACTATCCAAATTCTTATCTGACCTACCCTAGAGGGTATAATAACACGTATTTAAAGGACCATGATCCTCTCCGATTAAAAAAAAAATTAAACAAGATCTCAACCGTTCAATTTTTAATACATGAATTAAAAAAACTAAAAAGTTGATATAATTTGTAACCATTGGATTAGGAATACAGAGTCAATAGTACAAAGGATCTCAACCCATATATGACATCCCTTTTTTTTTTTTTTTCTATCTTAATTTTTATCACGTCAAATCACCTATTACATTTATCAATTTTCTCTCACTTAATTCTCTCGCGGGTACAAATCAATATTAACCCACAAACCCCAAACAAGCAAACATGTATGACATGACTCAGAACTCACACTCAACAAATGTGGCATGAGTAGGTACCCACATTTTACAAATTACAAGTACAAACAACGTTGTAAGTCATCAAAATTTGTATAGATATTATATTAATACAACAAATTTATAATAAATAACTAAACATGTAACACACTTTTTTTTCTATTATTTTTTATCATATCATTTCTCATATCTTATACTTTTCTCTATCTCACTTTTATATAACATGTTGTACAATTAATATTTTTCTCAAAATTTCTGTAGGCCCTCTCTTAAAAATTAAAGCCGTGCACTATATTTTCCACAAAAAATTAATCGTTCCACTAAAGTGTTTAATAACAAAATCACTTAAAAGAAAAAAAGGGTCCTATATGTATATGACTAAAATAAATATTTTTGCAAACCAGTAGCGACCAGGTGTTTCATATATTGTGGGTTACAACATTCTCACTTTTGTCTGGTATGTCGTTCTTGTTTTGTTTTTTCTTAACTGTGTGTATAGGCTTAAGGTTTTTCGTTTTGGCTGTTAGTTTCCACTTCCAGTTCTATAACTTCAATTTTAGTTTCTAAAAAAATATTGTAAAATTTATGGGACCATTTAGTGGGATATGAAGATTGGATAGGATATGATAGATAAACAACTCTAACAGATTAACATTGGTAGTTCATGTTGCTGCTGCTGCAACGTACTTTTTAAAATTGAAGCACTGATATTGTAAACCCACCACACATACCACAAACAATAGTCATATTAAATATTAATTAATAATTATCAATAGTAATAATTAACCAATCATATTACATAAGGTTTTGACTAGATGAGGTGTGATCCACCGTTAAAAAGGCATAGTTATACATACTGTATAAGTATAAACTAAATAAAGAAGATTATAAGTGTAATTTAATATAAATAGAAGGTGAGATTGAGAAGTACATACAGCTGGTATGGTTCATTCTGAATTCCAGAGAATCACGATCCGTGTGATACTCATTAGTTTCTGAAATCTTAACCGAATCAGTGATAATAAACAGTTGAATTCGAGATATTTTTGGATTGGAAGATGGCGAAGAGTGAGCATGGAGTGGAAGTGGAGGTTATTCACTCATGGTCTGCTCCAAGATCCCTCAGTACCAGTCTCATGTATTCTTTTGCTCAGGTATAATCACAAATCACAATCTATGTTTCCTTCATTATGCATCACTTTGAATTTGAACTACTGTTTTTTTTCCTAATCCATCTTTGGACTCTGGTTGGTTAACAAACCTTAGAGGGATGACATTGAAGTGCTTGATGAGCCCCTCTATTCTCATTTCCTTCGAGTCTCTGGTTTTGATAGACCCTACAGGGAGGAACTACTCTCTAAAATGGTATCTTTCTCTCTAAATACTGTATAATATCAGTTATAACCATTCATTTCCTAAATCCTCATATCTGTTGCTGTTTCAATTGTAATAGGAATCTGATGGGAATAAGGTCATTCAGGACATTATTTATGGTCCTGGAAACAAGAAGTATAGATTCTGTAAGGTAATGGCACCTCCTTCTTCAATCAGTGAACAACTAAACTACAAATACTAAAGATGTTTGATTAGCTTCATATGTGAAATTTGTATTGTTTGTTAAAAGAGAAAGAATCCAATGCCTTGGGGGAAAACCGGAAAATAGTTTCATCTTTAACTACATTTATCATTACAATTCCCTGTCTTCAGCATATATCAAAACAAAGGGTGCTTGGGTTGACAAAGGATTTAATGAAGAAAGGAAAGCACTTCATTCTGATAAGAAATCCTCTTGACATATTGGTAAGTTGTCTTGCATCTTTATGAATTAAGAAAAAGCAAGAGGTCTTTCATTTGTTTCTCCTTTATTAAAAGGCTATTGCAGTGTATTGTTTGTTTCTCATATGCTCATGCAGTCTTGGTCTACTCTTCTGGTCACTGGCTGATGATTCTTGTATGTTACACCTGATTGTGTGTCCTTCAGCCATCCTTTGACAAGGTTGTCCCTCCATCTTTCTTTGAGTTGGGTTTGGCAGAGCTAGTTTGCATATACAATGAACTCAGTGAGATTGGAAAACCACCACCTGTTATTGATGCTGCAGAACTTCGGAAAGATCCTGAGGTATTGGAGCTTTTTGAATGTGCTTGATTCTTATTACTGAATAAAATATGAAAATAAGGTCACATTAGGTTCATTGGAATGAGAATAGGCCAAAAGATATACTTGCTTGTCACATATAGGGAAAGATTGTCCATTCCCATGATTGAGGGAATACTCCAAAGTGGAAAGGATCATACTAAGTGAGGTCAGCTACTTGGACCAACTAATACCATCATGGGTATTATTTTCATAGTTATAAATATTTGACAAAGTTTTGTATTGATTGTCAACCACCTAATACAATTTTCCTCTTTTATCTGGGCTTGAGAACAGCTATGTAATGATTTTCAACAAGCATTACTTAGGCATAGTTGTCATGGGTTTAATTGTCATGATAATAAAATATTTGTAGGTGAAGATAATAATTATGTCAAATAAATTAAAATAATACATATTAATTTATACCAAATATAAGAATAGAATGGAATAATGATTCTACTCCAGATCACACCAAACTTCCATTCTTTCAAAATTAATTCCATTGAATCAAATGTTACCTAATTTACAATTGTCTAATTTCAATATTGATATTTCTATTTAAACTTATTATCAATACTAAGTTGTAAAAAGTTTTTTATTGCTACAACCATGATCAATGATTTTAAATAGCTAACATCTTCATTGGTTCGATTAATGGCCTTGCAATTTGAATACTGTGGTTCTATCAGAGATTTATTACCACTGTTGCTCTAAAATTGTTGCAATACTGTTGCTGTAAGGCATTTTATGATGTCTATTAGTTGCTCTCTAGACCCTTGTTTGACTATGAAATCTCCTTGAGTTGTAATATTAGACATGGAAGCTTTTATTCTAAAAGCCACACATAACAATATTTTAGATCACAATACAATTTGAAATCTCACCTTGTCTTGTTCTTTCAGCATGATCTGGAAATAATTTTTTGTATAAATTTCTGTTAAGTTTTATGTTTTTCTTGATACATAACACTTATATGTCTATGCTGTATATCTCAATTCTATTTTTTTCTTGCATCAATTTGTGATCTTGTTAATTTTCAGGCTTTGCGGGGTCTTTGTAATGATTTGGAGATTCCTTTTCAACCTGCAATGCTCAGGTATGCAGAGTTTTCATTTTGCAAGCCCAGGCCTTGTGCTGCTCTTTCTTCTTGTCTTTCTTTTTCAATGTTTTCTTGTTGCCACCTCCTTATATTTGGAATTTTTTAAGACATTTAGTTATTGAAAATTTTGTCAGTACATTCATTAAGTTACAAATTTAGTTTATATAGATTATAGAAACTGTTCTCCTGCAACAATTTTTATGACATACAAGGGAAGTAACAACTTGAATTTCAAACTTTCCAGTTGGGAAGCAGGTCCAAAACCAATAGATGGCTTGTGGGCCCCTTGGTGGTATAATACTGTACATAAATCTACTGGTTTTAAGGAAGAAAGGAAGTACCCTCAGGTATGCAGTTGTTTTATGGTATACCTTCAGTTTAGTTCCTATTACAAGGAGTCCAGACTATTATTTCATTTGTGGTATGGAAACAAACTAACAATAATATCTTTTCATTGTTTGCACCATTGTCCATAACTAGTATAGCTTGATCTTATCATTGGATATAGGCTTGATTCTTTATAGCTATCCCTATGTTTTCTTTCCATGTAAAAGATTAAATCCCATAAAATGAAGACATAAAGTTTTTTTTTTTTTTAATTGGGTTTCTATCATTGATTGGGGGAAGATACTCTGATTGGAGTGGGGGAAAAAATCCTGGTTGAGTTCATTCTGTGTTGTTATTCCTTTTTCAGCCATTTCCCTTTCCTCTCTATGATTTATTGGAGCAAAGTCTACCCCTGTACAATATGCTTCGGCGCCATGTGAAGAAGAAGTCATCCCTTCTAAGCTCTCCTTTACCTACTCCCGATCTTCCAGTTCCTGCAAATGAGAAATTGCTTGCTTGGGTTGGTGATGAGATTGTGACACGTGAGAGTGCAAAGGTACTTAATTTACAACATCTTAAGGTGTCCTGTCACTTTCAGTAGAGTAAGGCATCTTATTTATGTGATTGAAGCCTACAATCTCATGATTTTTAATTGTTACTATGTGATCTATCAGGTTTCTGTATTTGATTCAGTTGTCCAAGGAGGGGACTCGGTTTGGGAGGGTCTTCGAGTATATAATGGAAAGATATTTAAGCTTGAGGAACATCTAGACAGGTAGTGGTACAGACTTGAGAATTTTAAAGTTTATGCCTGATGATGTCATTTTATTCAATAATGTATATGGCTGATTAAGTCATTCATTAACTAAACATGCATAGAATGAATGATTGATATAATATACTCTATAGATTAAATTAGTATTATTAAATCATGAACTGCAGGAAAGTTATTAGTATAATAACAGCTTTTTGCTAGCTGTGGTATTTTGTGATAGCTGCCATTGAAAAGAAGAAAATGGTAATGAATGCAGGGTACAGAAAGCAGAATTTATTTTACAGACCTTCGGAGTTTTAGCGTTCATTTTATTAATACTTCCTCTTATTTCCTCTTGTTTGTTTATTTATTTAATGAGTCAATGATCTTGGGTTCATTTCGTTAATGAGACTTGTGTTTAGAGTCTGCAATTTATGATGCATATGTATGATCTGCTTCTCTTTTACAACAAAGATGAGACAGTTATATTCCCCTCACCCCCCAATTTTCAGTGATT
This sequence comes from Sesbania bispinosa, assembly GCA_026901365.1. NCBI lineage: Eukaryota > Viridiplantae > Streptophyta > Magnoliopsida > Fabales > Fabaceae > Sesbania > Sesbania bispinosa. Next base: position 556,021 of record QLOH01000549.1, on the reverse strand, counting down.
AGCTCCCATAGCTTTGTTAGAAGAGGAAAAGTTTTCGTGGCAATGCGAACCTACGTGCACTTGGTTGGGGTGTATCTTATATATGTAAGGAGGTTTTATGGCATAATACCTGATTTGGAATATATGATTAGGCGATTGACTTATAGTTGGTATTAAGTTGATAAAATATGATGCACATTTTTCTAGAGAACTCTCAATTATCTAAATTGAATTAACTTGGTTAATCTCTAACATTTCTTGAATCTTGTCAGGATGTTTGATTCAGCAAAAGCTTTGGCCTTTGAAAATGTTCCAACTCGAGATGAGGTGAGTCTGAAGATGCTTTCTATTCATCTATCATGTATCACTCAGAATGCTACCTCATTTTATATCCTAATGGGTTCTATGTTTGATGTTACTGGATTTTACTAAAAAAACAAGTGCTAAATGCTGTTGTCTTTTGTCCTATTTAGTTCTTAATAGTGAATGTAATTGTAACATTTTGCAGATTAAGGAAGCTATTTTCAAAACTCTAATTAGGAATGGGATGCTTGACAATTCCCACATCCGACTTTCTCTAACTCGAGGAAAGAAGGTTTAATTATCTCACACTCTCTCATCATTTAGGTTAAGTTAATTCTTCATTGCTAATAATTTAAAATTTTATTTAATCCATCATTCACATGGAAATGGCCCACATTATAGGGTAGAAGCTATAGGGTTTGAAGTATAGGTTATATGTACAAAAGACCTCTGAACAGGTTTCTTATTTTTACACTGTGTTTATCATATTGACCTGAAATCTTAATGATGATATATAAAAGTACAAAGGGATGCATTAGAAACCTGTTGAATGAGAATTTTGCTGTGCCCATAGATAATAATCTGATTGTTATTGATTGATAAGATTGACCAAACTTTAACCCTGTTCTCTTAAGTAACCTTTTCTGCTGGTATGGCTTATCAATGAACCCTTGTAAATATGCAATAAGCTGAATGATCCTATGTTCACAAGTGGTGACTACATTTTAAACATTTGCAACCAAAGTTGTGAAACCATCAATCATATGTAATTCTACTGAAAAATCCATCTTTTACTGATTCTTTGTTATTTCTTTAGGTTACTGATTCTATATTATGTTCTTTAGGTTACTTCTGGGATGAGCCCAGCATTAAATCAGTATGGATGCACATTAATTGGTAACTTCCTATCCCTTCAAATAACAATGATATTGGTACCAAAGTAAGGTTATTTTGGTCAACCCGGTACCAAAGTATTTATATTCCTGAAGAATATACGTATACCAATGTTGGCATTACTTAGCAAGTTGAAAATCTTGGATTGACCAAACAAGATCTATTTCCATTTTTTCCGGGAATGATATTTGTGATTGTGGATCTATTATACAAAGTGATGAAGAAATAGAGGGAGGTGTGAATTATACAATCCAATCTAGGTGGATGAAATGGAAGAATGCTTCATGTGTTATTTGTGACTGAAAGGTCATAAGACTAATGATGCTTTATTTAAGGGAATGCTGGGCGGAAAAAGAGCACAAGTGTTACAATTTCAAATATGAGAATGTTGCACTGGATGAATGGTCATACGAAAAAAGATAAAATCAGAAATAAATATATTAGAAAGAATGTATGAGTGGCACCTGTTGAGAAAAATATGGTAGAATCATGCTTAAGAAGATTTGGACATACCAATAAAAGCCCCACTTAAAAGGGTTGATCAGATAGGGGATAACTCAATAATTAAAAGTAGAGGAAGACAAAGAAAAACTCTAAGTAGAACCCTTAAAAAGGATTTAGACTTAAATGGCTTCTCAAAGATTTGATTTTTACTTAAACCCAATTTTTTGGTTTTAAAACAATTATCTCTGCTGCCACACTTTGTTCATGTGACTTGACATAATAAATTGTCTAATTTAATTTTGATCAGGTGATATAGGTTAGAAGTCATGCTCTTTTAGGGATTTATGATATTTATATATGGTGGTTAATGGAGTCATTTAATAGACTTTGCATGCTAATAAAAGAAACAAGTTTAAGCTATTAAGTTTTAAACCTATTTTGGTTCTGAAAGAATGCCTCAGTTGTTTGTGGTGTTTTGCAAGATAATGTTTTCATTTGAGTTTAATTTTCTGTATAAGTTGCCTTAACTATTTCATGACTCAACAATGTGCTTTTAAAACGGATAGACAATATTATACTTAAATTGATCCTTCTTGAAATATGCAGTGCTTGCTGAAAGGAAGCCCCTTGTTTATGATAATGAGCGCGGTATAGTTCTTGTAACTGCTACAACACGCCGTAATTCACCAAATGTAAGTTTCTTGTTGTATATATTAAAAAGAAGAAGTTATTCTTTTAATAATCTATCTTTGAATTACTAGTGAATTTTCTGCCTCGTCAAATAATAGTTATTCAAACTTTTTGGTTATATCACCTAGGTAGTAATGTGATAGAAGCTAGTCTCCATACTGGTATTATAAGAACAAGTATAGAGCAGAGCTCTAATTTCAGTTACAAATACAGAGAAAATAGTACAGTGTAAGACTAAACAAAAAAGGCCTAAGCCACCCCAATTCCCATCAAAGCTTCAATAGCCCCCTTTGTTTCAGCTACACCCCTAATATTCCTTCAATGTCCCTTTGCTTCCCGCACCTCCTTCTCCAATGTCTTGCTGCTACCTGCCTATTTGGTTAGATTCCTAATAGACTTCTCCAAACACAATTTCTTTCCCTTTTCCTTCCCTGCATGTCTTCCTTCTCTGATCAACATGTTACTGTTTAAGAACTAGTGTTTGGACATGGATATGTGAAAAAAAGGTGTTCATTTGATTTCCTTCCAAAAGTTAATTTGTAATCATATGGAGCAAAGTGCTATCACTTACTACAGTGTCCCTTACCTTGTATGAGTCACCAGAAAGAGAAACATACAAGAGATATATTAATATTATGCTATCTTATGGGAGAATTTCTTTTGATCACTGTACCAATCTATATCACCAGTCTCATCGCCATCAGAGAAGAAAAAATTATTATCATCTATCTATTGGAGCCAGTATTAACATGGGCCCTATGTTCTTACAATTTTGTTTAGATGTTAGTGTTGTGTTCCTATATCTATAAGCATCCTTAGATCAGATAGAAGAGGGATTTATCAACTTCAGTGTAGATTAATAGCAAATGAGATTGATCTTTTTATTGTTTAACCCTCATGCTTCAGTGTATATAATTCTTCTGAAATTATTTCCTTTTCTTTGTTTTCTTTACCAGAATTTGGATTCAAAGATTCATCACAATAACCTCCTCAATAACATACTAGCAAAGGTAATTTTCTATTCTTCTCATGAGTTATTACATGTAGTGATTAATGCAAAATTGGTCAAGTTAAAAGTAGTATTATTGCTACTAGATTATACTGGAGCAAGGGTGGTTGTTAAGCTAATCATGACTTTAGACAGGTTAATCCTTCTTGGCTAGCAATATATATCAATCAATATTGTGGGAAATACTTTATATGAAAAAACATGAAATTTCTTTTTCTAACCATAGTGATTTGGGATTTTTTTCATGATTTACTATGTGCAGAAACACACATTGGTGATTTATTGCTAAAGGAGGGATTATAGTATATGAGAATTTAATTAACTGATGCAACCATGTAGAAACCCTAGTTTTTAACGTCTTTTCATTGCAGATATCCTGTCAGTTCTGAATAATATTCTTACAGCTTATAAAAAGAATGTCATTATTTGGTCTGGTGCAGATTGAAGGCAATAATGCCAAAGCAGATGATGCAGTCATGCTTGATAAAGATGGTTATGTATCTGAAACCAATGCAACAAACATAGTATGTCTTCAACTCAGCCTTAACTGTTAGAAAGTTCTTTGTTTTCTATTTTGCTAATTATATGCTAGGGTTTGCTGGGTATGGGAGATGGTTCTTGGATTGTAGGATTTTCCTTATGCAGCAGGAGTTTGCTAACAAGTAGCAACTGACAATGGTAGGCTGCATTTACATTTCAACTCATATTTTGCTCTACTTTGTGCAGTTTATAGTTAAAAAGGGCCGTGTTTTGACACCACATGCTGATTACTGTCTTCCTGGGATTACTCGAGCAACTGTAAGTTGCCTAGATTTACTCTGTTTTCATACCAATTTATAAGCATGTTTGGTATCACACCTACACTTAACACAGTACAGAGTAGCATATGCATACATAAGGGTGTATAGCATATTTTCATGAGTTTCCAAACATATACCCTGTTCTATTTCTTTAATATAATAGTATCAACTAACAAAGGTGCAATTGAAGTAAAATAATAAACATATAATGATAAATTTTCAATATGTAAATTAACATCTGGTTAAACTGAGAATTTGGAAATGAAAAGTATTAAAGGTGTTAAACAATATGATGTCCTTTAATGGTAGTAAACCACTTAAATATAGGTATAATATGAAAAATTGTGCATCCTTCTTTCAAAATGCCATATCATTTAGAAGTATTGTATCAGATATGGTTGAACGCCATTATAACTTATAAGATGGCTCCCAAACACTAATTTTAACTATTAGTAGTACCCCATATTCAGCATCTCATCTTATTTACCAGTAAAGGCACTGCTTTGTTGGCATGGAACACATTTTTGAAGAAAGGGGAGTAGATAAATATAAAAGATTAACTTTAATATTTCCTTGAGCATGTGCCAAATTCCTTTTCTCTCATTAAGAATTTAAATTATGTTTTATTATTCTATTCTGGCACACTGACAGAACTGAGCTGTTTCACTATTTAAGGTAATGGATCTTGTGGTGAAGGAGCAGTTTATCTTAGAAGAGCGGAGAATCAGCCTGTCAGAAGTGCATACCGCAGATGAGGTTCACCTAAAATATCTACTATCAAAAAATCTGCTGAGAGTTTTTCTGAATTTGCTTGTTTTCTTTTTTTACATTAAATAGTTTGCTGGTTGACTTATGGAAATGAGGGATACACAACCAACTAAGTTATATTTCTTTGTTGGACCACATAGTGAGATGTCATAGCACAAAGATTGCATTTATTATGGGACTGAATTTCATTGAAAATTATATGTTAATACCGTACTCCCATCATATTGACCTAATTAATTGCTTCTTGATTTTATTATTGTATCTAGGAATGCCTGGTAAAATTTAAGTTCACTCCAATATAGGACTTTGTTGTTTTATCTCCGTTGCATGGTCATAATACAAATATATTTAGAATCTGAGACTCTTGCTTTTTGCACTGAATAGCCTTACTAATATGTTAAAAGTTCTTCCAAAGCCTTAAATTCAATATGTTCTGTTTCTCTCTTTTGGTCACTTTGTCTCTCTTTCTCTCTCTTTGCCACTTTTCATTTTCCCTCTCCCTTGGTTGGAATATTCAAATTTTTGTTTGAGATATAACTAGAAGGTTGCCTTGCAGATGTGGACAACAGGAACGATGGGAGAACTAAGCCCAGTAAGTGCCTTATCCCTTCTGACATGATAGATTACTCAGCTTGGGTTTTCTGTTCCTCCTAGTTTTCTCAAGGGTTATCTGCCTCATTTAGAATATTGATCAAATCCTTTCCTTATCAATTTCACAAAGGGTTGTCATAATTGAATAGAATACCGATTGGTAATATATATACCATAATGATGAGCAACCTCAGTGTATAGTCAGCTCCATCATTTTGATGTGTCTTTTTACTAGCAACTATAGCAAGTCTCAGAGCCAATTAATTAGCCTAGATAATATAAGCACTAAGTACATTGGTTAAAATAAAAGGTGAATACATTAGTGGAATTGAGCTTTAATTATTACTTGAAAAATCAATATATGAATATCAATGGTGCACTTAATGGTGAAAAAGCTTTAACCTCTTGAGAACTTGAACTCTTCATAGACTTGATCTAAAATGAAATGTAAATGCTCTATTCTACTTGTCCAACTCAGAATCTTGTTGATAAAATTCTCAGCAATCCTTGGCTTTCAATTAGTTGTTTATCTGACTTGTTTGAATTCTTACCCGCGTTATTAGCACAATGACAAAGAAATTTTAGCCATTTAGTTGATAGTTATTTACATTCTTGGATATCACCTCCAGGTAGTGAAGGTTGATGGACGCACAATTGGCAATGGAGAAGTAGGGCCAATAACTAGAAAATTGCAAGCTGCTTATAAAAAGTTGACAGAACAGTCTGGTGTACCAATACAGAGCTACCTCCAGTCTTGAAAGGTGTACAATCATTTTTCTTGTGCTCTTCTTAGCAACTTCTGTACTTTCACTTGCCATAATTTTTGCACTTAATTTCCATAATCCTAATCTTTTTTGCTTTTATAATTTCTTTAAGTTTTCAGTTGGAATTGGAAGTGAGTGAAAATTGCTGGTGTGTCACCACTCAAAGTTACCACTTACCAATCCTAGCTTTTTTTCATTGATAATAAAAATGTATTACTTTATGTTCTACCTTTCGGTCCCAAATAAATATAAAAATAAAATTATTTGTTTGTAAATGTAATTTAAAATATAACTAACATTCTTCTCACTTTTTGTACTCGAGTCCTAATATAGAAGGCTCCCTATCTTCCTAGTATGTTGTGTGTGTCTATCTAGATGTAGCATCTTTGTCCTTTTTTTTTCAAATTTTAGATGTGAAAAATAAATAAGAATAGATTAAGGGTCCGTTTGGTTTACAGTTGAGTAGAATTGATTCTAGAAATGAATGGTTGAGATGGATGATGCACGCTTTACGAAGTACGTTGGACGGAAGTGATTTAAAATCAATTCTGCAGAATTGATTCTGGATGGTTTAAAATTTAAACCAAACGGGCACTAAATCTCATGTTTGATTTTCATTACCGCCTCTTTCTTCTTCGCAGTGTATTATATTACCTTTTTTCAAAATCACAGACCAAACAATAAACATTACAGTGTGAGTAATAAAGTTGCAGGTTGAGGGGCATAAGTTAAAAACTTATAAAAGTTAATTTTTATTACTCAATCTATAATATTAGAGTAAATTACTTTAACATTCTCTCTATTTTATACTTCTAACCCAAAACTCTCTTTATTTTAAAAACCTATCCAAAACCCCAATTAACCAAACCTTGTTAGGAATATTCCGTTACATTTTTTATTGTTTGTCATTTTTCTTTTAAATCTAAGATTACTCTTTGTTTAGGTTTTAGAATAGAGGAGGTTTTGTGCTGAATAGCAAACTTTACCAATAGGATATATCTACTTGAAGAAATATTATGACATGCATATTTCAGTTTGATTAGGTAAATGCAAAAAATGATCTAAAATGATAGCTGAACTACCCCAGATCGAGTTCGCGAGTTTTCAGGTTTAGCTGGCTGAGTTGAGCAAGTTAACGATTAGATAAAAAATTAAACAGAATCAAACACCCTCAATATCTGCATGCAATTTTTTTCATCCTCCCACTTGGAAGGATACAAGATGGTAACCATAAGATGATATAATATTATTTGATTCCACTTTTCATCAAATATAGCCGTAAATCAAACAGCACTTTGACTCAATCTACTGTCGCCTTGTGCTATTTTATGTTTCATTATCGACTAAGGTACAAAGATGCTCACTCATATTTCCTATTTGACATAATATATCAATCAATAGTTCGACAATTTGTAAACCCATCGACGACGAGGAGTGTCTCATGCGTTGCGGACCAACATTTGCAATATATACTGACCATCACTTTGGTTTCTTTCCTTCAATTATTTCCCTCTTTTTATACCATTTCCTGTTTAAAGCAAGAGAGGTGATAATTCTCATTGTAAATATTAGTGACTCTACATCTTTTTGCTCTCAATACTGTTCGATCAAAGAAAGGAGGATTTGTCAATTATGGAGCAAGACAATATCTCGTATCTTATAAGTTGCAAGTTCAAACTCCCACCCGCATCTAAAAGTAAATGTAAGTACTTCTATAAGTGTTATTTGAGCCTTGAGGCTTTCTTTGCCTTGTACTGTGACACCATTTTCTTACTCTAATTTTTTTTTTTATCAACATTAAAGGAAGTCACCCTCTCCATTGTTCTCTTCTCGATCAATACACTATTTCTTAATACTCTTCCCTCAACCTCAACTGTATCCTACATGTTGCAAGGACTATTCTTACTGCGCGCATCTCTCTTTTTATCTGTTTTATATTAAGTTTTTATGGTAGAGGTGCAAATAAATCCAATCCAAGCCTAATTTTTATGTCTTGGCATGAGTGGCACTTACCTATATATACTTTTGCTTCAACCAGACTGTTCCTTTTTGAACTTAATTTGAAATAATAATGCAAGAGAGAGAGAGGGTTGGAAGTTGGAATCTATGACCGCCATATTCCCCACAAGAGAACAAGGAGGTAAAAACAAAGAGGTGTTCAGAGTTGGAATCTTCCAAACATAAACCCAGGATCAGCTTCAACTTCTTCAACAACAACAACCCATGAATTATATTATAATCTCAGCTACACAAGCGTGGTAGACCCATTCATGTGATATCTGACATTTAAACAAGGGTGAAGTGTTTTAAATATATTAAATCCAAATTTTGGTATAAAGATTTGAAGTCGATCTTATTACTTTCTGAAATATATAAAAATTACATTTTTCATCATTAAAATATGAAAAAAAATCTAATTTAAAAGATAAAAAATCATTCAATTGAGTGTTTAAAAAATTTTTAACATCAAATTAGTCCCTAAAAATGATAAATTGAATGATTTTTATATTTTTCAAGGACAAAAATATAATTTTCATTTTTTAAAGGACCAAATTCAACAAATTAAAATGAGAGTTAGCTCATTTTAAATACCAATTAATGAAATCAATAAATATATAGATACTTAAAGATTTCTTATTTAAAAAAATTAAATTTACTCTAATTAAAAAATTATTTTAATAATAATTTATAATTATCCTCTTATGTTAAATATTGATTAAAGAAACTTAAGTATTAGACTAGATGAAAATACTCATAGGATTGCTATTGTGGTATAGACAGCTGCAATTTCTGTTCCGGCCAGGATACTGTGACTACTGTCAGGTATAATAGGATTTTCTATATGTATATAAGGATCATCTAGTATTTTAATGTTTTTCTTGTAACAATAACTTCCTACAGAAAGTGGACTAATGCAACATTATGGAGAGGGTATTTATACTTTGTGGGATTTTACTTTTTACAACAAATTAGGAGTCGTAGCAGAATTCACTTTTTCTGTAACTTTTCTCTGTAAAATGGCAACTTTTGGCTACCTTTGTTGGTTTGTGTGGTACTGCTAGTTGAAAGAAACACATATTTAAATACTTACTCATTGATAGTTGAAGTATTGTATTGAGGATATCCTTATAAAATCACAAAGTATTCTATGAATCTATGCTATTTACTGTTTTGGATTTGACCCAGGGGAGGGGAATTTTCACTCAATGGGGAACAGAACAAGGTTTTAAATTTAAGAAAACATTATAGACTGAGATCATGGTAGTTGAATGGCAGCTACTTAAAAATCACACCACTCAAGCAATCATCATGCTAACTCAAATCTCTGATGCATACAAAAAGTTTGAGTACAAAATTAAGTAAATCAATCAAGGGGGAAACTTTTCACCTAGACAAGTTACTCTATTTGTTGGCTAAAATCACTCAATAACCCTTCTCCATTAAATAAGTTAACCACAAAATTTAGTAATAGATTAGTTTGCATCTGTAACTTTATCTTTTCATTCTGCTCTTGGAGAACCCCACCACCACAAATCCAAGTTTCCTTTTCTTCTTTTACATAGGGATTCGAGTTGAGCATAGTACAACTTTATGGGGGCCATTGTTTTACCTTCAATGTGCTAATCATTTGCAATTTTTTATTAGTTATAAAATAATTATAGACTCAGAAAGTAAAGTAAGAATTCCATCATTTAATACATACACGTACACTCAAACACATGCATCTTTAGGTTCCTGGATTCAGTTCAGTAATCTTGATAATGATGATAAGAGGGACCATTTTTTTTTTTGTGTGAAACTTATAGTATGTTTTGTTTTACTCGAAAAACGTTACAAACATGAATTTTCAATATCATTGGATGGATTCAAATGGACTAGATTTACGTTTATAACGTGATTTTGATTGTAATCCAATATGCTTTTAATGTGTAGAGAAGGGTTATTAGCTCTTTTGAAATTGTGTTGTTGTGCCTTTGTAGGAAACAAATCCTCTCCAGTTACTGGAAACCTCTGCGATCAGAGAAAAAGAATAAACACATGTGTGATTTTGTGATGTAATCCAAATAGTGCTTTTAATGTGCAGAGAAGGGTTATTAGCCTTTTGAAATTGTGTTGTGCTTTGCTAGGAACAAATCCTCCAGTTACTGGAAACCTCCGTACAGAGAAAAAGAAATAAAACACATGTGTGGGGCCCACACATGTGGTTTATTTCTTTTTCTCTGATACCGGAGGTGGTTCCAGTACTGGAGAGAAAACTTTGCCCGCTTTGCTGGCAATATAATCCCCTCCAGTTTTGGAGGGGTTTTGATAAGAGGGGGAAATGAAAGTGTGGGCCCCTACAGTGGACTACACGTGGACCCACCATGACCAACAAAAATTTCATTTCTTCTGCTCTCTCTTTTCATGACACCAACCGGTAATCGGAGGGGATCCTTATCCGCTCACACAGCCTTCCCCTGCAATGCCAATTCTATTAGTACAGACTTAGAGTAGATGTGTCTCCTTGACAATTAGACCTTTTTGCTACAGGTCCACCCAGACATGATGCAAAACTTGATTATGGATGTTCTTTTTTTTTAATCAAATTTTACAGTAGAGAAGCTCAGTTTATACTCACAGTGCAGTTTGATAATTTTGAAAATCATAGAATCAATTTAAAGGTGATGAATTCTTAAACTCTTGAGCCTCTTCATTCCTTGCATTAGTATCTAATGGCATACAGGTCAGTGATAAATATTAAGTTTATTTTTTTGGGTGTTTCAAACATTGTCAAGAGACAAGAGTCAAGATCCATTAGGGACGTTTTTTGGTTTTGTTGTTAGTTGGCTTAACTTTATTAAATTATGACAATTTGCAACCAAATAAAAGAGAACAAAATGGACTATTAAGTATGTGACAATAGCCAAAATCTTTGGCTCTCATTTTCATTCAATGTTATTTTGAGTAATTCAATTCTCAATTTCGGCTTGACAATATGGCTCATGGTTGAGGTAGACAATACCTACCAATTTCAAAGCAAGGTAGGCAGAATAGACCAAGAACTTGGATATGTCTCGCAAGCACAACATACCACAACCTTCTCCACCCAACCCCAGAGAAAGAAAGAAAAAAGAGAGAGAGAGATCAGAAGGAGCTAGCTAGCTAAAAGACTACATAAGAAGGAATATAAACCAAAAAATTCCTCCAAGGAGCCCACAGCAAGGCACCCATCAATAGATTAACATAGGATGAAGAAGTAACAGATGTTGCAATAATTAGGTAGGTACATCTTACAAGAGGAAAAAAAGATAATCCTCCATGAATAAGGTCATGAGGTTAAAAAACCAGATGGGGTAAATTTGGTATCTTAATTCAGCTTGCCTCTTGTTGAATCCTATCCAGCATCTGGTACACAGCTGCAGATATATCATCCACTGATCCCAACTTGCAATCATCTTCTACCTACAACAAAATTTTCATCAATACATTTTCACTTTAAGCTTTTACAAACTCTCCAGAGGCAGAGGCTGCTATGCTAACTAAAATTGCCTAAAAATGAAAGTCAAAGACAAAAAACAAACCTTAACACTGAGAGAGTAGAGGACAGTTTCACCAGTGGTGGTAACATTTAGGTGCAAAATTGTGAGGCGCATGCTATGCAAACCAGTGACCATTTTCAAGAGCTGTTTTGGCCTCTTCTTAGATCTTATTTTGAGATTTGCATGGCTTTCCACCATTGTCACTTCTATATCAGCAATGCCAGATTGAACCCCACCTACATGTTCACCAATGGCTCCAGAATTATCACTGCTACTAGCATTTGTTGAATACTAGGAGGAAGGAGAAAAACTCAGAAAAGGGCATGCTTGGTGCTGCAACACCAGCATCAGGTTTCCCTTCTACTTCTTTCTGAGCACCAAGAAAGTGCAGCCTCTGCTCAAGCTCTTTAAACAAAGTTTAATAGCCCCTCCAATTATAGAAGCTTGATCACCCTGCATTCACTAACTAAATTCAGCAAAAACAAAAATGCAGAACTAGAACAGTATAAGTGTAGACAGACCCATCATTAAAAATTAAAACTTTTTTTATTTTGGTTTGGTTTGGAGCAAGAAATAAATAAATAACAAAGTACCCTTTGGATATAAGAGTCTGGCATTAGAGTCCGAAGAACAGAAAGATACTCATTCATCTGTTTTCTTCTATTTCTCTCCACAGCAATGTGAGTCATTCTTTGATTCTCAATTTCTTCCTTCTTCTTTCTGCTTTTGGCTCTGCGCCTCTTAGGACGAGTTGGGGTATCTAAGTTTGTGTGTTGTTGGGGTCTTGAAGATCATTATTGAAGTGGGGTTGTAACATTGATGAGGTATTCCAATCTCCATAAGGATAATTCTCTGTTTGGTTGTCTAGAAAAGTGATAGATCCTTGATCTTCTTCTTTTTCAAGGTTGAGGTCTTCATAGCTCCAATTTCCAGCTAGCAAGTTTGCAGTTGTAGAAGTCTTTGAGTCCATAGCCAAAAGGGTCTTGTGTTTGAGGATATACCACTGCTTCAAGTGCCATGGCTCTCTCTCTATCTCTCTCTCCCTCAGGCAAACACATAACAAACAACAATTTTAAGCCCTTAGAGGAAGGAAATTAAAAGAAGAAAAAAGTGTTGGGTCCTCTTTGGGGAGAGTTTTTGGTCTTATAAAGGCCTTGAAGATACAAGAAAGAATTGGACAGTGATTTGCACGTGAAATAGAATTGAATCTAAACAGAGGAACGTTATACAGTTAAAAAATAAAAAAATAAAGATGTAATTTGTCAAGATTGAACGATGGTGGTTAGATAAAATCAAAGTAATAGTGATCATACGAATTATTTAGTGTTCTTCATTTGTATATATTAGTTTTAGTTTAGGCAAACAAAATCATAAGAAAAAAACAATACTTATTTATCCAAGTGACATAGGATTTTGTTTTACATAATAAGGTTTGGAATCAAGTATATATGGTAAATGAAAAAAAAAAATAGGTGTTTAAAGAGTTATGCCCCTTAAACCAATTAATTACTTGATTCAAGATTAATTGGGATGTAATGTGTGATCATTAAATGGAATACATTGTAATTCTTTCCGTAGTCATAAAATTATCCCATTGAGTCATTGACAAACATAAAGTTATATTGTGCCTAAACACATCGTGGATTAAATATCTATTAGTTCCGTTCAGAATAATTTATCACCAATTAATTACAGGTACTGTTTCAATTTATATAATTACCGGTTTTTGATTTCAAACTCAATTTATGTAACTGCGTTAGATACTCATAGAAAGTAGATACTCATAGAAAGAGTTTTGTCACTCATTAAAATTCTACTCGATTTCGAACATGATTTTATCTTCCGTAATACATGTGATTTAAAAAATTATCTTTATTTCTATACTTAAGAGTACCTTCTCCTATTATCTATCAACACAAAAAATAAATCCAACTACTAATTGAATTTGATTAAATTACTTTTTAAGATTTCAAGTAATATGTATGTTATATGTTGAGCTTTAATGGTATCATCATAAATAAAGAAAGATTAAAAAATTAAAAAAGCTAACATTAGCGTTTAGATGTAGATTAATTGAATGAATAGAAAGGAAATGACAAATCAAGATGGGTTGAAAAAAACAAAAATGCAATGAAATAAAGTTTTATTACTTAAATGACAAAATATAGAAGGGAAACTATTGTGATCCTAATTGAGAACTTTGTATGATGTTATAATTTTTATAATCCCTTATTCTTTTTTTTATACATAATTAAATTCCCTATTCCATATATATATATATATCATCTGTAATTTTAATTATTTTTAAATTTTAAAAATATCATGCAATATACAAACTACCTTAATTAAGCCAAACTTCATTTTAGTTTCTTCCTTCCTATTTAATTTTAAACTTTCAAATAAGAAATTTTGTCCATATTCTCTTTATTCTTTTTTCCATTTCTATCTATCGTACTATCTATTATTCAAACACGAAGTTTAAGAAAATTAAACAATACGTCGGTAAAAGAAGGGATGATGGCAGGAATGTGGTGTGTAAGTAGTTGCATATGAATTGAACTTGTAATTATAAACAACAATATACTCAGCACTTTTAATTTGCAACACTTGCAGTCATGTCTGTATTTGTATATGAAAATGACGTGTGGAAAAACATAATGAGTTCACTTCCCTAATACACGCAAAAATGTTGGCATATATGATTGGCTTCAAAATCCACTTGTAATTCTTTATTTGTAAATAATTTAATTATTAAGATTCATTAGTGTATTTATTTCATTGATGCTAGCTTGTGACATATATATATTTTAATCTTGAAATGAAATTATTCATCTCATCCTAAATTTCTTTCAAAACAAAATATATGGGCATTCATGAATCATGAAGTTTAACAAGAACCCAAAAACCAAAAAAAAAAAAAAAAAATATGTCCTTCCAACAAACAAGCTCGGATATTCTAGGACTCATCACATACAGTCATACAAAGTTAAAATTGATGTAAGCATGCTTGACATAAAAATGGACCGAAATATTATGTTAAACCTTGTCGTCTTTTTTTTTTCTTTATATATATATATATATATATATATATATTAATGCGAACACATTGTTTAATATAATATCAAGGAGACATTAATTTGGTGAGTTTTGTGTGCGTTTTTATAATGACAAAATAAGAATTTCAAACAAAATTATTTACAAATTATTCTCTCGACATTAGTAATATAAGTCATGTATATATATACAATTCCTCGATATATTAAATGGGGGTATGTCTACCTCATAAACACGTGGTTATAAATTGATTGAGAATCTTTAGTTGAACTCAAGCTACAACTTTATGATATAAATATTCAATACATCTAAAAATGCTATAATTAATTTAATTATAATAAACTAATAATTAATCCTTCCATCCATATGTAGGCTACTATTAGATAAATGGTTGTTATATTATGCATGCACACCAAATTAACATAAGCGTCCATAATCTATAAATAAAAAAAATCACATATCCATGTACATTAGATTTAATATTGAATATTCAAATTAAATGATTGGCTATTTTATATATACAAGTAATTAAAATGTATAATTAATTATAAACGTAAATTAACTCTGACAAATAGTACCAAGAAACCAATCGACGAAGCAATATATGCATAGAAAGAATTAAGGTCTGAAAAAATCAACTTGTTGGAAATAGATGTGTTTTTGTAGGGCAACAAAGGATATGGAAGATTGAGAAAGAGGGTTTGTCTACGGTGGATCATGGTTCACATGGTCCAAAATGTAAAAATATAATTTAAATCCTTAATCATCAAATTCAATGCTCATTTTATTAATGATTAATATTAAAATAATTTCAAGTTACTTTTATGAAATATCATTTGAAAATAATAAAAACTCAATTCAATATTAATATGTAATGTAAAATTTTGTCCTTTAACTTTATATTGAATATATCATCAACAAAATTAGCATAGATTGTATTGTAACTTCATATTTTCCCTTAAATTAAACTCAAATAGTCATATAAAGATTATTTAATAAAAAATAAAATTATTCATTCACCTTTTATAAGAAAAAAAAAATAAAAACTAGATTAAATGGACCAAATTTTATTTGGTTCACTGTAGAATCGTCCTGAGAAAGAAAGAGTACTTTGAATTTTGAAAGACCAGATATTAATTATTGCTACCAAAGCATGAGTGTCAAAATGTTACTACTAACAGGGAAACTAATGTAAAGTTTACGCAGAGAAACATAACACACCAATAATAGTTATGGCATCTTAAGTGATCTATGACACTTGCCAATTATTGTCGTCATAATTAGTACTTTACCATCATTGTTCCTTCTCCTGCTTCACTTTATTTTATATCAAAACTTTCTATTTATTAATTTCTTATTCAATATTCATATATAAGGCACCAACAACATCATATCTATAAAAATTTGGTTGATTAATTCCTTTTGTTTTGTTATATAAGGGTTTTTTATATGTGAGGCTAATTAATAATATGTATTGATATTTTTTATGAAGAAAATAATATTGATACTGAAACCCTAATATTGCAGCTCAGCTTCAAGAAATTAACTTTATTCATAAATTAATTATATATAGAAACACTATTGCAGCTAGCTATTAAGAACCAACAAAGTCTAACACAGTTGGCAAATAGCTGGTCCCTTAAGCATTTTGAGAGGGGTTTGATCTCTGACAATATATATGGAAAAGAATTTGTTGGGAGAGATAAAGTTCGCCACTTCGGTGATCTCTACGCTTCGAAGGGATTAATCTCTAGCTATCGGCTGGGGATATCTTTGGTTCACACTAAAAAAAAGCTAGCTATTAGGAGTATTTGAGTTAACTAAAAAAATAATTAAATTGAATAATCATTAAACTTGGGTTAATTGTTCGAACGTATATACTATTTATTACACATATAATTGGAAAAATAACTGTTGAAAGCCACAGATCATTTAAATTAAATGAAAGAAAGTGCAATAACAGTGAGTCAGTCCCTTTTCTTACTACTTATTGTGTTACAGGAAAAAGGAGACCTAATAGTAATACTGATGTAAGGTGCAACGTGATGATATATTGAGCATAAACATAAACATAAGAAGAAGTGATATTTAAATTTCCCACAAAAAAATAATGAAAACTAGAGAAAAGATCGATATTGTGATTTGTGAATTAATTGTGAGGGAAGTTCTATGGCAAAAAGGTTATATCTCCTCACTATTCAATGTAGCTTTTGATCCGATAGTAAACAATATATAATTCGAGAGTTTTTTCAAAGCTATATATATATATATATATATATATATATAAAGGTTAACAATTTTGTTGAGAGAGAGGCATCATGCATGCTTCCAACGTCAGAAATTTGCAGAGAAACCATGTGCATGCAATAAGCAACCAAAGCTTCCAATCTAATAGGGAAGGGATACCTATATCTTGGGGCTTTTTGCTTTTTTAATTTCTTGGGTTAAATACAACCTTTAACCTAGCTACCAGGCTAAAACAAATTAATAATTAGTCAAGTTGGAATTTCGTAACACTTAAAAACAATATAGTTTAAAAACATTTACAAGAGTTGAATTATTTGGATAGTAAACATAATATAAAACAGGTAAACCCGAAACATGTCAATATATAGAGGCAATTAATTAGCTATATATATTTCAAAGTTAGAAGAAAAAAATTGCCACCACGTACCAGACCAAGTTAATTATAATTAATTTGCGCGGTTAATTAATATTGGCCAACCTATGTAGAACCATTAAAAGAAATATTAGACCAAACTGGCACTCGATTTGAATTATTCAAAAGTATAGTCACATAATAGATACGTTGAAAATGAACACTGCTAATTAACAATTAATTTCCACCAATTGGATTAACCCATGCATCTCTGTTTAATTATTTTGTCTCATACGTACAATAGCGATTAATTACTATATAATTAATACATTAATATATGATACACATAAGCATCTTGTCAGTTGTTATCACAATTAGTACATTGATCATGTGGTTAAGATGCTTCTAATTAACGGAGGGTAGTATAGTAGTACTGTAGCAAACAAGAAATTAGGCAACCATGTCATTTTTATTTTCTCATTTTAGTGGGGGCCTCCTATTCATGTAGTGTAGAATAATTAATTACTATATATTAAATAGTTATTAATATATAACTATTAGTAGAGAGTACAGTGTGGCTTTTTGTGATTGTTTTTATGCATAAAAACAACAATAGGAGCATATATATGTGATGTATATATAAATGTGACTGCTTATGCATGTGTGAGGTTTGAACTGTGAAGCCGTATCTTCACAAAAATCAGAAAATAAATAAGTAATTAAAGCTGCGATGTTGAAATTTACTTAATTACTTTTGACTAGTGAGGTGATCTATCTAGCTACAGCCACCCGGGTAGATACAAAGAACTAATTCTTTTAATTGTTTTGCAGCTCACTCATGCCGCAATATCAACATTAAATAACCAATTATATATTAATATGAAATTAAGTTCATGTTAAAACGCAAATTAAATAAAAAGACATTGAATCATTTTTTTCGGAATCTAATATATATAGGTCTAGCTACCTGCTTTTTAGAGTGTGCGTGTGTGTATATATATATGGCCAATAATTAATGAATAAATTAATATGTAGGGTTATATAATCTACATATATTAATCCATGTATTAATTAATATATATCATCACATTGTTAGATCGAGTAGAACATATATACGAATAAATTAGTGGATTTTTTTTAGCTAGTAGCCATGCTTGTCGTTTTGTATAGAAGGTGCATGATGGGGAATTAATTCGTGTTTGAAATTAAAGAAGCTGAAATAATGGATAAATATATATGAAGTGGCGCCATTGCTGGCGATGTAAGTAATTGACCATAAAATGGATAATTCAAACCCTCACTTCAACATTATCAATTAATTAACATTAATTATTATTGATTTAACTTGTGTATTATGCATGAAATTAAATTCCAATGTGCAAATCCAAAGTCAACACATAACACCGTAGAATGAGATTGTAAAGACAACCCATGTATGTACATATATAAGACATGTAATTAGTCTACATTGAATTACTTGAGTAACATTAATATTTGTAGCTTGGTAGGGAAAAATCTAGCATATATATATGATTAGCGGTACCATGAGAGCAAGCACCGTCCGTTAGAAATTCAACCCAAGGATCAAAGAAATGGATATTGATTAGGTAAATCTACACACTAAATTACAACCATTATTAATTAAAAGTGGATGTAGTTAGGGCTATGAAAGATTGTTTAGGTATTAGGCCGGTTGATTTAAGGCCGAAGGAGACTTGGTTTATTACAAGTCAATTTATATGGTGGTGGTTTATACACATATATAAACTTCATTGGACATGTATATATTAATTATTTCTTTAATTTAATTTGGGACAAAACTGCAATTTCAAGCAAAGCAATAACCAATTAGGTTTTGCATATGCACAAAAGTTAATTTTGATGCATGTTGGGCGGTTACCACACACACAGATGCTCAAGTCTTGGTTTTGTTAACGACTTAGGGTTCAATTGGGATATTTATGATGTGTTGTGTTCAATTTAGCAAATGCATGCATGCCGCGTCTACGACGAGTGGAATGGGTCAGACATATCATCAAATTAATTTTGGTTTGGTTAAATCAAATCATATATATATATATATATTTTGTCTACGGTGGACCATGGTTTTTGTGGTCTAAAATGTGGAAATATAGTAATTTAATTTTCTAATCACCAAATTTAACTCTCATTTTATTAATAATTGATATTAAAATAGTTTCTAGTTGTTTTTATGAAATATTACTCGAGAATAATAATTCAAATCTATATTACCATATAATGTAAAATTTTATCTTTTAACTTTAAATTGATATATCTTTAACGAAATTAGCATAATTTGTATTGTAAATCCATATTTTTTCTTAAATTAAACTCAAATACTCATATAAAGACTATTTAATAAAAAATAAAATTATCTATTCACCTTTTGTAAGTAAAAAATTGTAAACTAAACTAGGTAGACCAAATTTTATTTGGTGCACCCTAGAATCGTCCGGACACATTGGCTGTATCTAGCTAAAGATACCGGAAAAATTTGTCTGCATAGGGCTAGCTATAAATGTTTGGATGGAAACAAAACAAATTAAGTGATGAGGTTTAATTTCAAGGATTAAGATTTTGTTGTTGCCGAAGAACGACGAAACACATGCCTCATGGTCTACTTTGGGCTTTGTCCCTTATGCATGACATCCTATATGTATTATAATTGCATGCATGGTGATTTATATATAAATTAACTTATCATCTATATTTAATCATCAATTACTCCAATTTATCCTAGTGTATAACAGCTCATCCTTATGTCAGGCTTATGAGTGAAATTGTAACCGTTTCATCAATTTATATAAAATAAATGAATGTCAAATATACCAAAAAGAAGTATGTTGATGAGTTAAACCAAAACTATATTATTATACTAGAATTCAACTTATAACATATTTGATTTATCCTAAAATATCATTGGCTCGGAACGTGATTTTAATATGATTCAAAACACACTTTTATAATTAAGATAATTAAAGTATTTATTAAAAACTATATTAATTTTTTATAAATTTCTATTATATTTTAATTAAATATAAATGAAAAAATATATAATTTAAAACTTTAGTCACGTGGTATTATAATATGATTTTATATAAAACTTTTATTATCTTACATATAGACAATAAATTTTTTTGCATATTGAGTTTAATTTATATATGGCAAGTCGGGCATGAGTGCGTGAATATGGCCCCGTTTGGAAATACAACTTATTTAAATACTTATAACTTAAGCTCTTAATTAATAAGCACTTAATGAATAAGCTCTTAAAAAAATTGATGAAAATTGAAGAAGATGCAGTGTACTTAAATTCTCCATAAGCTATTCTATAACCTATTCTCAGGAGCTTATTGAAATAAGCTGAAAATAGCTTATAAGCATGTCATAAGCTCTTTTCAGAAGTTTATCCAAACAGTTATATAAGTGTTTATGTCATAAAATAAGCTCAAATAAGTTCTTCCAAACAGCACCTAAGTCTGTTGAGAGCTTGGATGTAGCTTCGGTGGTTTGGTGATTGATCAACACCATGTATATATAATAGAAAGTTTTACATGTAAAGACACTCTCACGCTTAAGTTAAGAAATTAAAAACCCTAACACAGTATGTAACACACTAATAAATATTTAGTGTCTATCTAACATCTAACATCTATTTATAAGACGTATATGCAAGTGACTCATTGTTTCACTACGAAAGCCCTAATATTTATTTTTATTATTTTCTTTAGCATTAAAATAAATTTCATCATTTAAATTTATAGCTTTTTCATTATCTTTTATATTTACTAAAATATTCATTTAGTCCATAAGATGCTTGTTAGTTTAATATCGAAATTGAAATATAAGAACAACTAAAATAAATGTAAAAAAATAATTAGATCATCAATAAAATTATTTTTAAAAGTCTTCGAAAAAATAAAATATAAATATTCTTTGTGTTATAATTTATTTTTATTAAATTTCAAATATTTTTACCAATAAATTAATTTTTAAATTTTTTTAAATTAATATTTTATATTTCAGTAAAAATACCCATATAAATCACGCGAATACCTTGCTAGTTTAACTTCAAAATTCAGACAAAGAAAACTAAACAACGTAAAAAAGATATATAACACAAATTAATGAAATTATCATTAAAATAATTTGATTTTAATGAAACTAGTTTTATATTTTTAAAAACTGAAAATTTCAAATATCTATTTTTTTATATTTTAATGTTTTGTCTTTTAATTAATAAAAGTACCTGTGCAATATATATCAAAATACTTTATAAATTAATTTTGAAATTCAAAAAGTAAAAAAATTAAAAATGAATGTAAAATTAAAAACACACATGGCTTAAATCGTTGTTAATTAATGTAGTTTTCTATTAATTAAATTAATTCTACAGACTTTTCAAAATAAAAAATTTAATGTCTGTATTATTGATATTCTAAATTTATTTTTTATATTGTATAAAAATATCCATGAAATATACAAGATACTAACTTATTCAATTTCAAGTTTAAAGACAAAACGTAGAAATAAATATAAAATAAAAACAAAATGGTGCAAAAAAATTTTCAATAATTTTTTATTAATTAAATTAATTTATAAAAGATTATAAAATAAAAAATTCAAACGTATTTATTTTTAATATCATTAAAATATTTTAAAATTTTTAATTTGTTTTTTTATATTTTATAAATATATTGTTTATTTCAAAGAAAAAAATAGAACAGACTGGTTGTGCATGGTTTAAAGGGATGAACAATACAACAACAAAAAAAACAAAGTATTCTTTTGTAAAATAAGTTTGTGTTTTTTAATGAATTATTACATAAACTGATGAAGTGTTCCAAGATTTTAGGATCTAGTCGCTTCAATCTTGTCTTTGAGCAATTAGTGTGACCATTATTTTGGCTCTTAACAACACATTATTCTAATTATGCATGTGTGTGTGTGAGGAATAAACTAAAATGTAGCAGTTATGGGTATTGATTAGCAGCCAGCGATGCAGATAATTAGAGCTGAGATCAGAGTCAGAGAGCACTAATTAATTAATTAAAAAAGACCAATTATCTCAATCTGATCCACTACAAAATTAAGTGACTAGTTGCCTCTAATAAATACTACTCATGCATGCTGGCAAGAAAATAAACAAATGAACTTCATTAGAACATGGAAGTGAACGGGAAAAAAGGTATAATTTGGGATAGGATAACTGGTTGAAAAGGTATTGATTTTTTTTTTCAATAATTAAAATTTGTGAATTACAAAGAGAATTAATTAATATTAATTAATACAAATACAATTATTCAGAAGGGGCATTCCATTTAATTATAAGCATGCTATATCTATACAATTAAATATTCATCAAAGGACATTGAAGCGAATTCCTCTTTGTCCTATAGCTGGCTGTCAATATTAATGCAAGGAATAAAGTGCAGATCATGATCAGACAGTGCCTTCAAAATAGAACAAGAAGTTATTGAGAGAAAGTAAGTCATTGCTTTACTCTCACTTCACTAACTTACTACTGTGTGTGTGTGAACTGCGGAAGCACAAAAGCATTTGATAGAGTTGATCAGGGACAAACAAAACCTTATTATCGCTTTAATCTTGAAGCACACCTTGTTGTGGGTCCTCATAATCAATGCTTTATTTATTCCCTCGTATCTATAGAACTTCATTATGGGTTATTTATATGTGTATTTGAGTAAATTCATACAGAGTTTAATAATTATATATAATTTGTTCATTTAAAAAAGATTTTCTCTATCATTATATTTAATAATGTATTATCTCACCGTCATTGTGTTGTGCCCAAACTCCAAAATTCCGATTAATTACTGTTGAAAAGTAAGTTTGTATCGACGACGTTAACCGATCGATTGATGATGAAAATTGATAATTACTTGCTAAAAATGGAAGATGGAGGTAATGTGTTTGATCATATTAATAAGTTTAATGAGCTGGTATATCTAGACTAATGAATGCAAGAGAGACTATTAAAGATGAAGAACGGACATTACTGTTGTTGACTTCACTACCCAAATCTTATATATAAACCACTAGTGCAGTCATTGCTGGCTGGGAAGAGGTAATAAGATCGTTGAAGGACAATTAACAAATGATGGGTGGTGATAAATCCTCTGAAGATTGTTAGATACAGCTAGCTAAAGGTCAGTGAGGAAGGAAAAAAGTTGAAGAGTATTTCTTATGCAAATATTGAAGAGTATTTCTTCTGCAAATGTGGTCAGTCATGAGAATGCCTAATTTATTTAATCAATGAGTAATAAATAAACGTGAGACTTTGGATAAAGGAAGGATATGTTGTACCCAAAGTGGGTGTCCTCCAAAGTCCCACATCGGGTAGTTTGAAGAATAAGAAGGGGGTATGAAACTATTATATATAAATAAGGTGTTTTAGCTTGAGTATACCCACCACAACAACACTAGTTAAGTAAGGGTTTGCAATTTTTTCGTGCAAAAATTATGTATAAGGGTTTGCAATTTTCTACTTTTAAAAATTATAAGTGAAGTATTAAAATTTTGTATGTTCATAAATGTATGTAAGAGGTGTCAAAACACGTTAAATTTATGAGTTTATTCTTTTATTTTTCTGGATATCATGTCAATATGCTTTCACGTGAGAAATTTATCCTCTCCGGATGGCCAACACATTCAATACGACGTATGATAACACATGACTGAAATTAATTATGGGTTTCTGTTCAGCCAATGAACCAGACCCACACAGGTCAATTTTAGAAGCCAATTCAGCATGGAAATCAATCGCCAAAAAGATCAATAAACACTACTTTCTTCCACAAATTAAACGTATGTATCCTAATGTACAGGCAAAATCAATTTCAATTTCGTCAAAAAAAAAAACTTTACTGAAATTCTTGAACCGCCCACAATCTTTACCTACCTTCTTTACGTCTCCATCCAATATACCTCTGAATAATTATTATGATTCTTATAGTAAAAAGTTCATATTCACATCCAATCAAAATCTTCTCAAGGCTTTTTGATGTCTCCAGGTGATGGGGAACTTCTCTCTCCATTTTTCTAAAACATAATTATACATAGTGGAATTGTCAATCTGTGTTAATTAGATTACAATTTAAGTCTTAGTTTGATTAACTCACACTGATCACTGTGAGCACACGTGCCTGGAAACATAAAACAGGGTTGGTGTCTCTGTTGGTTTTCACTTACCACACACCTAACATTATAAATTATTGTGTTATACAACCAGGGAACTATATATATATATATATATATATATATATATATATATGTATGTTCAAAAGTTCATCAAAATTGAGTGTATATATAAAAGGGAACAAATTAAATTAAGATGATTCTGAATTCATTAATTAACGAACCCTGCCACTAATAAGGTTCAGGTTCTTCTACCTTTATTTTGAGGAATTAATGAAGAATTCATATATATACAGATGAGCCAAACTAATTAATGAAGCTAGACTCAAAGCTAGCCCTGGAATATTAATGCATGCATGGTTAAGGTTGAAAGCTATCACATATATAGATATAGAATTATAGATATAGAACAAAGTACGTAACCCCTGTTTGGTAGAGTGGAAATGGGGAGAAGAGAAGTGAGATGAGTGAAAGTGGAGGGAAATAGACCTA
The DNA here is from genome assembly GCA_026901365.1 of Sesbania bispinosa. Lineage (NCBI taxonomy): Eukaryota > Viridiplantae > Streptophyta > Magnoliopsida > Fabales > Fabaceae > Sesbania > Sesbania bispinosa. The sequence continues at coordinate 530,936 of QLOH01000549.1, read as the reverse complement.
TTTCCCTTATTTGGTGGCACAGTGGAAATGAGGAGAAATGGACTTTATGGTGGGTCTCACACCAAGGTTTATTTCTCTGCAGAGAAATGAGGAGAAATGCACTTTATGGTGGGTCTCACACCAACCCCTTTCACATTTCTCTTCTATTTCTCACATATTTCACTCACACCAAACAACCTACTTTCACATTTCTCTTATATTTCTCACTCATTTCACTCACACCAAACAACTCTTATTTCTCCTTTATTTTACCTTTATTTCACCTCTATTTCTCTTCTTCCCACTTCTCTTCTATTCATTTCTTTTCTCTCCATTTCTCTACTCCCACCAAACAAAGCAGTAGTGCTTGTGTTTGACATTATCCCCCTGTTTGGTAGGATAGAAATGGGGGAGAAGAGAAGTGAGATGGGTGAAAATGGATAGAAATAGACCTATTTCCCTTGTTTGGTGGCACAGTGGAAATGAGGAGAAATGCACTTTTTCGGTGGGTCCCACGCCTTTTGTATTTCTCTCCAAAGTTGTGGAGAAATGCAGGGAAATGGAGTTGTGGTCACGTAATAATCGATTATTTTGACAAAATAATCGATTATTTTGTGTGATTTGATACAAAAATCGATTATTTTGTCAAAATAATCAATTATTTAGTCAAAATAATCGATTATTTTGTATTACAAATCGATTATTTTGGTTCTATTTCTCACCTATTTCTCACACCAAACAACCTACTTTCACATTTCTCTTCTGTTTCTCGCTCATTTCACTCATACCAAACAACCATTATTTCTCCTCTATTTCACCTTCATTTCTCTTCTTCCCACTTCTCTTCTATTCATTTCTTTTCTCTCCATTTCTATACTCCCACCAAACAAAGCCGTATGTGTAGATCAAACATATCTTAAACTGATTTGCTATTGCTGTGGCACTGTTGGATTGGACTGGACATAAAGGGGTTTTGTGATGATATGAATTGGAATAGCACATATATAATGGATGACCATGCATGGAATATATAAGTAAGTGCATATTATACAATTAGACATGGGATGGGTACTGTAGAGTTCCCTCCCTCATTGATGGAGCAGGGGACAAGCATATATCAAAACAACGGCTGGAGAGATAAAAACCACTTTGTGAAAGTAGAAATTAAAGCGGTTTCTACTTTGGATGAGGGACGTAACAAGACAAACAAACACGTTCATCCTTCTCGGCTCTTTGAGATTGAAAATGACATTGACAAGGATGTTTCACAAATTTTATTTAGACGTGGCAGAATTTAAAGAAACTGTAGAAAAGCTACTGCCACTGCCAATGACAATCGATCGGCAACAATAGGTATTCAACACAGCTCAAGTGTCTAATTCATAGATTATGATTTATCATCCATTGCCATCATATTTTACCAAATCTTAGATTTTAATATAGACAGATATATACTACAACTCCGATACACAAACATATATATCGTTAGATCCACATAACATGATATATCAATGATATATAAAATTCATTCTCATAGATTTTTTCATTGACAATTAAGAACCCCTCCCCCACCCCCCTCCATCTATCTATATAAAATAAGATAGGCTTTTAGTAGTTAAAAATGTAATGAAATTTGTTTTATCCCTCATTTTTTTTTATTTTTTCTTTTTTAAAATCACATGTTTTTAGTCTTTACTCACGGTTATATTGTGTTAAATTTTTTTTGGTAAAGTAAAATTTAGGGTGAGGGGATGGTGCCCCAATCCAAGGCAGGGAAAACCTCCGGACTCTTTGTAAATTTTATGTTAAATGATGATATAGTAATGTTTCTTGTAAATTTTCCTACAAATTTCAAAGTCATAGAAAATTTCTTATTGATTTTAAAATTTGCAGGATATTTTTTATGGATTTTTCTACCGTGAAATTAGAGTATATTACAGTAACATTTTTACATAAAAAATGGTGATTTATTTAAATTTGATTGCAGCTGATTTTCTAGCGAAAAATCACAAAAAAATTCATAGAAAATTTCTTATCTATTTTAAAATTTGCAAAAAAAAAAATTATAGGTTTTTCTACAATAAAAGGAGAGAACATCACAGTAAAACTTTTTTAAAAAAATCATGTAAAATTTTACTTGAAAAAAGCTGCAAACATGACTTGATAAAGTAAAGTTAACAACAAACTACTAAAAGCACACGATTTTAAAAAATGCAGATCAAAACCAAAGAAAGAAAAAATATAGACCAAAACTAAATTTCGCTATATTTACATAATTCAAAAACATATTTAAACCTAATGTGATTTATTAATTTATATATTAAATTATAACTATTTATTTTACTAATAGTTTTAATAAAAATATAATTAAATTTTACTTTTATATATTTTAAAAATATATATGATATTAATTTTAATATATCAATAATCAATAATATTAAAAAAAATTAAATCCAACGATTTAATTAAGATAATATTGTTTTGTTAGGCAAAGAAATTATAATAAAGGGGTACAAGGTGTATTAATTAAGATAATATTATTTAATAAAAAATATTAAATAATATAAAATTGTTAAAACAAATAACCTTATCTCTCTTTATGTATTAGAATGTGTGTGCGCGCCCTTGTATTATTTAACTACAATTAATGATTAATTAAAAATAAAATAAAATTATCAAGTTTTCTAAAAATATTAAGTTTTAAATATATTTTTAGTGTTTAAATATAATTAAGATTTGGTTTTAGTTCTTATAATTTGATATTTGTTATTTTGATTCTTAAAAAATTGAAAATACATTAGTTTAGTCTTTATTGCACAATTTTTGTTGTAGATTTTACTACAAATTTGCTATAAATTTTTGTCAATAAGGATTAAAATGGTCATTTCACTTTTTGAAGGATCAAATTCATTGATTTCAAATTACAAAAACTAAAGTCAAATCTCAAATATATTTTAGGGAATAAAAACATGTTTAACCCAATAAATTATATATAAAATTATTAAGAATTTGTTAAGGTTTTTGCATGTACTACATTTGTTCTCATTTATCTGTCCCATTTGAAAAAATCTATTTATTTGTCTCATTTAGAAGTTAAAAATATATAGTATTTCTACTTTTATATTTAATGAGAGTTTGTATTTAATGAGAGATAATAACCGAAAAAAATTTATGAATAAAATAGAGAGATAAAGTGTATATTAGGAAAAAAAATATAATAAATTTAATGTAAATTAACATATTTAGTGTATTTAATTTTTAATATGTATATTTTCATGTAATGAGACAAATAAATAGAAACGGAAGTATGTAATTTTTAACATAAATTGATTATCACGAATAAATTTTTTTATTGTAACGTGCGTGCACACATTAAAGTAAATATTTTAATCTTTTTTCTTAGAGATGAGATTAAGTGGGTACTAAAATTATTTATAATCTGTTAATTTATTTTCATAAATAACATGATAAAGTAAATATTATTCAATAAGTTATATGTTTACAAAATACAATTGATCGTTTATTTCCAAAATAATTTCTTTAGAATTTTTTTACACGCTGTAATATTTTTGTTAGAATTAATGAAGTATTATTATTGAGGTAAATCCTGTTTTATTTTGAAAATATAATATATTATTATATAACAAAGTTTTATATTAGTATTAGTATTATGATACAAAATTATTTATATTATATACTACCTCCATTTTAATTTATATATGTGTCATTTTATCATTTTTTTCTTTTCATTTTAATTGACTTTCTCTATATTCAATATAATGTACATTAATTTACTTTTTACATTTTTGTCTCATGATATTTTATGTAAAAAAGAGTTTTGAGAGTTGTGTGACTTGTGTCTTCTTAATTCACTGTAAATATAATTTACTTGAATAAATTAATAATGATATAATTTAATTATATGCATTATATATATATATATATATTACTTACATTTTTCTTAATCCTTGTGAAAGGAATATTAAATTAAAATTGGATCTGTTACTATAATTGGTTAGGTAATTAATTAACACATGGTAGTTAGAGATATATGATACTTTTTGTGGTTGGACTTTCCGGGTTTCCTTTAAGAAGCCGATAAATGAAACTGCTATTAACATTAACTGACTTGCATGAAATGTGCTGCATTAAATTATACTAATATTGTCTATCTAGTTGGTTGAGCTTAAGCCGGAGGACATTAATTATGTTTATTTTATATATGTATAAGAAATTGTAAATTGTAAATATCTGCATAAATATATTTAGATTAAGGAAAACTGTAAAGGTACGTTTAAGACTATAAAATTGAAATTATCGTTTGGAATTCCAATTTTGTTTGAATGAAAATTGATTAAGAATTTTATTATTTATATTCGGGGACAAATAAATAAATAAAAATAGTACATATTTAATAAATTGTATGAAGATTTTTGCTAAATATTACAGAATTAAATTAAAAAAAAGTTTTTTAATACTCTATTGTTTTAATAGTAATAAAAAATAAAATATACTTAAAATTTTTAATTTTAAAAATTATAAAAATTAGTCTAATTAATAAATAATTATTTTAATGATGAATTACAAATATTTTATTATATTTAATGTTGATTGAATAAATTTAAAAATTAAATAAAACACTAAAGAAAGTAAAAAAAAATATTTTAGTTGAATGATATAATTAAGGACGAAATTAATATTAATTTAAATTGATATGAAATTTTAATATACGTATTACAATATAAAAAATACTCATGTTTTTTCTCATGAGAAGAAAAGTATGTATTGATGTTATCATATTTTTAAATAGAGTTTTGTCACTCATAGAGGTCAGGTGCGAAGTTAACTAATTCATCTTAAATACAATTGTATTATTATGTATCAATTATAAATATAAAACAACGAATTAAGATACACACTCATAATTCATGTGTGTGTAATGTAAGTAATTTAAAAATGTTATGAAATTATTATTCTCTCTTTTTATTATTTATTTTATATTATTTAATTTATTATTTAACTATTTATTTTAATTTTTAATAAAATATTTTATTATTAAAAAATAATAAGAATTTAAAATTTAAAATTTACAAAAAAAATATAAACTTATAATTACCTAACATTATATTTTTTTCTAGAAAACAAAATTTAAATTTATATGATATAACTTATGTAAATATGTCTTTTACTAAATAAATATAGTCTATATCTCCTTCTATATGGGTTTCTACTATATTCATATTATCTCTCCCCTTATATGAAAACACATAGATTAAGAAATATAATAAATGTGTTGATTTGCATTAAATTTATTATATTTTTTCCTTAATTTATCATTCTATCTCTCTATTTAAATCATTAATTTCTCCACTTATTATCTTTTCTATTAAGACTAAAAGTGAAAAAAAAATATAACTAATATTCTCCTGAATTTCTGAATAAGATAGATAAATAAAAATAAGTAAATTCTTCAAATGGAACAAATAAATATGAATGAAAATAATAACATTAATTTATATATATAGTATACAAATTTAAAAAAAAAATGAGGGGGTCATGGCCCCCCTTATATTAATTAGTCCCAACCACCCCCTTATAGAGGTTCTATCTGACTCGAATCTCATGTTGCAGAAGACGATAATACTTTTAAACATAGAAATTTAAATTTTAATGACAAATCTAAATTAAATTACAATTTGAAAAGTGTTAGTAACACACTCTCTAACACACTTTTTCCAATACACTCCTTATGATTGGTTAAAATTCACATGGGTCTCACCACATTAGTAGTGGGACCCACATAATTTGGTGGGACTTATGTGAATTTTAACCTATCACATAAAGTGTATTAGAAAGAGTGTGTTAAAGAGTGTGCTGCTATCATTTCTGTTAAAATTTTATTAGAAGATCTTGTCATTGGTACTTGGTAATTAACGACAATTCACCGTGGTTAAATGACATTGACCAACGTCAACAATGATTAGTGTTAATGACAACAGTGATTAGTGGTCATCAAGGTATAACCTGTAGACAAATTAAGTTGGGTTATATGATATAAAAACATTTCAAATGCAATGTAAAAAAGTTAGGTTTTATTGAAAAATATCATATATGGGCACGCAAAATTTCATCATTAAATACTCAAATAAAAATTTAGTTATCGTGGGAGGAAAATGAATATATATATATATATATATATATATATATATATATATCTCCAGAGTCATAAGGCAAACAGTTTCAATCCTGAGAGCCCTCACATAGCTTGGATTTTCCATATTCGATCATCATGTACCATAGTATGTCTCAGAGCCAATGAGCTTACTTTTTACATGTAAGCTAACAAAACAATTGTGTAACAATCTTTTCATTAATTATATAGATATGAAATAAAATATTTTATTAAGCTGCCCCCAAATATTTTACAAAATTTATAATATTACCTTTTTATAACTCTGTCACTGCATATTTTATAATTAAAAATAATAATTTTTTATTTTTTCTTGTTTTTTTTTATATATTTTTTATATTAATTATTTTTTTTATTTAAAGACAATATGATGACATTTTAAAGATTTTGATTTATTTAAATATATTTTTAGGTTTATATGATAAAAAATAAAAATTTTAAAAGAATAAAAATGATTTTTTATTGATTTGATTTGAATTTTACTTATGATTATGATTATGTTATAAAGTAAAAAATATTTTAATGTTTTATTTTTAAAAAGGCTCATGAAATTTCAAAGTTTACTCTTAAGTCTTTTTTTTTCGATACTCAAACTTTATTTAATTTCCCCACATTAATTAACCTAAAATTATAAATACTCAATAATTATGGAGGATAAGAATAAAAAAAATAAATGATTTTAAAATTTTATAAAAAATGTTAAAAAGGATCAAATAAAATTATCAAAAATGTGCGGTAAAAATAACTAGAGGGAGTATTTTTTTTTTTTTTTCCCACTCCCCAGTGAAAAATTCGCTACCCCACTGGCCATGAGTACATTAAACTTGAACCCCAAGGCTTGACTTTGTTGTTTTCTTGGCTATGGCGTTAGACATAAGGGCTTTTGTAGTTTGGGATCCTATCCCTCAATGCATGCATTTATTTTATTTATAAAATATAGTTTTTAAAATTTGTTTTACAAAGTATTTTTAAAAATTAAAAAATAAAATTGAATAAAATACACCCTAAAACTCTCTAATATCTTTTTGTTTTTCTCTTCAGTTTTAACAAGGACAATAAATTAAAAAGTATGTATCGAGATTAATTTATTTTAATTATGTATACTTTTTTGACAGATTATTTTAAAACACATGCAATTGACCTTAACTATCATCAAACATGTTACAATTTATTTCTTTCTTCTGTTAGGGTATTCATTGTTTGTCCAAAAGTAAGTATTTGATATCTCCAAAGTAATTAAAACAAATTAAAATTGTATTAATGAACAATTCCGAGAGGCATGCATGGGTGTAACTTTTGTGATTAAAAAATTTCTACTTGCAAATGCTGCCACGGGTGTAACTTTTGTTAGAGTTTAGTTTCTTTTCTTTTTTTCACCGTACCAAAATGAACAGTTTCTTTACCTTGTAAGTGTTATATATGTTCAAATTCTATTAATTAAGAGCATATATAGGATTTGGGAAAGAGACAAAGGGATGAACACTTATCCAACTTGAAAACAAAAATGATTTTTACACTTAAACAAATGATAGCTATTACCTACGATAATGAGTTGATTAAGAATCCTTAAATTTAAATTTGCGTAAAGCTATAAACGAATGCAAAGTGTAATGTTATATACTTTTGCCAAATATGAAATTTGAAGGCGCTGTGTGCCACCACTTCAAGGTCCTAATTAATTAAAAGCAAGTAGTCACGTGTTTGGGATATTCTTATAAGGGTAAAATTCAAAGAAATAGGAGTAAATTATAGATTATAGATTGGGTCACAAACTATTTACTTAATTTGTCATCACGATTATGATGATATATATGATTGTGCTTTGAACCTAAACAAAATTCCAAACTACGTGCGTAGGACTAGAAAAAGAAAGGCCTATAGCAAGCATTTTGTGATACTCATGTCCATTCCTTCAAGGTGCACGTTTGTTTTTTGGGGCCCATAATGAAGTTGACATTGCAAAATCTTTTATTTTTCTTTTACAACTCTATGTCATTCTCTTCAGCTGCATATATTCATTAAAGTGAAAAGGTAGATATACAGCCATCAGGATTTAATTGGTGCATATATACTTTTTTTTTTTTTTTCCTGTGTCCTTTAGTTAACCCAGCTCTCACGAAGTGACACAGCTAGAGAACCGCTTGAACAAAGTTTCAGCTGAAATGTTTATGTTATTATTATTATTATTTTTTATAGTAAGATGGAGATTCACTTACTTTTAAAATAATTCTTTTCATAGTTAGTTTATTTATAAATTTTACAGATTTAGTTATTAAATAATATAATCTAGATTAAATACGTTAATCATGCACATTGTGTTTTAAATAAATAAATAAAAATTTACCGACGGGGTTGGTTCAAGTGGTACATATATACTTGATTCCCCTTAAGCAAGGTCTCGAGTCATGATGTGGATGTTTCCGGCTCGAACAAGATTGTCTCCCGTGGAGGATACCTGTGATTAAACAAAAAAAATATTTTTTAGTATTTTAATTACACACGCCAAATTTTAGATAAATTAAACATTCATAATTATGTAATTTTATAATTAATATTTATTTGCATTTGAAAAGTATATTATACATTAATATAAATTTATTCAATAAAATATCAATTAATTTTCAAAATTATATAATATATTATAGACATGATATACCTGATTAAAACTTTGAATTCAACGTTTATATAGAAGTTATTAAATTGAGTTTTTGATAAAAGTTACTCTTAAAATAAATAGATGCAAACCTTTTTTTCTATTAGAGCATCTCCAATGTATATTGATACTCACCTTTTGTTTTACAATTGTTAAATGGATTTCACTATAATATATCACCCTTTTTTTACTCTTTACAACTTAACTCTTTTTTTCTATCGGTGCAACTCTATAAAATTTATCAAATAGACCCATAAATTGCTCACATTTTCATATCTCATCAACATTGACACATTTGGATCACAAGAGAACATAAGCAATTGTTGTTTATCAAGTAACTGGTCCTCACTAAGGAATGATAAATAAGCATATTCCAATGATGCAACTTCTTAAGAAACGGTTGTTTGATTGAAAAAGTTGCTTAAATAACTCTCATTGGAGATGCTCTAAAATGAGAGTACAAACATAATACAATCCGTCAATTGCAAGTTATCAAGCACACTCACTTAGCTGAACTTGCCCTTTTTTACCTTATCAGCAGCATTAAGTTGCGAAAGTGAGCTCAACAATCTCAGTTAAAAACCAATAAAAAGAAAAATGAAAGAAACATATTAATTGTTGTGAGCTTGGGCTTGGTTTGGCTGTGAGCTCATGACCCATTAATAACGTGTGTTTAGATAGACCTAGCTTTTACCCAAAACACAAGATAGGCCTACTTGTTTTGCAATTTAACAACAACCACATGTCCGTGTGGCTCATAACTCATAAGGCAAAACGCGCGAAGATCTGTTGACCCATATCTTAATCGGACTCAACGTCAAGACATTCTTTTTGGGCTTCACCAAACAAAATAACGATCGTGCCTATTCCATTAATTAGATCCAGTATTTGTCTCAAAAATATTAAAATTTACTTAAAATAGCTTGAAAAAAATACTTATTTACTCTTTCTGGTCCCATTTATAAAATCTCATTAAGTCAAGCACAAATATTAAATAAAGATATTTTAATATATTGATTTTTTTAAAAAAAAATCTTAAACTTTCAAGTTTACCCCTATTTAAAGTTAAACTGTATTTAATTGTTTCACATTAATCAAAACCTAGAAATTATAAAAATAAAAATTAAGAAGGTAAAAATAAAAAATATTAATAAATATTTCTAAAACTTTATAAGAAGTCTTATATAAAAAATTATATTTTTTTAAAGAAGTCTTATAAAAAAGAAAAGAAGTGTTGAGGTTGATTGAAATATAATATAGAAAAAGTTCCACATTGCTTAGGATTAATTGGAAGGGAGGGAGAGACCAAGGTTATATATTGGGCTTTAAGTCCCTTAATTTTACACCCCTCGAGTTAGAAACACTTAAACTTGTAATTGACTTTATTTTTATATACTCTTGAAGTATTGTGAAGAGTAGTTTAAATATTAAATTGTTTTGAGAGTGTGGGTGTAATGAGATGTGGGGTATTTGATAGAAGTATCTATGTGTTGTAAAAATTTGTACATAGTTTTTTTTTTTCTCTAGTTGCATGTCTTTAAACAATGACCATGATTTTTTCTTTGAATTTAGAGTTTTCCACGTTAATTATTGTGTTTTACTACTATGTTATCTTATTTTTCTATTTCAATATAGTGTGAGAGAGAAAATGACGTTTTTTTTTGCCAACAAGATGAATATCTCAAAATAATTTTTTTAAAAAAGAAAAACATGCCTTCAATATGGTGATCCCATAGCACAAAACTCCGTATTAAACTATCTATGTATATATATATATTATATAAAATTAACTTGAACATTACTATTAATGTTAATATTCATGAAATATAACATATGGAATATTAAACATCTCTTACAATTAATTCATATTATATAATTAGTATTATTAAATATCATAACTATTATATATATAACACTAAATATTATGACAAATATTAAATTCCAAATATCAAATACTCATAAATAATTATATTAATTCTAAGTTAAATGAATTACGTGATCTTATAGTTAACTACTGATTTAATTTAATATTTAAAGATCACAACTACTTATGTTTATATGTTTATTTAATAAATATTAAATAGTTCTTATGAATTTTAGTATAAAATCATCAATATAATTTTTTTATAATTATATTAAAACAATAAATTCAATTAATTTTATATTGTTTAAATCTTATAAGAAATATTTGAAATAAATTAGAATGTAGATAATAAGTAAATTTGAAAATAGAGCTTGAATATTATCTAGAAAGTGTTATTAATATTAATATTATTATTATTAACACTAAACATCATTTATTGAATAAAGATTATAATAATTTTTTTTGTTAGTAACATATTACACTAAAGAGCTTATATGATCACTAGTACAAAAAACACCTTTAACATCGGTTTAAAATAGACGTTTTACATCGGTTCTAAAACCGATATGTATAGAGTCGATGTAGAATGTCAAATGATTCTACATCGGTTACCAAAAATCGATGTAAAAAATCAAACATGTTACATCGGTTTCTTTACAACCGATGTAAAAAGTAACCCTTCTAATATTCCAGACCCGAATTTTTGCCACAAAACCGGTTTTTTAGGTCAAAAATTGGTTTTTTTTGGTTCTAAAACCGGATTTTAGCTTAGATGAAAGAAGTAGGACAATACTAATAACTGCGACACCCTTAGTTATACCGCTAAGAATGTCACATATGACACGTGACCAACGAACTTACTATATTCAAAAACGTCAAAAAACGGAATTTTTTTTTTGAAAAGGGTTTTGGTGTCATTGGCCTATTTACCTCTCTAGCTATATTTTAAGTACTTATGAAATATCCTTTCCTTAAATTTAAAACTCATTTTTCTGAAAACATCTAGACGCTTATTACCGCGCCTACCTACACAGCATACACATAGTTATAAAATGAATCATAAGGAAGGAAACATCATAAATATATATATATATGTATATATATATATATAAACATACATACATACATACATCACGGTGTCGATGTACTTTTTGAGCCAACAAAGCAACCAAGCAAAACATGAGTTCCAGTAGTAGACTAAAATAAATAAGACCTCAACAAAATACAAAACAAGAGGTCGCTAGATCAGAGCTGCCACTACCTAGACTCAACACAACCTAGTCCTTCTCAGGTACAAGAGGAAGTCTGGGGTGCGTGATGATGACACAGACTCCCCCTCCATAGAACTCACACCTGCGCGGGATACTCGTCGCCCACCGGGTGCCCCTCGGCAACCATCTGAGTCGCACCTGCATTGACGTCATGACGGAAGTCCTCGATACCGACTATCAACGTGACGAGAAGAGCATAGAAAGAAAACATAGAACAGGAGGGTGATAACATCGCATGAACTCACAGCATGTAGGATACAGCAAACTAGAGCACACACACAGAGGCAATCCACACAGTCGAATCAATAAGCAATCACGACATCTCATTATGGTGTACTCATATGAACGCAACTCTACTATTATAATGTAATATCTAATGCATGCAGGCCCAGGGAAACATCACCATCGGCAGAGCACATAGCAGCTGCCCGACCATATATACACAGCACGTCAGGAGTTAGAGTCTGTACTAGCATTGGTACAAAGAGCATTGCTCATACATTTTGGCCACATCATATAAGCGTTCTTCAAGACAATCTCAACTGACCCGAAAATCATGAGAGCGACAGGAATAGCTAAGATGGGTTCCCCAATCTCGACAGTAGGGAGCTAATCTATGTCACCTGAGATCTTCCGGGAGCTAGGCTATCCTCAAGGCTGGCGTCCCTTTTGAGGACCCACTGGCGTTCTTTGCAAAACCCAGTTGCACCCTTCCCAACCGATTTCACACTGTACCAAGTGCTACTGTCATATAGGTCATAAGGTTTTCAACCTCAAACATCAACAATGCTTCATGATGCATGTCACACAACAATGCTCACAACATTCACATCCTTACAGGCAAAGCCCATTGAACCATTCAACGTCACCACATCCCCGTGGCACGACCCAAATTCAATGTTTTTCCTTCAAAGAAAATCGAACCCTACCTTGGGTTGGAACCGCACTCTCTCACTAAGCTTCTCAAGTTTTATGAAGAAAGAGTGTGTTTGTTATAAGGTAGTTTGTACTAATGTTCTTGATAATCATGTCCACTTAAGTCCTATAATTTACCAAGACTTATGATTGTGTCTTATGGATAGCATTGCTTATCCTAATTCCTCTTGTATGACTAATTAAGATTAAGTTTAATCTTTAATTACAATTAGTTTTCATTAACTGAACTATAATTAGTCTTAATCTTCTTTAATTAAGTCTTAATCCTTACTTAAGATCCTAATTAATTCCTAATCTCTTCCTTAATCTTGGATTAAGCTTTTAATTATATTTGATCAAGGTTAATTAATTTTAGCCTTAATTTATTATTCTTTACTTAATTAACTTAAGTAGATTAGGTTAACTAACTTGGATAACTAAATTAGCCAAGTCCACTAATTAATTCTTGAGTTTTAATCTTAATAACTTGGATTAGAGTTGAAGTCCAACTCCAATCTAACTTTAATTTCATAATCTAATCTTGATTGACTTTTAATGAGTCTTTAACTCCTTTTCTTAAAGGTTTTAAACTTAAATTAAAATCCTAAAGGTTTTATAACTCTTAGGAACTTATTTTTAGTCATGGCAACCTAAAATATTGACCTTTAAGTTGACTTTTACTTGGTTGGAATTGGAAATCCGAATTTGTTTTATTTATTTTTAAAGACTCATTCTTAATTGCACTTTAGTCCTTTTACTTGTAAAATTGCTCCGTAGTCCTTTTGGACCACCAAAGCCCATAAACATGTTTTCAACATACCCTTGACCTTTTTAAGATAAAAAAGGTATTCTTGATGAGTTTCATCAAGAACAACTCATGAACATCAAGAACAACTTGAATGTTCATCAAAACTTCAAATTTTTCACAACATCCAATCTTCACCAAAACTTCACACATTCATCAACAAACAATATAAATGCCAAATATCATACTAATCCACTCAAAATCATCCATATACACATTAAAGTTCATAACTCCATTTTCAAGCTCATAAACACTATTTTTCAAAGATTAGTCATCCAAAACAATTGTATACCTTCAACCAACTTCATGCATGTTCATAGATTCATCATACAAACACATTCCAAGCACCAAAAATATTTTAAAACACATGCAGCCCCAAAATCCCTCAAGGCCAAGAGCTATTAGAGAAAAAAGGGGAAAATTTTTCCAAAATTGTTTCTTGGCTTGCATGCACCAACAATCACAATCCAAACACATTACAAGCATCAAAATAAACTTAAAAACATGTAAACAACCCAGCTCCAAGAATCCAAAACATTTGCTCAAAGAAAAGCTCAAAAAGTGATTTTTTTCAAGGAGAACAAGAGTAAAAACAAGGATTTTAAGGGCAAATCCTTGACTCTAGTTACCAATCCCACTAGAGTTCAAGTTCTCCCCCCCTTTACCTAAGGAATTTTCTGTAAAAATAAGGTGCAGTAACAGCCTCAAAAACATATCCAAGATCCTCCTCTTGATCACCAACAAGGACTTCTACAAGGTTGGAGGCTAGGTGTTTAAGCTTAGGTTCAAAAATGGAACCTTTAGCTTGAATGTGTTTGGAAGAAAAATGGAAAACTTGAGAGAAAATGGGAAGGAAGCTCACGGTTACAAGGGGATGAGAATGAGTGAAATGAGAGAAAAAAATTCTGGTTTGCATGTGAAAGGAAAAGGAAGAAAGTGGAGTTTTTGCTTTAGGAAACATAAATGACACATGACTTATTTGCTTGCACACTTGTCTTGTAAGGAAGGGGAAAATTTACAAGTGTTTCCCATGCACATTATTCTGCATGCACGGCTGTTATGATGTGTCAAGGTGAGTCAGTGTAAATTTTTCTGGCCCGGATCAAGAGTATTCGGGCCCGGTTCAAGGGACAGGAGGGGCAAAAAGGTTATTTTCACAAAAAAAACCCCAAAAATTCCCAGAAATTCCCTAAAAATAGGAAATTTAATTCTAAATCCAAAATATAAATTTTGATGATTAAAAATAATTTTAATCACTCAAAATCCAATAAAACACTCAAAACGGCAAAACGGTAAAAACGCGGGTGTTACAATAACTATCACCATAACTCCCAATTCTGTCCAGGATATTAACTTAGTGTCACCAAATTATACTATTACTTCCTCAAACAAAGCAGTTAATCCGCTAAATAAGCTAGAACTCGTTTATATGTAGAACTTTACATGGTCAAGATTCATCATGCAAAACTTACATGGTCAAAACTCCAAGAGAAAAAGAAGTCCAAAATTATATGCATATTATTAAGACAGAAAAGTGTCACTCATTCACTCAAATTCCTAATAGCATTGGTCTATTAAGTTTATACAGGGAGTTCAAACAAAACATGTTTGTAGTTGTTAATGTGAACAAATGTAAACTAACAGATATATAGGCCATTCAAAGTTATTTTATACTACTCCTTGAATGAGCTTCCTATATAATGAGGAAAATTTCAATCTTGTTGTATTAGGTAACTTCCCCTACTAAAATAACAAATTCAGTATTACATTCCCCTACTGAGATAAATGGAAATTATGGAACAAATAGAACAAAAAATGATAAGCAGATGTCATATGAGCTCAGTCAACTTATAAATCTTTGTGTTTATGCATTATATTTCACATCACAACAGTTTTGCAAAATCCCTTTCTAATTAGCTGAAAATATGAAGATTATAGTTTCTCATATATGATTATTCTTCATACATTGATGGTTTTAGAATAGCCATAATTTCAAAGGGAAAAGGGATGATACCTGAAGTGTTAATGCACTACCTACAGAGATTGGTTCAACCTTCAAAATTCACAAACTAAATAATCAACGCATGTATATTAGCAGTGAGTTGTTCTCCAATTTCTAGAATCAACACATAATCTACACCATAGATTGGTTCAGACTTTAAAATTCACAAACTACAGACAACAAAGTTTATTTTGCCAAGACTGACTACACTACTACAGATATATTAGCAGTAACCTTCTCTAAAAAGCCTTTAGGAGGCCTTTCAGCCTTTGTGACCACAACCAAAGTCCTCAACCCAGTTTTATCAACTGTCTGGGACATTCTGATAGACTCATATGTTGTTAAATCAACAGTAGCAGAAAGAACATTCAAGATAGTACTCTCCATTTCTTGAGACATTTCTTTGAGACATTGCTTGCACCAAAGACCTTATGAATGGCTACAAAATGGGTAGCACCCTGCTCTTGGAAAAAGTAAGGTGCAAAAAAGCATGCAGAGACTGAAAAAAAAAGATTAGGAGAGAGTTTTGAAATGTGAATAAAACCACAACCTTTAGCATTTTTGTGAAAAAAACCATCAATATAAATAACATATTTGAAATTCCTAGTAATTGGCAAAGAATTTTATTCTTTCAAGCTTAACAAAAGACATCCCTGTTAAAAATTTAGCAATTAGATAAACAAATTCCTTCTTGTAAATTTTAATGAAATCCTGAAAATAAATGCAGAGTATTATGAAATTGAATTGAAACACCATAAACAGATTCCTTCTTGTGACCATTCCTACCCTCTTCACTTTCAAATTGAAACCCTTGCAATGGCCAATGGGATAGAAGGGAACGACCATTATCAAACCATTTAGTACAGTCACAGAAATCATACAAATGAGATTAGGCAAAACTCAGAGATGGAAGCTAGCAAGAATCATGACAAGCCAAGCAAAACCAAGCACAACTCGATTAATAAGGGACGTGAAATCATCGCTCAATAAGGGACGCTCATCTCCAACTCCACAACTTTAGATCAATAAGGTTCAGAGTAATCCAGAGAGTGAAAACTAACCTGAGATTAAGGACGAGAGGCTGAGGGGCTTACGTCGACGCTAGAGACAGATGCACATAATTCCGGCACGGTGGCTAAGGGCGTTGTCGATGGCCTACAGTGGCTGAGGAAGAAGGCATTGCATGCGATGGTGTTCTTTTCTTTTCCGTTTTCCTTCGCGCAGGCAGTGAGAGTGTGGCTTCCTAACATGCATGTTTGCTTGGCTGCAAAGTGCAAACACAAAAAAACAAAAAAAGGAAGCAGCGGGGGAAAGAGGAAGGAAATATGTTGCAAGTTTACTCTATACATACTTTTTCCATAATACTTTGCACTACTGCTGAAATTCATATATATTTGAAGCTGTAACTTATCACTGTATCAATGCTTTATGGTGTTGTCTATCAAGAACAAGTTCAAATAACTACCAGAGATCAAAATTTTAACATCATTATCATTATATAATTATGATTACAATTATAAGTGATCAAACGAAGGAAATGGGAACTTGGAAGAGAAAACCTGCAAATTGAAATCTGCCCCGGCAGCTAGAAGCAGTCCAACACATGCTTTTGCACCCCTAACAAGAATAACTTAGAATCAGTTCAAGTGAAGAGGTATACTGTTGTGTACGTTCCGAATGTTCACATCAACACCAGTAGCAAGAATAACCTACTCACAACAACCAAAATATTAACATAAAGTACAAAATGAGCATATCTTAGCACTAACAAAATGTTTACGAATACTTAATCATTCTAATCAAGAAGCTAATTCACTTACCTTAACCAGGCCCACATCGTTAGTCATAGCAGCTGTATGCAAAGTTGTCCTCCCATTTTGTGAATCTTGCACAGATGGATCAACTCCTGCTGCAGGCAACATTCACACCAGTTCTCCGCCCTCTACATTTGGCATGAACAAGATCAGAAAATTCAACTATTATAGTAAAGAAAAGAAATAGCATAAAGCTTAAATTATGTCTAATTTAAAGGTGGTCGGAGTACTTTAAGCTTTATGTTCAGTTTGCTTCTGCAACACAAATATCTAATTGAATTCTAAGCATCTAGAACATTAAAGAAGTTGAGATGAAAGTAGTGGAAATATCAACAAATGTTATTGTTTCCACACATACCTTTCATGTCTTTCATTTGTTAGTGACCTTAGAGACTTAACATCACACTCCACAAGATAAGAGGTACCATTGCTAAGTCATGCTTGACACTTTCAACGTGCAAGAATGAAAAAACTACCTGCACCTTAACTTCAAACAAAGTATTCACAACTACCTGCACCTTAAAGATAAGAAATGACTCACCTTAGATGAGACTGGTTTTCACATAGTTATTTGATGAAGATTGGAAACACATGGAGCATGCTTTCCTTTATGAAACATGGATCTGCTATGAAACATGAAGGGCAGAAGATTTTTCTCTCAAAAGGACCTAAATAAAAAATTTTAGCATCATTTATGATGCATTCTTCCTAAAAATTTCACTAGCATATAGCTTACTGGAGATCATATGAAAAATTAAGCTTTAATTTCACTTTCACCTATTTGAAAATGTCTTCTTTATGGCTTTCTGTCCAGATCAATAGAGAAAGAAGCATAACTTAATAAACCAACATTAGCTTGGATGGTTTCAAATTGTTTCTATTACAGTGGTTCTTCAGAGCAAGCCATGTAAGCTTCAATAGAAGGTAAAGTCAATCAAACCAATACACAAAAGGCTAAGGATTCATATAAATAAGAAAAAGAAAATAAATATTTAAAATCACCGTACATTGAGCGAACTGCTTGGGATCGATTATGGTGAAAATGAATGTACCATCATGAATAATATTCAAAGATAACAAGTTAATTTCACGATCCAAAAATGCTTCAATTTCCATTAGATAGAAAACCAAAAACAATTTCTACTTTTAGTAGGGTAAAAAAGAAAAAAGAAAATAAAGGAAGAAAAGGAAGAAGAAAGAGTACTTGGTCGCCCTTGGGAATAGCAAGACCCCAATCGCAGGCTCAGCTACCCGTAATGCAATGGAGTCTCCATGGCTACCCTTCAGCGCCACCCTAACAAGCTCATCCAATCCGGTATCTCCCAATCCGAAGCCACCACTCAGTTTCAGGAGTACCACTCTCATCGTTCCCGGACCCTCCTGTTCGATCTCAACTTCCGTGCAAAAACTTCATCGTCCCGGACTTTTTTCTTCTCCAACGACGTTTGTTTCGACTACTCCGATTCAGGCAAGGGTTTCTACAAGGTCCATTCCACTGTTTCAGGTGGCGCCGCGAATGATAGATAACGCACAACGACAACTACAAATGATGACGAGGGAGAGCACAACGCCGAAGGGACGACGGTGAGGGAGGGCAACAGCGCGGGAGAGACGATGCGAGGGGAGGGAGGGAGAGAAATTATTTTACCAGGGGGGAGGCGCACACGACATGAGTACTAAGCAGAAGAAAAAAAAATGGGAAAGCTATTGACCTAACAATGAATTTTGTTTTACCATTAGGGGTGATTTTCTACATCGGCTACTAGAAAACGATGTAAAATATGTTAAATTAATTTCAAATTTGCCACCGTCCCGTTTTTCATATCGGTTATGTATTATCCGATGTAGAATTCTGTTGTAGAATCCCTATTTTCCACTAGTGGAGGAGGAGGAGGAGGAGGAGGAGGAGGAGGAGGAGGAGGAGGAGGAGGAGGAGGGTTATTTCATATTCATAATTGTTAGTTAATGCAAATCATATACTAGCTATTATAATTAAGAGCTATATTTGTGCAATGTAAGCTTGTGTATCCAAATTTTAATAAAAATAATAATAATTATAATTGTTTAAGTAATTTTAATATTTAAACTTTATGTATAAAAACTTTTATATTCAATATTAAAAACTTTTATATTTTCTTTCATATTCATAAGACCTATATTTATGCAATGTAAGTGTGTGTGTGTGTGTATAACCGCACATCTAGACATAATTACAATTATTTCATATATCGGATGACTAATTAATATATTATGATACCTATTAACCTATGCTCATTTTTTAAATATTTTTTAGATAACACAAATAATAAAAAATACTTTATCACATTTAAATGTTATTTAATAACCTACTAAAACAAACATGGTCACCTATAACATTTCACCTTCCGTCATGTCATTTCACTTCATTCTACTCTGTGTATGTATAAAGAACACTCATACTCAAATCTTCATAATGAGAGAAAAAAATAGCCCGACAAAATCATGTTAACTCTCACTATGTATCTTAACAAGTATACAAATATGTCTTTATCATAAAAAATACTTCTACAAACTTACACATTACTGATATTTTTTTAGGAGGATATCCACTAATGATGATGAATCTTTCACAAGATATGATTGGAAAATAAAAACACAAATTTCATAAATGTAGGACACTCAAGATATGATGGAGAAAATAATTAATTAGTACATATTATATATGTATGCATATGTATATTTAAAATTTACTCATATAACATTATAATTATCAATTATAAATAAACTCGTGCAACGCATGGACGATATTTCTAGTTATTAATGATATTCATAAAAAAAAAAACTATTATAATGATGATGCTATCGATCTAGGCAAGATGAAGTACAACATTGAATGGGGGATTTATTGCTTACTTTTTTAGAGGTGGCTCTATCCAAACCAAAAATTACGTGGTGGTAGGCTCGTTTCTATCCTTTGTTAGATATTTTTTTTGGCGGATAAGGAAAAAATAGAGGGAAAGAAAGGAACAGAAAAAGACTACAAACGGGGAAGAAGCTTCCTTTGTTGATTTAGTTTCATTTTAGAAAGTAATGGAGGGAAGGGAAAATTGGGAGCATAATATAGTACTAGAATTTATCTATATACATATAATGGAGTTAATGAAGGTTGAATCTAAAATTTCATGCACACCAAATTGTTGTACCTCAATTAGTAATGTAGACTGAGATTGTGGGAAGAGTTTCGAGTAATGAGCCTTAACTGTAACTAAGTCTTAGACATGCATAATTGTTTAATAGGGAATATAGGTGGTTATATAAAAGAAAATCTCATACACACTACTCAACCTTTTGCCATTAGACCCATTTTAGTGGTTAATTAGAAAAAAAAATTCTTGCATGCCTAACCAAAATAACCGACCCATGAATTCAAACATTTTGCAGAGACAATTTGGCCAAAAACCTAACAATATATATATATATATATACCTATCTATGAGATTTACTTGTACTTTATATGTAATCCTGAAATTTTTTGCTTTACATGTATTTTTTCTCACAAAACCTCACCACTAGACTCACTCCAGTGGCTCGCTAGAATTTATCCCATTTCCTTGTTGACAATTCACCAAAATAACCGTCCACGAATACAAATTGCGGAACCAATTTTTGTTGACAAAAAACTAACGATATATATGCCCATTATATTTATGAGATCTTCTTTTAATTAATCTGATATCTAAGATTAATTATTGTTCTGATATTTTTTTTTTCACAAAACTCAAATTTCTACTATTACAAATCTTCTTAGTTGTTATCTTGAAGCTCTCTATATACTTAACCTACCGTTATAGATTATTTTAAAAAATCGTTGAAAGTAATTGCAGCTACCAAGAGCTAGATTTGATGTATTTCAAGTTTACAATGACCAAAAAAATGATTTAAAATGACAACTTGATATAAATAATTATTAATTGTACGATGACTATGATTTGAAGGTCTTGTGTTAATTTCAAAATGTGGGATGAATTTGGGTGGGTGTTGTAAGTGCTGACTTCACCTCAAGATATGGCTGCTTCTGGATGGATAAACTGCGGTCATGGTCAAACCAAGACCTTGTCAGTTATATATATCATTATTTTCTATGAGTGACCAAGGATCTAGTGCTTCAAATTTGAATACCAATTAGAAGATTCAATCATGTTCAGAAAGTCAATAGAATATTCTATGCTCTCGACAATTAATGAATTTTATATATCTTTCCGATCCCCATACTATTTATCAATTTCTAATACGATTAGAAATAGTTATCATTGTTGTGCGTAAAAAAGGGAGAGAAAAAACTAGTTATACTTAACATGTGAAGATATTTATCAATTTTGAAATTAATTTAGACGCAATAAGGCACATGCACCTATACAATATTAAGGAAAACTGAAATCCCACAGTGGTGGGAGTTTAAATAGTTAGTATTTTGTTTGGGGTGGGGTGAATTTTTAGTTTTTGGTTTTTGAAATATTTTAACAAAGTTTTTACAATTTAAACTTAAAATTAAAAATTAAAAATTAAAAATTATTTTTGTGATTTTTAAAATTGGCATTTTGAATGGCTGAGATTAAAATTTGTTATAAGTGACTCAAGTGCCCTCTCTTCGCCCTTTTTTTTTTATAAATAAAAAATAGGCAACCTGCCAAAAGAATACACGGAGAGAAAATGAGAGGTCATGCGCCCAGCAAAGTCATACAACAAGCGTTGCCTTGGATGAATGGGTAGAGAACCAAGCTTTCAGTTAGGGGTGTTCAAGACCTGATCCGTCCCTTTGACCCGTCCCAACCCGTCCTACTCGGGTCGGGTCTGTTTCTGTCCTACAAGAAAGAATAGAACTAAATCGGGTCTCATTTTTTGATCCGGTATCGGGTTGAGGACGGGTTCGGGTTAACCTTCGGGTTACCCGACCGTCCTTTATATATAAATATAACATTTATTACTTATGATTTTCTATTATGTAAAGTCTTAACCTTATTTTTTTTCATTTTAAATGGGGTTTGTGAGTCTAAGTTTCCTTTATTTACCTTTAAAAATACATTCTATACATAAAAATATATAGTGATATAATGTTATTCTTGGTTTAGTAATGTCCCAAACTTTAAAAAAAAAAAGTAAAAAATATTGCATACATTAAGAGATATTTTATTGTATGCAACATTTTTATTAATTGTATGAACTATTTTCTTTTGAACATTGTTATATGATCATATTATGATTATATTTAGCTTATATATCGGGCCAACCAGGTCCTGTCCTACTCAGACCCGGTCTTATTTAGACTCGCACATCATCAGGTTTATGGACGGGTTCGGGTCCATAGAATTGGCCCGGTCAAAAAATAGGGCCGGGTTAGGGACAAGTAAAACCCGTCACAACCCGTCCCACAAACACCCCTACTTCTAGTCTTCCACCTTCTCCCTTTCCGTTCAGTCGTACCAAGCGTTGCCTCCATCCCTCTCTTAACCACAAAACCTTATTCAAACATTGGAAGCCAAAGGGCACGTGAGCCATATATATATATATATATATAGGGCCGGATATTCAACAAGGCAATTAAGGCCACTGCCTAGAGCCCCCAAATTTATAAGGCCCCCAAATTTTTTTTAATAATAGTATTATTGATATAAATTATTTTTTAAAAAAATAATAATGTTTGAGATAAGTCCCGATATTTTATAAGGCACATATTTTACATTTTTTATATCTCTTTTTTTCTTATCATTTAAACTACTTAAGTCCACACCCATTTATTACTTTTTGCAAATGAAAAGTCACACAACACTCAATAGTGAGTTTCCTTGTATCAGTAGTATTGTTGAGCCTATGATCTGTTGGCTATATGTATGGTTACCACATTAATACAATTTACTTTTCTTTGATAAAAGATTGGCTATATGTATGGTTACCACATTAAGGCAATTTACTTTTCTTTGACAAAAGATTTGAGTTTTGAGGACCATTCTGATATTGATGGTCTTGATTTGTTTTCAGAATGACTTAAATATCATTTTGGTCCCTACATTTTTTCGTGTTTTTTATTTTAGTCCCTGCTAACTTTTTTTCTAAATTTAGTCCCCGCTTTTTCAAATGTGTGTTATTTTAGTCCCTGCCAACTTTTTTGTGTTTTTGGTTTTAGTCCTTGCCAACTTTTTTTTTTTAATTAGTCCCCACTTTTTCAAATGTATGTTATTTTTAGTCCATGGCACTTTTAGTTTTAGTCCCTGCCAACTTTTCGCGTTTTTGGTTTTAGTCCTTGCCAACTTTTCGTGTTTTTTGTTTTAGTCCCTACCAACTTTTTTTTTAAAATTTAGTCGAGTAAATCGTCAATTTGGTCCTTGAAAGTGTTGCTCGCTGTCAAGTTAGTCCCTGAATTGACATAAACTAAAAATTAGTCCCGAAAACTGTATTTCATCCGTTAAAGTAGTCCCTCTATTAATAGAAGTATAATTCAGTCCTTGTAAGTTGATACTTACTGTCATTTTAATCCTTCAAATTTTAGTACGTTAATTCAAATAAGTCCCTAAAACTAACAAACCACTATTAAAGTAGGCCCTGAAAGATTTGTTTTTGTTAACAAAGGGACTGCTTTGACGGACAAATATAGTTTCAGGGACTAATTTTTAGTTTCTGCCAATTCAAAAACTAACTTGACAGCGAACAACACTTTCAGGAACCAAATTAATGATTTACTCAATTTAGTCCCTGCCAAAAACACAAAAAGTTGGGAGGGACTAAAACCAAAAGTAGGCAGGGACTGAAATAACATATATTTGAAAAAGTTGGGACTAGATTTAAAAAAAAATTGACAGGGACTAAAATAAAAAATATGAAAAAATGTAGGAACCAAAATGATATTTAAGTCTTTCAGAATTAAAGTCATTGAAAGAAATTCTAACAAATGAAATTAACACACCATTAAAAATATTGAACTATATAAAAAGATTAGGTTCTTTTCCAAATATATACATCGCTTATACAATATTATTAAAATTACCAGTAACTGTTGCGACTGCTAAAAGTTTTTCAAAATTAAAATTGATTAAATCATATTTAAGATCAACTATGCTACAAATAGATTGAATGAGTTAGCTATATTATCTATTGAGAGTGAGATGTTAGAATTACTTGATTATAAAACTTTAATAAATAATTTTGCAGCTCAAAAAGCCAGAAAAATAACATAAAAATTATGTATATATTAATGTGGGCCCCTGTCTTAATTTTTGCCTAAGGCCCCGAAATTCCTAGATACGGCCCTGTATATATATATATATATATATATATATATATATATATATATATACACACACTAGTCGTGTACTCGTGCCATGCACGGGACATTTTATCGTATTAGACATATAATAATAATTTGACAAAAAAAGACATATAATAATTTTTTAATAAATAGATATAATAATATATGAAAGTTAAAAATTACATATTAATGTGAATGATTATTTTTCTCTATTCATCTTTTATTCTTATCCCCGCCTCAATTTTTCATTTGCACAATATATCCGAACAAACTCAAGCTTCTCCCTTTCTCCTTTATTCCACCCGAACATATAATTTTTTTTTTTATATTTTCCGTGTATATCCGTTAAATCCCATTTTAAAATATAGGGGAAAAAGTATATAAACACCCTTAACTTTTACCCTTTTGCAAATAGGCACCATGAATTTTTATTTTGTCCTAATTAATCTTTAAACTTTTATCATTGTTCCAATATGTCATTTCATTAGCATGAAGTTAAAAAAATTAACAAATATAATTTCAACCCTTCAAAATTGTGTTTAAAATATTGAAATTATATAAAATAAAGTTCTAACAATTAACAAAATGAAAAAAAAACTCTAAATTAAAAGAATACATGATCATATTTCTTTGTTAAAATTTTAAATATGCTTGAAATTTGATATAATTGAAGAATAAAAAAATGTAAATTTTACTCTTTTATGTCTTTTTAATATTTGAAACACAAAATTTCGAAAGATTGAGATTGGTTATGGTAATTATTTAACTTGATATTAATGAATTGAACCTATTGTAATAATGATAAGAGTTTAAGGGTTAATTAGGACAAATAAAAAGTTCATGGTACCTATTTACAAAAGGGTAAAAGTTTATAAAAGAAATTAAAGACAGTAGTAACCTATATATATATATATATAGGGTTGCTAACAATGTACTCTCAATTGATTTTTATAAAGAGTATGATAGCACTTTACACCTTTTTTATTTTGACCGAAAAATCAAATCTCTCTTTTCTAAAAGTAATTTAAAATTTAACCTAAATTTTTTTGGGTAGCAATTTGGTACCCTCCCGTTAGAGAGGGTTTTGGTACCTTCTTGTCATTTTTTTATTGAATAGACCAAAATTACGTAGGAACAAGTCGTGTACTTCGTCCTAAATTATTTCGAAGACATAAAATAGATTTTAAATGAGACACATGTGTATTGCAAATGAGAATGTGAAAAAATGGGGGAATACAATAAAAAATACATGATAATAGTTATAGGGGGTCAAAAAGTCTTTTCAAAAATTAAAAATACAAATTCTAATAGTTAAATATTGTCCTATAAGTATAAAAATACTAAGATCATTTAAGAAAGTTGAGAGAAATTGATTAAATGATCAAAGAAGGTACCAAAACCCTCTCTCACGAGAGGGTACCCTAGAATTTCCCAATTTTTTTATCCTTTTAAGCTATATGAAAACCACACCCCGTTGTCGTGTCCGTCGATACCGGCCAAACCGCCCGCATCTCTATCTCCTGTCAAGTACCATGTAATCTTTGGTACGTAATTGCAAGATAAGAAGAACAATTATTCGAGTAGCAATAAGCATGGTATCATCAATAATAGCATTTTTATTAAACGAGTGCCTATGCCAGTGTCAATTCATATAGTAACAGGGCGCAGCAGTGAAACTATCTTGGAGGAAGGCCTTTGTGCGAAGAAGCAAGTTTGCCATGAAAAAAAGATGAAGAAGTAGAAGCGAAATTACTAAAACACCTATAAATTTACTTGTGTTTAAAAAAAAAAATTCGGTTTTTCTATCCAAAGAAAAAGGTATAAAGTGCTAATTTACTTCTTCTAAAAAGCAAGTTACTCTTTCTAAAAATCAAGTGGGAGTATATTAGCAATCTCCTTTCTATATATATATAAAAAGATGAAATTTTAGTTATTCAAATATACTATATTTAAAATGAAATGCCATGCCACGGATAAACAAGGCTAGTGAAAGAAGCGTTTTCATGCATATTTCAAGCTGAGTAGTGCTACTATTACAAATGTTAACAAGATATTCACGTTTTAATATTTTAATATATATATATATATATATATATATATAGAACATATCACATGAGAATGATATTTTTATGTGAGAATGATAAGAATAACTCTTAACCATTATATTAAAATTAAGGGTTCAGATTAAAACATACGTGAATTGATCTATCATCCCAATTCATATATATATATATATAGAACATATCACATGAGAATGATATTTTTATGTGAGAATGATAAGAATAACTCTTAACCATTATATTAAAATTAAGGGTTCAGATTAAAACATACGTGAATTGATCTATCATCCCAATTCCCAATTAAACAAATTAAAATCTTTCTTCTAAGAAAATTTTTTTCATCATCAATTCTTTTATACTAAACTTCCCTCAACAAAACCCTTCTCTCAGAATCTCTACAGCAACCACAATCCCCTTGCATTTCGTCCGAATTCGTCTCGTCTCATCTTCATATGGGTAAAGGCTTGGTGGCAGGGGAATGACGCAGGGAGCGTCGCAGGGGGGCACCGCAGCGGAGCACCGTGACAGCATCAGTGTTACAGCAAAGGCAGCAGTTGAAAGTGCTTGGCCACGGCTAAAGCCGGATCAGTAACCTTTCCTCCTCCCAACAAACCGGTTGCCAATTGCCATGGTGCCAACAGATTCATCCTGGAAGGCAAAAAGCTGCATCAATTTTTTTGACGTTTTATAATTATAATTGCCACACGAAGAATTAGTATAAAGCAAAAAGCTCTCAAAGACTTTAAAAAAAATTAAAGAAACAAATCAATGGTCGCGTAAAACAAAATTCTATATTGCAAAAGAAAGACTTTGAAAAATCAGTAAAATTGCAATAGGAAAATAGCGTAAAACGGAAAAGCTCTTGTTGACTTTTAAAAAAGATTAAAAAAGCTTTCTAATTGCGTGCAGTATGTAAAACTCAGTAAGAGTATAATACCTTTGTGTGATTTTGTGGTAGAAACTAAAAAGTAATACACCAGAAGAATGGGATCTGGGAATTGAGATGATAGATCAAGTCACGTGATTTCATTAATAGAATGTTTTAATCTGAACACTTAATTTTAATCTAATGGTTGAGAGTTATTCTTATCATTCTCACATAAAAATACCATTATCATGTGATATGTCCCTTATATATATATAATGAAATTTATATGAATATCAAATACTGCGATTCTTAAGAAAAAGAACATCTATATAACATTAAAAAAAATCACTAAGATGACCCGGTGATTAGGAATTTGAGTAGTTTAATACGAGGTTCTAGATTTAAACCTAATTGCTTTTTTTGTACACAAAAAAAAACTGCGATTCTTATTAAACAGAGAGGGAGATTCACATCAATGAATGAATTTCACATGGATTTCATATTAATTTCACTCAACAATAAAAAATATTTTAAAAATTATATTGTTAAGGCTTAAATAACTTTTTTGTCCCTGTAAAATATATGGTTTTTGCTTTTAGTCCTTATACAATTATTTTTATTCTTTTGATCCTCATAAAATTTAGGAACTTTGAAAAAGGTCCTTATTTCCACTTGTCATGCATCCAACCATGTCACATAAGTAATCATATTGAGGTGGCATATGATGTGGCGTGTCTAAATGCATGCCATATCATCAAAAATTGATAATAAGGACCATTTTTAAAATTTTTAAGTTTTATGAGGACCAAAAGAATAAAAATAATTTTATAAGGATCAAAAGCAAAAACCGCATATTTTACCAGGACCAAAACATTATTTAAGTCTATTGTTAATATATCTCTAACTAATTTTATGAAATTAATAGAATATTGAGAGAAAGAGATTAACCCACATGGGTTCATACTCCAGCGGTTCTTCGAAGTTACTTGCGCTTTGTTCATTGGGGGCCTAGGTGAGGTTCAACTAGCCATCGACGACCAAAAACCTACCTATATTTCTAGTATTTGACCAATGGTTAGTTTCCTTATTTTTCCTTTCAAAATTGTATTGATTGCTCGACCGAGTAGATTGAATCGTTGAAACACATAAAATGTAAAATAAGTCAAACGAGAAAAATAAAAACCATGCCCAATAATCATGTTCAAAATCAAATACATTTTATATTGTAATCCACTATATTGACTCCTGAGAAATTTGCATTTGCAACATTCCAAATAGCCTTCTTGTCATCATTCTTTTGTCTATTTGCATTGGTAGGTATTACATGTTCTTATAACTTCTTGTTATATATCCGGTGCAAGCCAAACGCTAATTAAATCATTCCAAATTAAACAATTAAACATGAATAACCGAATTTACTTATAAAGTTATATAATTAATTAATCCCTAGTCGGATACTAATGTGGTTCTTTTTCTATGGCTGCTGCTTTGGTTGGACTCAATTAACTCTTAAAATTCCATATATCCCTGAACAAAATACCATCATCATGCATGATTGAATATGAGATTATACACCGTCAGTCCTACCAACAAAGTCCAACCTAGTTATTAGATAGTTGAGTCATTTAAGCATTTTAATAGGGGTTCGATCCCTGATGGTGTGTATAGAAAAGATTTTGTTGGGAGAGGCAAAGCCCACTTTAGTGATCTCTACGCCTCAAAAGGGATTAATTAGTCTCTAGCTATCGGTTGAGGAATACCTTTGATTCACACAAAAAAAAACCAGTCACTTCTACCAACAATAAACAAAAACAACATTTTTATTGGAAAAAGGGCCAATAATAATTAAGTTGAAGTTACTAACCACTTCATAATTTACTCGTCGGTACAATTTATTGACAGGAATCCAACATAGAATAAGGGTCAGTAGAATGTGTACTTCAGAGATTGATAAATTTTAGGCTTAAATATGTTTTTAGTCTCTAACTATAAATATAGGTCGTTTTGTGTTTAATCCCTACAAACTTTTTTGTTGGTTTAATTTTTCATCCCAATAATTTTTCCTATTAGTATGTTTAGCCCATGACGTTAAGCCCACACTAATTTAGGGTTTAGAGTACGCAGACAAGGAGGCAGGAAGGCCCGCCAGCAAGGAAGGCTAGAAGGTCGGCCAGACAAAAAAGTTGGAAGGTTAGCCAACAAGGAAGCTGGAAGGCAAGCCAGCCAGGAGGCTGAAAGGCCAGCCGACTAGCTAGGAGGTTGGAAGGCTGGCAAGACAAGAAGGCTGAAAGAGGAGAAATGCGTAAAACGACGTCGTTTGCAGGCCGACCAAGGACGCTAGAAGTTAAGTTGGCCAGGAGGCTCGAAGGCTGGCCGGCTAGGAGCTGGAAGGCCGGCCAACCAAGAAGGCTAGAAGGCGAGCCAGCCAGGAGCCTGGAAGGCTGGCAAGACAAGAAGGCTGGAAGAGGAGAAATGCGTAAAACGACGTCATTTGTAGGCCGACCAAGGACGCTGGAAGTTGAGTTGGCCAGGAGGCTCGAAGGCCGGCCAAACAAGAAGGCTAGAAGGCGAGCCGGCCAGGAGCTTGGAAGGCTGGCAAGACAAGAAGGCTGGAAGAGGAGAGTCGCCCGACCAAGAAGGTGTGTCGGCCAGGAGGCTGGAAGGCGAGCCTGCCAAGAGGCTAGAAGTCGAGTTGGGCATGAGACTGGAAGGTGAGCCGGCTAGGAGGTTAGAAAACTAACAAGACAAGAAGGCTGAAAGAGGAGAAATGCATAAAATGAAGTCGTTTGTCAAGTGACCAAGAAGGTTGGAAGAGGAGAAATGTGTAACACGACGTCATTTGCTGAGCGACCAAGGCTGGAAGGGCGAGCCGGCCAGGAGGCTGGAAGGTCCGCCGACCAAGGTTGGAAGGCGATATGGAAGGTGAGTCGACCAGGAGGCTGGAAGACGAGTCGGCCATGAGGCTAGAAAGCCAGCCAACTAGGAGGTTGAAAAGCTGGCAAGACAAGAAGGCTTAAAGAGGAGCAATGCGTAAAACGACATCATTTTGAATATGATTTGGTAGTTTTTTAGCCTCATCAGCATGGAATTAACGTCAGAGACTAAACACACTAAAAAAATTTTGTAGGGATGAAAAATAAAAAAAAAAATACAGAGACTAAACTGAAAACGACCTATATTTATAGAGACTAAAAACATATTTAAGTTTAAATTTTATTAAAAGTTTGTGAATATCTCACCCTGAACTAGCTCAATCACAAAATGGTTGAGCTGATTCAATGTGACACCAGTCACCTTTTTACCTAATCATGACTCTAATGCAAAAAGTTAATTTCACAACTACGCTTATAAACAAACTCTAAAGGACCTAAATATACTATATATAAATTAATTCAATTTTTATTTTTACCTATTATCAACTCATCAATCACGTATTAGGTCATCTACATTCCAATACTTTTAAATCAATATATTTTATAATTCTTCACACTTATCCATATTATTATATTTTGTTTAATTTTATTGTTTTGGACACTCCATTTACTTTTTTCTTGTCAATCTATTAACTCTAAAAAATTTCTTAAATAAACCCATACTTGTATATTTTATTATTTACATCCAATTTGATTTATGTGTTTAAAATATTGCTAGTTGATAATATTGATCCATAACTAATTCTTTTATTAAGAATAAATTTTTTTACAGTTAACATAATAATAATAATAATATTAATAATAATAATAAATAATAAATAATGTTGTATATGTTAAAGTGAAAAAACATTGTTACCTACTAAAGATTGTTATAAGTTAATATGATTAAAAAATATTTAAAATTAAATAAAGAAAATTTAAAAAATTACCTACATCTACCCGTTTTTGTAGGTGTTACATGTAGCACCCATTAAGAACCCCAAAGCACCCGATGACTATCCCCATCAGCGTTACAAAAATGAGCGTTGGTGCTAAAATACCAAGCAACCATCACGTTGAGAAGAGATCTTCGTGATTGAGATGCTCTTATGAACTATAAGAAAGGGTTGGTTTAATTATAGAATTTAGAGTCGATCACGACATCAACACTGAATTCTTATGACAATGTTGGCTTTAAAGACGTTATTTTGATGCAAAAGTAATTAATTTTTATTTATTAAATGAACAAATTAGCATTGGTTCGACTGGCACTAAGCTTAATGAACAGTGGATGAAACAAATTAATTACCTAGATATT
The DNA here is from genome assembly GCA_026901365.1 of Sesbania bispinosa. Taxonomy (NCBI): domain Eukaryota; kingdom Viridiplantae; phylum Streptophyta; class Magnoliopsida; order Fabales; family Fabaceae; genus Sesbania; species Sesbania bispinosa. Next base: position 499,006 of record QLOH01000549.1, on the reverse strand, counting down.
CATACACCCATTTGAGTCAGCCTAGCCAACATTATGTAGTATTTAAATGCAGTGTCAATCTAGCCGATGATAATTTTAAAAGACATGTCCTTCATTGATAAGGTGTCATGCGTAGGAACATTAACAAATTAAGATGGGACCATCTTCTTCCCCACTTCCGTAAGTTTATTATCTTTCTCCCTTTGCTCTCTCTCAATTTCTCTTCATCGTTTAACCCCTTTCTCACTCCTCATAGTCTACTCACTTCCTCGCATCACAACCCCAACCCCAACCCCTCCCTCTCCTTTATCTATCCGTCCATGTTTGTTTGTCCATCTCTCTCCCTCTAAATGAAGATCTTCATCTCAAGTAGAGTTTCTAGTAGAAATTTCAATCAAGGATCTCAACGAGCCGGGATGGACATGGGTAATAAATACTCGCTACATACACTCGCGCGTAAATACATACCTATACCTACACGATTTTTTTAATATCAACGAGTTCCCACATACACACATACATATATATATATATATCGATCCAAATATCTATTAAAAAACAATTTAAAACATTTTTTACAAAATAATAATTTAAAAATGAAAAAGAAAAACATTTAAAATTGAACACACTATAATTTCAAATGTATATTCATATACTGGGTAATTGCAAGTACGAATAACTCAATACCCGGACCTATCCTATTAATAAATGGGTTGAGAGAAAAAAAATCACCTACAGGCACAAATATTTTTTATCTTGTGACGGAATTTATCAACGGTACCCACGAGAGAGAGAGTAGGGATGGCAATAGGTAGCTTATGGTCAGGGTACCACAGTGTCCGTTCCCGTACCCGCGTTTTTAAAAAATCCCGTATCTGCGTGGGCAATAATTTTAGTGTCGTCCCTATACTCGCTGGGCACCTATATGCCGTACCCGCACTCGTTACCCGCACTTTTTTAAATAAAAAATTAACAACTTACTAAAAAATATTAATTTAAGGAAACTATATCTCAATTAAAAAAAGTTACTCGAAGGTCGTCCAAACATAATTTTTAAATATCAGTGATACTATAATTTATTATAAATAAATGATCTAAAGTTCAAATTTTTTATTAAATATTACAATTAATATACTTTCATGTCACACTATTTTATAAACTTGGATATCATGTGTTAGAATTCTTCAAAATTTGTAAAAAATGATTATTAACACTAATTAGACATGTATTATAAAGTTAAAATAAAAAAACACAAATAGATAGTTATAAAAATATTTTTTTAATTTGTAATATATTATATATATTAATTTTAAAAATATGTATAAATATATTAGATATTTTAATAAAATTAATATATCATTACATATAATTATATGTGGTGTTTTTTATTAAATAATTATATATATTAGTGCAGGTATGAGGCGGACTTGGCATCAAAGTGCCGGTATCCGCGCCGTCCCCATGAAAAAATGTGGGCTTTTGCCCGTACCCGCGCTCATACCCACTTTGTGGATTTTTACCTTGCCCATTACGGATAATTTTTACGGGTACCTATAGGACTTGGCTCCATTGCCATCCTAACAGCGAGTAATTTTGTCATCTTTTCTAGTTGTGAGTTACTTTATCTATTCAATGGTTTTCCTCCTTGCCTGTACTCTGTGTTTACAAATTTGTTCTCCTTCTTATGTGCGCGAAATAAAGCAAATGAAACAATTAACAAAGGTGATAATGAAAATAATGATGCAATATGGTTTTTCATTGAATGTACTATAAAAAAGAGTTAAAAATAAAATTAAAGTGACCTTTAATTTTATTGTTTGAAATTGTAAAATAAAAAAATAATGAACAATATAAATAGAGAAATGTGAAATTTTATCTTAGGGTTAAATATGTTTTTAGTCCATGAAATATAGTCGAGATTTGGTTTTAATCACTGTAATTTAAGATCGGTGGTTTTGATCCTTCAAAAATTGAAAATACACCAATTTAGTCCTTATTGTATAGTTTTGCTATAGATTTTGCTATGGATTAGTTACGAATTTTTATCGGTAAGGACTAATTTGATGTATTTTCAATTTTTGAAGGACCAAAATCACCGGTTTCAAATTACAGGGACTAAAATCAAATATTGAGTATATTTTAAGGACTAAAAACATATTTAACCCTTTATCTTATAAATATTCATGCCCATTAGGGGTGGGAACAGACCAGGTTGCTCGTCAGGGGCCTACTACTCGGCCTATATCAGGCCTAGGCGAGACCAGACCAGTTTATTAAATAGAGCAGACCAAGGCTTTTTCAAAAGCCTATATAACAAAACAGGTCAGGCTTCAGGCCATAAAAAAAGTCTTTTGAGCCTATCAAGCCAGTCTATTTAACTAAATATAAATAAAATACTAATATTTTTTATATTGCTATTATTATTATAAAGATTTGTTATTATTTTTTCTTATAATTATATACTTATTAGCTTGTATAAACATTTAACTATGTTAAAAACTTGAATCTATAAATCTATTCATATATATGTTTATGATATATTCAGGTACCTTACTATAAAACAGGCATTCAGGCCTTGTCAGACTTTAAATAGGCCAAACTCAGACCATAAAATAAAGCCTATGTCAGATAACAGGTCATGCTCGGGCAATGGATTTAAGGTACAGTCCAGGCTCAGGCCTTGGAAAGCCTAGCTCGACTCGGCCTATTCCCATCCCTAATGCCCATATATTAAATTTGAATTCTATTTTTACAATAAAATATGGGAAAATTGCACTCACCTCCTCTGAGGTTTGTCTAAATGACAGATACCTCCCCTCTAGTTTTTGAAATGCACCCACCTCTCTTTCTTAAAGCGATGTGATAAAAAAAACTTGTACTTGTGGATATTTGTCGATATACCAGCAATGAGTACCCGCATATTTATTAAATAAGTGGGGAGAAATATTATATTATTCATCCCGCAGATACCCGCATAGTCATTAAAATATATTTTCTATTAAATATATTAAAATATTAAGTTTTTTTATTATTTTAAGATGAGATAAAATTTATTTTATTATTTTATAATAATATTTTCAATACATTAACTTGTAATAATATTATACAATGTTAGTTTATATTATATAAAATTAATATAATACGATATCATAATATATTATATGTCATTTTCTCTTTTTTTCCTATAAATTTTAAATTCTTAAATATTAATGGATATTCATGAATGTCCGTTACCCACATGGATAGCTGTTAATTTTAGTAAGTATGGATACAAGTAGTGTATAATTTTGTTTCGCCTTGTTAATATCCCTATATAATCCTCACGGTGTTAATAGGAAGAGAGGTTTATGCATTTTAAAAACTAGATGGGAGGTCTTTGTCATTTAGACAAACCTTAGGGGAGGTGAGTGCAAGTTTCCCATAAAATATTAGTACACATTTTCTCTATAAAATAACACCATTATGTACTTCTTACTATATATGTAATGCAGGAAGAAATTCTAAATAAATAAATAAAAAATAAATACAAGTGTCAAATTGGAACATAGAGAGATAATGTAATGGTGAAAAATAATATCCTCTCCGTTTCAAAGTGAGTGACATTTTAGCATTTTTTTTTTCATATTATTTGACGTTTTAAGATTTGAATGTAACGTTAATATTTTTATTCCAATTCTACCCCAAATTAATAGATAATGCATTATTTAATATTGGTGGTTTCATACAAATTATGAGTAATAGAAAATAAGGGTAATTTAGTAAATTTTTTTCATTAATGATAATATTGAATACTTTCCATAATCTTGATTAAATTAATAAACCTTAAACGCCGGTCAATTTGAAATGGAGGAATAGTATGATCGATTTCTGATAACATGTAAGAGTACTAAAACTGAAAATATTTATTATTCTTTCATGTTCATGACACAATAAAGATTTTTTTATAAAAATCTTCTATTTTTATATTTTTATCCTAAACTTTAAGAGTTAAATAATAAATGGTACTATATTTCCTCTAATACCTCTGTTGATATTTAATAAAAAACATTAATGAAAATAATATAAGGTTCAAAATTTTTAAACAAAAAATATATTCATTATTCTTATTTAAGAATTATATACGGTATTTAAAAATTTAAAAGATCATTTGTGGAAAATTTGGATTATTTAGACAAAGTGAGTACTCAGTACTCATAAGATAACGATTAAAACGAAAATGGTCAATTTTGATTAGAAGTTTCCGGTGCATCACGTTGGTCCACGTAGTACACCGTCTCTGACCAACATTTGACATAACTTAGGCTCATAGGTTAGAGCTGACCCCACTCCCTGTGACTTTGTGACCCTTCCCGTTCTACACGACACCATCCCAATCAACATTCTCACAAATCTAAACCCCAAACACAAACAACACCTTCAATTTCATTTCATTTCATTTCATATATATAACCTCTCCCCATTCACTGACCCAGCCTCACCCTCTTAATTACTCCTTCCTCAACGGAGTGAGCCACATCTCATCTCCACTCCTCAATTTCACAAACACAACACAATGAACAACCCACACACCTTCTACCTAAATGGCGGGACAATCCCCCTTTGTTTCCTCCTCCTCCTTCTCTCCCATGGCTTCCCCTTCGCCGGAGCACAAACTACGAACACCCAAGACGATTCGTATTACAACCGCGTCAGCCCCTCCATGGCCATCATAATCGTCATACTCATCGCCGCTCTCTTCCTCATGGGCTTCTTCTCCATCTACATCCGCCGCTGCGCCGATTCCCCCTCCAGCAGTGTCCGCTACATCACCGGCGCCGCCGGACGCTCCCGCCGGGCACAGCGAGGCCTCGACCGCGCCGTCATCGACACGTTCCCCACTTTCGAATATTCCGCAGTGAAGATTCACAAGATTGGAAAAGGCGCTCTGGAATGCGCGGTGTGTTTAAACGAATTCGAGGAGACCGAAACGCTGCGTTTGATCCCAAAGTGTGACCACGTGTTCCATCCAGAGTGCATCGACGAGTGGCTTGCTTCCCACACCACTTGCCCCGTTTGCCGAGCCAACCTCGTTCCCCAACCTGGCGATTCAGTTCACGGAATCCCGATTCTGAACGACGATCCGCAAGAAGATATTGAGGCACAGAACGACGCCGTTGAACCGGCTCAGGAGCAGCAAAATGCGGACGCTGCTGCTCGAGACTCGAAGGAACCGGAATTGATGAGCTTCAACATGACGCTGAACCGGAACCGCACGAAGGGATCGCGGTCGAGCCGGACGCGAAGGTTCCCGCGGTCTCACTCGACCGGTCATTCGTTGGTCCAACCGGGTGAGGACACTGAACGGTTCACTTTGAGACTTCCCGTGGAAGTGAGGAAGCAGATACTACTGAACCCGGAATTGCATCGGGCTAGAAGCTTGGTTGTGTTGCCTAGAGAAAGTAGTTCACGGCGGGGATATAGAGCCGGTGGAGAGGGAAGTAGCAGAGGGAGGAATTCAAGGCGATTGGACAGGGGTTTCAAATCAGACCGGTGGGTTTTCACCATGGCGCCGCCGTTCCTAGTTAGAGCGTCGTCGATTAGGTCGCCGAGGGTAGCTAATAGCGTCGGGGAAGGCACCTCCGCTTCTACACCGCCGGCGGCGGCGGCGGTGGAAGTGAGCTCTGCGCGCCCTCCGGTTTAACCGTCCCTACCAACCACCCACTTTAAAATTTCATTGTATTTATTTTTTTTTTGGCCAGCGATTTTTTCACTGTAAAATTTGCAAAATGTGTATAATGCAGCACATTTACTATTTTATTATTACTATCAGCTAAACCTAAGTATTCGAAACATGATAAAATGATAATCCCATAATCATGATGATCATTCTGAGCGAGCCATAAACGGTAAGTATGGCTCAAGAACGTGTCTGGAACTGTACATTATTACTTTGGGCTCAGGTTCTGTGTATTATTACTTACGGACCATGTTTGTTATAAACTATGAGTTTCTTATGATTATTAATTAATAATTAATAAATAAAAAATATAGTATTTAATGGAATATCAACAAGTAAAGTGATAACTATTTCACTTAATTTAATCCAATGGTTTTTTAGAACATATTTTTTTGGCTTTCTTTTTTTTGAAAACTTAGGGTGGAAATGGGTGATTGGATGAGAGTTTCGTGGCTGCCAGCCTGAAAAAGCCAGGTAGTGGGCGTGAAAGTTACTTTTAAAAGGATGGTTTATTTGACTTGGTCTCCCACAACGCTTGAATTAAGCCAGAAATTTCATATAGTATACGTCTTTTCAATTGAATATACATCCAATTTTAATTTAATGTTTACTGACTGGATAATTCAATAGTTTAATATCTTTAGGTAGAAAAGTGAAGAGAAAAACTCAATATATAATTACACCATTTCATATTTGAGGGATTCAATTGCAGATTAAACTTAAATAAATTTTACTGAAAAGGATAGTATTATCTCTATAATTTAATAATAAGCTAGCTTATTATTAAATTAGAAATGTTTGCAGATTCAATTGAAGGATTTATTTCTTTCGTTTTGAGATTATATCTATAATTTAAAAACAGTTCTTAAAAAATGTCCACAAATATACCAATGTTAAAAATTTCCAGCTTTTCTGAAATTCAAAATCATATATTCTCTTACCTATTTTTATCGTTTTAGGTGGTCCAGAATTTGCTCGTTGAATAAAAGCATGTTTTATTACTTTCAATCAAAACTCACCTTTAAGCTTTTAAATTATAATTTTTGCGTTAAATTAAAAAGTTTGTACTTAATTTAATTTTACTAAAAGGTTAAAAATATTTTAAAACATAAATCACTTCATCTCCAACTGTTTTAATCAAAACAAAGCTTTGATCCAAAATCAATATATATTATCCACATTCACTCATACATATATATTGTATTATATACTCTTTGAACACATATCATTATGCAAAATATCAGTGTTTTCAAAAATTAAGTGTGTGTTTAATTTACTGCAAAATCACGTTTCAAATGTGGATTTAGGTTAATACTATAAAAAGTAAAATTAACCCAAATCCATGTTTAAAATGTGTTTTTTTTAAACCAAACACATATTAAAACGTTGATTCACATTAAAAAATTTGGTATGATCAACTGTACTGTTTTTGTTATTTTAGTATTTAAGCAAAGATATATTATCAAGATCTTGATAATTCTTTCACTTATACCAATAAAAGAAGAGTTTAATATATATAAACTATATATTAGTGTAAAAAAGTTTTACACAGATATCCAATGATATGTTGTCATATCATTTATTGAATTTAATAATACATGATGTGTCATATTCATTAAATGATGTGGCTGCACATCATTAAATATTTTGTGTAAAACTTCTTTAAAATGACAGTGTATATTAATTAAATCCATAAAAAAAAATGTTAATATCTTCTCTCACACCAAGATCGTTGCATGCACATGCATTGGACCAACAATACGTTCTTCCTAATGAAAAATGCAAAATTTTATGATAAAAAATATTGGTTCTAGCTAGAGAAGTTTTATAACTCAACAATGCCTTGAAGGGAGATCGTGTCTGTGTTGGTTCTATATATATGCTTTTTGGGTGTCGTCCCCAATGTGTGGGGCGAATTGAAGGTGGCGTGTTGATGTAAAAATGGAAGGGAATCAGGTGCTTATATAGAGCAATAATGCCATTGCAAGGAGACAAGAGGCTTCAATAACAAACTCGGAGTTGATGTTTCTTTCACCAAAAGCTTCCTCCTAAACTATATATGCCACATATATACTTCGTGTAATATTCAGTATTTACTTCCACCAAGCACAACCACCACCACCCTCACATGTATGCTCTGCATGCCTTAATATGTGGCTATATTGAACTATATTCTATATCTCACTTTCTTTCTTCTCTAGCTACTATCCATTTGAAACTATATACAATGCTTTTTGATATTTTTTTGTAACTATATATATTCCTTAGAATTTAATTTCAATTAGTTAACTTTTCTTATAATTTTTTGAATTAATTAATGGATAAATCATTATAGTAATAATAATTTTTAAAGATTTGAAATTAGGTTCATATACTCCTTAAATTTTCAAATGCATTTTATTTAATAACTGTTATGAAAATTTAATTAATAACTTTTTAAATTACAAAATTTTATTTAGAATTCAAATAAATTATAATAATTTACCTGATAAATAGCAAAATTAAACTAATTTTTATAACTTGTTTGAATTTTTGAATGAATCGTTAACTAATTATAACTCAAGAAAGTTAACCTGGCTAGTGAATAAAAGAAAGTAAAAGAATCTAATTATAATTTTTTAAATTTATAAGTATATATTTAAAATTTAATATTATAGGAACTTATAAAATAGTCTAACTAATTTTTTTTTTTTTCTATCAGGTCATAGCTTACATAAAACGCTAGAAATTTGTAGCAGATTTTGTTGACGGTCATATAGGGCAACTCAGTATAAAATTCATTGTTTTTTGCCCTCAATTTTGAACTGAATTTAAAATTCTTAACCCTTTCTCAAACTAATGTTGTTTAAGGCATACTATGATTGCTCCATTTTGGTCATGACAAGCTTCCTTTTGAGCATGTATATATTTTATATGGCTCTCTCAGTTCCCCTTGAAGCTTCCAAAATCTTTCGGCCCTACCTGGTCCACCAACCCCAGGTGACTAAAAATTCAACAAAATGTGGTTATAAGTTCTAACAACTAATTAAGCTGCCAAGTGAGACATTGATACAAAAAGGCTCCAAAACCTTGGTAGATATTGGGAGGGAAGGGAGACCAATTCTGATAGAACAAACAAGTAATAATATATTGCAGTGCTTAAAAGATAGTATTAATTAATTGACGGCCATATTGTGTCATCTGTATGACTTGGTGAGCAGTGATGATTCATCCTCCTAATTAGGCTGGTTTCACTGTCATAGCAATCACAACAGTTATTGGCACAGCTACTGAACAACTTCAAATCTTTAATTATTAATGATCCTCTCTGTTCCTTATGCTCAATTTCTTGAGTTGACTCCATCAATTTGTCTTCCAAAAGTCCTTTTAATTCAAAGTTTCCAACTACTTTTTCTGCTCTCACTGGTATTCTTGGATAACACAAACCCTCAAACGTTTTTAACTTACCACAAATTCATCCATTGATGTACATATATATAGCACATAGAATCCCAATTAAATTATTGATTGCAGCCACCCACCTATCTCAGTTGCCTAATTTCATGCATCTTTCAATGGCCACCAACCCACTCAAATGCTCTGAATCTCCTTACATCGGGATAAATGTGAATATCCGGATGACACTTTGATTTTTGATATATGTTTTTAGCAAAACATTTGCTCAAGGACGAACCTATAAATAAATATATGTAAATAAATGATAAAATAATTTATGAACATATAGGAAAATTAGTTTTAATTTAATTTTTTTATTAGTTTTATTTTTGTATTAACCGTGTATATGCATGTATTTCCTGTTATCAAGGATAATTATGTTCGGGTGCTTATGCTCCTCACGTATTTAATGGGGATCGAACAGAGACTCTAGCTTTCCAAAGTCTCAACCGGAGAAAACTCTTTGGTATTCTTTACGAGTTATTAACATTAATATCTTATCCGTCTCTGTGGTTCAAGAACAAGGATTCTTTGTGTCGGAGGACATTAGGATCGTTTGCCAATGCCATGAGTGCCACTAATCCACTACCATGTTGTAAGAAGGTAATGAAAGCTAATTAGCTGGATTATTCTGAACATTCTTTCTTTGTTGAATAGATAACACCAGTCCCCATCGTAGATACTCAGACACCAGGGGAATAAATATAACAAGGATGGGTGTGTAGTGTTTTGCAAGGTACGTTTCTTTTCTCTTTTCCTTCCTTAGAAAAAGCATCCACCATCCATAGACCATAGTGATCGAACAAGAATCATAGGACCTAACGCATAAGATTGAAAAAGAGTCCCACCCTAGCTTTTTCGACAAATAAACGCGTAAGTTGTGACATGAAGAACAATCTTATCCAAATATATGATTCTCTCATAAATTTCATTCAATTATTCAATAGACACAATAAATTGTTAAATTCATACCAGTTTCATTGCCACGGCCCATAATCTTGAGACAGGCCCATCAAAAGGCCCAATCTTGCGAATTAGGCTCTAACAAGCCCATTTCACAATTTCATCGCATTTGCAAGAAACAACACCGGGTGAATCCATGTTTCAAGTTCTGGAAAGGAAGATGGAGAAGGAGGAAGCAGAGCAAAACAAGAAGAAGAGTTCGGTTGTGATAAAAATACCTTCGTATCAAGAAGTGGTTGAAAGTTCACAGGCGAAATCGACTCCACCGTCTCTGTTCGTTCCCTCCCAAACCTTTTCTCAAGCCTTTGCCTTCGTCAAATCCTCCGAGTTCTATTCTCCCCCTCCTTCACTTCCAAGGTACACGCACTTGTCATTCCTATGCTACTTCTAAATTGTTTCATTTTAATCATAATAATTATTATTATTCTTATCTTTTCGCGTCAATTTATTTTGATTAGGGAAACTGGTCAATTGGAAGCTCCGTCTTCAACATCGACTTCATCTGCTACTACTGTTTCTGCATCTTCATCAAAATTACCGTCCTCTCAAGTCACTCAAAGTCGCAATGCAATTCTTGTGAGCCATAGACAGGTCAAATCAATATAATTTATATGTTTCTCATGCATTGCATAATATTAGGGGGGAAAGGAAATTTGTTAAGGTTTTGATGGCTGATAATATTATTGTCTGAAAATGAATTTCCTTATCCGTTTTTCAGAAAGGAAACCCCTTGCTCAAACATATTAGGAACGTTAAATGGACATTTGCTGATATTGTTTGTGACTACTTGCTTGGCCAAAGCTCCTGTGCACTCTATATCAGGTTTTTTTCTTCTCTTTTTGTTGTTGTCTGAACTTGTTTGTATATCAGGTTGTTTTTCTGGTGAAGTTTGTCTGTTACAATCATTAGTTTTAAGTAACACAAATAAACACTTGAATGGCAAGTGCCATTCCTTGTTAGTTTCTGCAGATAGAAAATTTGTTGACGCAAAATGCTTTCTATTATATATGTAAGTTTCGTTAGTGAAAATGTGGTTGGAAAATACATTGGGCTACTTGAATTTTCACATCAAATTGCCGGTCAACAGTGGATCTCTGGTGCATACTTTGCCAGTATTACTGTGGCATATATGTTGAATAAATTGTGTATGATATCTCATAATTGGAAAAAAGATATTTATACTATGTGACTAAATTAAGTGAATCATGGTACTTGGAACTTTCTGGTTTATCATCATGCTTGTTGAACTTCTTGTTTCTTAGATTCCTTGACACCTGTGTGTGGTTATTTGGATATCTGAAAGTCATTATTGTTCTGCTAGATGGGTTTTATGTAGTTGTATTTATGCATTTAATTGACTTACGTGGATGGGTTGATGCAGTCTGCGGTATCATCTTCTGCATCCAGACTACTTGTATTATAGAATAAGGGAGTTGCAGAAGAATTTCAAGCTTCGTGTGGTTTTATGCCATGTTGATGTGGTCAGGCACCCTGTTATATACTTATTCAAACCTCTATATCATCTATTTTAGTTTTTGTTTTCCAATGATCTATTTATAAATTTATAATTTAATTATCGCAGTTATATACATGAAGTAAATGACCTTTTGTGTGCTTTTTTATTATTTATTGCAGGAGGATGTAATGAAGCCTCTACTTGAAGTTACAAAAACAGCTTTGCTTCATGAATGTACCCTTCTATGTGGATGGAGGTGCAGTTTACACCCCCTTTAACTGCTTGTGAAGTATGCATACTGAAGATTAATTTTTTCTTAATCTTAGGAGCATGAGAGTGCTGCTATTAATGAACTTCTAATTAAATTCTGATTAGCAAATATCATATGGCTATCAAACCTCTTATTAAGTATGAAAGTTTCTGGTTGCAGCTTGATAAAAATGTGACAAGATATTGCTTTATTTCTTTCTTTTTTTTCTTGTTTTAGGTGACTCAGTTATAGAATGTGCATCTTAAAAAGAGAGAATCTTATTGTAGTTGCTTGTGGAACTTTTGTGTTAGCAGAATTTATGCCATTTAAAGGAGCTTGGGATTATTGTAGCATGCATGTGAATTTCATATCTGCAGTAGCATCTGGAGATCCCTCTTACCTGTCTAATTGATTCCATCTACTGTTTTTTAGCCTGGAGGAATGTGGCCGTTACTTGGAGACCATAAAAGTCTACGAAAACAAACCTGCAGACATTATTCAAGGCCAGATGGATACGGACTATCTATCACGGGTATGCCCCCCCTTTTTTTATTAAGGATGCAGTTGTTGAGTTGATTAAATTTTAAGCATCGTCATCAAAGGCCCTGATGCCATTTCACTTTCATCTGTAGTTAACACATGCCCTTACAACAGTTCGGCATGTTAACAAGACTGATGTAGTCACCCTTGGTTCAACATTTGGGGTATGTATGTTGTTTAATTGTTTTTTAGCACGCACACACATGTTTATTAATTGGTTTTGTTTTCAAAACTATTTTTATCAAGCTGGATTCTTGTCTTTCCAGTCTCTATCTCACATTATGGGTGCATCTATGGAAGATCTAGCTCGTTGTCCTGGTATAGGAGAGCGCAAGGTATATTACCAGTGGTGAATGTGAAATAGGAAAATGGTTTGTAGTTATTTTTTGTGGCTGTGGTTGCCTGATTTGGTGCACAGCCCACAGTAATATACACCAAAAGAACTCTGAATATTTTGTAAACTTCCTGATAATAGGTCAAGCGCTTGTTTGACACTTTCCATGAACCCTTCAAGCGTGTGGAATCCAGCCGGCAAGCCATTCCAGAGACTTCTGTCCTGAATAAGCCAGCTAGTCCAGATTCATCAATCAAGAACGATGCTGAATCTTCCTCCTCAATTAAAGACAAACAGATGGATGTAGAAGATGTGAGCAAACGTAGGAAGAAAGAACCTGAATTTACTGTCAAATCTGCCCTTTCTGCAGCTTTTGCCAAATATTCTGACAAAGTTTGAAAGAGGAACAGCACTTCAGAAGTGGAAGAGAAAGGAGAATCAACTGTTGCCAGAGAAGCAGAAGCTGAAACATAAAATTACCATTAAATTTTCACTGGTTGTTTAATAATCTTCCCTTGAGCAAGATAATCTCATGAGATTTAGAGGCAGTTACTAGTTAGTCAGTTGTAATATGACAGCTGGACTCTTAGTTAGGAGAAGCTTTGACTGAATGGGAATGAAGAGAGGGGGATTGGGGGGGGGGGGGGGGTCAAAGGGTATAACTAGGAATAGAGGGAAGATTGGATTTATTTTTCAGTTGTTGAGAGAAGTTGGGAGGGAGAGCCTGGACTCTCCAAGTTCCTGGGTTGAGAGATATTCTCATCTTTGTACATTCTGTCTATCTCGACCTCTTGATTCTGAAATCACATTGATTTAGAATTGGGGGGAAGAGTTTCATCAAGGATTTCTATTATTTCTATCAGTTCTAACCTATTGTCTGAGCCAGTACCCATCAAACTCCTCTTGCCCTGATGCCCCTGCACATATTTTAGGGTAGTTTGGGGTTGTACAGATTTAGATGGGTACAAGTTCTGATCTAGATACAGATTTCAGTAAGGGATTCTGGAGGTTATAATTTTACTACTGGTTACAATATAATAACTACCTAATGTTTACTCAACAAATAATTATATTTAAAAAAGGTATTACCAGTGATAACCATGCTGAGGCACCTATGATCTATCTCCTAGGAATTTATTGCTCACGTTTTTATATTGCATTTTTCCACATTATCAAGATGGCGCTAGAAAAGTGATTTCTCCACTTTAAGAAGAAATATCCAACAGATTGTTATAAAAGACATTTCCTTCCCCAAGATTCTCTGCGTTACAAATAGTCTATAGGTAATAATTTCCCATCATTCAAGAGTTTTGGTTCCTTCCTTTGTTGCTCTGGTTGGTAAGGTTCACTTATTTTGCTTCTGGGGGTTGGTTGCAGTGGTTATTTTCCTGCATCTTTTTATCATGGAAATATCTGTGGTTATGACCTGCAGGGATTCCTGTTGTGCTTACATGCTTTTTGGGGAATTCCTTGCATTCAGCCAGTGATATAGTAAATCCAAACAGTGAATTCATCACATCTGTTTGTATGTTAGTATTTCTCTTTTTAGAAAAAGCATAGTAGCTTTCAATATAGTTGTCCAATTGCACCTTTTGCTAATGCTTAAAATTGTGCTATTTGCCATTTGCCAGATAGAAAGAAGCTGGACTCAATCGATCTCCTACTTGTAAGTGGAAGTTTAATATTTTATTCAGTCTGATTTAAAGTATGTTACTACGTTTGTTTTCATGCGGTGATTACAGGATTTAAGAATTTGACAGGAAACGGAATTCTATTAAATTTGGATCATAAATTTCATCATATTACAGAAGAAATGTTCTACCCATATTAACGATGTAGTTTTTAGAATGTTCATAATACCTCTTAATTTGGTACCATATATCTTAACTAGTTTATCATAACAAAGCCAATCTAAAAAAGGTGTTAATATTCCATATGGATATTAAATTAAGTAAAAAGGACTTCTAGAACTAAATATGTCCATCACTGAATGCAAATGATCTTGCCCTTGTTGACCCTTTAAGCAGATTTGAAGTGCCTTTGTGTTTTGCATTTTCCCCTCCCCTCGTCTCCGCTGTTGAAAGCAGTAGGGGTGACGGATTTCCGCTGATCTAAGTTGGCAATTTGATGATATCCCATCAAGTATGGTATTACATGTTGTTTTTCACCCAATGTCTGTCCAAGCACTGTTTCAGTTTAGGAAGAAGGAATAAAAGCACTTATTTCTAGGCTGCTTCTGCTCTTCTCAAACAGAATGTTGAAAAAACATGATGCACACCTAATGACTTGGTCTTAGTATTTGTTTATGAAATCTTAGGGAACTGGATGAACCAAGAGAAGATGTGTTACGGACAAGTGGTACCAATGATTGTACAACATCTGTCATGAGCGGCCTGTAATCCGCTTCTGGCTGTATGCACATTGCTGCAATGGCAGCTATCTGTAAACACCATAGCAGCAGAAAGCAACATGGTTAGTTGATGGGAAAAATATAATTAGTCAAAGTCATCAAAGTGATAATGTTGAGAATAAGAGAATAACAGTGACTAAACGAAACCACGTTAGACCTGAATTAAATCCTTCTTTGAGTACTGTCCGCGTAGAGCTGGGTCAACCATTTCCACCACCTTTTCTCTGTTCGTCAACCTAGGAAGAGCCTGATGAATAACAAATCTCATATGTTACAAAATAAAATATGACAGTATAACAAGCTCAATTCCTAGAATTCTTAATTGGAAAAGATGGTTGTTACAGATTAGCTTCCTCTCGTTAATATTCTGGAAGGAAAACTTAACATTTTCAATCCTTTAATTTTAAAACAAAATTGTTTTTAAAGTTTGTAGAGTGCTATTTACTAACCCAAGAGACAAGGACGTGTTCTCCAGGGGCCCTTTTAATGTCAACTGGTACACGTCCTGTTAGCAGTTCGAGAAGAACCACACCATAGCTGTAAACATCTGACTTTGTAGTGAGCTTACCCGTGGAGGCGTACCTACATTATGCACAAATTCAACGGATAAATTAAATTTATGCAATAAAATATGAAGCGAATGAATATTTATATTGAATGTTCTGCATAATGAGATTTATATGTCATAAAGAAACTCCCTATTATTTTAAAAAATTACAGCCTACTTGATAGGGACTTGACTATGACCATGTGCATGGTTCTTTATTCAATATTGCAAGTTATATATACTAGGAGTGGGTGAAGATAAGGCAAGGTGCTTCCAAATGCAAGATGAAATTGGGTACTCATATTACTCACTCTGGTGCCAAATATCCAGTGGTCCCCAACACACGGGTGGAAACTTGACCATTCCTCTTCTCTGATCCCATCTTAGCCAATCCAAAATCTGACACCTTGGCACGGAAATTTTGATCCAGTAGAACATTGTTACTCTTGAAGTCTCGGTGGATCACTGGTGAGACTGCATGTTCATGCAGGAACTCCAGGGCCCTGGCACAATCAAGGGCTATCCTCATCCGGGCCCACCAATCCAACGGTTGAGTTTGATCATTGGGGGAGTGAAGATGGTGTTGGAGTGTACCATTGGGCAAGTATTCAAAAATTAATAACCTGTGGTTTGGTCAGCACAATAGCCAAGTAACTCCACCAAATAAGGAGAGTGCAACCGGCTTAGGAGATCGACCTGCCATAAATGTCATTTAGTCTTCACACCCATGTGAATGATTTGAATAAAGCTCACAATATGAGTTGGCAAGTGGGATGGACTAATGTAAAGATAAAAGGTTTGCACTTCGCATTCCTACTTTCATGGTCCCGATTTTGATCGCAAAATGCCAAGAATTCTATTAAAATAAGAGTTAACAGAAGATGTCATACTGTCAATATTTTAAAGACCTAGGAATAGGTTAATAAAATTTTGATTCAATATGTCATACTGTCAAATGATTCGATAACATAGAACGTTTACTTTTATGTAGGATATTTTTAATCTTTAACATTCTTTCAACGTTTAGAAAGCAAAAAAAAAATCTTCTAGGTTTGAAATCTGAAGATGCTAAAAGAAAAAACACTAGGATAGGACTTGCTTGAGTCAAATGTGAGCCATAAACCAGAAAGGTGCTAGAGAGTATATCAAGGTTGTCATGTGATTGGTTGTAAAAGTCCTTTCTCACATGAAAATAAACTGTTAACTACGACTTGCGTTTTGTTCTCAATTATCTTTGGCAACCAATAGAAGTTTCAGCTTAACAAAAGACAAAAACATGTCTCTGAACAAACTGGATCTAATATACAAGGAAAAGAGACATTGAGACAGAGAGAGCAAGTAACAACAAGAGATATTAAATCATTGTGTAACAAAAACAAAAAGAGATATTAAATCATTAAAGGAAGCCCACTCACTTACCTCAATTCTGAATGCACGCTCTCCTTGCTTACCTTCACTCCTCAGCAACTTAATTGCTGCCAAAGTGCCATCACTTAAGACTCCTTTATATATCAAACCAACCCCTCCATTACCAATCGCATTTGCTTCACTGAATCCATCCGTTGCAACTTCTAGCTCCCTATAAGTAAACACTTGAACTCCTCTAAATTTAGGTGTTGGTGTCCTGCTCAAATTTCCCCCATAAAGACACCCACCCTTCACATCTGCAATTAATGTTTCTCAGCATTTATGGATTAGCACGTGAATCATAAAGCCTCAGTCCTCTCCTCACTACTCACCCTTCTGAATACTGAAGACATGTTTGAATTGATGAAATGCATATGCTAGAGACAAAATTATTGTAATCCTCTGCATTAGCAGTTATAATTCATAACTAGAAACTCATTTAATTAAGTTTGCTTATATAGTATTAGTATTAGGAAACTGATTAAAATTAATTGATAACATGCTACTACTAGTAGTTACCTGGGCTAGAATTAGAGTTTAACATTGTTGAAGCTATGAGCCTGCTGCTTGTGTCATGAAGTATTCTACTGTCATCTTTGCTAGTTTCATTCTGGTTGGAAGATTTTTGCCGACGGATCAAGCATACAACCAGAAAAATGATAAATAGGATTGTAACTGAGGTTACCACTGAAATGGTTATGAGAATGGCTTTGAAGGGGAAATGGTCATGGCTGTGTTTATGGTTTTCTGAATTTAAGTGGTGCTGTGTGAAAGTATGGTTCTTTGTAGCAACAGTGGGTGGCCCTGCAGTGTTAGTAGTGTTAACTTCCATGGATGACCACAGAGCAAACCAAGAAAAAAAGGGAAATTAGATGGCTTTCTGTTTGAGGTGCAAAAGAAGGTTGGGATGGGAAGGCATGAAGTAAGAGATGGTGAGGGAGAGGGGTTTTGTTTATGGTAGGTAGTGAACAAAACAATGGGGGGTGCAAAATAAGTATTTGCTAGTTTTGAACCTCCTTTCCTAGGAGGGCAGGTCATCCTCTCTCTCTTCTCTCGTGAATATTTAATCAAGTGGTTTCAGTGTACTTCATTCGTCTCTTCTTTTGTTATTTTCTAAGGAATTGTCTCTTTCTGTATAGTAGAAAATCTTGGAAGGGTTTGCACCATCCTTCAATCATGCTCTCCCTACAATGATTTTATAATCCAAATAGATTTTTTCATGTTAAAATAATTTTATATGATGTTATGGTGTAAAAGTTAAGAGAAGCTCTGTCAAAATCTGTGAATGTATAAAAAAAGAGATGTGGACATAAAAATTTTACATCACAAGATTATATAAAATTTCAACACCAGGAAGATACATTCACTTCCCAATTATGGATTATCTGCATTGTGCTTTGCTGAAAAAGAAAACAAAAAGATAATTGTGCTTTTGGCTGGATGATGAGTCAATTTATATCTGCTATTGCTGTTGGGAGGGGTCAACCCCTTCGACCACTAGTGAGAATGAAGTAAGTGGATGAATTAACTAGGTAACTGTGCCATCTAGCAAATTGGCATTTTCACCAATAATAATACTCTGCAACTCATAACTCAAAATGGCAGAATTCAAGTCTTAAACGTGTGCATGCTTTCTGATCAGATGAATCATTTTCCATTATGTGTTTATTTATTATTAATTTGGTTCTGAAGGTTAGCTAAAGAAAGGACAAAAAGCACTTGCTTCTAGATACCGCAATTAACTAATCTAATTAAGAATCTTAAACAAGTCATTTTAACAGAACCTTTGTCCTTGTTCGTTTTTATTTCAGCGTATGATTTGATTGGATTGAATTGCACTAATATGATAGTATTCACATGAATGAATCAGAACCGAGAAATGGAAAATTTGGCCTGTATGTAATAATGTTGCAAGCAGAAAAACACCATGCATCTCTTCAGAGTTAAATAGATAATAACGGACATTGTGTTGTGCGGGACATATTCAATTATTCATCTCATTTGAAGTTTTGAACTTTGTGGATAATGGTTATGGTACATTTTATATACTTTGGATCTAGTAATTACTGTATATGAGTGAATGAATGTCTTAAGGCATGTTGAGCATGAATGAGTCATAGGTTAGGTGCGTGGAAATGAGGGAATTAGTTAGTAGTATGAGTTGAGAAGTGACAGATCCGTGACTTTCACGGGGGAGATTAGTACCAATCATATGGCTCGAAATCACATGCCTTTCTGTCGTCCAAAAAGTTAAGAAGTCAAAAGACCACAACTGGCAACATTCTCTTTCAATCTTCAAACCATTGCTAATCAAGCTGAGTTATGTGCCGTCGCTATAAACTGGGCCTTACGACGATTATGTCAAACGAGAAATGAAATTTCATTAGAGGACTTCCCTTCCCAATAACATTTGCTACTACAAAGGCAAGTAATACTATTGAATTGGGTCTTCCTCACCTACCACTTTGTTTTCGATAACCAATCGCTGCTTTTCCCTCATATTCTTCTCATATCTCAACATTAATTGCCCTTATCTTTGCTCATCTACAGCTAACTAATGTCAATAAAATAAATAGCAATATACTACATAAAATTATTGTACCTGCATCTACCAGAGTGAAGCTAATTAAGACCACATTTTTGCAGGTGTAAAAGTAAAACTAAACATTGTCAAGTGACTTGAATGCTTGGGGAACAACATATAGCTATCCAGTTTTCCCTCATATTTCACCACCTATGTATGTGTGTGTGTAATTTAATTCTAACCTCGCATGCGTATATTTGGTGTCTTGTTTAAGAATTCGGGAGGGTAAAACTTCAATCCTAGTTAACTATTGTTGAAAGTTAGAACGTGGTGCTGATTTGAAGGTAAAAGATTTTGGACTTTATCTTGGTTAAGGATTATAGCAAGATGACTGTTCTTTTATTTTATTTTATTTTTGTATGCCTTTGTTTTTGGTTGAATGTTTTCTTTTTGGAAAAGTGTACTGACTAAATCCCGAACAGGATTATCCCGGTAATAAGTGTTACATGTGGTTAACACAAAAAAAAGTGTACTCCTAATTGGGAGAAAAAATGTAAATAAAAAAGTGTTTGTTTGGGTTTTACTCTAGAGTTGTTTCAAAATAGTTTACTAAAAGATAGTATTCCAAAATATCACAAAGTTTGTTTTAGAATTTTAGGGTGTATTTGATTTGATTTTATTTTTAGTTTTTTAAAACTATTTTATAAAATAATCTTTAAGAACTCTTCTTTATAAATGAAATGATTTATTTACAATATTACCAATTTACCATCTTAAAAAAATTAAAAACATCTCAAAGTAATTTTAGAACTATAGTTTTAAAAAACAAAAAATATAGTCAAAATTTTCAATTGTCAAATAGGTTTTTTCAGTTTTTTATTTTTAAAAATAAAAATTATTTTTAAAAACTACAAACAAACAGGTCCTTAGATTTTAGAAACAAAAAAAATAGTCACATTTTTCAAAATTATTTTTTAAAATTATCCATCAAACAAGTTTTTTAGGGTGTATTTGATTTGATTTGATGTTTTAGTTTTTTAAATTTTTTTATAAAAAAATTCTGAAGAAATGTCTTTTATAAATAAAATGATTTATTTATAACATTATCACCATAAAAATAAAAAAAATGAAAAATAACTTTTTAAAACATCCCAAAGTAATTTCATAATTTTATTTTTTTAATAAAATAGTTATACTTTTCAAAAATATTTCTAAAAATCGTATGTTAAACTGATTTTTTTTTCATTTTTTCTATTTTTAAAAATTATAAACAAAGAAAATCATATCTTTAGATTTTTTTTCAATTTTTTTTTTGGTTTTCTACTTTTCAAAATAGTTAGTCGGGAATAATTACTTAAACAAATTTTAAATTTAAAAAAACTAAATTATGTTTTAGAAACAAAAATGAAACAAAGCCTGAGACTTTTATCTAGTTTCTTTTTCAGAGAAAACTAGTCAAATTATTTTGATATGCCCTTATTATTGTCTCATATCAGTATATCTTTTTTAATTAAAACAGAAGAGAAAAAGTTTTAAATTATTTTCTTTATTTGTTTCTCTTGATCTAAAAAAACATAAAAATAGATTTTTTTTCAATTTTTCTAAATCATTATTTTATTTTTGCTCGTTCACCCATTTGCTCAGTATATTTCAATCAGAACAATGTGTGTGGATAGAAGCCCAGACCAATGGATCGGCAATCGCCCTGGGCTGATTTGGACAACCAAAGACCCATTTTTGCTAGGTCGGTTAGTCCTTTTGCTATGGGTACATGTTGTGGTTTCTTTGGGTTGTGTTGGTTAGTAAAGCTTGTGGTAGGACCATGTCAACTGAATGAAAGATGCATTATGTTCTCATCCAAGTTAAACTTTCGCTTTCAATTGAAAATATTAAATATCTATACCATGTGCATTTGCACCCACCTACCTAGCAACTGTCACGCCATTTTTGTGTCAACCTTGAACATCCGATTTCTTATTGTTGATTATTATGCATTAATGATGCAACATGATTCAAAGATGGATGGATTTTTAGCTTTGTCGTTATACTAAAATATAGCCTCTAATCAAGAATATGCAAATTGTCTCAGCCTTTGCTTTTCAAAACTGATTATGTTTTCTACAAAAAAAAAAAAACTGATTATGTTCATTTACAATATAATAATTGCAATAATGGGTTAAAAGCATGTTTGGATTGACTAGTACAATGGTAGCTCTAAAATTTAAATTGAATAATGTATCAATATTCATTCGGTATACAGTTGAGTAAAATTGATTTTAGAATTTATAATTAAAAGTGAGTGAGATACATTTTATACAGTATGTTAGACGAGAGTGAATGGAATTTATTTTGCAGTGTACGCAATCAATGTGTCATGAAGTCAGTATGAAAGGCCCAGGGACAGTACATAGGACTTAATAATGCAGAAAAGCCTTGGAAGAATACTGTAAAGAACAGGAACGCATCCGGTCCCAATGTTAGAATAATAATAATAATAACTCAGCAATCATTTAGTGGAAGCAGGGGAAGGAAGGAAAATTTTTTTAAGAAAAAAAAATGAACAAGTTCTATATAGATTGTTAGTTAAGCTAGAGGGAGTTATTTAATTTTGTTTTAACTTATAAATATTTTATTCCCTCGTTTAAATCATCATGTGTTCCAAAATTTTCAGGAAAATGTAGTATCAGAAAATATTATCTTTATCACTTTCTCATGTAATCTTCCTAAACTCAAATCTTTTTCAACAAGCTGGCAGGTTGTGATGATAGTCACCACCACTCATTTTCTCATTTACCTTGTTCCCCTGAATAGCTGATTCAAACACATGCATCCAGTTGCATTGAATCAATGATTTTCTTATCCGAGTTTGTTTTAAAGGAAAAGGACATTAATGATTATTGGCATGACAGCTAACACTCCCTCATGGGTGGGATATATAGATAGGCCATTGAAATAAATTACCGTTTCATAAGCTAAGAAGAAGCATGCAAGCAAAAGACAAGAAGCAAAGTTCAGACTTGAGCGTGATTGATGACAACAAAAGCTTATCTCAGATGGTCTCTGCAATGTTATATGAAAAAATTGAAATATGGGCAGCCAATGAACCATCTCCTTCATCTTATAATAAATGGCTAATGATAAGAATAAGAAAATTAACTAAAAGGTAAAGTATCTGCTAATCAACGCAAAAGGAAACCTTTAGATTTAGATATATAGATATCTACAGAATAATTGTTAAAGTAATAAAATTGTTAACTCTATAAAAAAAAATTCAGAGTTATGTGCAATTTTCTCCATATACAACCAACTAACTAAGTTTAGGAAGCTCTTAATTAATCCCATAGTTTACTTTTCATGATTTCATCTGAATGTCTGTCTTTGTTTCTTATTTCATTTGATTTTTAAAGATTTAATTTCATTTTTTATTCCTCTAATTTGAATTTTATGTGTTTTTGTTAAGGTACAAGTGCAATGCAGAAGCACGGGATCTAATCTATTAGAGAGTAGAAGAGAAATAAAGAGAAGTAAGAAGATGGGAATAAAATTTATGTGAAAAACTCTCCGGGGTAGAGAGAAAAACCATGGGAAGTAACGAATAAAATAAATTCACTATAAAAGAGATAATACAAAAAATCCTCTCATAATTGTGAGGATTGAAAACAAAATTTTCTATCACAAAATAAAATCTAGTCGACTAAAATATTCTCTCAAATCTCACACTCACATGATGGTTAAGAGAAGTAATTCTCATTTTCTTCTCTTGGATGTTTAACCATCACACTACACATGCCTATTCATAGACAACACATTAGCTACATTTTAATGGCTAAGTGATAAGAATGGTTGGTGCATCACAAAGTGTAAATTCAAGTCGACTATAATTGGAGAAAAAACAAGCAAAACCGTAATATAAATAGTAAATAAGCATGACAAAAACATACAATTCATAAGACACCCTTTTTAGCAGATTTTATTCCCTTAATGATATGTGATCATCTCAAATTCTAAATACTCATTTAACACCTCTCATCTTTCTACCTCTATCTCTTTCTCATCACTTATTACATCTATTACTTCTGTTTCTCACCTTATCTCTCTTTGCATATAGACAACCCATAGGTTATAAATGGATTCCCTTATATTTTGGTCTTGTCATTATGACTGTGAACATTAAACTTGCTATCTACCTACAATGGTATAAATTCGGATAGCCATGTTTTTCTTAAATGTTGGTGTGGGTAGGTAGGCGAGTGGAGCAAGTAGGCTACTCTACTCAGACCCTACAGATTGTGGGAAGCCCATGATCCATGAGGAGGCCCGTATTATTTTGTCAGCAATTATTTTCATACATTCATTTTTTGTAAGCATTTTTTTTTCATAAATTCATTATGAGAAGGCCCATATTTTTTTATACAAAAAAAAAACTGAAAAAATATTTTTAATTCTTGTAAAATAAATGAGTTTTAATTTTTATCCTCATAAAATATATTTTTTCATTGGATCATCTTAAAATTGAAAATTTTAAAAAACATCCTTACATTATTTTAACTTCTCATATCATTAATAAGAACGATTATCAAAATTTTAAAATTTAAGAGGATGTAAATAAAAAAAATTCTATAACTATAAGTATCAAAATTAAAACTCTTTTATGTAACCAACATAGAAAACATATTTTATCAAAAAAAAAACATTCATATTTTTCCATAACTCTTATTTTTATCTCTTTTTTTTTTTCCTTTTCATCTAACACCTCCCTTTTCATCACATTTCTCATTTTTTATCTCCATTGACTTCATATCTCTCTTGAAGTATACAACTTCCTTATTTTTGTTTTGTTAGAATATACTACTGCTCTTGCAAGAGCAACAGGACAAGTCACCACTCTTGTTGTCTAATCAACAACCAACCAGCACTGTCCCATTTAATTTGGATGAACTTGAATCTTCTCCAAATCCAAGAATTGTGCTTGAAAATATATAGTCATTAGACACAGCAATTGACCTTTAAGAGAATCAATTCTACTGTCGGACTAAGAAACAATGCTTATTGGGGATGTAAATCATCATGAGGCTAGTTGCCAAATGTACACATGCGCCTAAAATTTAATAAGAAGAAAAGGGGAACCCACAATAACACAGTAGAAGACCAAGTCCAATTTGACAAAAATGTAAACAGAGATTTTAATGGATCTCGAGGATTGTTGGGCTGGAATTTGGGCATGGTTGAAGTATGGACTCAATGTGGCCCATCCAAGCTTATGGTTATAAACAACACTTCTCCCTCTAATCTTACCACTTGTGGACTCACACTCTCTTGTGTGTTTAATTTCCAACATGATCTCCTGTGGAATGTAGTATCAATATCATATGGTGATAGAAGCAAATCGATCCCACTGAAAATAATTTTAGTAATTAAATAAATAGTTTAAATTTTGTCTAATTAATTACATCATTGAGTGGATGACAATAACAATTTGACTTGGACATTTGAAGCATAACATAGAAGTGTTTACGAAATTTTGAATTGTGCACCTAATTAGGATGTTGGCAGTTAAAATGAAATTTGAATGACAACCCAAATGTGGGGAACAAATTAGTCTTCTTTTTTCCTCTCTTTATTCGTTGCCTGATGCTTTTATGTTTCGGCTTGTTAATCATTACACTCACCACTCCTTTTATTTATCTACTGCTTCAACCTCTCTTTTCTTTTGTCTATGGATCAATTTACATGGTTCACATATATATATGAGTTGATTTTAGTTCTTCGTATTATTAGACTATAACTCAATATGTTTCATTTCATTTTCCCCTCTACCTACAGTCAGTGACATGCTGATCTTCTCTCAGTAATCCAATTCTCATATGCTAATAATGTATCTGTCTACCACACTACCTTCTCAGAGAAGATGGAAATGTAGATGCTTTATCATGTCTTTGAATCAATTTTTCACTCTTCACCAATTTACTAGTACATATTGATGTAGTTTCTGGCAATTGAAGACCAGCCAATTGGGTCTTGAACTATCTTGCAGATAATGTTAAGAGAGGTATGTTATGAATAATGTATCTTATTTTGGCTTATGAGTAGGTGCACAAATGGCTGATGCAGTGAATTAGGCCCTGAGACTATATCAGACTTTGTTGTTGATATGTTAATGTATTGCTTGTATTTGTGGCCTTAAATTACCTCCGAATCTAAGGGCTGCAATGACAGTCAAAGATATGTTTGACATTGAGAAAGAGAAAATTACAAGAATCTCCCTTGAGGTATAGCCAAATATTAAAAACTGACTTGCTTTGAATTTTACATTAATTGACATTTTGTCATTTTTTGTTACCTCCTATGTTGTTAAACCATATTACCTCTATGAGAGATGATCAAATAACAAGGGAGTTTGTGAGACAGTGAACATTGGAAATGAAAAATGACATTATATACATTATGGCCTCAGTGGTTAAGTACTTTGCTCAGGGTACTTAGCAAACTAAGGATTATCTCTGTACTGTAGCACAGGATGTGCACAGTTCTGTGTCCTGTTGTTATCACATGGTACTAATACAAAATCAAGATACACTTAAATAAAAATCAATAAATCCTTAATTATTCAGGATACTGTGACTAACCTAAACCTTAATTTTTTTTTTCTACAAAATAAAATGTTCTCAATATGTCTGTTTTGGTGCTTCCAATATCAATTTCAGTTAAGAATGCACTGGTTTGATGCAGCTTGAGTTTCAGATATTGGCAAGCTCAATTTTTCCTTCATTAATTAGTAAAATTGAGACAATTTTTTTCTTCTTTTTTTTACAATATTGGTAAGGTCAGTTTTTCCTACATTAGTAAAACTGAGACAATTCTTTTCTTTTTCACCTTTTTGTTGAAGAATAAAACTTGTATGGTTGTTGTATTTAAGAACATAGAGAAGAAAGAATATAGCATTGCATCGTTGTTCGAGAAAGCAATGTAAATGAACACATCAGTCAAAATGGTCTGTGAAGAAGGTAGCACTCACTAATGTGATGTATTCTTTTCTTTCTTTTATGTGTTGGTTGGTTCATATTTAGATTTAGATTAGATGAAGTAAAAACTGTGTGGCTGTGTGTCTGGGCCTGCCCCCTACACACACTCCCAAAAGAGAGAACAAAAGTGGGAATTGAGAATATCAGCCGCGACAAGCACAGCAGCATCTTTGCTTTGCTTTGCCATGTTAACATTATTCTTATTAATTAAAGTTGGGTTTGGATCCAACCCAGTCTCAGAATTTGGAATATTGAGGTCAAAAAAAGGTGCCTAAAGCAGAGTCAGTCAAGACCCTAGTCTCAAATCTCAATGTCTGACTCTCAAATACAGTCTTAAAGCAACAGTAACCTGTGAGGTGAGGATTGGATCTTGTGGGGATTGTTGCATGCATCACTTCAAATTATTAATAATACTGCTTTATTTGGATATACAGAAACCAAAAAGTCAAAAAGATAGAAAAAAAAATCGTGTAGTATTATTTTCTTATCAATTAAAAATAATTACATTTAAAAAATCCAAATTTTAATTTGATCAGTTTTAAACACACACTAAATAAAAAATAAAATGTAATGCTAAAATATGTTCTTTTTATATATGCATTATTAACCCATCCCTCGGGAGCGGAGTAGTTATTATCCACATGGAACTCCCAACTTGGAAATAACATGCTCTATATAGTATAATTTTATGCATAACATAGTAGCAGGATAATAAACATTCTCCCTTGAAATTAATTTCAGAAGCCTGTGTCCTGTGGTCAGAGTTCAAAAGAGTCATATGTTAGAACTTCAGGTTCAGCATGCGTACTGTCTAATGGGTCGGGTACGGGTATGGGTCGACCCATGATGGATCCAGGAATAGGAGTAGGATGGTGGTGTGGTGTGGTGTATCTGGGTTCCACTTGAAGAGGAACACATGGTGTCAGTGTGATGACCTTAGCAGTTAGCAGGGTCAATAATTCAATTCAGCTTGGGCTTTGGTCCTCCACCAAGGTTTTCTTTCCTCACAATCTCATAATAAAAGCACTTGTGAGTGAGTGGCTATGAAGTGATTACCCAACAACTCCACTGTACTAACCCTGCCCTCAATTTTTCTGGTCAGGTTCATCCACAAGCAACCTCCTCCCTCCCAGGGGCACATATCCCTCTATCAAAGGTAGCCAATTCCCTTTTGACAACGACATTACTTCACTTCTCATACCCACCACTCAACACTCAACACCCATCACTGTCTATATTATAAAATTAAATTAATTTAAACCCTAAATTGGTCAGGTAAAATAAGACAGAATTTTATATTTGATAATATTCGAACCCCCACTCATCTTCTTAGAGACAGTGTCCTTACACTAATTATTTTATTATAATAAAAAATTAAACCGCCGGTTATGCCAAATCTTAGGCACTAGCTAATAGCCTAATACTATACAAAGTGATCACTATCAAATCGATATCAAAGGAGTGGCACTGGCAATCAATCCTGGTGTGAAAATGAATGGTCACGTCTTAATCTGCTCTAGTAGTAGTGCCTAAGTTGGGTCACGAGTGTTACCTGCACGATAATATTAATTTCAACTTTCAAAGTTTGGTGACCGTTTATTTGAATAATGAAAATTTTATTATACATAATAATCATGCGAGTGATTATTTGAACTCTATATATATGTTGCGTGGCTTGTTTGGCTACACATACATTCTGGGCTTGGTGTACAATAGAAGTCATATTTAGCACTGTGCTTTTTTCAAGCTCCAGTATTGTTAGTTACCCATATGCTATCACATGAACTGTCTAGTCTATATCTCCGATGGTCACCAACCAGACAAATATCTACCCTGAAATATAAAGAAATCAAATCCCTATTGGCTTTTAATTACATTTTTGGTGCGATATTTTTGGCATCGATATCAATAGTAAAGCATATTATCTTCAATAATTTCCATGTGCTTGGTTTTCTTCTAAATTAATTGTATTGTTAGATTCAACGGGTTTCATTATTTCAGAGATACATGTCAAATTATATAGCAATCCAAGAGTTGAAACATCAACTCAACATCGACATTGAATTTAATCCTTTCACTTTCTAGACAAAAGAAAATAATAGAGAAAAAACTTTGGATAGAAGCTTCAATCCAATGAATTATTTTGTTTGGATTGAAACATCTAAATACTAAATCTTTCTAGTTAATTATGCATATTTTTTTGGTCGGTAATTTCAATTTTTTCAACAGTCGAGTTTATCACTTGATGGGCTTCCTGATCCCTTTATTATTGTAGTTTTACATCAACTGGGCCATTTAGCAGTTTAGTTTCTTATTCACACTTAGATTCATACTGATGTTTCCTCTTTTTTAGTGGAGTGGAGGCAATTTCGTCATTTTCAACTTTATTTATTTTTATTATTAGTGGAGAGATTTTTTTTTTTTGGGTTAACGAAAGTATCCCTTATTATCTATTAGTCACAGTTCTATTAGAACCCGTATATATTTGGTTTCACATAAAATCACATTAGAAAAGTGGATTCAGGCCCACATTTGTAACGTGATTGTGATGAAAATTAAATATACTATTGATGTGTTTGGTTTACACTGGATTCACGTTTTAAACGTGGATAGCTACTCTCAATATTGTTTGTCCGGATCCACAATTAAAACGTAATTTAAGGGTAAACCAAACACACACTAACTGTTTGATTTACTTTAAAATCACATTTTAAATATGGATCCGGACTAACATTACTCCCAATAGCATTGGTTTGGATCCATGTTTTAAGATTAATCGAACACACACAAAATTAAAATTTCCCACATTTCTCTAAGAATGTGTTGAGTATGGATCAGAAGCTTTTCCCACCATCTTAGTCTAATCTAAACTGAGCCATAATAAAAAAAATATCATATATCTATTATTTATTTTCTTTTAATCTATTTTCTTCACGCTCCCAATAATACATGAATGATACAAACAATAGCAAGGATGTGTATAAAAACATCCAATCTAAATACCTAAATCGATGCCAATGGCACACAGAATGGGAGTAAACTATAAAGAAAAACATATTATTATCATTTTCAAATGTCCTGTGTCCTAACCATTTGACAGCAGAGGAAGGATATCCCTAGGATTGCATAATGTGTCTTTCCCTGCATGATTGTCACTCTTCCATTATAATTTTCATGCATTTTATTTTGGGCTACTGTCTGTTCAACCTTTATATATTTAAATTGCTTGTATTGATCAATTAGGTAGGCAAATAACCAAAATCTCAACAAGTCCATTGGTGAGTTGGCTGACAACTTAGTACAAGGGACGCACTAAGGAAGTACTTAAGCATTAGGTTGCTCTCACAATCAATAATTCAACAATTTTTCTTTATTATAGTATAATGAATCTTAAGTCTATCCAATTCATCACTCCAGAGTGTTTTTTATAATTTTCAAAATAAAAAGTGTTACTACTCACTCTTAAAAATATATATTAAGCTCAATCATATAGGTTATCTATGATCTTGATAATCCATAGGTTGTATATGTGTTCATGTTAGTGGGAGCTCAATTAATTTAAAGGATAATGAAGAGGCAAAATATATATATATGACTGAAGTGGATGGCTTTTCATGTAGGAATCTTCTATTCCTTTCATATATATATACTATTTGTTCACAAGATGTTCAAACAATTGACAGAGTTGCCCATTATCTGTTCGGCTATGAAAAGAAAACAAAGTACAATTCATATATTATATTTGTGTAGCACAATAAAAACGAAGTTGATTAGCATATACACTAGTTGAATAGTCAATTAAAGGAAAAGGAGAACCGGAAAGTGAAGGAAATTATATGAAAACCAACCCTACATCCTACAAAAACAAAAGCATTTTGATAAACTTTGGATTTTTTTGGACGGTGTCTCCCATTGTGGTGGTGGGGTTCTTTCTTTTGAAGATTACAGATATCTTTTAAGGCAATTTTTTAAAATTTGAAAGGATTATTAAAAAAGGGGTGATATGGGGACAGCAAATTTCCACCGGGTTGGGACTTTTAATGAAGACAAAGAATGATTTTGGTTGCAAAAGCAGGGTCCAAACTCGCAGAAGATCATTGTTCAGTGTTCTCCTATTCCTATACTTTAAAAAATTGTGCATTATTTAGAGTCTAGTGATTGGCTGTATTATTTGTCAGTACCATTGGGATGGGTTTTGAGAGGTCTTTGTGTTCCTTGCTTTTACACACAAACCCAAATTTCAGAATGACTATTTAACCTTGTCTGACAAGTCTTCACTCTTCTGCTCCATGCCCAAAAGCATGTTCTCATTCTACAGTTTCATAACACCACGCACAGGACAACATTAATCGATAAATACTTACTAGCTTATATTAAAAAGGACATATATATACGTTACAAAAAGTGATAATTTAATAATCATTTCAAGTTTGCCTCTTTCATCATGCAAATTGAATTAAAAATAGGAACAAAACATTAATGAACCATAGCAGTACGCCATATAGCAATCCAAATTGAATGAGATCAAGAATTGGATTCTAATTACAAATGATAACATAATTATAAGGATTGTTAACGTGACACAGCTCAAGTTATCTCTTTGAAGAATTGAACTTCTCAAGTAGTCATTTGACTCAAAGTTCTCTATTATGCCTTCACGCAAAGCCACACAACTACACAAGGTATTACATTTTTATTTCCTCTCTTATGTCATTCTCTGGACCAATTTTGTAATCATTTCTCATCACAACTAATTATTTAAAGTCATGAAATTGTTTTTTTTTTTTTGGGAAAATTAAATAGCATTTGTGAGAAAAAAATAGTTCATTTAGTTAATTTCTTAATTTTTTGGTCCTGATTCCTTTTTTTAAAAAATAAATAAAATATATGCGAA
Source organism: Sesbania bispinosa (assembly GCA_026901365.1). Lineage (NCBI taxonomy): Eukaryota > Viridiplantae > Streptophyta > Magnoliopsida > Fabales > Fabaceae > Sesbania > Sesbania bispinosa. The sequence continues at coordinate 467,529 of QLOH01000549.1, read as the reverse complement.
CATGTTTCTGGCCCAATTGAAGAGGGCCTGGCCCAGAAATTGATGGGCTGAATAAGCTAAAATGTGAAAAGTTAGTTTAGTCATGCTGTCTTTTTATTTGAAAAAGAGAAAAATATACCGACCAAAAAAAGAGGAAAAAAAAAATGAAAAAGATACTAGCTTGAATCTAATTATTTAGGTGCAAGATGGCAGTATTAAGCTGTCAGTAAGACCACTTTCAAAGCTTCAAGTCAAGTTGTTATTATTATTTAATTTATATATAAATAAACCATAAAACATAACATAAAGCCAACTCATATATAGTGATAGAGAAGCCATCCTCCTAGTTCCTAGCTGTTTATTATCTTGTAGCTTCTCTCTTCTCTTTTCTTTTTCTCTGTAAAATGTGATCTGTACGTGTGATTGTGCCTAAACAGTACGGATATTTGAGCAAAGCAACAAATATACATTTACAAGTGTCCATTCCATTGCATACCAACAATACCCCTTTAAGCCCACTTAAAAAATCTCACACACTAGCTACTCTCACTTACTATTTCTTCTTCTCTACTTATCCACTCACATCTCTGTGTTCTGTAGAAAACCTGCAAGGATGAGTAAACAAGACATGATGAAAATTCAGGTTTGAACTTCTCACTACTTCTGAGATTCTTGTTCATATGTTAATTAAACAAGTTAAAGACAGATCTTTTTTGTTTCTGGTTTAGTTTTCTGAAGTTATGCTAACTGATTTGTGCTGTGTTTGCTTCCCTTGTAGAATTGCCTTCTCAAGGTTAATATCCACTGTGATGGCTGTGAGCAGAAAGTAAAGAAACTGCTCCAGAAAATTGATGGTACATTTTTACCAAGCCTCTCCTTACCCACCTTCCCTTTTGCTTTTCCTTTTTTAAATTCTCATTTGATGTTATTTGCTTCATGTTTCAACTTTACCATGCTGCTTAACATACCCCCATTTGTGCCATGTCTCCTAAATTTCCTTAATTAGATTTTCATTTGCTCCATATAACTCATATAGTCCAAGTTTCAAACTTTACTTTGTTATATTGTTTTTTTAATTTTTGGGTCAAGTTTATGTGAGCTGGATTAGATGTAACTGTTTACTTTTGTCGTTAGCCCTGATGGATTTTTGTTGTCCAGGGGTGTATTCTGTGAATATAGATGCAGAGCAAGGGAAGGTGATGGTGTCAGGGCATGTAGATCCAGCCAAACTCATAAAGAAGCTAAAGAGGTCAGGGAAGCATGCTGAACTATGGGGTGGTCAGAGAAACATGATGTTCAATCAAAACTTTCCCATCCTCCCTCAGTTCAAGAACTTGCAAATAGATAACAGCAAAGGTGGGAATGGGAAGGACAATAAGTCTCAGAATCACAAGGGTCAAAAAGGTGGAGGAGGAGGAGGTGGTGGTGGTCATGCTCAACTAGCACACTTTCAAAATCTCAAAGGGGCAAAAGTACCCACTAAAGATCAGAAATCTGTTAACTTCAACTTATCAGAGGATGAATTTGATGAGAGTGATGATGATTTTGATGACTACAATGAGTTTGATGATGATTTTGATGATGATTATGATGAAGAAGATGAAGAGGAAGATTTTGGTCATGGTCATGGCCATGGCCATGCCCAAGGCCATGGGAATCCTATGCATAACAAGATGATGGCTATGATGATGAATGGGCGTGGGCCACAAGGGCCTGGTGGTATGATGAATGGGCCTGCTATGAACTACCATAAAGTGAATGGTGGGGGTGGGAATTATGGAAGTGTTAAAAAAGGTGAAGTCATTGATCTACCTATACAAATGAAGGGCAAAGGTGGAAACTTCAACGAGGTAAAAAATGGCAATGGAGGAGGTAAGAAAGGAGGTGGAGATGGGGGTAAAAAAAACAAAGGGGGAAAGCAGAAAGGTGGTGGTGGGGGAGATAATAATAATAATAATGGTAACAAGAAAAAGAATGGCAAAGCCAAAAATGGTGGTGGTTTTCTAGTTCGGTTTCTAGGCCTTGGAAAAAAGAGCAAGAAGGGAGGAGCAGCTGACACAACAAACAAGAACAAGAACAATGGAGGTGGAAACAACAAAGGGAAAGAAGGAAAGAAAGGTGGAGCTAGTAAATTGGATAAAATTGACTTTGATTTTCAAGATTTTGATATCCCTCATCATGGTAAAAATGGTAAGGGTGGTGGTGGCAATGGTAATAGCAATGGCAAGGTTAATAATAACAATGGTCATGGACATGGTGGGAAAAATAATGGCAATATGGGTCACATGGGTCCAATGAGTCAGATGGGTCAAATGGGTGGTCAGATGGGCCCGATGGGTAATCAGATGGGCTCAATGGGCCAGATGAGGAATATTCCGGCAGTACAAGGGTTACCGGCTGGGGCGGCGATGAATGGTGGTTATTATCAAGGTATGCAAATGCACATGCAACCTAACCCTTATAACCTTCAGCAGCAACAACAACAGCAATATATGGCTATGATGATGAACCAACAACAGCAGCAAGCAAACATGAACATGTATCCACCACACATGATGTATGGGAGGCCACATCCATACATGGCCCCTCCGCCTATGCCATCACACCCCATGGCGGATCCTATCACACATGTTTTCAGTGATGAGAACACTGAGAGCTGCAGCATCATGTAAATTGGTAGTGGCTAGTTTGTTTTTCAGTTTCTATTGTTTGTAGTCTTTTGGGAGGGAAGGAGGGGGGTTTAATTAAATTTTGTTGTTAGGTGTTAGAAAAATGTGCCAAGATTTTAGGATTATTTGATATAATATCATATGGTGGTGTTTGTTTTATTTTGGTTGCTGCGTGAAAACAACCTTATAAATGGGTAGGACATGGTGCCACACTGCAAGGCAAATGGACAGACTCTCACATGGCCTTTGCTGAAATTAAATGGATTCATGTCATGTGTCATGTAAAATTCAATGCTCTAGATTCTGTTGGCTTTACTATTGGTCAAATATATGCTTTTCACACACAACATCTTGGTGGTAATATTCAAAATACTTTAGTTCAAATTTCAATGTTACCTTGTGTTAATTTAAAAAAAAAAAAATATTCCCTCCCTCCCTCCCTATTTACCCTATTTATAACATCTCTTTTACAATAATGGAGTGTCCCTTAATATAAGACTATTTACAAATTTTTAGATAAATTATTTTTTTCATATTTATCCTTTATTATTCAACTCTTTTTAATTTTTCATATATTGATGAGTGTGAAAAATTAATAAAAATTTACTCACATGTTTTCCGAATTTGGATTCCCTGCAGTTGACTTTATTGCGGTAAGCGAATCCGGACCGATGGTCCAGAGATCGAGATGGTGTAATAATCATCTCGACCTCTGGACCGTCTGATCTCTATCGGACGGTCCGGATTCGCTGACCGCGTGCATGCAGGGAAAAATTGACTGCAGGGAATCCGGGTCCGCTCAACTACATCATTGGAAAGTAACTTTTAGAGTCTTCCACCATGTGATAATTAATGTTTCTAAAATATAGGGACTTTTTTTTGTCGAAAAAATATAAGGACTCTAAATAAGAGTATTTAGAATGTTAATTTTTAAAAAAAAACTAATATATTAACTAACTTTTTCTGAAACAGTGTAAATAAATTAAAGGGGTCTTCAATGCACTAAAATTTAGTGCTCTTTTGTGGCATTATGCTTTGCAATTGCAAGACTATTCTTAGGCACGCACATCTCTCAAAAAAAGTATGTAGTCCACTTGCTAATAATTTCGTTATTTTATTTTACTCACTGACCTTACCTTAAAAAATTGGACAAAAAAAATAAAAAAGACCTTACCTTAAAAATTAGTTTCACTCACGTTCCTTACTTAACTCCTTACCTGTCAGTTCTCACTTCTCACTCGTTTTTTTTTTTGGTCCGACACACAAGTGTGAAGTGTCAACTACACTTCTTACTTCTTAGACTTTTATATTCTTCCATTTATATCTATGCACAGAGCCAATGGACTGGTGGGACCACACCCTCAAAGGTTGAAAAGATTTTTTGGCGTTTTCTGAAATATCCTTTTTAATTTTGAAATCTTTATAATTTTGTGTTTAATTTTTCAAACGAATAAAACAGATATTTGTCTTCTATGCATTGTTTAATAAACCGAACCCACGTAACCAAACCCTCCTAACCAGTATGTTCAACCAGAACCGGCAGATATCAAAATTGATGAGAACCGGTGTCAAATCGATTAAAAATCAATATCAGAAAATCGGTTCAATTGATTTAAAAAAAATCAAATTTTAAAATTTTTTTATTTTTATTTAATTTAAAATATTTTTAAGATAAATAAAGACATATTTAAGGATTACACATAGATATTTATTATTTTATTAATCATTATTAATTTTTTATTTTATAAACCTTATAATAAAGTTATTTATATTGATTTACAACTTTATATATCTCAATTTCTTATATTTTTATATTATTTTATTAATTAAAATATTATATAATATTAAAAATATATTTAATTAAAACCGGTTCGACCACGGTTCGACCATTGAACAGTGAACCAGTGCCTTCACCGGTCCGGTTTTTAAAACATTGCTTATATGAGTATGACACGGAATGAAATTAAAAAAATTCACAAAAAGAAAGGAATTAAAATACATTTATTTTAAACGTAAGTTTTAGATATGTGCTCTATTTAATAATTTTTTGTAAAATATGAATTTAATAATTTTAATTAAGTAATATGATAATCGTGGATATGAACTTTTAGATAAATTATGCATTTATAAATATAAATTTATATGATTAATATTTTAAAAATATATTATACATTTAAGTGGATATTTGTTATTTTTTCAATTATATGAAAATTTATAATGATAGTTGTTAATTTAATATAGTTAGATTAATGAAATTTAACATTTATAAAAAAATCTTAAATGGAATAAAATTAACAGAACTTATTCATAAGATAAATAAATCCTAAATTTTTATAAAATATAGGTATTTATCAATTTACTTAAGTTTTTCTAATCACACTTCTTTTGATGATTATTTCTAAATAAAAAACTACATATTTTACATTAAGTTGAACAAAACATAAGGCACATATGTATGAAAAAAATCAGGGACCCAATGAATCTGACCAGCCTGATCCAATAATATATTTTATTGTGATTTTTTTTTATTTTTTCTATTTATTTTCATTTCTTTAAATTTTTACGTAACACGACTACTCAACCTAATCCAATTAGGATCTAAATCCTCTCTTGTCTTGTCTACCTCTCCAAGGAGCATTAGTTACATAATAGCTATACAATAACTAGGCAATTAAAATTTGTAGCTAATCTGTAGCTATATGAAGCTGCAGAGACAAGACAACTACAGCCAATCCTTACACATCCAACAACTTTAAATGGTCCCGATCTAAAATATCCACCAACCTAACCCGTGTGCACCTCTAGAAAAAATTTGTCCAATTTAAACATCTTTTCATCTTAATCGTCCAAATTTACCCGACAACTGAAATTTGATAACTATGGTTATTGTTTATGAATTTTTAATTGCACTGAATCTAATCCTCTTCACATGATGGCCTTGCGATTAACTTCAATTGAAGTCCGGTAAACATTCGAAAACTTTTTTATTTGAGTTGTATTCATGAGTTTAATTCATATCAATGCTATATAACTTTTAGAGCATATAAATTATATTTAATATTTATACAAAGAAAATAAATACAAATTTTTTAAACAATAAAATCATGTAAAATTTTAATTGAAAAGAATTCATTCTCATTAAGGGTGTTAAAATACATCAAATATATTAGCTCGATATAAAATGTGTTTAAGAATAAAAAATGTAAGAAAAATATTAACCCAAACTTATTTTTAATTCACTCCAACTTGATATAGAAAATGACTAGTTCAATATGACCTGTTCCACATTAAATAGAGCCGATCTATGGGTCCAAAACTCATTTTTCATTTCCTCTTAATCACTACCCTAATCCAAGGATTAAACCCATGGGAGATTCTCGGTTAAAAAAAATAATGTTATTAGTTGCAACTTTCAGCACGTAGAAGGGGGGAAAGTCAAATGGGTCAGCCTACTTGACTCCCAACATGCAATAGAGTATAGACTCAATTAGTATATATAGCAAATTGTCGGACTCAAAATAAAATTAAATTAGTTGACTGCAGCCCAATCCAAGAAAAATGCCTTCACCTGTAACACAAGAATACAAATTAACCGGTCTGGCTCCAATTGACAGCCATAATTTTTGTCCAAAAACAAAAAACTGAAAATTACAATTTTTGTCTATATTACCAATGATTTCTGATATGATTGATAGCAAAGCATGAACTATCTATAGTGGAATATCAATGATTTATGGAGTACGAAAAGTATCGGCTTTCTCGTTAAACTAAAAAAACAAAGTAAAAGAAAAAGAAAAGTGAAAGAATATCCATAAAAGGGAAAGAAAAAGAAAACAAATGAATGAACAATATAATAAGGACCGAAAGAGATTAGAGATTACATTGAATTTCATTTTCGTTTTTAATCAATTATAGTAGCTTATTGATCATTAACAGCAATTAATTTACTAAATACACATAATACAATTTTAAAAATCCATTTCAAATAAAAGCGACTTATAAAATATTGTACTTTTTCTTACTCACAATTTTTTATCCTGTCGGATTTTAAAAAAACAAAAAAAAACAAAAAACAAAACTCCAAACTCCATTTGGATTTGGTCCATTTGGATAGATGGTTTCATTTTTTTTTTCAACGGAAAGATTTTTTTTGTTGTCAAAAACGGAAAGATGGGTTTTTTTTTGGTAAAACGGAAAGATGGGTTTGAGTTTTAGCCTTTCAGGCGTTGTGTAAGTGGGCTTTCCCATAAGTTAGAGGAGAATAAATGGAATGTGGAACTTGATTAGCCCATATACCAACGGCTCATGGACTTTATGCTTCTATAACCTGCTTTACAAATCTTGCATGGTAGTATGTATCATAGTACATCAAATTCCATGCAATGTTTAAAACAAAAAACAAAAAGTCCATGCAATTAGGGGTGAGAACAGGTCAAACCGCTCATTAGGGGTCTACTACCCGGCCTACATCAGGTTCAGGCCAGGCCAGACCAATTTATTAAATAGAGCGGGCCAAGGTTTTTTCAAAAGCCTATATAGCAAAACATGTTATGCTTCAGGCCATCGAAAAAACATTTTGAGCCTATCAGGCCGGTCTATTTAACTAAATATAACTAAAATACTAATATTTTTTATATTGCTATTATTATTATAAATATTTTTATTACTTTTCCTTATAATTATGTACTTATTAACTTGTATAAACATTTAAGTATGTTAAAAACTTGAGCCTATAGGTCTATTCATATATATGCTTATGATATATTCAAGTACCTTGCTATAAAACAAGCTTTCAGGCCATGTTGGGCTTTAAACAGGTCAGACTCAGACCATAAAATAAAGCCTATGTCAGGTAAACAGGCCAGACTCAGACCATGGATTTAAGGTGCAGGCCAGGCTCAGGCCTTGGAAAAGCCTAGCTCAACTCGGCCTATTCCCATCCCTACATGCAGTGTTCCCGTAAGGACTCGATTGAGTTCTCCGTGCTCATAATAGGAATTTTCCCTTTCTTTTAGGTTTTTCTTTTTTCTTTTCCCAACTTTCTCTATCATTGGTTGTGAGATAAACCAAACCGCCACACTTCACTGCATGTCCTTATTATATATGTGACCCCAATATTACAATAAGACATGTGAGCCTTCCATATAGTCATAATGGCAATTGTAAGATCAGGGAATTTCAAACAACATAGCTGGGAGAAAAGTCATAGTTTTTGTCAACACAAACTTTGTCAATTCCCATATTGACATTACAATAGGAGCAATCCAAAAGATTGTGGTGGATGATAATATTACTTGCATCTTGAGGTTGTTAAATGTTTTATTAGGGGATTTCTAGGATTATGGATTTTTTTTAACTTAGTATGTTAAAGCAAACTACGTTGTATTCTAATGTTTATCTTGTGGTGCATAATTGTGTTGTGCTATTCTTTTGGGGTTTGAGACCTCTTTTGATTGCAAGTACTATTTGTATATCCTTTAGGCTTTTTACATTAGATTATTATAATTAAAAAAAACTTAAAAAAATTGGGTTGAATGCAGTGGTAGAGGAAAATGACGTTTAAAAATGAGAACAAAAGACAATTCTATAATTATCATTTATAAAAAGGATCTTATATCTTGAGACGGGAGTGATAAAATGAGTTGAGTCTCTCAGTTCGCCTAACCCTCATATTTTTGCAGAGCGAGTGACACTATTTAGCCTACAAACTCACTTTTACAGTTTGACCTATCCCACTTAGTTTGTTAATTATGTAGACTAGGAGCATGACATGACGAGTTAGCCTGAAAACCCTTATATCAATTTTTTATTTCTTTTAGAGGTGATATATTTTTATTTTTAATTATTTCCTTAGTCTTAATTTTTAGCGATGAATATTATTATTAAGTATTACTATGAGACAAAGTGATTATTCAATTATCTTATTTCTATTTTTCTTTTATTTTTTTTATTTTTTTACCGCGTAACCTATTATTTTGGAGTCATTTTATCAGAATTTTTATTTAAATTTTGAGGCGTGTCAACTCACTAGTCTTTCTACCCCTGCACAATGGGTCTAACGGATGGACTAGACTTTCTAACACATTTTCCAAAAATGGACCAACCCACCCTATCTTATTTTTTATGAGTTAAGCGATTTAGCCCACTTTAACACCTATATGGATATAAATATGTAGCAAATTTTAAAATTATATATCCCAACTTCTTATAATTTTAAGTATTTAATGCTGAGTCTATGACAAAAGTAAAGTTAAAATCAACCAACCAACTAATTTATTTTGTGTATTAATTTTTTATATTAAAATTTTGAATACTCATTTTTTAGTACATTATACTATCTTTTTCATAAAGGCATATTTTAATACGTACACAATGTTTTACATTAAATTAAAATTAAATTAATATTGTTTACCTTTTAAAAAATTATCCAATTAAAGATACTATTAAAATTTTTAATTAATAATTAAGTTTATTTAATTAATTAATATTAAAAAATGAGATAAATTAATATTCTTTATTTTAATTTTCAATTTATTATAAAAATATCCATAAAATAGTTGCTAATAAAAAATAAAAGTTATCTTTTTAGGTTGAAATGTGAACTAAGTGTGAATAATAAATTGTTTTTTCTTACTTTTTAAGTGTAAAAATGCAAAAATTACCAGTGATCACTTCCTAGAAAATCAATATTGAAATTGTGTGATTTTACATAGCCAAAGCCCAAAATCCAAAAGAATAACATTGGTGGGAGTGAGGTGAGGAGTAGTAGCAGCAGTGAGCAGAGGCAGAGCAGTGAAGGAAAATCAAACGAAAAATGCATTCGTATGGTTACAGAGCAAATGCTTTGCTAACGTTCGCTATAACGATTCTTGCCCTCATGTGCGCCATCGCTTCTCTCTCTGACAACCTCAATTCCCTCTCTCCCTCTGCCCAGGTCCAGGTATGAGGTATCTCTTTCTCTCCGCTTTTTCTAGATCTGTAACTCGCTGATTCCTTAACCTAACGTGTTTTCATTGCGTGTATATGTTAGGTCTTGAACATTAACCGCTTTCAGAAACAGCCTAATGGCAACGACGAGGTAATTCTCTTTTATTTTCTTTTAATTTAAATTTTGATGTTTGTTTGGGAATTTACATTCAATTGTGGTTTTTCCCGCTGCTTATGCAAGCTCTTTGGATTTAGGATCGAGATAAAAGGGAACATTAAAAAAAATACACTAGGAGCATGAAAATTGGAAAGGCTTGGTTTAATTGATAACCTCACTTTTCTTGTATGGATCTTTTATTGCAATATTACATAGTAAAAACGTCTCTGAGGGCCTCTTGTTGCCATTCTTGTTTGACTAGTAACTTTTTAATTGTTATGTGATATAGGCTCTTGAAAGGTCTGAATGAGGAAAACTATTGGAATCAAATCAAGAAAAGGAAGTAAATACATTTTAAAACTGAAGATTTTGTCAGGATATTTCAATTTCTAAAGTTGTCAACTGTACTTCTGAGCAGTAATGAATCTGTATTAAGGCATCATAATTTGAATGTGATGGCAGACAGAATGAATCTGTAGAACGCCTTCAACATATTTGTAATTGGATTTTTTTTTTTTTTTATAGGCATGGTCTTTCAGCAAAATGCTTTGGGTGGGAATCGTGGGATACTTGTGAATTAATGACAAGAATAGAGCTTCACAGCATTATCTATGTTTTATTATTACCTAAACAGAACTTAACTTCAAACCAAGCTTTGATGGTTTAATTCTTAATTTTTTTTATTATTATGGAACCCTCAACTTCTTTCTTTCTTTCTTACTTGCTTTCTTCCTTCCTTTCTTGCTTGCTTTCTTTCTTTCTTACTTGCTTGCTTTCTTCCTTTCTTTCTTGCGTGCTTCCTTTCTTTCTCCCTTTCTTTCTTTCGTTCTTTTGTTCTTTCTTCATTCTTTTCTTTCAAACTAACGCATATGTTCTAATAAATTGGTGATGGCTTCAGATACTTGTTGGATGTCCATATTTTACGTACAATACAATGTAAAAGTGATACTCCTGCATGCTTGAAGCTATTTTATAGTGGTTCTAGGATTCTAGCCATTGGAAGTCAATTTTATAGTGGCCGGGCATGACGAAGTATTTAATCACTGTGAAGTGCTATTTGCTGTGCAAAACATCAAGGCATCTAGCACATACCATGAGATATAATTATAAACATGTGTTATGTAGATTTCTTTGCATATGCGATGAACCACCTCTTTTTAATGTCTTTCTCTCTAATATCCAAATGCCACCCTAATTTATAGTTCAATCAGTAGTGAAAAGCCTTTCTACTAATTGCAGGTCAGCATGACAATGAATATATCAGCAGATTTGCAGTCTCTTTTCACATGGAACACAAAACAGGTTCTTGACTTGAATTTCCATTATTCATTGTAAATACTGGTTTTTTTTTGTGTCTTTATCCCTCTTTGCTTCCTGAAAGTATGGATGCTGTAAGAACTAAAATCGGAAGATTGGACGCAGGATGAGTGAAAATTATTAAGGTTGACTATACAGACATGATGCATTTCTTAATGTATTGTCAATTTTTTCTGCTCTTCCTTTGTTCTTCCTATCATAACGGGTGTCCTGGACTTTAATGTTTAAGGTGCCTTACCTACTACTGGTATATCTTGCTCACTGCCTAAACTTTATAGTCTTGCCATTCTTTATGTTTTTATGCTTTGTACTATATATATTTCTATACAAATATTGGAACTGCGTGTTGTGATACTTGCATGACTCACAGGATCCTGTTTTCTGATCACTTATTCTAAATAATTAGGAAATAGAAGTTCAGGGCTGTCCAGGAACTTAGTTTTACATCTTTTTATATGCCTGCAGGTTTTTGTATTTTTAGCCGCGGAGTATGAAACCTCTAAGAATTCCTTGAATCAGGTATGATTTGATCTGTTTGGTTGCACGGTTGCACCTTAACTTTGAACTTTAAAATTAAATGTTTGAATTATAGTTTCTGAGGTCCGTTTCAAAAAGGAAAGAACAAAAGGATGATAAGACTTCACAGTGTTAAGTTATTTCATGTTATATTGCATATCTGCTTTCTTTTTTACATATCAAGCTCTGCTATATACTATGTCACATATGTTGCTTATGCCTTTGAGACGCCAATTTATAGATATCGCTGTGGGATGGTATAATTCCTTCTAAAGATCATGCTAAGTTCTGGATTCATACTTCCAATAAGTACCGTTTCATTGACCAGGTGGGTACACAACTCTTCAAGGATGTTATTACTAGCATAAATTACTTCAGACTTCTTCAGGCCTTAATTTTCCCATCTTTTCATGTCTAGGGGAGCAATTTGCTTGGTAAAGAATTTAACTTGACTGTGCACTGGCATGTTATGCCCAAGACTGGCAAAATGTTTGCCGACAAAATAATCATGTCAGGGTATCGATTGCCAGAGGAATACAGATGAAGGTTTCATTTATTGTTAATTAATAAAGGGTTTTTCTAACGTGTGTCCATTGGGCACATTTTAACTTATCTAAAACAGGCAAGTTTACATTGTGGATTGGTAAACACATTCTTCAATACATATCAATTTTTCAAATGCACCAAATTCCTATGCAAACTTATCCTTTTTAGGTAAGTTAAAAGGTGTCCATGATCACAGGTTAGAAAAATCTTTTAATAAAATATATTGTAATATTAATTTACTATATAATTTAAAAATATAAATAGATATTCATTTACTTATTTTAAAATTGAATTTATATTAAAAGATTTTAAAAGGAAACTTTCCCGGCACTTTTCAAATTTTAGCTGATCAAACATTTTTTATTTTAAGTCGATTAATTCATGCCTGTTCATGTACAAGGGATAACATAATATTCATATTCTAAACTTCTGGGTCAATGGTGAATTAATGTACATTATTTAAACTGTAAATTCTTATACCTACAGTGAGAGTTTAACTTACACCATTGAATTACACTATTGATAATTTTAAATTGAATGTGAATTTTATTGATCTAATTGTTGAATTATAATTGTTCATCATTGTGATTATTTGTGTTAAATTTTATAAAATTTTATCAGTAATAATTTGATTATTTCTTATTTTAAAAGTATATATGATGTTAATCTTTATATATTTTTATCCTCCTACTTTGAATTAAAATCATGAGCCAAAAATAATTGAAGCAGAGGAGTTCTGCAACTAGTCCAACAAAAAAAGTCACTTTAGTAGGTTCATCCCCACTTATATCTCGCTATTGCATTGCCATAGACCCACAGTCTTGTGTAACTTCAACAAGTTCATCACCTTTTCATAAATTTTTTCTCTTCCATAGCTAAGTGCTCACCTCTCATGTCACCTCGTCACCTCCCCTTATGTCTCTCTTCCATAACTAATTGCACTCTCTCTCTCTCTCTCTCTCTCTCTCTCTCTCTTTTTCTCACCTGCAAGATGCAGCGCCCCCCCTCTTCCTCTTGTTCCTTTTTCTTTCTCACGGCCAGCCACTAGCGCATCACCACCACCCAATTCCTCCTTCTCACAAACCCATCAAAACTTAAGCCTCCTCCACAATCACGATTCTTCTCTATTTTCACTTTCTATATTCATCAAAACTTAAGCCTCCTCCTTCATTTTCTTAAACCGCCAGAAAATGCTGTGAATACCCTTACACCACTCACCGACCATTTCCCCACCCCATGTAACACCAATCCCACTCCATTCTCCGCTATTTTCACCACATCCAAATCCGTCATAATCATCTCCGTCCCTTTAGATAACTTTGGAGCTACCACCTTCGGCTAAGGCATCCCTTCCACATGATGCCTAATCCCACCCCAGTACCCACAAAATGGATGCCACACATACACCTCTAACCCCACAAACTCCTTAAATAATTACTATTCTCTTCAAAGCTTATAAGTCTCCCCAGGTATCGAACAATTCAAGCTTCCTTGACATGTGACGGGTTCATCATCACGACAAAAGGTTTGCCAACCATCATCAATGATGAAGTGATGTACTTTAATTTATGCTTTCTTGTGCAAAAATTTATCAGAACAGGGTCTTCACTGAAATTCGTGAGGCGAACCTTTTTTAATGCCACCTCAATGTCTTCCTCTTGATCATACGCCGTGTAAATATTTTTCACAGCTCCACACCCAGGCAGATCATTGTAACGCCCAAACCTCCCTGTTGGATCAACTTCAACAAATGCTTCCACTTCTCCTTCCCAACTATTTGAGTTCTTCATATGCATTTTCAAAACCCAAACCTCTGCCACACAATATGCTTTATACCATAAAGAAAAAATGGTAGAAGGACAATATTTGCAATAAAGACCATGATTTTTCCAAATTCTAAATAGTGGTTTGCGATATCGTTGATTGAGCTTGACGAATTGGAAACGAAATGCGCAAGGTAATTATTATGAATTAAAATGGAAAGTTTACAATATAAAATAAGGACTGTATGATTGTGAGGAGCACTACACAAATGTATTTCCATATCATTTAAGGAATATGATATCTCGTTTGCTATTAAATTTATTAAATAATGTGATAAAATATCATTAAATGTATGTTAAAAAAATTTTACATTGATAATGTATATTTATTAAATTCATTATTAAATCTTCATTCTTATACATCCCATGAACTCCCATTCTTATAGATTGAAAAATAGTACATTTCAAGCAAAACATATGATTCAACTTCATCTCATTCCGAACAAAGTGAAAATAACTTACATTAAATTTGTGCTCGTCTTTACTATCTCCATACTAGCACATGTTAATTAAAGAACCAATATCTTGAGGTGAAAATAACTTACATTAAAATTTGTGCGCATCATTAATACTATCTCCATACTAGTACATCTTTATCTTTATCTTTATATATATAAAAGTAAGGTAGTGAAAGTGACCAATGAAATTTAAAGTGAGGGCACAATAATAAATTCCTTTAAGTAAAACTTTTAAAAATAGAAAGTTTCTTTTACATTTTAAATTATTAATGTTGTACATCACCATTAATTAACTATAGTAATTATATTAAACTAAATATCACTATAAAAATAATAAATTATAATATTAATAAATATAAATAATGATAATTTAAAACATATTTGATAGTTTTAAAAAATAAAGAATAAGAAATTTAAAATATTTTCAAACACTTAAAAAACCATTTTATAATTATGTTGATAGTAATTATAGAAATCATTTATTATAGTTATTTTTTTATATAAAAACTCTATTATTTAAAGCTTATTTTAACAATTTCAATATTAAAAAAAGGTTTATAACATAAATAAAAATATACTATGAAATTTAAAATAATATTAAAAAATATTTTATAATTACGTTAATAGTAATTATAATAATTATTTAATTAGTGTTCTTCTATGGGTTTCTATTTTTGTTTAGGTTTTTGTGACCTAGGATGAAGAACAACTTTTCTTAGTTTTCATGTTTTGCAAATGTTAAAGTCCCAACTAAATATTTGAAAAAAATAAAATTGTGTGATTGGTTATAATCATCTTCATTTGGTTTCTGAGTTTTTTTTTTAATTTTATTATTGACAGTGATAAATGAAAAAAAAATGTTATGGTTTTTTTAATTGGTGACTTATATGTGTATGTGTTGTAACAATTTAATTGTTTTGAAAATTTTTACTTGATAGGAAATTAAAATTTGATTTGGTTATGGGTAAAACTAGCTAGCAAAGTTTTTAAGTGGTTGATGAACTAAGCAATGCCTATAACCCATGATATTTAAGTTTTATTCAATTGTACTGCCAAATGCGGACATATATAAGTTGGATAGAAAATTATTGGTATTTAGAAAAAAAATTATAATTCAGTCTATTTGAATTTAAACCTTGAAATACAATAATGAATTTTACGTCTGAAAGCAAATCCAAAAATTTTAAAGTTTTATCCTATACAAGAAGCATTATTGGAGTACTAGAAAAAAATACTCTAAAAGGCCATTCATTTTTTTACATCCTGTAACAATGAATTTTATGTCTGAAAGCAAATCCAAGAATTTTAAAGTTTTATCCTATACAAGAGGCCTTCTTGGAGTACTAGAAAGAATACTCTAAAAGGCCATTCATTTTTTTACATCCTATACTAGAGGCATTCCATAAGCAATAGAAAAGATCTCACTAAGAGGTCATTCCATAAGCATTAGAGATAACAAATTATATATTATATTGTATGAATTTATTATTATAAATCAGGTAACAAATCAAATAAAATAAAATCTTTTCAAATAAATAAAAAGAAATAAAAGACTATAAGATATAAGAGTGTGCTATGAATAAAAGATGTAATAATTTAATTTAACACTCTTTGATAAATGAGAATAGGGAATATTAATCATAAGTGAATCTCTTTGGAGAAAAATTTGTTCTATATGAAAGGGGGTATGAGAGGGAAAGTTTAAAAAATTAGTCAATTTCATGGATATGTGCAAAAAATATAAATATAATTTCCATGGAAAGAGAGTTGGTAGAGAGTATAATTGAAAATGGTGGTGAGTCGACATATTCTCAGTTAGATAAATGGGTTATGGGGATAAATTATAGGACAAATAGTTATCAATCTTAAAAAAAAGTTAGTTATCCCATTAAAAATGTAATATATAAAAAATTCTTTGACAAACTACAAAAAAAAATAATAATAGTTCCATTTTTAAAAATGTACTTTTGAAACTTTTAGAATGTTTAGATAATCATTTTTTTTGGAAAATATTATGTAATGAATAAATTTAATAAATTTAAAAGTTACTATAGTTTTTAACTTCTTTTATAAATATAATTTAAATAGGATTTAATGGATATACACAAACAATATAAAAAAATTTACATGTTGGGGTGGAATGAAGGATAAAGGGGAAGTAGCTTGAGTTGGTTCCGATATATTGTGCAATTGAAAATTTGAGATAAGGATAAAAATAAAATATGAATAGAGAAAAATAATCATTCACGTTAATATGCAATTTTTAACTTTTATATATTATGAATTCTATTTATTAAAAAATTATTGTATGTCTTTTATTTTATCAAATTATTATTGTATGTCTAATACGACAAAAATGTTTCGTGCATGCATGGCACGAGTACACCACTAGTGTTAATTAAAGAACCAATGTCTTGTGTTTCTCAAAACTTTTTGGATAAGAATATTGTGCCACATTATTTACATTGATAAGTATGTAATATGTAAATCAATAAACAAAAAATTAACCTCCAATCTTCAATACATATATGTCATACATACAATTTTTTACTATACTTTCATGCATACATGTGCAATTGTGCTTAAACTAGTGTATAACTCGTGCAATGCACAGAATCACTTAAGAAATTGATTTTGAAAGATTGGTGAGAAGACTGTTTTTTTTAAATTGAATTTTGTGTATATACGGATGGTGCGATAGTAAAAACACAATCTGACTAAATAATATAGGTTACAGGGAACTCAAGTGGTAATATATAGGATCCAGTGAATGTTTATTAGTGAGACCTTAAAAGGATATCACCATTATATCACATTATAAGTCTAAATGCACGAATCCGGGTGACTTTGTGTATTGTTTTATTATTTCATTTTGCTTTATATATTGATATATAAAGACAAAGTATCTGAACACTCTACCATATTAACAATCATTAATCCATGTAGCAAACCCTAAACCCTAAATAATATCTCAACAAATAAATTTGTACTATGTGTATGTTGATATTTTTAATCTCTCATCTCTTCCAATTTTTTTTTATTTTAGTATAGTTTTTTTTATTTAGGGTGGTTTGGTTCGGTTCGGGTAACAGATCCAATATATTTAATCCATTACCAGAACCAATCATTGACGGGTTTGATTGGTTCGGTTCGGGTCCAACCTGATTTAGCTAAAAAAATTCAAACCAATCAAATTGGTTCGGTAGGGTTTATGGTTTATTGGGTTTATCGGATTGAACCAAACCAATGAACACCCCCTAAATAATATATTAGGAAAAGACACAATAAATTTTATGTAAATCAACATATTTTATTATATTACCACATCCAAACTTTAGTATCAATCTCAACAAATATGTTTGTACTCATGTGTATCAATATCTACAAATCAAACAATTTTAATGTAAATAAAATATGAGGAAAAGACACAATAAATTTGATGTAAATCAACACATTTTATTATATTACCACATCCAAACTTTAGTATCAATCTCAACAAATATATTTGTACTCATGTGTATCAATATCTAAAAATTAAACAATTTTAGTTTGAATAAAACAATTTTTGGTCCCTATAAAATATATGGTTTTTGCTTTTAGTCCTTATAAAATTCAGAAACTTTGAAAAATGTCCTTATAGCCACTTGTCATGCATCCAACCATGCCACATAAATAATCATGTTGAGGTGGCATATGATGTTGTGTGTCTAGATGCATGACATATTATCAAAAAATGATAATAAGGACCATTTTAAAAAAATTTCAAATTTCATGAGGACAAAAAGAGCAAAAATAATTTTATAAGGACCAAAAGCAAAAATCGCATATTTTACAAGGACCAAAAAGTTATTTAAGACTAATAATCAAATAACTAATAAAATATTGTAATAAATTGAATGAATAGTGGAAAAAATATTAAAAAACCTATTGGACTGTATGATTATAGATAGATTATAGATAAATGTAAATCAACATATTTTTGTTATATTAATATCAAAACTTCGATATTAATCTGAACAAATTTATTTGTGCTTAAGTGTATCAATATCTACATATTAAACAATTTTATTTTAAATAAAAAGATGACACGACTTTTAATAATAAAAAGTAGTAACAATAATAATAAAATAACTAATAAAATATTATAATAAATTGAATGAAAAGTGGAAAAATAAATAAAATAACTATATGATTGTATAATTATAGATTTCATTGAAATGACAGCTAATATATCATTTCATGGAATCTCGAGCAACAAAAAACATACTATGAATATACCCGTGCATGCAATAGCAAAAGTCATTGGCTAGTTTGTTATTAAAATCTCATACTCTAACTTGATTTTTCATAAGCTTATTTATGAATAAAACGTTGAAATATTATAATTATTTTCTATATTAGGAATTCGCTATAAAACTCCTAATTTTATTAAAATTCTTAATTTCTTTTTTTAACATATTCTAATTTTCTAATTTTATTATAATTTATAAAGTCTTAATTTTTGAGATATTACAAATATCATCATTTCTTTGTAAATATCATTTTAAACCCTATATCGCAAACTTAATTAATACAATGACATTTCCAATACATGACCATTTATTTCCTTTTATTAAAAAAACAAAATAATTAATATGATTTTATCAAAATGTCATTCAGTTGGGTGGAAAGAGCTCCCGAGTTTGATACCCACTAAAAATACTCTTAGGAAGGGGTGATGGACATTAATTATGATTAAACCCCGAATAGAATTGTCCCTAGTAATAGATGATACCTATGGTTAATACAAACAAAAAATTACACTATTTTTATTTTTATAAAGATAAAGATAAGGTGTAAATTTTAATCCCGTGAATTTTTTTTAAAAAAAGTAAATTATATTAACTAATGATATGTTTGATTACAGTTTTTAAAAATTATTTTTTATTTTAAAAAAATAGAAAACTGAAAATCCTATTTGACAAACAAATTTTAAAAACAGTTTTAAAAAGTGAGAACTGTTTTTCTGTTTTTAAAAATTAAAATTCTAAAACTAACTGTTTTTTAGTTTTTTTTTTTTGTTTTTTGATAGAAATTGTGTAAATAAATAAATTCATTTGTAAAAAACAGTTTTTAAAAGTAATTTTGTAAAATAGTTTTCAAAAAATAAAACATACTCTATTTTTTTTACTTTCTTTTATATTTTCGATTCCCTTCCCTTCTAATCTAAGTTCTACCACCCATACAATTTGGAGGGAAATCTCTATTGTAGGAAACAATGGAGGAATATTTTTTTTAAACAAAATGTTTAAATTTTAACACGTTAATTAATTTGTCTGTTCCAATTCAATAGGGAAGAAAGACTGTCCCTTTCCCTCCCTTACCCTTTTTACTGTCTGCTGCTAAACTCAAAGGTACCTACCGATCCCTAATTTATCGTATGATTCTGCTCATAATTGCTGCTCTTTCCCTTTGCGAATTCAATTTGCTGTGTTTTTCTTCGAAATTCGAGCTTAATTTCATGATTTTGTTGATTGCTGTCCGTTTTTTTTTTTTTACGATGATTATACTTCCATTTTCAGTTTTCATGGCAGTCCTCTGAAATTGAGACACAGCTTGCTGCAATGCAACAATTGGTTTCGACCTGGGACTTACTCTCAATTCTCCACTAACCCCTGAAGCAAAATTGCTTATAGCCTTTGACTATGTTCACTCTTTATCCGTTACATTAGTAAAGCTTTGATTATTTCATATTGCTAGAGAAGAGAGAAATGGGTAGCCAGATACCTAGAGGCAGTGATCTATCAGGGACAAATTGGACACCTGCAATGGAAAGCTATTTCATTAGTTTATTGTTGGATCAGGTGCATAGGGGCAATAGGATGGGCTATACTTTCAACAAACAAGCTTGGAATGAAATGCTGGCCCTGTTCAATGCTAACTTTGGATCTCCTCATGATGTAGATGTAAATCCCCTCAAGAATCGATACACGTCTTTGTGGATGCAGTTCAATGACATAAAGAATCTTCTTGACCAAAATGGATTTTCTTGGGATGAGACTAGACAAATGGTCATTGCCAGTGATCATGTCTGGGATGATTATATCAAGGTGCACCTTATGCTCACTTCACTTGTGTTATGTTCTCTATTTCTGTACCCATGCTGCAAAATGAAATGATTGTCTGCCATGCAGGCACACCCTCATGCACAAGCCTACAGAAGTAAAGAGCTGGTGAACATTAAAGATTTGTGCTTAATATATGCACATAAAAGTGCAGATGGAAGATATAGCTTGTCAAGTCATGATATGGACTCTGGTGATGATGATCAAGTGGTGAATACTGGTAGTGGTAGGTTTCTGTCTACTCCTTGACTGCTATGCTGATGGTTATTTGTCCTATAGTCATTGGAGAATAAGATGCATATTATTCCTTTGGATGGATAATTAAGGGAGACTTTTGGCTGGATAGTCATTGTTGATATTGTAACCATTTGACATACTAATATATGAATCCTCATTTCCAGCTCTTATTTCTGACATTTTCTCTGTCAGATAGGGATTTTTTCCCACTTTCTTTTTCTAAGTTTTGAGCCCAAACTTGTTTTCCTTTGTTGATTCCATGAAGAAACATTGTATGGCTCACAGTCACACATATATTGATGCTGGACTTTGGGAATCTATAGCAAGTTGCATTGTCCTTCTTTAAACATGCAAATAATTGATATATTCCCCCCCTCCCCTCTTTACTTGAAGGGTTAGGGAATTAATTATTAAGACATTCCATTTTGCAGTAAAGCATTGGGTACTATTAGTTTTGGATATTTGCAGACTTTTGAGGAAGCAAAGCAAGATCAAGTGCAACTTTTTCGTTGTCTATCAAATTTATAATTCAAGAAAGTATTTTCTAGTCTGAACTGGTAATGACCGATTAGAACTTCAAAATGTAGGAATTGCTGCCCGAACTCCAGCCCCAATTACCAGAGAATTCCCAGATACAAATTGGACTGCAGCAATGGACTGTTATTTTGTGAAGCTTATGTTGGACCAACTTAAAAATGGCAATATGATCCACAATAGATTCAGCAGAAAAGCATGGAACCATATGCTTAAGCTCTTCAACAAAAAGTTTGATGCCCAGTATGATAAAAGCTTCTTAAAACACCGATACATCAAACTTGGGAATTGCTATACTGAAGTGAAGAATCTACTTGGCTTGAAAGATTTTAAATGGGATGAAAAGCAACAAAGGATTGTCGCTGATGATTATGTTTGGGACAGCTACATCAAGGTATACTATTGTGTCTATTATGACAATGGAATTCACTTTTATTCCAGATTTTACATTTAAGTGTTTATTGTAGGCACACCCACACGCAAGTTACTATAGGAACAAGACCTTGGTTGACTATCGAGACTTGGGGTTAATATATGGAAATCCTATGAACAATATGCAGGAAGGTAAAACAATAAGGATTACTTCTTACGTTTCTAGATCAGTGAACTACTCTCATTTCACATCATTGATACCAACCATTTATATCTTATAATTATGTTTTGGATTGTTGTGTTAATGTCAAATATTAGATCCAATATTGAACATTGTAAGGCACATCTTTGACCCTAGAATAGGTAATATGTGAAAGTAGCAACAGTTGTCTCATTTCTTTATCAAATGCTAGAAATTGTATTTTCTGATTTGGCTTTTCCCTTCATATATCTGTAGGTGTCTATATATCGAAACCCATGAAAATTTCGATCATCTTACAATTTCTGAAACCAGAAAATTGTTTTGATCGGTGAATTCCTCTAATTATGTTTCTTTTTGTCATTAGGCAGAGAAAATGAGTGTCGCTCCTCTGATGATGATGAATACGTGGGAGAAGGTTGGACCTTACACATGGACTGCTATCTTACTGATTTGCTACTAAACCAAGCACTTAAAGGGAATAAAACCTGTCATGATTTCGCCTATGAAGCTTGGTGTGAGATTGTCACATCGTTTTGTGTAAAATTTGGATCTCATTACACTAAAGATGCTCTAAAGAACAGACACAAATATTTGAAACGGCAGTATAATAACTTAAAAGTTCTTACCAAGCAGCCTGGCTTTGCTTGGCATGGGAAGCAAGAAATGGTAATGGCTAAAGATGAAGTATGGAACTCTTACACTTATTGAACTGCGATCTATATGTTTTATTTTGTCTGTTATGCCCTTTTGTATGTATTATTATGATTGATATGAGATAAATGTAGGTGCATCCTGATGCTTTGTCATGTGGGAATAAATTTGTTCCAATCTATCACAAATTATGTTTGATATATGGCCATGAAATTTCTGAGGGAAGACGTGGTCATTCTTCATGCAGCATAGATCATATTAGCAATGGGCCAATTTCAACAATGGGTATGCCTCTTCTTTTCCCCTAAATTATGTAGTGGTAGACAGTCTGAATCATCTTCAATAACTGGGAGTAAGTTACTTTTATTTCTGGTTTGAAGGAGTTGATCAGGACACCCAAGTCTGTGGAATAGGTGATTGCTTGAGGACATATTGGACACCTTCCATGGACCGTTATCTCATTGACGTTATGCTAGGGGAGGTTCAGAGGAGGAACAAGATTGAATATGATCTCAACGATCAAACATGGTCAGATATGGTTGTATTGTTCAAGGAAAGATTTGGTATACAATTTGATAAAAACTACCTCAAGCAATGTTGTAAGGGTTTGGAAAAGTTATACCACAACTTGAGAAGTCTTCTTGAACAGAGAGGGTTCTCATGGGATGAAACACAGCAAGTGATCAGTGCATGCGATGGTGTCTGGGATGCTTATATTAAGGTGTGTTATACTTCTTTTTTTTGTCTTACTTCCGAGCTTCTGTTCTTGGTGGCTGATCTTGGAATATACAGGAGCATCCTGATGCAAATTCTTACAGAAATCACCAAAAGCCAAATTATAATGATCTATGCTTGATTTATGGAAATTCAGATACTGAGATGACATGTAACCTAGCTAATCAAAATGTTGGATACAATGATTACAGTAAGTTTTCATTTTGACTAGCATATTGTATTTTTTTTTATGTCTGGGACACTTTCTGTTTACAACCTTGTGCAGTGATTGTGATTCACTATTTATTTGGGGTGGGGGGGATGGAGAGAGCTTAGACCATTTGCCCTTCCCCTTAATTTATTTGTGATTACTAGAGCACTTCACTGAGCATGTAAATTTAAAGTATTTATATGGGTATCGGTAATGTCCTTTTTCCTTAATGTCATGCTGTTGATACTTGATATCCTTTTGAAGGCATCAAATTTCAAAATTTTAACTGGAGAAATGACTGGACACCACAAATGGATCGGTATTTTATAGACTTGATGTTAGAGGAAGTGCGAAATGGAAGCATGGTTGATCATAACTTTAACAGATTCACCTGGAGAGATATGGTGGCAAAATTTAGTGCAGAATTTGGGTCCCAGTATGACAAAGATGCCTTAAAAAATCGTTTTATGACTTTGAGAAATAGATTCAATGATATGAAGACTCTGCTTAACCAGAATGGGTTTGCCTGGGATGAAATGCGGCAAATGATAACGGCTGATGAAAGATTGTGGGATGCTTATGTGAAGGTGCTTCTTCCAAGCGATTTTGTTTTGTTTTGTTTCCTATGTGTTTTGGATATTTTAATGCCCATATTAGCTGTCCTATAATTTTGCAGGCGTACCCTGATGTGAATGCATACCGCAATAGAACTCTTCCAAATTTCAATGATCTGTTTTTGATATATGGAAAGACAAACTGTAGCAGAAATGAACACTATTCTGGCTGTTCTATGGGTTCTGATGATAATAATGAACTGAGTACTGGTATTTTCCTCATCTTTCCACATATAGTCTCTTGTATAGCTGTCTCCTGTATGTTAGTGCTAAGTTCTAATAGATTGTTATAGATAAACTTGGTTTTTTCTGGAAGCACATTTCAAAGCAATGCTGTTAATTTATTTGAAAGAGTACTCGGGAGTGAGTCACTACTGTAACTGTTAGTAGATTACATTATTGTTGGGGTGTTAATATGTAGACTACTTATGTAATACTTGTAATTACTGCTTCGATATATAGATGTTTGGGTGGACAACCATTCACCTCCTAATGATGAACCTATGAGGATAGCTTGGACAGTGAAAATGAACCATTATCTGATTGGCCTTTTATTGGAGCATTCGAATAGAGGGAATAAGATTGGTGATACATTCAGTAAGAAAGCTTGGTCCAGGATGACTGCATCATTCAATAAAGAGTTTGGACTACTTTTTGGCAGAGATGCACTAGAAAACCAGTATTTTGGTCTCATGAGAGTCTACAAGGATGTCGCATATCTTCTAAATCAGAATGGCATTGTCTGGGATGAAATTCAGCACACGTCAAGGGCAAATGATGTTTGGCAGGCATATTTTGAGGTGCATTATTTTCTTTTCATTGGTTATATATTAGGTGTTTCCTTTGTTTATTGATGGTAACAAATACATAATTTCATGAAGGAACTTCATTGCTCATTATTCTCAGTTGACACAAGTACCTGCTTCCCATACCACTTCTTAAAGCCTGGCATCAATTATATTGACAATGCTCAGCATATGCATCTTGTTGTAATGATTCAAATGACAGTCATGCATGAGATCTTTGTAACTCCTTTTCTGCAATGTGTACTCTGTGCTGGGTGTTTTAACAAGGCCAACTTTGGACTGACCTAATAGATAATGTTTGATAAAAATGTTGCTAGCTCTGACCACTGAAATTTTGCAGGAGTATCCTGAAGCCATTGCTTTTGGAGAGACTATCCGAGACAATTATAGTGACTTGTGCTTACTTTTTGGGAACCTAAACCAGAATAAAGTACCGGGTTGTGTGAGAATAAAATTGAAGGCCAACAATAATAATAATTCTGGGGTGGAGACTAGTGAAATGATGGGAGACCTGCAATCTTCAGCTAGAGAATTTAAAATATATTATGGGAGAAAAAGGCGAAAATCTCAAGCTGTGTTGACTTCCTCAAATGCTAGAAAAGTTCAAAAAACCTTACCAAGTGAGGTGCAAGAAGATTTAGAAGAGAAAAAAGACAACTCAATAGAATGCATTGTTGCTGCACTTCAAACTGTACCAGACTTGGATGATGAGCTCTTCTTGGAGGCTTGTTTACTTCTAGAAGATGAAAGGAAGGCTGGGATGTTTGTGGCAATGGATTCAACCGCAAGAAGAAGGTGGTTGCTTAAAAACCTTCACCAGCAATACCAATTTGATTGTTAATGTAGCACACGCTTATGTCAAATTTTGTATGGATGGTTTCATCATTGGAACTTGATTAGGTGTAAAGCCAATTTTTTGTGGGAAATTTCTTGCACAATTTTCGGATTACTAATTAATTAAAACGATAAAATAAGATTAGACATGATGGAAGTGAAGAGAAGCACACTAATATGTTACTTCAGTTAAAATCTTCAATCGTCATTCCTAATCGTTAAAAGCATTTGCTACTGTAATTGTTAAAACTAGGAATCTAGCATTGTATATTAGAGCATGATATTAACTAAAATCTTAAATGAGTTCCATAAATATAAATAATTTGCTATTAATTAGGTTAGTTTCTAGCTTATAAATTACAAGTCAATTTGGATGGAGGTGAGTGGAGAAACTATGTGTAGAGTAGAAAAACAATGTATGAGTAAACTCTATTCCCATTATATGTGTGATTGGATTTGACTTTACTGAATGATTTACATTAAAGGAAAAAAAAAATACAAAGGTTATTACTATCAATAAAAATTACTAATTATTATTATTATTATTATTAAAAATAATATATTGATATGTTTTTCAGTTTGATATACAATATCATAGCAATTGCCTTTCTAATCAATTCCCGTCGAGGTGTTGTAAACCTTATCCAAAATGCAGTCTAGTTTGATCTATTAGTTAGGTTGCTTTCATTAATAACACCTCATAAATGTTGAACTGTATTCTTAGGGATGTGATCATCACGGGTAATAGGTACCCACTATCTATTAATTTTTTTAAGGATTTCAAAACGTCCTTGTTCGAAATCATAAAAGAGGTTTTTAATTATAAAAACTAAATTGAAATTTTTTTAAAAACAAAACTTAAAACTTACAAGTTACAATAACCTAAACGGGCCTTAGTTGACCTTCATTTCAAAAACTGCATTTTAACTCAAAATTGTAGCTAATCCCTAGCTAGGGCCTAGGAATTAACTATGGATTTTGATGGTTCACTCTGGATCATATGATTTACTAGTTCACCCAAGACAGAGACTCGAGGAAACCATTTTGTTTCACTGAGACAAGTTTACCCTGTCCTCTCACGGTTTTGATTTCTTTCTCCAAAAAAAAATTCTTACACAACCTATATATTGCTTTTTTTGGTAAAAAAAAAACCTCATTTAAGGGGGCACGGATCCTCCGCAGTTGAGTTTGAATTGCATAGCGTGTAGTTCCCTTAATCTATGGCTATAAAAGTGCTAGTTTTTTTTTATACTTTAATTTATATGTAAAATAAATGTTTTGAATAGTTGTGATGGTATCCAGTTTTTTTTTCTAAACTGGAGAGGATTCTCGTTCATTTAATGAGAACCAAAATCTTAATAATTTGAACCAACAAATATTAGAATATTATTATTTATTTAATTATTATAATATATCACTTGTATTAATATAAAAATATAAGAAATGATTGAAAGATCAAGGTTAAAAATATTTTAAAATATTCAAAAAGTATTCAAACCACACATCCATTATCAATATGACAATTATTTTGAAGTGTGAAGTTTTGTTAGGTGTTAAGCATTGCTCCCACTATTTAGTACTCTCTTAAACCAAATTTCTTGGTCAATTGATTTTAGTCTTCTAGATAGTCAATTGATTTTAGTCTTCTTTGTCTATGGAATGTGTGTTTTGAAGAACATTTTTAAACTTGAGTTTAAATGAATTTGATTTTATAAGATTGTTTTTGCTTAAAAGTAAGTTTGAAATGATATGATTTATATTTAGAAACTTTTCTTTTAAAAGTTTAAACAAATTTGGTATAAATTTTTTAATTCAATGCAAAAGTTATAATTTATCACATTTGCTTAAATGTGAGTTTAAAAATAAAATCTTTTTTTGACGGTTTAAAAAAAAAATCAATTTTGATTCAAAATAAATAAAAATGTTGCACCAATAATCAAAACATATTTGCATCTACTCAACACGATTCTTAATATATAAACATAGAGTAAACTAGCACATCGATCTCTGACTCTTGGGGGAGCATGCAGTTTCGTCCCTGACTTTTTTAAAATAGCACTTTAGTCTATATTTGATTAAAAAAACATGCACTTTAGTCCTTATTTTATTAAAAACATGTACCTTAGTCATTCACTTTATTAAAAAAAAACATGCACTTTAGGGACTAAAGTGCATGTTTTAATAAAATCAGGGATTAAAGTGTTATTTTGAAAAAATCAGAGACGAAACTGCATAGTTCCCCAAGAATCAGGGACCAATGTACTAGTTTACTCAATAAACATATTTCCAAACATGGTGAATCTTAAGTAAGGCAGGAGACCGAAATATGAGGAATCATAACAATGAGTTTGATATCACATTTTAACTCCAAAAGCAAAACTTTTAAGACGATACTTATATGGAATTTTATACTCATATTATGTTCGCTTAATCTATTCCTAATAAGTTGTGTTTTTTTTGTACAATACCACATATTTTTATGGGAGAACATCCGATTCGAGCTGGGTAGATTTCTATGGACGGCAAAACTGTCCCTCCCATATTTAACACAATTTATATACTCAGAACCATTAATTAAGCTGGAATAACCCATTTCCAACCAATCCACGTGTGGTCTAACAAGTTACAATTGAATGTTCAATATTGAATACAACTGATAAGCTTTCCCCCAAAGTAGTTATAATGAGTTACACTAACCATTCCTGGTGAGGCTTAAAAAATTGTTTACCAGTAAATGACTAACAAACCCCTTTTCACCCTGGCAATCTGCACATTACAAGAGCCTAGTTTGATGGTCTCCTCTTTGGCCTCTCTCATGAAGGTTATGAACAAATTCACACTGTTGGTAAAAGAGAATAAAGAGAGTTGGATTCCATGGAAATTAAATGTATTATGGCTATGTGGCCTATAAGGCGCTAGCTATCAAGCTTACATTTTTACAGAGCGTAAAGGGCTTCCTCTGTTTTGGTCTTCTTGGCCTTTGGGTGTTGACAAACATCACTCATTATCTTTCATTCCTCACTTAATTCAATGGTTCATTTTGCAATACCTGTTTCAGTGAACGAGTAAAAAATTAACTTCAGAATATTGCAATTCATATGCTTCGATTTCTTTCTTTTCTTTTTTTTTTTAAATACACTATCAACGTATTTGAATTGACATTTTTATTTTAAAAATATTTCGAAAAAACTTAGTTGAATGTTAAAAAAACAATGAGTCAATTCAAACAAACATGCTTATTACATAGCTTAATAAATTTATATTTTTTTAATTATATAAATTTAATATATATGAATGATGTTGTCTTTTTCTTTTATGAAATATACGAACGATGTTGTCATTTAAATATTTATTAACTTTTAATTTACAGTTCATTAAATACAACGTGTAGCTAATAAATGGTTGATAATTCAGTAAATTAGTTTTGTATTTTATCTGTTCAGTCCATAAAATTAAATTAAAGAAGTCAAAAACAGAGGAAAATGAGACGAATTGATATAAAATCAATATTTTATCAGTTTGAATTAGTTGATTTGTTTTTAAATTAAAAAATAACTTAACTAAGATGTTTTTTGAATTAAAAAAAGACTCAATGTTAAGTTACACAAACCACCTATAAAGCTTAATTAGGTATAAGTAAGATGGGTGATAACTTACTCACTTTTAAGCTTTTATGTATGATTGTTTAAGGATATGTCTGTGAGTAAAAATTTTTTAGGGAAATGGAGGGTCTCTTCCATGTTTCTTTGTATTTGAGAGTTAATTTTTTTAAGTATATTTTACAAAGTCTTTCCCCTCGTTTCCTTTAATATTTTTTCTTTTTCAACAAACACATATATGTTCTGCTCACTCTCATATGACATCATTAAAATTTTGTGTGTTATATGTTAGGATTGTACCAAAAAACTTTATTGTTGGAACAACACCAAAGTGCCATTTTTGTGAGAATTTGTAAATTTAAATTTGAATTAGCTTATAATTTAAAAAAGAACTTAAAATAATATAATTTATATTTAAATTATTTTAAAAGAAACAAATTTATAGTAAAATTTAATATAATTTATTAATTTCATATAAATGATATAATTATGAAGTTAGCTCAAATGTGAATGTAGAAGTAAACTTAAATTTGGTTCACAATATCCAAACATATTAACACAGATTTTAACTCACATTTATATCTGCAAATGCTTCCAACGCCAATGCAAACTTGTTTAATAATACAATGAAGTAATTAACAGAAAAGGTTGTCTTATATAGAATGAGATAAGAATGTAATAACTCTGTTGGGGCCAATAAACAAGGAAAAAAATAAAGGGAAAAAAAGAGTTAGTTTCTGACAATGTAATAATGAGTCAGAATATAGATCACACTCTTCTTCTTTTTTGGTACTTGTCTGTCCTAGGTTTGCTCCGAGAAAACATCATTAATCGTTACGAAAGCTCAGTTTTTTCTTATATTCTTATAATCAAACCCTAAAATTTTTGTCCCCTATAAAATAAGATTTTGATCTTCCACTGTACGGAAAAACATTCCAAAAAGTGCTTCTGGTGTTCGACCCACTGGAACTCTCATGCATCATTCATAGATCTTTGAAATAAAACACAATTTCTGATCATTTCGCCTCTCTCTTTTCCTTTTCCTTTTCATTTTAATCCTTTTCAGGTTCTTCATATTTGCAGAGCAGAAGGTACCAACTCTTGCTATACGAATACTGAATATGTAATTTAGTTTTGTTTCTCAATATCTGCATTTAGTGAAACTGTGTGTGATGAAAATTTTGTTTATCTTTTCTTGTTATGGTCAAAATCCAAAATTTTCTTCCCTGCTAACCCCAGAAATTGGGATGAGTACTTCTGGCCATGAATTGTAGAATTTATGATGGATGTTATGCGGATAGTAAACTTGTGAATAGATTTGCTTCTAAAGATGTAATTGAATCGGGTTAAGATTAAGATTTGCTGATGAATTTGTTAGTTGTGTACTTGTTTTGCTTAATGCATACAGAGAAAAACAGATATGCCTGTTCTGTTTTTCCCCTTCCCTCCAGCTCTTGTATTTTTCCTCAAGAATCTAGATCGCTACACGTGATTGAGAATCACCACATTGGAGGCCCGTTTCTCTTATTACATTTCTTGTTTTGTGATTCTACCCTTGTTCACATCATGTATATTGTTGTTTTGGTTGCATAAGTTTAGCATTGATTTGTCTGATTGCATCACCTGAAACAGGATGGATCATCATGGGCATGGCCAGAATCCATCTATGGGGGTTGTTGGTAGTGGACCACAGCTGACATATGGTTCTAACCCATACCAACCAAACCATATGACTGGTTCACCTGGGATGGTTGTTTCATCAGGTGGGACTATTCAATCCACTGGTCAACCAGCTGGAGCTCAGCTGGGACAACATCAACTTGCTTATCAGCATATTCATCAGCAACAACAGCAGCAACTTCAGCAACAGCTCCAAACCTTTTGGGCAAATCAATATCAAGAAATTGAGAAAGTAACTGATTTCAAGAACCACAGCCTTCCCTTGGCAAGGATCAAGAAGATTATGAAGGCTGATGAGGATGTTAGAATGATCTCAGCTGAGGCACCCGTCGTGTTTGCAAGGGCATGTGAAATGTTCATATTAGAGTTAACCTTGCGTTCTTGGAATCACACTGAAGAGAACAAAAGGAGGACACTTCAGAAAAATGATATTGCAGCAGCCATCACAAGAACTGATATCTTTGATTTCTTGGTTGACATTGTGCCTCGGGAGGACTTGAAAGATGAAGTGCTTGCATCAATACCAAGAGGAACAATGCCTGTTGCAGGGCCTGCTGATGCACTTCCTTATTGCTATATGCCACCTCAACATGCACAGCAAGTTGGAAATGCTGGTGTCATGATGCCTAAGCCTATGATGGACCCAAATATATATGCTCAGCAGCCTCATCCCTACATGGCACCACAAATGTGGCCACAACCACCAGAGCAACAACAATCATCTCCAGATCATTAGCTACTTATTATGGAATTTTAATCAATATTAAGGTGAACTTTGGCACTCTTTCTCTTTCTAATTAGTTTTATAAGGTTCTGGACTGATTATTTAGTTCTACAGTTTTTGAATTTCAATTTCCTTCTTTATCTTAATGGATTTATGTATTGCAAATATACTCATGTTTCACCAGTTATTAGCACTAGATGCATGATTTATAGTTGCTGTTGGTGCTGATCTCATACTGTATTATGACATTGCTACAATGATTCCAACCTTATTAGGCATTATTAGAAATATGATAGTTTTGTTTGTTGGTTGGAATACATGAATTCATCAATTTCTATTGAGATTCTTACCATAGTTCATTTTGTCTCTGATATTGGCTTGCAGCTTACTGTTGCACTGCTATCAGTTGAGGGTGTCAAATGGAAAGATCAGGATTCAGGAAGGTCCTAGTGATTAGAAGAGTAGCTGATAGCTTACATGCAATGCAGACATTAACATATGTAGTTGTTCCCTTTGATTAAGCCGAATAAGATGGTGTTTCCTTGGTTAAATTTTCTGATCTTCACATGGTAATGTTTACTCATGTGTATAGTAGAATTTTAACTAGGAATTTATAGCTCCTCTGTCAATGGAACATAATTATGCATTCGGAATTTATGCCGTCTTTTTATTCTCATCACGGCCTTCATCATAGTAACTGTAGTTATATGATACAACGTTGTGAATTATGTGATATGGAGTGATATGGTTTGCATAAAAAGTTATGCTAGAGCACACGTGAACAAGTTTTCTGATAAATGCACCCTATGTATGCTATCAAGACAGACAATCATATCGTCTTTGCGATAACTAAACAAAAGAAAATGGCCCGAATTTGGATTAGCTTTTAGTTTATAGGAATTTTTCAATAAAAATAGGATTTAATTTATATACACTCTCAGTGTAAGGAAGTTTTACACAGACATCCAATGGTGTGTCGCCACATTATTTAATGAACATGACACCTCATGAATTATTAAATTCATTAAATGATGTGGAGGTACACCATTCAATGTCTGTGTAAAACTTCTTTACACTGACAGTGTATATAAATTAAACTCAAAAAATAAATAACCTGCAAGAAATTCCTTATAAATTTATAGGTTTTTATGGAGAAGTTAGATAAGAGAGATTCTGATAAAGTGAAGGTGTATAGACTAATTTTAATTTATGAAATAAGTTAAATTCATTTTATTTTCTTCTTCAATAAGTGTTTGCTTTAAAATTTATCCAAACTGACTCAATATGTTATCGAGTTCTTCTACAACCACCTAAGTATAAAGAATAGTGAGAAGGAAATGCTATTCAACTTATTATTATTATTTTTGAAGTCGAATGAGGTAAGAAAACAAAAGAACAACTAAGCCAAGATGAACAAAAAATCTTGCATCGACCAATAAAAGAGGCGATAGATCAAGGGGGGAACTGGATCCTCTCTAGTTTATTTAAAACTAGACATAATCTCTACCATTGAAAATATTTAATCTACATATAAAATAAAGCTTGAAAAAATCAATCATCACTTTATAACCATAGATTTGGAAAAGTGCACACTCTGCAGTTGAAATTCAACTACAGAGGATCCCTGCCCATCAAGGGGAGGATCATGTAAAAGAAAGAACGTCTCACTAGCTTTGCCCCCCATTTTCACTAGGATATAGTCAATGATTTTCTTCTCTCAAGATGTGGGTGATATTTACTTGCCAATAATATTACTAAACTAACACATCAGTCCCGGACTCTCGGGGGACCATGCAGTTTCGCCTCTAACTTTTTAAAATAGCACTTTAGTTCATGACTTTATTAAAAGCATGCACTTTAGTCCCTAAAGTGCGTGTTTTTTAATAAAGTGAATGACTAAAATGCATGTTTTTTAGTAAAGTAAGGACTAAAGTGCATGTTTTTTTAATAAAATCAGAGACTAAAGTCATATTTTAGAAAAGTCAGGGACAAAACTGCATGGTCTCCCAAACGTCAGGGACCTATGTGCTAGTTTAGTCAATTGGCATTTGATTACTAGAAGGCTTTTCTTCCTTTTATTTTTTTTCTAGGAAACTTTGTCTCACACCCTGCACCCTGCATGGGACCTGAGAATGATAGAAAGGGAAGACAAAAAAAATGAGAGATGCAAGTTAAGGAGTGATACAATGAAAAAGGAAGAAAGGGATAAAAATGGAAAGATGTAAAAGGTAATTTAAGAGAAATGTGTGACAAAATCATGATTGAATTTTTTTAATAGACAAGCCTATATTGAGATTAGCATTAGAGGTTGATTGTTTTATTAAAATGCAGATTAAGTATTTTATTTTATTTTTTAAGCAATAAGTAGTTAATTAAGTGTTTGATTTTTACCAATGACATCAATTTTTTAGAGCTCTACTTTATTTATCCCTTCTAGTTCTATTCTATTCTATTCTATTTTATAAGTGCAACAAGTAGGATTGATTTATATTGGGTGGCTACCCTAGGAAAAATCAAATATTGATGTTTAAACATTTTAATTCCTACACTTGAATTTTTTTTAATAGAGAACTCACAAATGTCTGAGCATCAATAAGGATAATACTTCTTTCACACCTCATTTTAAGGTACAAGAGATGTAGAGATGAAAAATACAGAAAGAAAAAAAGGGAAGAGAAACAAAAAAAATGTGATAAGTGGTATGATGAGAAAGTTAGAGAAAGATAGGAAGAGAAATTATGTGTAAAAGTAGATGTAAGAGAAAAATGTATGGAAAAAATTTAATATTAAGAAATCGACACATATAGGATTTTAAATAAGAATTGTAATATTAAGGAATAAACTAATATAGGATTTTAACTAGTGTAATGACAATAAAAATTGATGAGTAAAAATTATGAAGATACTAGTATACTCATGGTATTTTATACTATTTCAGTAAATAGATAACCACTTTATTTGTGGTCAAACGGGGCAAGGGTCTAAAGAACAAAATACAGAACTACAAAATGGAGTTAACTTAATACAGTCATGAGGAAGGATTTGGATTCCCAGCAGTCGACTGCAATATAATCACCAAATCCAAGTCATCCGAGTAAGATTGGATGACCTAAATGCCGAGATGATAAATTGGATTCAAATTGCATCTTGACATTTAGGTCGTCTGATCTTTATCGGGCGGCTAGGATTTGGTTGGTGACTGCAATACAATTGACTGCTTCGAATCCAAATCCCATGAGGAGCCCTATAGCAAAGCCATAAGACTGGAAAATTGAGGCTGTACCAGGGACCAACCAATCTTTCTCCCTCCAAGTGTGTGTTAACCATTCAGTCGTGGTGTTTTATCTAGAAGATAGGAGGATAGTCCGTGGGAGTAGGAATAGAATCTTAAACAATTGAGTGATGATGGCCATCCCAAAAAAAAAAGGAAAAAAAAAACTGGGGAAATGTGATATTCAATTCTAGAACTATCTCATAGAAAATAAGAGTAACTAATGAATAATGACAATTGCGGATGATAGGATCGTGCGTGTGTATGTGGTGCTTATAAGCCACCACCAAAAAATGGCAAAGATATTTTTCTAGTTGGCAGGCAATGACCAAAATAAGTGCAGAGAAGTTGTGCGTTGAGGTAGCTGGGTCAGTCAGCCCAAGGTTAATCTCTCTCATACTGTAGACTTCAAATTGGTCCTTTCAAAAGAATTTAATATATTCATCAGCGGAGCACTCTTGCATATGTCCAATAAAATGGATTAATTAATCATGATGACATGGCCACTACAACATGAGGACAATGTCAGAGCATCTAAGCATGTGCATCATTAAATCTCAAAATAAATAAAATATAAGATAGACATTATACAGGACATTCCCACTCAACCATGTCTATCTGACATTTTGCATCGATCTATAGTAACCTTTGTTGGTGCCTGGTGGAATAAAAGGAAGGATTCCAATCGGACAGAACTTTGCCATCATGAACGTTTCCCTTTCATAACAATTCCTTCAAGAATCCCATCAGTGCCAAAATTACCTGAAAATTGATGCGGATCAACAGGGCCGGGCAGCTGAAAGGTGATGGAGAAATGGCCTGGTGGGCAAAGGTTGTGAGTTTGCATTTCAAACACCTGAGAGTACCTAGATACCATCTTCTCTCCTGTTGTAGTTACTCCACGTATCAATACTTTACCATCGGTGTCAACCTCACAGCTGAATTCCTCTACAGTCATAAATCCACAGCATATACAAGTTATCAGTATTGAGATCTGAGGCACTATGCTGCAAAAATTATTTTAAGTGTTGCTAGCCCACCAAAACAACAGTAGGATTAACCACAAATAATACATTTTTTATGGCCAAGTTGGCATACATAAGCATTGGTCAGCATAGTTAGAGCCATTGCCCACTGCCAAAAGATCAAATTACAAACAATAGGTACAATAGGCTTTTTATTTATTTCTCTTTCTCTTTCTCCTCTTTCCTATTTTGTAGTAAGGGCATCCATAACTAAAATGATGAAATTAACATAGTTGTCTTTTCAAGTACCACGGCCACAGAATCATATACATATAATATTCCTTTTCAGCTGGCATGAAGCTTTAAATAATTTTATTTCAGCAATCAAAATCTTTTAGCAGAAAAATTTTAAACATAAATGTGAAAGAGACATTCCCAGAATGCAGCTACCTATAGGCTATAGCATAGAAGCTTGGAGCTAAATGAATAGCAATTATGTGAGAAATGAATCCTTGAGATTTAATAAGAAACTTACTTTCATCCCTCTTCACCCCTGGGAGAGAAACGCGAAATAGGTATGAATCTTCACACTCACCGATGTCCATAAGTCCTATAATTGGTCCTACCTGTCCCACAGCCGCACTTCCAGTCAGTGCAAATCCATTCTTGGTAGCAGCCACAATGTCAGACCATTCCTTTTTAGTAGGGCGAGAAGGAAGAAATAACGTAGCCGGACCAACTTTATCAGGATCAGCCTCATCTTCAGGCACCATGTAACCATGCATCACATTTGCACCATCACAAGGCACCCTGTTGATAGGCTCCACAACATGAGCTCGTTGCATATGATCCTGAAACTCAGAAAAATCACCACATCTTGCCTTTTGAGAACCAGTGCTAGTACAAGACTGAAGGGCAGGCAATGGCATGTTTCCATTAGGCTCAGCCATCCCCACTGGCATGTTACACAGAATCCTGCCATCAAAACAAGCATGCAATCTTGCAGCTTCTCTGTCCACGTGGAAATCTTGCACCCCACTCAGCCTCTTGAACCTTTCAACGTCCTCTGGCTTGAGGTAGAATATTTCAGGGTTGTTGATGAATATAATGTTGTCAACTATTTTAAAGCGATTTTTGAACCGAGATTGAGGGTGTAATTCAGGAGGGAACAGATCAGGAAACTGGGGATAACTACAATTGGTGGCACCATCTTGCCCTTGAAAGTATCGATGCAAAAAGGGTAACTTCACAGTTAGTGATTTATCAGCATTCCTAAGTAAATAATGGTAAATGCGCTCCAATTCCACTATTTTGATGAAAGAACTAGCTAGTTGACCCTTTGAGTATGGAGGAAGTCCTTCAGCTACTCTCTGCAACACTGATTTTTTGGAGCTCTCACCTTTGATATCAGGCCCAAAGTAGGTGCCCATAATGAAGTACAGGAGGAAACACTGATCATCATTAGGTATCTCGGTTTTTAGGTCATTACATCCTACTTGATTAGCCTCATCCATTGTGTTATGAGCCAAAATACCATGTCACACAGAAACCATGACTCTGCAAGAAAATGTAAGAGTCAGTTCTTAAGTAATATTACTAATAATGTCATTGTTGGTTAATCTTGATGACCACAAATAATGAATTATAGACATGCATTTTGTTCTAAACAATGAAATTGTAATAATGCAACAAAATTTCTCTGACCCATAAAAAATTTGGAGACATGGTTTCTTATAGGAAGGGAAATGGAGTGCTATTAGCATTATTTAAGAGCAGCCAAATAGCAATAGAGAAGGTATTTTTGACAACCCCACCCCACAGAACACAAAAGGGAATTTTACCTAAATTAAAAGCTGTCACTGGGATGAGAATTAGAGCTTCCAGAAGGTCTTGGTCAAAACTAGAATTTTTTTCCCTGCCATGTGAATTGTGATTCAGGTTCTTCATCATAAATGGTAGGTTTCCAAATAGGTGACTGCATCTGATCAGAACATCTCAACCACCCAAGTTCTTGGATTATCTTGTGACTGATCATGTCAATTTAAGCTTCATGCAAGTTTAAGTTCTTAATATTATTCTCTCCTTAAAAAACAAACCAAAGGCTCACACAGATTACAGGTTATTTTTAAACGAGTATATAGCAGGTATTTACAAAATTCAATTCATGTTGCTCGAAGGAAATTGAGCAATGTGCAAAGACAAGAAGCTATAGATTAGTCCACCGGTTCATGCAAGTGTCTTTCTATTAAATTCTTCAGCTTTGTCTTTAGAATCCATCACTTTAACCTTGTAGATTGGCAAAGGGTAATATTTTACAGTGTTAAAAATACAAAAGTTTCACGTTAGTTGCTTTTTTTGGGTACAAGAGTCACAGTGGTTTACAAGAGTGCTTTCAGGCAAATAAAAACGAATAATGATTTTGCGGACACTTCTTTAGTGCAAACCAAAAGGTTTTAGGAAAAATATCAATAACAGAACTTTGAGAAAAATAACACAGAACTTTAAAGAAAATATATCAAGAATGACGAACATAAAGACAAGGAAAAACACTTGTCCACAAACCCTCTTAAGGCTGAAATCGAGAAGCAGCACTGCACATTAGACGCAACAAACCAAGGGATAAAAGGAAGCAAACCACCAGATGCAGTAATCTTGCCATCAAGCATAAGAAAATCATACAATAATCAACAAACCCTGGTCGAACGGAACTTACCTGCCGAAGGATGCGAACGGGGACGAGGCGGCGACGGCTGCTAACGGCACAGTGACGTCGACGACTCGCCAATGGCGATGCGATGCGGACGGCACGGCGGCAGCAGGACGGATTGCGGCACTGGTAAATTTTTTTGAGAGGGAGTAAGACACTGTAAATGAAAATCAAATGAAAGGGTTATTTTTTATTTTATTTTTTTTATGAAAGACAGGAGTTGAAATCCTCATGTAAAATCATGAAAAGTGTCTGTTTGTTAAAATTGCCTGAAAATTGAAAAATTATTAAATGTATTTAATAAAACTAGTTAAAATGGTAAAATAACATTTAAAGATAACATTAATTATTAAATAATGATAAGTGGGGTAGTTGATGGCTAAATTTGTAATTAATTTTCAGCTAATAGCTAAAAATTGGAGCTTTTTTAAAAAAGCTAACCCAAGTAGCTTCTTAAGAAAAACTTGTAGCTACCCAAAAAAGCTACCTTCCCAAACATTGCTGAAATAATTTCAGCTACTATTTTAACTTTCAGCGAGCTGAAATAGCAAACCAGACACACTCTCTTAATAGTGTATAGCTTAGAAGAATTCCTCATTTTTTAAGAGCTGCTACTTTATTTTATTTGATCCATTTTTTTAATTCAAAGTAAAAAAAAATCTTTTAAAAGTAAAATCTAAGTTATTTGATAATTTCAAATTTTATTTAACATAAAAGTTACTTCTAAATTATAATTTATTTAATAAAATATTTTTAGAAAAAATATTTATTTATTTAAAAATAAGATTTAATTTATATATAACACTGTCGTGTAAATAAATTTTACACTGTCATCTAATGATATTTTGTCACACCAATTAATGAATATGACACATTATGTGTCATTAAACCCATTAAATGATGTGCCAACATATCATTGAATGACTGTGTAAAATTTATTTACACTGACAGTATATAGTTATTAAATTCTTAGAAATTTCTATTCAATGAAATATTTATATCAATTCAAAATAAGAGAATTTATTTTATATTTTTATTACATAAATAATAATTCACTCAATAAAATTTGTTTTCAAATGTAATTTACAGTGATTAAGTTAATTTTATTATTATATTATATGATATGATAATAATTCAATTTAATTTTAATTGTCGGTACAAAATTAGTTAGATAATTATCTATAGTCTGAGAGAGATGATTTACGCTCACCGGATAAAACTATTCTAATAACCATGCACTTGAGAGGTGGATTCTAGTGCTTCTACCTCTAAATAAACAGAGATAAGGGAGAAAGTAAAAAATTATAATAAATAATTTAATGAAAAAGAAAAAAATAGAAAAAAAATGAAAAATAAGGTAGATGGATGGGTATCAAAATTGAAGGTGACAAGGTGAGACAATGCTGTAGTGCCATATTTCAAGGCTGCTTTTTCATATAGAAAAAGTATAAAAAAGAAAATAATAAAAATTCATTTAAAAAAAAAAAACAAGAAGCTGCAATTGGCAAGGTATCTATGCGAAGTCGACATACATGTCCATTTAAAGAAGCTGCAAATTACCGTAAAAAAAAAAGAAAAAAAGCTGCAAATTGGGACCCTTTATTTATTCTAAATAATTTTTTAGATATATAAAGATAAACTTTCAAGGATACATAAATATTTATATTTTAGTTAATTATTATTAATTTTTTTATCTCATAATACATATAATAAGATTTATTATATTAATTTGTTATGATTTTTTTACTTGCAATATTATATAATATTAACAAATATAAATATAATTATTACGAGTTTGACCACGGACCACGGTTCAAAAAAATAAACCATAAACCAATACTTTCATCAGTTTATTACGATTTGATTCTAAAAACACTAATTTAATCTCAAGGCAATAAAGTCTACTTTGAATTTAACATTAAAATATTGAATTATGCATATTGAATATCGGATACTAAATGCAACATATGTAAAGC
This sequence comes from Sesbania bispinosa, assembly GCA_026901365.1. Taxonomy (NCBI): domain Eukaryota; kingdom Viridiplantae; phylum Streptophyta; class Magnoliopsida; order Fabales; family Fabaceae; genus Sesbania; species Sesbania bispinosa. The sequence continues at coordinate 426,936 of QLOH01000549.1, read as the reverse complement.
TTTTAGAAAGTGGTCCCTTATCTCTAACTTGAATTTCTAGATTGTTGATATTTTTGTCTTAAATATGACCGTGAAAGCCTAAGGTTTCACTTGGGGTAGTTGCGAGTTTTTAGTTTTCAAAAACTCTAATTAAGCTTTTACAACTAAAAATTGGAAATCTCTTTTTGTGGTTTTGAAAACGGACATTTTCGAAACCACAAAAAGAGGATTTCATTTTTGTACTTTTAAGGTGTAAAATATTGGTTGAAAATTTTTGAAAATAAAAAACTGAAAACTTTCAACCACCCCAAACAAGGGCCTGGCAAAAGGGGAGAGGGACCATCAAAGGGATCTAGCACGATGGCCATCTTGTCGCGGCGGTGACCCTGGCAGTGAAGGTCGTTGGTTGCGCAGGAGCGAACAACGTAACATTGGTTTCACCATAGAGCCAAAAGGAGAACACATTATGGGGGTTCACAAACTAGTGGTCGAACATTGTGGCCTTGGATGGTGGCTAGGATTAGAACAAGAACAAAGGAGAGGTTGGGATGATGATGGTCGATAGAAGCTCACAAAACGTGGCTCACAGTTGGAGTGCTACATGATGGAACTACCACGTGCGACGGTGACCACTTCTTGCTGCGACGGGATATTAGGTAAAAACGAGCAGAAGAAGACAACTATGAGTTGGCTTTGAGGTTTGGGACTTGTGCTGGCCTTCTTGGTGACACGAAAAGGGAATAAGAGGATAATTGAGTGGCTTGATTGAGATGGTGACTCTCGGTGGAGATGACACGGACTAGGTCGAAGGTGATTTGGAAGGGACCAGATCCTCTCCAGTACTGGAGAGGTCCAGTAGGAGAGAGAGTGAGAGAGTATATATTGTGGGACCCACAATGTGGTGGGACCCACAATATATACTCTCTCACTCTCTCTCCTACTGGACCTCTCCAGTACTGGAGAGAACCCAGATTCGGTTTGGAGAGCTTAGACATTGAATGATGTTTGCATAGATGTGGATGGAGTATGAGGACGGGAGAAGGGAGCGCTAGTGGTTCTCAAAAGGATTGTTTGGTGACTCTTGTTATGTGATTTGATATTATTAAATTGCATATTGAATCTAAGAAAAAAAACGTCGAATTAGATCAAACCACCAACATGGATGAAGTTAGAGGTGGCAAAACGGACTACCCGGCTTGATTCGGGCCCACCCTATGTGGGCTGCAGGCTATAACGAGTTGGGGGAAAAACATGAATTTAAATCGAGCTAAAAAGTGGTGCCTAAACTTGGGAAATACATACAAAGATCGGTATTTTAGCGGGCTGTATGGGATAAAACTCGACATTTTAATAAAATAGAATGGGTTAAAAAAACAAATTTAATTCAGACTCATTTTAAAAACCAAACCCTACAATTTAATGGATGAGTTTGAGTTGGACGGATGAGCTTGACCTATTTTGCCACCTCTAAATAAAGTGTGAGGAAGGCTTGTTTCATATTGTTTCATTTTTAGGACAGATGGAAATAGGTCTAATGTGTAATTTAAAAATCTGAGTACGAAAGTTCTTATTTTGAAATCTAAATATTTATGATTCTAATTCTTATCCTATTATTTTCTATTCCAAATATTTTTATCAATTCAAATTTGAATTCTTATAATCACCATTTAATAATATATAATCCTTAATTAATACTAATAATAATAACAACAATAAATGATTGATTTTAAAAAATGAATAATATGATAGTTGATTGGTATTTCAAATTTTAAACTACATAAAAGGATGTAATAATTTTAAAATTACATGAAACATCACTGGTTGAATAGAATGACTTAGATAATTAATTTTCATGAATTGATAATTCAAATTCAAAATAATTAGGAATTGGGTATTTTTATCCATTATTTTTACACACAAGTATTCAACATTAGGATGTGGTATTTTAAAGAATTAAAAAGAATAGGATGTATGGAATTAAAAAAGGGAAGGTTAAAACTCAATTAATTCAATTTCTCCTTTTATGACTAATGGGTTGTGACTTAATTGGCAACACTGAGCGGCTTAGTTGGTAACACTGACAGAGATTGTGGGAAGAACTCCCGAGTACAATCTCCACTAAATACACTATTAGGAAGGGGTGAAAAGTCTTAACTGTGACTAAGTTGAGAAAACATTGTGCTTAACACAAAAAAGAAATTCTCTTTTTTATTCTTCACATTGATCCGGTCTTTACCTTTAACACCATGTCGGCAATAATGTTTCTACGAGGCATTTCATTGCACATGGTGGCAATCACTTCAATAAAGATCCTGCTGATGAGTGTCCTAATAACACTGATTAAAGATTCATAAACAAAAATTTTTTATTGAAAATCACGATATTAATCACATCTATACATTAAATGTTACACACTTTAATAAAAACTTTCTATTTTTAATTTCTTCACAAATGTATTTTCCTTAATAAACTCAATAGCATTTCCCCTTAATAATAGCTGTGCAAGAATGGTAATACTCTGAAATCTGAACTATACTACTACTCGCTCTGTTTGCAAAATCCAAACTACGAGCCAGTTCAAAAGTTGCTAGGCTTATTGAGAGGTGTTTCAAAAGTAGCATCTCCTTTGAGAGCAGTAGTTAGCATTGATGAATTAATTTCAAGCATCATTTAGTAACAGACAGTATACAAGAATCAGTGATCACAGAACTAATCCTTTGGTGTTTGAATCAAAGAACAGAGTGAAAAATACAAATTGTCATGCTCTCATTTTAATATTCTCCTATTTCTACTTCTACTTTTACTTCTCATTGCAATCTGGGCAACAGGTGAACAAGACCTAAGTTTCTGAACCCAAAATTTCACGTCTTCTTTTCCCAATCTGAAACTCATCACCAAACCAATCCCAATGAAAAACCCTAGAAACCATTCCTTGATGGCTTTCTTTCCCCGCCACAACCGAATCAAAGAAATCCCAACAAGACAAAACGACAACGCCTTCAGAAACAGGTCGAATTCTGAAACCCTCCACGACCACAAACCCACAACGCAGATCAACGCGAACACGAACACGAACCACGCCAATTTCTTCCCCTTCCTTCTCTTGGTCAATTTCCCTCTCCAGCCACCCACTAGACGGTTCAGAACCGAAAATTCTGGTCGAATTCCGTTCGAATCGCCGCGCGCGATCTCGCCGACGAGCGAATTCAAGGGCTCCGGCAGGACCTTGAGACTGAATGCGACCATGGAAGCCAGTTGAAGCATCTTTCGATTCGATGGTTGGGACCAACCTCGCCCCCTAGCGCATACGATTGGTTGGTGTGTATGAGTTGGATGCGATTGCGAAATGCGAAGCAAGATAGGATTGCGGAGACGAGAATCGATGTTGGTTTTGGAGATTGGGAATGGGAAAGTGTGATCTGAAATTGAAGGGAGGCATTGGGTGGTGAAAGTGTAGGGTTTCAGTTTCACCATTGTAGTGTGGTGACCGTTAGCTAGCACTAGCATATGAGGTTGAGGTGTTGCGGTTGTTTTGAATATATTATTTTTTGGTGAATTGTTTTGAATCTATTTGGGCCTTTAGCAGTGAAGGGAAGATTTCACGTTAGATTTTTATATAAAAATTCGTATTTAATTTTTATATATATATTAAATAAGTGAAATTTTATTTTAATTAATTAATGTTTATAAAGAGAGGCATAAGTATAATAATTATATTAAGCATAATTCTATACCAAACTAATGATTTTTTCTTCATAATTTTTATTATTTAAAATATAAAATGAATTTAAGTTGTGGGACATTGTATTTTTTTTTATCAAATAGTTTCTAATTTAAATTGTAATGTTGTCATTGAATATTTTTAAGGATTTAATTGATATACACTGTCTCGCCATGTCATTTAATGAATATGACACCTTATAAATTATTAAATTTAATAAATAATGTGACAACATATCATTAGATGTTCGTGTAAAAGTTTTATATACTCGCTATATATATATATTAAACCCTATTTTTTAAAGTGTTTTTAATAATAGTTAATAGTCAGTGTTGTCATCAATAATTTGAAAGTCAATATTACTTAAATAATAATAATTAATAGTATATAGATAAACAATAATGAATATAGATAAAAATATAAATAGATATAAATACTAATTAAACTCAAATAGATATAGATACAATTAAATTTCTTATAATCAATTGGTTAAAATATTTTAAAGATTTAATGGATATATATTGACATGTAAGATTTAATGTACTATTACATTATTTTTTAAGTTTAATAACATATAAGATGTCATATTCATTAAATGATGTGACATGTTATTAGATGACCATATAAAACTTTTTTACACTGATAGTGAACACTAAAGAGTCGTTTGGGGTGGCTGCGAGTTTTCAGTTTTTAGTTTTCAAAAGATTTCAACCAAGCTTTTACAACTCAAAAAAGAAGTAAACTCAAATTTCAATGGTTTTTTTATATTATTATCAATTTTGTTAGGACTGATATAAAACTAGAATGTTTTTATAGGAAAAATATTATTGCCTTTTATATTTCTAATGTAATAAATAATTTTTAAATATGTATTTCTAATATAATAATGACAATTTTTTCTATTTTTGTATTCTTAACATCCGTCTTGAAGATTGATGTTAACAAAAACATATCATTAATTAATTATTTATTTATTTATTTATTTATTTAGGCTTAATTGCATTTTTAGTCCCCCTATTATCATCAATTCGCGATTTTGGTCCCCCTACTTTTTTTTTTGCGATTTTGGTCCTCCTATTATTCCAAATTCGCGATTTTGATCCCTCTAACACATAGATTTTAAAAATAGGGGGACCAAGATTTTGAACTAAATCGCGAATTTGGAATAATAGGGGGACCAAAATCACGAAAAAAAAATAGAGGGACCAAAATCACGAAATGATGATAATAGGGGGACCAAAAGTATAATTAAGCCATTTATTTATTAACCAAGTATGCACATTTTATAGGTCAACCAAATACATATTCAAGTGTCATGTGAGTGAGGGTGAATCACACATGAGTGATTGTAATATTTAGCATTGAAAAAATAATAAAACCACACAAACAATTGTCACTAAATGTATTGTATTTGACAAAGACATCAAAAATATTTTTTAAAAAAACTGACACCATTATTTTTTCTATATTTTATGCCCGCATGTCTCCCTTTTATATCCCTTCAAGTGATGATGAGCTTTTTTAAGTAATATCTTGAATTTGAATATTGTGAATAAGAAAAATAGAGACATATATAAAATTTTATCTCTTTAACACTATGTTTGGTAGCGTAGAGAGAAATAGGGTAAAGAGAAATAGGGCAGAGAGAAATAGGGGAGAAATAGAGAAGAAATTGAGTTGTTTGGTAGGAAAGAAATAGAGATGAAATAGGGTGGAAAGAAATGATATTTTTGTTTGATAGGAGAGAAATTTGATTATAATATATAAAGACCAAAATGTCCCTATTTAAAGTATTAATAAGTAAAATTTATAGAAAAATTACAATATTTAACTCTATATAAAATATGTAAGTAATTTATTTAAAATCAAAAAAATTATATTAAAAAGTAATAAATTTATAAGTTTGATTAATTAAAAAATTAATAATGATACATCTATTATAATTAGGGGTGTTTATTTATAATCTAATCCAATGCAAACCGTAAAAATGGAACTGAAAAATAAAAAACTTTGAAAACCAACAAATAACCGAAATTATTTATTGTTTTAGATTGATTTTCGGATCCTATATTAAAACCTTACTCAAATCAAAACCAAACTTAAATACACATATATTATTTTAGATGTATATTATTATGCTCATAAAATAAAAGTGCGGCAAATTAAAATATAATTAATTAACGAAAAATAGCTTCAATTAATTCTTCCTAAAATGGTGTAGCATCACCATACAAATATAATTAAAAAAAATTCAAAATCATTTGATAAGTTCATTACAATAAGGTATATCAGAAAACGCAACATCTCTTCCCTAGTTCCTCAACTTTCAAATTTTTTAGAGCAACTCACTTTCATGTTGCTAATTTTACAAATCTTTTGCCAATAGGAGCCCTGAAATCAAAGAACATGTTCTACATCATACAACACACTTGTAAGATATAACACTAAACCCATGTTCCAATCACCCATCCCTATACAATAAGGAGAAGTAACCAAAGACACAACAACCAATTTACAGACAACCAATATCCAGTGCAAATCCAACATAATAGTGAAAGATTTATGGTTAAAAACAGAGAAATTACAATGAATCATTTTTAATTTCTAGATTGAATGGGTATGCAATAGAAATGAACAATGAAATTATATAACGAAATAAAATTAAGGAAAAAAAATGTTTTATGTCTCTATAGTTTCGGTCAACTTTGGTCTTTGTCCCTGTACTTTAAATCCTTTTGTTTTTTGTCCCTAAATTTTCTAAACCCCCAATCCATGGTCCCTGGCCATTAGTGAGATCTGTTAACCTGATTAGCTGAGTAACAAAAAGTTATATGTTAGCCTCAATAGTGGCCCCAAATAGTTGACTCATTTAATTAATCCTTTTTTATTAATTGTTTAATTATTAAAATAACCATAATTATTATCAAATTAGTTTTTTATCCTGTAAAATTGCTCAAGTAAAAACCATAATTTAGTAATTAGGGTTATTTTAATAATGAAAAACTAATAAAAAAGTTAATTAGATGATCAGTCAGTTATTTGGGACTCATTATTGAGGTTGGCATGTAAAATTTGTTAGCCAACTCATCAGATTAACATATCTCATTGACGAGCAGGGACCACGATTTGGGGGTTTAGAAAGTTTAGTGACAAAAAACACAAGATTTAAAGTACAGGAACGAAGACTAAAGTTGATCGGAACTATAGGGACGAAAAATATATTTTTCCCTTTTAATTTAAAATCAAAGAAAGGTGGAGTATAACAGGTACCTTCTGAGTAACAAAAAGTTACATATTAGCCTAAATAGTGGCCCCAAATAGTTGACTCACCTAATTAATCATTTCTTATTAATTGTTTAATTATTAAAATAACCATAATTATGAAATTAGGTTTTTTTATCAGGTAAAATTGCTCAGGCAAAAACCCTAATTTAGTAATTAGGGTTATTTTAATAATTAAAAATTAATAAAAAAATTAATTAGATGATCGGCTAGTTATTTGAGACTCACTATTGAGGCTAACATGTAACTTTTGTTAGCCAGCTCGTCAGATTAACATATCTCACTGACGAGCAGGGACTACAATTTGGGGGTTTGGAAAGTTTAGGGACAAAAAAACACAGGATTTAAAGTACAAGGACGAAGACTAAAATTGACCGAAACTATAGGGACGAAAAATATATTTTTCCCTTTTAATTTAAAATCAAAGAAAGGTGGAGTATAACAGGTACCTTCTGAGTAACAAAAATTTACATGTTAGCTTCAATAGTGGCCCCAAATAGCTCACTCATCTAATTAATCCTTTCTTATTAATTGTTTAATTATTAAAATAACCATAATTATGAAATTAGGTTTTTTATCAGGTAAAATTGCTCAGGCAAAAACCCTAATTTAGTAATTAGGGTTATTTTAATAATTAAACAATTAATAAAAAAAAGTTAATTAGATGATCGGTCAGTTATTTGGGACTCACTATTGAGGCTGACATGTAACTTTTGTTAGCTAACTCATAAGATTAACAGATCTCACTGACGAGCAGGGACCACAATTTGGGGGTTTAGAAAGTTTAGGGACAAAAAACACAAGATTTAAAGTACATGGACGAAGACTAAAGTTGACCGAAACTATAGGGACGAAAAATATATTTTTCCCGTTTGATTTAAAATCAATGAAAGGTGGAGTATAACATGTACCTTCTGAGTAACAAAATGTTACATGTTAGCCTCAATAGTGGCCCCAAATAGCTGACTCATGTAATTAATCCTTTCTTATTAATTGTTTAATTATTAAAATAACCATAATTATGAAATTAGGTTTTTTATCAGGTAAAATTGCTCAGGCAAAAACCCTAATTTAGTAATTAGGGTTATTTTAATAATTAAAAATTAATAAAAAAGTTAATTAGATTATCGGTCAGTTATTTGGGACTCACTGTTGAGGCTGACATGTAATTTTTGTTAGCCAGCTCATCAGATTAATAGATCTTACTGACGAGCAGGGACCACAATTTGGGCGTTTAGAAAGTTTAGGGACAAAAAACACAAGATTTAAAGTACATGGTCGAAGACTAAAGTTGACCGAAACTATAGGGATGAAAAATATGTTTTTCCCTTTTAATTTAAAATCAAAGAAAGGTGGAGTATAACATGTACCTTCAAGTCGCGACAATCAGCGAGCTGCAACCAGGGCAGAACCACTGTGAATCACCATTGCGAAACTGCAGAACTCCGGAAGCCACCGCGGTGAGGTGGAGGCGCGATCTGAGTAGCGGAAACAGGTAGATCGATTAGAGCAATATTTGAGAAGGGAAAAGAAAATAAAGGGTAACCGAAACCCACTCACCTACTGTGGAGGTTGGATTCAGCAGCGACCCTGGACCTCTGGATGGTGGCTCAGTTATGCACGCAACAACAGAAGAAAAACGCTGATCTCATGAGCTAAAATGGTGGGAGAAGAATGGGAGAAAGGAGGGGCACTATTGTCTTTCAAGCATCTGACCCTGGTCTCTGACTGATGTTCGACGAAAGCTCTCTCTCTCTTCGCTATTTCTCCGCACTTTTGCGGAGAAAAAAAAAACGTCGGGACCCACCACCTATTATTTTCTATCCGCTTTGGTTTCTATTCAACCAAACGTGATTGCTATTTCCACTCCCCCAATTTCTCTTCTCTCCTCACAAACTTCTCTTCAACCAAACCAAACAGGCGTAAATGGATCTACTCAACTCGAGTCAAATTACTAGAATTGAATGTAATTTCTAGACTAGATACTAAAGACCCCACTAAAAACAGAGTCGCCACTTTTTTTTCACTCACTTTATATATCTATCCCTTTTTTTCATTAAACGCCTCATCACATCTTTTATTTCTTTTCTATCATGTTCACATTTACACTATATATTTTTTCGAGTAAACTAGCAAATTGGTCCCTGACTTTTTTAGGGTTATGCAGTTTATTCCTTAAGAAATAAAAAACCCTAATATAGTCCCCGATTTCTTGTTTTTTTCTTTCATTTAAGTCCAATCGTATGTTTTCCGTTAATTTTGTATGATGTGTCACGTTTCGTGACACTGTGTCACACTATTTGCCATTGAGGCACAAAAATAACATCATTGCAGTTGAGATCTTCCAATGAAAAAGGGGGAGAAGAGATAAAAAGGGAAAATAGGGAGGCACACAACGGTTGGAATTGAAGCCTTTTAAGTTATAAATTTGACAAAACCACATTATTTTTGTGTCATAGTGGACACTATAGTGACAAATAGTGAGACATAGTGTCACTAAACATGATACGTCGTAAAAAAAATTAATGGAGAACACACGGTTGAACTATAGTGAAAGAAAAAAAATAAGAAGTCAGGGACTATATTGAGGTTTTCTATTTTTTAAGGACTAAACTGCATGACACAGAAAAAATCAGGGACCAATTTGCTAGTTTACTCATATTTTTTTGTTACAGCACATTCACACACTATATGGATATAAATATGGTGTATTAATTCCAAACATTATTTAAAAAAGAAAAACTCTTGTTCACAAATTAAAAAAAGCATAATAGTTTTTAGCCATTAAATTAATTTAACAAATTAAATAATGGGGAAAAAAAGAATATAGGTTGCAAGAACAAGTTTGCTGACCACACATTAATCATGCGGCTAAAATGAATTTTGGTTAGTAGTGTACGTGGGGCGTATTATTACTTTGATACAGCTCGGAGGCAAGTTCTTAATTGATGAAGGCGACGCCAATGGAGAATTGCTGTTTTGTATTTCTGAATTCTGATAAGTGGATGAGAATGTAATGTTGACCTATCTGTCTACTCTCAAACTATCCATTCCCATAATTACAGTGACACCAGATGGCAAAAGCCAACAAACCCTCTTCAATGTCATAAACATGAACACAGTAATCCATCCATCAGGTGAGGATGGATCACATTATGTTATGTTATATAATAATATGTCATGACTCATGACACCATCTACTAAAACCTAATTAAAAGTAGGACACGTTCTTTTTTTCTGTCTCTATATATACATCCTCCACAGTCCATATATATGTATACTGAAGCACTTCAATTTTTTCTGTGTAAATAATCTCCATCACTGAAAGATGAAGAACAAGTTTCAGTATCCAGGGCTTGATAAGGCCACCATAGGAAGGAAAATTGTTGAGTGTGAAAGTCCCTTGGGTGGGACAGTGGTTGGTGGGAAGCGTAACCGATGTGTCGTTCTACCAGTCAATGTTCCTATGCTTGCTCATTCCTTAGAACGGACAAACCAAAACTGGTAAATGAATTAGTTCTTGCATCAATAGTATTGGCCTTTTGCATCTGATATATGTATTTGATTTGATTTGATGCAGGATTGCTAGGGCGAATTCCGCTACTGATTTAGTCATACAAGTTGGTGATTCCAGCTTTCACTTGCATAAGGTGGACCAGTCGCTCCTTTAATTCCCTCAAAATAAATATCCATATACTTCTCATCTAAATTTAAATGATAATTAAATTTAATTTATATTTTGAAAAAGAGATTCAAAGAAGTAGTGCATGTTGACAACAATCAAAATTAATTATGTGAAATTGATTTTAAATCATTCCCGTTTAATTTACTTTGTAAATCGTGCAACATTCATTTTTTTATCATTAATTCTATAAATGTATCAAAATCAATTTTACCTTAATGTAAATCAAATGGACACATATTTTATCACTTATGTTAAGCAAATAATAATGACCAGTTTGATGTTTAATCAAATATTTTTTTTTAATTATTTTAAAAACTCATATATAAGTAGATTATTTGTAAATTTTTCCTCTAACTTTTGGCCTTTTTAACTAAACTGGTATATATTGTAGAAGTAATTAACATAACTCATGAGCTAATTGAGTAGCTGAAAAGAAATTGAAAGGAAACAAGAAAACCTTTTGTTTGCAACTCCAAATCATGCTTCTATTATAAACTAAAAACATTTAAAATTAATATTCTTGAAATTTTAACTGCAAATGTTTTCATTGATTTTTAGCTTGCCATGGTCTCAAGAAGCGAATATTTGAATAGGCTTGTCTTTCAGAGTGGAAGCAACAGAGGAAGTGTGGGTGATAGCCTCAACATCCAAATAAAAAACCTTCCAGGTGGTACAAAAACTTTTGAATTAATAGTCAAATTCTGTTATGGCTGGAAAATTGATTTAACCTCAGCCAACATTGCCCCATTATATTCTGCTGCACATTTCTTGGAAATGAGTGAAGATCTTGAAGAAGGAAATCTCATTTCCAAGGCAGAATCTTTTCTGAGCTTTCTCATATTTTCTTCATGGAAAGACACATTTAGAATACTTAAAACCTGTGAATCCATTTCCTCTTGGGCCAAGGAGTTACAAATAGTGAAATGCTGCTCAGAAGCAATAGCTTGGAAAGCATGTGCAAACCCAAATGCATCTAGTTGTGAAAATGCAGGACAATTCAATGTGCAAGAAAGTAAAATGAATAACTCAGGACTTGAAAGCAGAGTTGATGCTTGGTGGTTTGAAAATGTATCCCTTCTGCGTATAGATCATTTTATTGAAGTGATTCAATGTATTAAAAAACGTGGAATCAAATCAGAACTTGTAGGTTCTTGCATAGCAAATTGGGCTACAAAATGGTTTTCCCAAGTCACACTTGGACTTGACAAAGTGACTCCTAAACACATGACCCTCCAATTACGTAGAGTTTCAACTGAATGCTTGGTTAGAATACTTCCTATTGAAGAAAATTCAGTTAGTTGTAATTTTTTGCTTCACCTACTAAAGGCAGGGGTGATGTTGAAAATCAATCCTGAATTGTTATGTGTGCTAGAAAGAAGAGTAGCTTTAATGTTGGAGCAATGTTGTGTTCCAGATCTTTTGGTTAAAAATCAAGGAGAAAAAGATTCTTTGTATGATGTAGCTGTTGTAGTAAGGGTGTTACAATCTTATGTTTGTGGCATGTCAAGTAATCCTGCAGCAAAACTCCACATTGTTGGAAGGTTGGTGGATGGTTATCTCACACAAGTTGCAAGGGATGAGAATCTCACAATGGAATGTTTCAAATCACTTGTTGAAGCATTGCCACAAAATGCTAGATACTGTGATGACAACCTCTACAGGGCAATTGACATGTACCTTAAGGTAATAGTAACATTATCTCATTTCTAAATTACTAGCTCAAGACTTATCTGTGTGGAATGTGGATATTTAATTAACTTTAATTAGTTGGATAGAAGAAACTATATTCATCTTTATGATTAGATGGTTAAACACTTAGACTTAACTTAATTTTGCAGGCTCATCCGAATTTGACAGAAGAAGATAGAATTGATGTGTGTAGAGTCTTGGAATACCATAGATTGTCACAAGAAGGGCGCCAGCATGTGATGAAGAATGATAGGTTGCCCTTGAAATTAACTACAAGATTTGTCCTTCTACAGCAAGTGAACATGGCAGGGTCAATGACAGGTAATGGATCAAATTACCGAAGGACAAATACCCAGACAATCATCAGAGTAAGCAAAGATGTTGAAAAAAGACAGATAAATGCTAAGGAGATAAAGACAATGAGAAAAGATGTTGAAATGATGAAGTCACAACTCTTGAAAATAAATACTTGCAAAATAAAGCTCCAAAAGCAACTCAAGAGATGCATTTGGTGAAAGAGAGTTTGTTAATGTAAAAACACTTCAACATGAGGAGGACCTTTACTCTTTTATGTCGTGCTAACCTATGTTATTCTGGCTCACAAGAAATTTGAATGCAATGCCTCATATTGAAACCGAATAGTCTACAATAAAAATGTTTCACTGAAACAACTTTCCAATATGAGTGGAAGTTATGCATACATGATTAAACTATTTTGAAAGCCAAAATGTTGCTCAACAGCATATTCTAGCATTCAAGTTTTGGACAATAAGACACAACAAAGGAAAAAAGAAAAACCATAGCCATTGGTAGCTGTCCAACATCTGTTATATTGGATGCTTTTTGAATACTTTGTAATCTATATTTTTTTAATAAATTTTTATGCTAAAACTAGTGACAAAGATAAATAATGTTTTGTTTGGTAGTCAAAATTTTAAAGTGGAGAAGTTCCAAACAGGAAAACCTCTGAATTCGAATAACATTTACAAAACAACTTATATTTACTTTATCCTAATAAGACAAATGAAAACATGTCATATACAGCGTGTTTTACTCGACCAATCCCGAATACACGATAAATAACATTATTTATAAAATAACAAGATAAATAATGTTGTTTTAATTTAAAATTAAAATTCTTTTCATTGAAATTAAAAATTAAAATTAAAATTCTATATGATATTTTTAACATTAAAGTAACCAACTTGATTTAATTCTTTTCATTTTCATTAATATGAAAACAAAATTAGTGTGAAAACCAAACCAAATAACCTGTGGTCTTGCATCTCTTTTCACCATCAATCCAAACATATTTTGCAGTTGGAAGCGGAAAGGATGGAAGATGAGGCAGCGAACAAGTGTGATTTTTCGGAGGATTCCAGTTGCTGTTGCCCTATCTGCTTGGGATCATTGGTTCAAGTTTCCTACCTCGATAAATGTTTTCGTAAGCACGCCCTCCCTCACTCAATTCCCTACCCTATTACTACTCTTTTTTTAATAACCATACCATCTCTCTGTTCTGTTTTGTTGCCACATAATGCTAATTTTAACCCCGCATGTAAGGATTCTTGAAATTTGACATTTTTGGTTGGTTTTGATCCGAAAGTTTACAAATTTTTGCATATGCCATGGACCCTTTACTGAATTATTAATGGAGAGCAATTGTGAGGTATAACTGGGAATAGTCTGCTTGATTGATGATTTGTTTATATTGGTGACTTATTTCTAGTTAGGTACTGTTTACATGTGTCCAAGATTGATGGGCAGTGTTGAGCTGTTACTTAATGATTCAGGAATCAGGGTGGCACTTAGAAACTTTTTGTTTGAAAATCACTGCTGGGTATTAGTTGAGATTAATGGAGCAATTAGAGGCAAATGCATATTGTTGATGCTGCTCTATATGATTCCTAGTTGTAAACTTTTATTCTTGTTTTGCAGATAAGTTTTGCTTCAATTGCATTTTACGCTGGACCAAGGTGGTTGCTGCCAAGCACCGTTCTCCACCTTCCTCTGTAAAATGCCCCCTTTGTAAGGTTTGGTTAATTCCATTATTTTTCAACTTCTGGAACACCATGACTTTTTTTGGTTTGTTTAGATTTCTTTTGCCCTGGACTTAGTGAAGTGTAGTATATCTCTTGCACCTTTCTTTTCCATGATAAACCCCTTTACAAAAGAATTTTGATCAAGGACTTTTAAGTGCTCTCAGTTTACTGTGCCCTAAATGTTTCCTGTGGATGTCTAAAGTTGCAAAACAGTAGGGATGATAATTTGATTTATGATAGATAAGTGGGGTAATAGAAGATGATATCAAGCTGGATAAAATGAGCTATTGACTTTGTAGTTTATGTCTAATATGCAGACAGAAAATTTTTCTATCATATATGGAGTTGATGGGAGTTGCATTCAACGACATTATGTAAATGAAGATTTTGTGGATAGGTTTGTCTCAGTTAGTTTCATACTTTCATTCAAGTTAAAAATTTTAGTAGAATTATCTTTATTAAGTTTTCATTTCTATTTGTCTGTGCAGTTTTGTCTTATCGAGAGCGCACAGATATAGATTACAATGCTATTACACTGAACAAGGTCTTCTACCACCTTTTGTTAAACAAATTTCTTGCTCAATAGTGGTGTCTGTGTTATTTGGTTTGTGACAAATATTTGTTATCAATATTTGCTCTGCTTTTTAATTTGTCTGAGCAGGTTTCTTAGAGGACATATTCAATGTATCACAATATTGGAAGTCTCTTAAGTATTATCAGCCAAACCGTTGGCTTCAAAGTTGGCTAAGAAGAGAAATTCAAGCTCTTATCCAGGTTAGTGAATTTATGGGATGAGTTTGTCGGTGCATTCTCTCTTGGGTCAGTGTAATTGTTCTCATCCTGTCTAATTTTCTCTTGCAACTGGAAAAATATACAGTAATATAATGTGCTTTATCTATTGCACTATATAGATTCACATTTTGTTGCATTTTATTTATTACTAGTGTATGTATGTGCCGAATTATAGAATAAATTTCTAATTCTTTTCTATCTATCTCTCTTTAAGTAGCTTTAGTTTGGTGAAGGAAAAAAAGGGGGGGATGGGGCTTGCTATAGGAATTGCTTAGTTCTGTTCCTTGACCAGTACTACATATTCTTAACTTATCCCTCCTTTTGTTAAATCTGTAGGAGGAGGATGTTGACATCATTGTACACCATATCCTTGGTGTGGTCAAGGCATTGTGGACAAGGTAAGTCTTTTCATGCATTTCAAGTTGATTCAAATTCAACATTATTTGAGCATGAAAAATAGTGTGTGATGATTTGGTTACTGTTATTTCTCAAACTTCCAGGGGAGAGCAGAAGTCACACATAAATGCACCTGAAAAGAAACAGGAGGAGTTCAAGATGTCAGTATCTGAAGCAGCAAGGCCATTTCTGGCAGCAAGAACAGACAGATTTGTATATGAGATTCAGCTATTTCTTGCTTCAGAATTGAATATTGAAGCTTATGATGCTGTTTACATACAACGTTTAGGTTGGAGCTCACCTGGGGTAAACACTGAGGTTTCTCAAAGTGAATTAATTGACCGCACAACTGTGATCCCATACCTGTATATATTTGATGAAGACTCTGATGGAAATGAGTAGCTACCTTCTTTTATTTTTCTCCTTTATTTGCTGTAATTCTTGGATAATGGGATTGCTCCCCGGATAGCATAGCAGAAAAATTTTCACATATCAAAGAATGCTATTGACTATTGAGGATTTGGATCCTCTGTAGTTGCAGTCCAATTCCCCATCCAAAGGTCTAAAGTTGTTAAACATATACTTTTTGTGGATATATCTTTTTATATAAACAATTTTCATGGTCTAGATTTTATTCAATTCTAAAAACATTGCAGAGGATTCATTTTCCCCCATTGAACATCAAAAGCCATATTCTTTAAGCTCTTACTGGCTAGCTAACCACTTTTGTCCATTTTCAAAATTAAAAAAAAAAAAAAAAAACTCACTTTATCATTTAAGTATGACTCATGAAGTGATCTAATATAGAGTTTTTAACTTGTAACTGTCTCCACTCAGCGATTCAGAACATAAACAAATTACATAAAAGAAAAAGAAAAAACTGACTGTTGGAAAAACTTAAAAATAGTAAAAGTAGAAAAGGACTAAAAAATAAATGAATGAATGATATGAAGAATAAAAAAAGAATAAATATCATGGTTAGTAGAATACAAAGTGAAAGACAAACACAAAAATTTGGAAGGATGTCGTGTACTGATATATGGATTGGCTAATCAAAATTTGACGTTGGCCTTAGCCTCATAAGAATCACACGGTCATAAAAAAATGCTGTGAAACTTGTACTGACATGAGAAGCTCTTTATCATTGTAACCCACAAAACGAACGGAGAGTCCCTGCCATTTTTAATTGCTATCATCATCTGTGAGTGGTTGAAAACGTGAGACAGTAGCTTTGCAACAGGGATGGAAACAATCTCAGACTATGGAGCATTCATGGAGAAATTCACTTTATCACCAAGTTCTTCTTCACCTGATCTTCCTTTGAATTCACTTACCTTTGCAGTCAAAGACATGTAAGCAGTGTGTGTCACTTTACTTTAAGATTCAGAGTATCTTGAACTGATATATAATTAACTTGAAGGAAGTGTCAAACAGATTTGATGTGGAAGGGTATGTGGCTGGCTTCGGGAATCCTGACTGGGCAAGGACTCATCCAGTGGCTACCTCTACTGCTCCTACAGTTTTGGCTCTCCTGGAAGCAGGTGCCACTTGTGTTGGTAAAACTGTCATGGATGAAATGGCTTACAGGTTCGGGTTTTCTTCTTTTTTGGGGGGTCATTTTTTTTAACTCATTTTAAAGAATGATTGAGTTTTATAGTCTCTAAGCATTGTTTTAGTTGCTTGCTAGGTACCATCTTTCATCACAAAATGAAATTTAATGTAAAAAGAATTGATGATCTGTGATCACTATCATTCATTTATAAATTGTGACTTCTTAGTCTATAGTGTCTTAACTCTTATTGAACCAGTAGATTGTTTGGAAAGGACAAGGCTCTTATAAAATGAATTTGTCTCTAATGTATGCATAATTATCTTTAAAATTTAATGGGTTAATATTGCAATGCACTTTCAATTAAATCGAAAGTGAATATATTCTTACTTATTTCACTTTACAAATAAGTTTACTTTAGAAGCTTTTTCCTTATGGAAAGTTTAATCCAGTGAGTATTTGTAATTTTGGTCATTGCGCATTTGCATATTTTGAACACCTTATTTCTATTAGTAATATAAAGGAGTGCTATGCTTTGGCAGTATAAACGGAGAGAATATACATTATGGCACACCTAGAAATCCTTGTGCAGCAGATCGGGTTCCTGGAGGATCTTCCAGTGGCTCTGCTGTTGCAGTTGGTGCAAAGCTTGTGGATTTCTCAATAGGTAGCTATTTGTCTGTTCCATGAGTTATAATGGGTACCACTTTGTCAATAATTTGAAGTGTTGTTATGTTTTTTCTTTATAGGAGAGCAGAGAGCTACTCTTCCATTTCATGAATTATTTTTGGCACCATATTAGTAATTATTTGAACTTTCCTTTTTCAATTATAGGAACTGATACAGGAGGAAGTGTAAGAGTGCCTGCATCATACTGTGGAATTTTTGGTTTTCGTCCTTCTCACGGTGCTATCTCAACATCAGGAGTTATTCCAATGGCACAAAGTTTTGATACTGTGGGTAATAATCCACCAGCTTGATAGCTCTATTAAATCTCTGTTTCTTCTGGATGAATGCATCATTTCAGAGGATAATGGAGAATGATATTATCACAAACACATTAACATTGATGGCTATGAAAATAGTATTTCCCATAATTTTTATTTTTCAAAAAATAAAAGTATTGTTCATTTAAGTTGTTGGAGAGTTCCATATTGACTAGTGACAAGGTCAAATAAAAGTATATAAGTCTTGGGCAATCCTCACCTTACAAGCTGGCTTTTGAGGTTGAGTTAGACCCAGGTCCAGGGCCCCACTTGTATATGTCCAGGGCGTTAAGGGGGTGTGTTGGAGAGTCTCACTTGACTAGTGACAAAGCCAAATAAAAGTAAATCTAAGATAGGTCTAAATTTTCCCTCTGTAGATTTCATCTCCTAGTTCCATCGTGTACATCTAGTGGTCTTGAAATTACAACTTCACAAGCTGTTGAGCCCTTCTTCTTGAGACTAATTTTCTTGTTCTCATCTTCACATCTAGGATGGTTTGCAAGGAACCCAATGCTTTTAAACAGAGTTGGACGGGTACTTCTACCATTGCCAGACATAGCACCTATTAGGCCTACTTACATTATCATTGCAGAGGACTGTTTCCAGCTTTCAAGCATTCCATATGATGTAGCCCCACAAATTGTCATCAATGCAATGAAGAAGTTATATGGAGGTGCGCAATTGATCAGATAGATATGCTGTTACTAATTCAGGATAGTTAATTATAGAACAAAAGATTTCAAAATTTCAATTTTAAATTATGATGGATTCTCCCCCCCCCCCCCCCCCCCCCCCCCCCCCCCCCCTTAATATAGTATGAATCTATCTGTGATATCATCCCGGTAATGTTTGATATGTATTTGAAACAAGTTAATTTTACTCTGCGAGAAATTTTTTGTTGTATCCACCGTTGCAGATGATGTATTAAAGCATGAAAACCTTGGTGACTATGTGAAGGCCAAAGTTCCAAATTTGAAGCATTTCATGAGCAAAGAGAATACAAACCAAGTTTATAACATTCCATCACTGGCAGCACTTTCAAGTGCTATGCGATTGCTTCAAAGGTATTGCACCTTAACTTTCAGCAAAGATGACTGATTTTCTAGTGGTTGTGAACTGCCTTTAACTGAAATTTGATTCCTTGTTTTGTTTGTTATTTGTAACATAGGTATGAGTTCAAGAATAACCATGGTGAATGGGTTAGTGCGGTCAAACCTGATTTAGGTCCTGGAATTTCAGAACGTGTATCAGAAGCCCTAAGGACAACTGAGGAACACATTGATATTTGTCATTCTATAAAAAGGGAGCTGCACGATGCTCTTACTTCTCTTATTGGGGTATCTCTCTCTCTCTCTCACACACACACAAACACATTGATATTTGGGACTCTTCTTGTTTTGACACTTATTTCAGCAAGTGTTTCCATATTTCAAAAGTCACAATTATACCATACCTCTTTTTTCATAATCTAACTCCTTAAACAAAGTAATTTCATAAATGAAGATTGTAGATTCTTGCAATGACAGTTATCTCCATACTGTTTTCTCAAGATGCAATCTGAGAATGTCTTTTAATTTAGAACAGAAAAGGAACAAGTTTTCTTTTTGATTGGTGCATAGATGGAAGTTATATGTTTTCATTTCATTATTTTTTTTATTGGTCATTTTTTCCTTTGCCATCTTGCTTATGCCAAATGGCACTTATACTAACCATTCTACTTCTTTTTATCTGAGAATGCAGACTAGTTTTAAGTCAGTGTGACAGTTTGTATGTGAAAATTTCAGGATTTTGGTGTTCTCATGATCCCCACAGTTCCAGGGCCTCCACCAAAACTACAAACAAATACATCTGACTTAGAAATTTTCCGGGCAAGGGCTTTTAGTCTGCTGTCCATTGTTGGAGTATCTGGATTTTGCCAGGTTGTTCTTGTGTGTGTTATGTGTGTTTGTGAAACACTTAAGACTCCCATATTTGCCTTAATCAATTAAACTCTAGAATGTGATAACAATGTGGTTTGTTCTGCAGGTAAACATACCACTAGGGATGTATAATAACCTTCCTGTATCAATTTCTCTGGTGGCCAGACAAGGTGCAGATAGATTTTTGCTTCACCTTGTCGAGAATCTTTATGATAACATTGAATAGGAAGCAGCATAGCCGACAACATAAGTTACTTTAATGTGACTTCAAGGATGTCATTGTAAGTAATTTTTTAAAAAAAAAAAAAAAACTCAGATTGAGACACAGATTTATGGAATTTCAGAGAACTTCTGTGCAATAAACATATTTTAGTCCCTGACACATTTTGTTTGCATGTTCGAGCAATTACTTTTGTGACTTGTGAGCTAAAAAGGTATGTTCTTGTGAAATGTGAAGATACATGCCATGATTGTTACACATGCAATGGAAAGTCATAGATAAATATGCTTTTTGTTTCCTTATGTCTTATCATTCATTTTCTTTTAGGGTATATGCAATAACGTGTTTCCCATCTTTTGCAGGTTTTGTAAGTATGCATTCTACGACAGAGCAGGAAGGAAGAAGCACAACCTGAACTATGGAATAAGGGAAATTCTTGCTTCTCTGACATCCAACATGTTTGGTTTTGCTTAAAATCATGTTATAAATGTGGATCCAATCCAACATTATTCTCAATAGCGTTGGATTGGATCCATATTTGTAAAGTGATTTTGATATAATCTAAATATGTTAGTATAGGAATAAGTTTTGGATGCATTAGATATTGATCTGTGTCAGTTATACCAGAATAAGTTTTATTTGAATTTTGAAGTTTGGCTCTGTCATCAATTTGGAAGTTCCTTTAGATGAGGCTATTATTGGTTTCTTGAGTTGCTCAGGGGAGTGCTACCAACACAGTTCCTAACACACTTTCTTTCCAACACATTCTTTGTGGTTGGTTAAATTTCACATGAGTCCCATAATTATGTGGGTCTCACTATCAATGTAGTGAAACCCATGTAACTTTCAACTAATAACAATGAGTGTGTTGAAAAGAGTATGATAGAGAATGTGTTGCTGACACTTTTCTTGTAAGATTATACAATCTGCTTTCAAAATATTTCTGGATAATTTATTTTTAGTTTTATATGTATTACAATCATCTCTACCTTTTATTATTATATGATATTTTAATATCAATCATGATTTATATTATAGTTGGTTTTAAAAATTCTCAAAGTTTAATTAAATAATAAAATCACGATACAGAATTCATATACCGCGAGGATAAAAGAAAATGAGCTTTACTCTAAAATAAATAAAAAATGTATATTTACTCTTAATTTATATTAAAATATAATAATGTTAAATATAACAATGTTATATCCTTAATTACTCTTTACTTTCTAGTTAGAAAGATTACAAATGTATGATGGGATGGGAGGGGGGGTTCATTTTTCCCCACGTACGATTAGAGCTTTCTCAATAAAAAAACCAAGTGGGATCTAAATAGAGATGGCATAAGAACCTACGCGGGACCGGATTGGGGAGTATCTCTCCACTCCCCATCTCTGCCTCTCCATTATGTCCTTATTCCCGTCTTAGGGTAAATTCTTTTCTATCTCCATTTCCCATATCCCCACGGGATCCTCCTAAATTAAGAATATTATGAAGAAAATAGAAATTAGCTAGGCTTCTAAATTAAGAATGAAATTGATACTAAATAAAAATTAAGCATGAAAATAAATTAGGTTGCAGAGAACAACTGTGGGAGACACTCTGGATCCTCTCGGGTTGGTGGATTAAGTGAGTTGACTCACCAAATTTAAAAAATTATAAAAAAATACAAAAAATAGAAAATATGAAAAAAAAAATGAGTTAAAATACAAAAATAAAATAAAAAATAAAAAGTGAGCCAACCCACCTCACCCTGGCTCCAATCCATTTTGGCCTTCAGGTTAAGTTGGTTGGCCCACTTTGCCCCCATGAAAATGTGAGCTTAATTTTACCAACCCAACCCACATGTGAGTCACGTTGGGCCGGGTTTGCTCATCGAGTTGAACCCATTTTGACAACTCTACTGTCGGGTTCGGAGAAACCTGCAGGGATTTCCCATTTTCTTTTTTTTTTTCTTTATTTTTAATAACTTCAATACATGTGTTTTAAATAATTCATATATATCTAATATATTCTAATTCAAATCATAGGTAAATATAGACATTGAGAATCCTAAAAAATAAGAAACTTAAAAACTATATTATATTTTAAGAAAAATATATAAATTTATCTTTAATATTTAACTATTAGTATAATTAAAATTATTTATCATATCAGGGTGGGTTCGGGAGCAAGGGTTCTTGCACCTCCAAAGTCATCCTCATTAAAGGCGGGACGAACAGGTTTACGATTGGGTTTTCTTTAAACTCAGTCAAAATGAGTTTTCTCTTTCAAAGTCTAAGAGGGATGGGAGCGGTACCTGGAGGTTCGGATTTGATTGTCATGTCTAACTGTAGGGGTATCATGTCCATATAATGTGTCTCGAAATTATAATCAATCAATTTTCTTCCTGTGATAATATAAAAACAAAGAAGTAAGAAGAACCACAAAATTTACAACCCTTGTTTATGAAAATCGCAGTCAGCCCCACATTAAATTATAAAGGGCCATGCTAACAAGTGCCCTAAAGACATTGATTAAGAAACTATATATAATAGGTCTTTATTAAAAATCATAACATTTATTTATCTATAATTATACAATCCGGGTAGAGCATATTACTATTCATGGAATTTAATGATTTAAATAATCTTTAGGATTTTCAATTAGAGATGATGTTGATATAATCTAGAAAAATGTGTAATCAGTTTTGGAGGTTATGTTTTTGGGTGAAAGCTCACACCCTTTTGGGGAGAATTATATGTTTGAAAAAAATTGCAACCATGTTTGTTGAGATATTGTGGCGGGAAAGGTGGGCTTAACAAGAATTAATAGTTTCATTGGTTGACTAATTTTACAAACGGAATTTTATTTCCTTTTAAATGCTAATGTAAATGGAAAAGTATTGTCGGTTTGTTAAATATATTCGTAATGGGTACCAACATTTTTATTAAATTGGCGGGGATGGATATTACACTACCCGCTCCGCGGTATCCGTTTATTCATTAAAATAATTTTTTATTAAATTCATTAAAATATTAGAATTTTTATTATTTTATGATAACATAAAATTATTTTTTTTCTATATTATAATAATTGTATTGTTTTGATTAACACGTAATGATATTATATAATGTTAATTTATATTATATAATTTTAATATTATATGATATTATGATATATTATATGACATTTTTTCTCTTTATTTATATAGTTTTTAGTTTTTAAATATTAATGGGTACCAGTGGATACCTATTACCCGCATGGGTACCCGTTAATTTTAGCGGGCATGCGTGCGGGTAGTGTACTACCCGCCCCCGCCCCGCCCCGCCCCGCCCTGCCCCGTTGACATGCCTAGATATATTTAATTTACATTACTCAGTGTCAATTTTTTCAGATTTAACTGATACACACTGTTAGTGTAAAAAAGTTTAAAGCGGACATTCAATGGTGTGCCGCCACATTATTTAATGAATATAACACCCCATGTGCTATTATATTCAATAAAGGATGTGGCAACATATCATTAGATATTTGTGTAAAATTTTTGTAGACTCACAATTATATATATTAAAATTAATTTCACTATTTATGTATATCTATTAAATATGTACTATCTATCCATGGTTAGATGGATACCCGCATTTTTATTAAACGGGTGGGGACATATATTACACTACCCCGCCCCGCGGGTACCCATTTATTCATTAAAATATATTTTCTACTAAATATATTTAAATATTAGAATTTTTTATTATTTTATGAGGATATTAAATTATTTTTTACTATATTATAATAATTTTATTGTTTAGATTAACAGGTAATGGTATTATATAATGTTAATTTATATTATATAACTATAATATTTTATGATATTATTATATATTATATGATATTTTCTCTCTTATTTCTATAAATTTTGATATTTGCGTAAATTTTTTGTAGACTCACAGTGTATATATATTAAAATTAATTTCACTATTTGTGTATATCTATTAAATATGCAATATCTATCCATAGTTAGATGGATACCCGCATTTTTATTAAACGGGTGAGGACGGATATTACACCACCTGCTCCGCAGGTACCCATTTATTCATTAAAAGATATTTTCTACTAAATATATTAAAATATTAGAATTTTTTATTATTTTATGACAATATAAAATTAGTTTTTTACTATATTATGATAATTTTATTGTTTAGATTAACACGTAATAGTATTATATAATGTTAATTTATATTATATATTTTTAATATTTTATGATATTATGATATATTATATGATATTTTCTCTCTTTATTTCTATAAATTTTGATATTTGTGTAAAATTTTTGTAGACTCACAATGTATATATATTAAAATTAATTTCACTATTTGTGTATATCTATTAAATATGCAATATCTATCCATGGTTAGATGGATACCCGCATTTTTATTAAATGGGTGGGGACGGATATTATTACACTATACCCGCGGGTACCCATTTATTCATTAAAAGATATTTTCTACTAAATATATTAAAATATTAAATTTTTTATTATTTTATGACGATATAAAATTAGTTTTTTACTATATTATAATAATTTTATTGTTTAGATTAACACGTAATGATATTATATAATGTTAATTTATATTATATAATTTTAATATTATATGATATTATGATATATCATATGACATTTTATTTTAGTAAACTAGCACTTAGGTCCCTGACTTTGTGAGCGTCGTGCAATTAGGTCCCTGACTTTAGGAAATTGGTCCCGTGGTCCCTGACTTTAACCTCCGTCATGCAGTTTAGTCCAAACGTTAAACTTCTGTTAATTCCTGCTGTTAAATCATGCATAAAGGTCCTTAACTTTATATAAAATCATGCATTTAGGTCCTTAACTTTTACAAAAAATAATGCAGTTTAACAAACAGGATTAATAGAAGTTTAACGTTTGGACTAAACTGCATGACGGAGGTTAAAATCAGGGACCACGGGACCAATTTCCTAAAGTTAGGGACCTAATTGCATGACGCTCACAAAGTCAGGGACCTAAGTGCTAATTTACTCTTTTTTTTTTGTTAAGAAAATTTAGGGTGAGGGGATGGTGCCCAGTCCAAGGCAGGGAATGCCTCCGGGCTCAAAGAGCACTTACAGAGGTACTTACATTTTACCTCACCCCAAGGGGACGAGTGGGGGTTCGAACCTGCGACCTGTCAGATACGAGACTCTGTCTTGCTCCACTCGACCAACCCCTTGGGGTTTATTATATGACATTTTCTCTCTTTATGTCTATAAATTTTGATTTTTTTTAAAGATTAATGGGTACCAGTGGATACCTGCTACCAGCATGGGTACCCGTTAATTTTAGCAGGCATGGGTGCGGGTAGTGTACTACCCGCCCCCGCCCCCGCCCCCGCCCCGTTGACATGCCTTGATATATTTAATTTACATTACTCAGTGTTAATTTTCTTAGATTTAATTGATACACACTGTTACTGATATCCAATGGTGTGTCGCCACATTATTTAATCAATATAACATGTACTATTAAATTTAATAAATGATTTGGTAACATATTATTAGATATTTGTGTAAAATTTTTTGTCGACTCACAGTGTATATATATTAAAATTGATTTCACTATTTGTGTATATCTATTAAATATGTAATATCTATCCATGGTTAGATGGATACCCGTATTTTTATTAGACAGGTGGGAACGAATATTACACTACTCGTCCCGCGGGTACTCGTTTATTCATTAAACGATATTTTCTATTATATAATGTTATTATATAATGTTAATTTATATTATATAATATTAATATTATATGATATTATGATATTTTTTCTCTTTCTTTCTATAATTTTTTAGTTTTTAAATATTAATGGGTACCGGTGGATACCCGCTACCCGCATGCCTATCTAGCATCTCATCCTACCTCCAATATGAATGATGAATATGCTCTTGCAACTCCTATCAGCTATGGACATATCATACATTAAATATGTGGCATAAACAAACTAGATTATTCACCATCTTATGTGGTTACCCTGTCAAGACAGCTATAAGGTCATTCATCTCATTACCTTTTCTATTACCATTGCTCATTATATTCAATGGTCACCTACATTTCCTAATCAATTTATAGCTAAGAAAATATAACTTATCATCCCGTGCATTAACACGAGTTTCACACTAGTTAATTACATGTGTAGTATTAAATGATGTGTATAATTGAATAAAAACTTTTCAATTTCGATTTCTTTTAACAACGACACTCTCTAGCCTTTCCCAATTATTGGCCTGTTTGTTTTAAATTTTAGTCCAACAAAACCATGGTTTTGAAAATTGATTTTAAATCACTTCCGTCCAACGTACTTCGTAAAGCGTGTATCATCCATCTAAACCATTCATTTATAGAATCAATTCTACTCAACTGTAAACCAAACGGACACTATAAATGAATGGCTAGAAGCTTCACAAAAAGCCAAAAGAAAACTCACCATCCTACACATCCTAAATTTCATAGCAACCTCGACTACCACACAAAAACAGAAACATAGTAGCTTGGCAATTGGCATTCGATTGAGATTTTGACGTCCTCAAATTATTTGCCACGCGGCCACGCTCCAATCCAGCCAATGTTTCATCCAAGTCCTAGTCCTAGTCATCCCAGTCCCAGGGTCCAATTACATCTTCATCATTATTTAAGGGATTATAATTCCTCTGATTTAGTCAGATGTTTTTCTAAAACAAATGCACTATTTTGTGACATGTTTTTTCAAAATTTATATTCATTCTGAATTAATATTTCTTCTTTCAAATAAATATTCAATTAAATATTAATTTTTTAAATTTTCTTAATTTCTTTAACTAAAATGAAAAAAAATCAATATTAAACATGAAATAATATATCTTCAAGTTATTATTAAAATAATTTTTTATTAATTAAGTTATTTTTAACGTTAAAAGTTTGAAAGTTTTAATTAAGTTATTTTTAACATGAAAAGTTTTAAATCCATGTGCTTTTATAATTTACTGACTCAAGTGGTTAAGCCTCTCTAACCCGGTTTGGATACACTTGTGGAGAAGAATTTTTAGAAAAAAAAAAAAGAATCAAAAGGTAAAATGAATTTAAACTTTTTCCATAAGTTGAAATTAATTACTTATAGAGAAATTAAATGAAAGAACTTAGGAAGAAGTTGAGTTGTAAAAACTAATTCTCAACTTTTGAAAGAATTATAATTGAATTCATTTTGTCTTTTTGATTCATTGTATTTTTTTTCTTATAAAAATTCTTGTAAAAAAGTTTATCCAAACTCACCACCGCTCTTAATTTACATGGGATTCTAGTATCTCTATTAATTCTTTTAAATATGTGTAATTCCTTAGTTTTGTAGTGTTATGATTAAGTATTTTTATAACTTTTCTTTACTTTAAAACTTTTAAATTCTCATTTATTATTATTTTTTTTCACAAATTAAATCAATTAAGATATTTCATACCTTTTTCTGTACAACTAAAATACGAAATGTTACCCAAAATGAAAATCCTAATTTTTCTCTAGTCAAGAAGCTTCAATCTTATATCCTAAAAAATCTATCAAATTTTCAATATTTTTTTTACTTTTATATTTTAATATCTCAAATTTATCATAAACTTTTAAATATAAACAAAAATCTGAGGGTTTTAAATTAATAGTAGGATTAATTAAATTTAATAAATAAAGAGAATTGATTAAAGAAAAATGTGAGGGTCTAATATCACATACAATCGAAATTAAAGGATTAAAAGTACAATTAAAAAAATTAAATAGTTGTGATTCAATTAGCAATACATGCTGAGATTGTAGGAAGAGCTATGAGCTCGATCCCTATTAAACACAATATTCTTAGGTACGAGTAAAGAGACTTAACTGTGACTAAGTCCCGAATATGATTACTTCTTTTAATAGAGGATACCTATGGTGAAAAAATACAATTAAATTTAATTTGATTTATAGTTTATAATTCTCATAACTAGTAGTTTAACTATATGTGTGATGCACGTTTTGGCATTTTTTTTCTTTTATACAATTTTACTTATACTTTTAAGATAACTTAAAAAAAATCCAATATAAAATATGATATGCTTTAAAATTTAAATAAAAATATCCAAAAAGTAAAGAAATTATCATATGAAATTATCAATTATTTCATAATCGATATGTGTTTAAATTAGAAAAACCTAAAAGATAAATAGAGATTCAAGTTACATATAATATTAGATAAATAGAAATTTAAACTTTTATAATAATGATAAGTTTTTAAAATTCTTATAGTTTTTAAAATAAAATAAAATAAAATTAAAAGTGATACGATCGAATTAATATAATAACTGTAATAGTGTGAGAGTTTTCCATTAAAATTCAAGTTATAGATAGAGTTTATTTTAAAGTCAAACACTCAAATTCTAATTTGACAACTATCTCTCTCTACTGTACACGTCAAAGGAGCCAAGAATGTAGCAGTGCATAACCAAACCATTCAGATTCAGTTCACCGCGTCTCAATCAGCCGCCGAAGCCCCTTCTTGGAAATAACCTACCATCCCACACACTCACAATTTAACCTAAGCTACCAACCTCCACGTGGAACCAAAACAAAACCTAGCAATTTAGACGTAGACAGTAGACACTGTTCAGCCACTCATTCATCACATCATCCACAACAAGACTACCACTGTAATGTTTCTTTCTAGCTTTTTCTTTCATTCTCGTAATTTTTCCATTCCTCAATTTGTGTGTGGGTTTTCTTCCGAATGCTATCTCTGATTATTGTTTATTTTTATTCTAAGATTTTGACATCTATACATTGTTATGAGTATCTTGATTTAGTTTACCACGATTTGATATGGTCCTGTAAATTAACTAAGGATGCGTGTATGATTTGGCTGTTTGCGTAGTGAGATTGTGATTGTTGTGTTAGTCCTTTTTCTTTTTTTTAATGATTCACTGATGAGATATAATTTCATACAACATATTTTTATTTTTATCTCTTTCAATTATATCATTTATCACATCTCATACTTCTCTCTCTTTACTCTCTTTTTCTCACCGGCCCTGTTGTATGATTAACATTACTCTTTGCTAAAATATGATATTGACTTTTAAATTTAGTTAAAATGATCTTGTATTTTAGGATAAGGTACTAATCTTTTTTGTCACGGACTCTTGGTCTATTATACAATATGTTACCTTCCATCATTTTTCACCTATTAATGTGCATAATACTTACACACACTACTCTCTCATCTTTCTTTTCTAGTTTTTACCTTCTCATGACCCGAGTATTTCTTGCCTTATACACTCGATATAATCAAAAGTATAATTTTTTTTAGAATATATATCCTCTCTCCCGGTGACTGAGATACCAATCTCCGGAAATATTGTCAAGCGTAAAGCAGAGACCCCTTTCTTTTTCCATCACATGAATCTAAGGATCGAACATAGGACCACGTGCTTAAGGGATTCGATCTCCTTTTACTCAACCAACACATGTTGCTAAAGTATAATTAATTTTAAAAAAATATTAAATGATTTTAATAAAAAAAAAACTGTTATCTTGCATTATTGTATTCATATATTTTAAGTTTTTAATGAATTATATGTACATATTATACATATTATGTCGATATAAGAATTGCTACCTTAGCATTGCACATCTCCATGTGTCTCATCATGTTATAGCACTTCACTTCACATATATATTTCACTGGGACACGGATCCCGGCCCCTACAGTTGAAAAAATAACTTGCAGGGTTCAGTTCCATCTCTCACCCTTAATCCCAACTTACAGCTTCCCATGTGTCTCATCATGTTTTAGCACTTCACTTCACACACATATCCCACTCGGACACAGATCCCCTACAGTTGAAAAAACAACTTGCAGTAGGTGCAATTCCATCTCACACCCTTAATCCCAACTTACAACTATGTTTTATTCATAATTTATTTTATTAAAACTCAATTTTAATGGATGTGATTCATGCAGTTTAAAATTAAACCGTAAAGAACCTTGATCTTATCCCACTCATATATATATATATATATATATATATATATATATATATATATATATATATATATATATATCATAAAAATTTGGATTCAGTGACTTTATGGCTTGAAAGTCACTGTGACCTTGGTGAATCTGAACCATTGAATCATTGATTTCAAGTTCACGATGAAAATTATACTATGTTTTCAACATATTTTTTATACCACAAACTCAGTATGAAATCTTAACCATTAAATTTAAAATTAATGGTTTAAATTCACCCAAATTAAAGTTAACGACTATCACGCTACAGAGTCATTGAATCTGCGTGACACACGTCAACCCCACGCATAACATTCTTCCCATTTTGTTTATTGTATTTGTCTCACATCACATCACCACACAGATATCTCATTTCTTGCATATTTTCATTCTAAATTCCTAGGACTTTTTTACGAAGTTCCTAGAAATGGGTAATCAATAAACTCGTTTGGTTCACAATGCATACTTTCAAAATCAAGACTAATTTTTGCAAATTCATTTCTCTCATTATCTTAATATTACACTTCATTTTACTTCTTATCTCTTCTTTTTCTTTTCAAAACACATCATTTTTTTTAACCCTTCCTTTTTTTCTCTTTCCCGTCCTCATTTTAGAGGTATGAGAAAAACATTACCATTATACAATAATTTTTAAAGTTCCCTTAGCATGTAAATTATTATTTTTGACACCATTTATAAAAGTTTTTTAAAAAATATAAAAGCAAGATTTTTTTGATTGATGGGAAAAAAATTTAGGATAGGAGGATGATATCCAAGTCTAAGACTGGAAAAGTCTTTGGGAGACACTGAATTGTTCCAATCCACAAACCCCATTATAAATTATTAAAGTATAATTATTATATTTTTATAATATTCATTTACAGTAATAATCCTATTAATTAAAACATTTACAGCGAACGAGATTTGCATTGAAATTGTCAAGCCACAAAATTGGTCATTCAATTCTAAAGGCACGGGAGCAATCAATAGATACGGCTCTTGCGACATGTTCCAAACTTCCAACTCAAATTTTGTTTTTCTTCCGAT
Organism: Sesbania bispinosa; assembly: GCA_026901365.1. Taxonomy (NCBI): domain Eukaryota; kingdom Viridiplantae; phylum Streptophyta; class Magnoliopsida; order Fabales; family Fabaceae; genus Sesbania; species Sesbania bispinosa. Next base: position 395,579 of record QLOH01000549.1, on the reverse strand, counting down.
GTTGGCATTTAATTAATAGTTTACTATACGATCTTTAGCCTATAAAAGGCTTAGGAATGTACTACGTGTTTTGCAATTGAGCAAAGTGCGTGAAATCGAAATTCATCGATCCCTTTCTCTCTGTATCCCTGACTTTGCGTGTGATATTCCGATACATTTCTCTCTCTCTCTCTCTGCGTAATTAAGTGAGAGCCTTCCATATTCAAAACAGGATTGAGCTTTACAACACTGCAACAAGCATGGAAACAGCCTCGGACTATGGCGCATTCATGGAGAAATTCATTATACAACCAAATTCTTCACCTGATCTCCTTTTGAATTCACTTACTTTTTCAGTCAAAGACATGTAAGTTGTGTCATTTTCTTTTTCATTAGAGTATCAAAATTCTCATGAATTAGTTTGACGGCAAAATGAAACTCAATTACGTCTATGTGGTTAAACAGGTATGATGTGAAAGGGTACGTGGTTGGCTTTGGGAGTCCTGAGTGGGCAAGGACTCATCCAGCGGCTACATCTACTGCTACAACAATTTTGGCTCTCCTAGAAGCAGGTGCCACTTGTGTTGGTACCAATGTCACCGACGAATTGGCTTACAGGTACCATTTTTATTTTGGTCACTCATTCTATTCTATAGAACTACTATAATTAAATTATTTTGGGTCATATATGCATTCCTATTATTATTAGGGACAATCCTGTTCGGTACTTAATCAATTAAAGTTTTTCACCCCTGTCTAAGAGTATATTTAGTGGGGATCGAACTCGATCAAGCCCATATGCCACAACACTGTTTATTTGTTGTTCCTAGGGACCTTTTTTCTTATTGGATAAAAACTAATGTAAAAAGAATGACAATCTATAACCGTTGTCATTTATTTGTAAACTATGACTAGTTAGTCTTTATCTATAAGCTGGAAGTTAAAACAACTTTCTTAAAGACAAAAAATTGACATTATCAATCATATGCATATATTTGAACATCATATACACCTTATTTCTTTATGTTAATCATATAACTGAGAAATATATTTTGGCAGTATAAATGGAGAGAATATACATTATGGTACACCTAGAAATCCTTGTGCACCAGACCGAGTTCCTGGAGGATCTTCTAGTGGCTCTGCAGTAGCAGTTAGTGCTAAGCTTGTGGATTTTTCATTAGGTGAGATATTCTTTTGTTTTATGAGTTAATTTGGGCACTAATTTCTTAATGATTTGAAATTAATGCTTGTTTTATATATACATTTTTTTATGATAGGAACCGATTGCATAGGGAGTTCAAGAGTGCCTGCATCATACTGTGGGATTTTTGGTATTCGTCCTTCTCATGATGCTATTTCAAGGTCAGGAGTTACTCCAATGGCACAAAGCTTGGATACCGTAGGTAATAACCAACTTCTAGCTCTACTAAAACTCTATTTTTGGGTAAATGCACCATTACATAAGGTAACATAGAATAACATATATGTACACAAAAATACTAACATTGAATGCTACAATATTGACAGTACTTAGCTTTTCATAATTTTAACTTAGAAAAATGAAAATATTCTTCCTCAAGGATAAAATAATCTTTGTAGGAATATACAAGAAAGTTATTTTTCAATTTTTCTTGAACTTTACAATGCACAAGGGATTCTTTCTTCACTCCAATGCATACTTCTAAACAAATGAGCATTTTCCTCTAAGATTCTAATGTTAATGTTTACATGTTCCTTCTTTAAGGTCTATATATCTATGCTATACTTCCCCTTGTTCTAAATTAAATATACATTTTAAAAACTTAAATTTCACATTGGGATTTTTTCCAATTATATATATGATTAAAAAGGTTTTTATAATCTTTAATAAGATGCAACTTTCTTTGAAAAAAATTCTCCAACTTTTAGGTTTAAATCTTTTATTTAAGAATTTTATCTCTTATAGCTAGTGGCATGATGTACATCTTATGATCTTGAAATTATAACATCAAATGTTGTTGAGCTTTGTATTTGGAGACTCATTTTCTTCTTCTCCTCTTTACATGATCTAGGATGGTTTGCTAGGAATCCAACCATTTTGAAGAAAGTTGGACAAGTACTTCTACATTTGCCAAATGTTACACATGCTAGACCTAGTCACATTATCATTGCAGATGACTGTTTTCAGCTTTCAAGCATTCCATATGATGCACTTACACAAATGGTCATCAAAGTATCAGAGAAGTTATATGGAGGTGAACATTTGATTACATAGATCTATTGCTATCAATTCAGTGTAGTCATTTGTTATTTATTAAATGAAAATTTTAAAACTATAATTCATAATTATGAGGGATTCATATACTTATAAATTAATTTTATGTGTGAATTTTTTTGTGAATCCATTCTTTTAGGTGATGTATTAAAACATGAAATCCTTGGCGATTATGTGAAGGCTAATGTTCCAAGTTTGAAGCATTTTCTGAATAAAGAGCATATGAATCCACTGGATGCACTTTCAAGTGCCATGCAGTTGCTTGCAAGGTATATCTCACAGTTAAACCACAACTTTCAACAAAGTTGACTGCAATTTTGTACTAGATTGTAGATTGCTTTCAATTTAAATATGATTCATTTCTTTGTTTACAATTTGAAATATAGGTACGAATTCAAGAATAACTATGGTGAATGGATTAGTACAGTCAAGCCTAATTTAGGTCCTGGAGTTTCAGAAAATGTAGCTGAAGCCCTAAAGACAACTGGGGAGAATATTGATATTTGTCATTCTATAAAAGGCGAATGGCGTGAGGCTCTTAATGCTCTTCTTGGGGTATTCTTTCTCTTTCTCACACATGAGAACATGCAAATTAATAACCTATGATAAGATTTTTGGTACCTCCTTCATGGCCTATTGATAAATGTATAGATTTCAACATATAAACATCTCACTTTAATTAGCTATAGGTTTATTATACCATGCATATATATGTGTGGTAATATTGTTACCAAGATATCACTATGTGGTGGATTTTAAACAATTTGGTGCCATCTAATTTAGATTTTTAATTAATCTTTTAACAAATTGGAAGCAACTGATTATATATTCTTTACAAGCTATACCATTTCTTCAAGTTGATTGAAAATTTGTATGTGGAAATTTCAGGATTTTGGAATTCTTATCATCCCAACAGTTTCAGGGCCTCCACCAAAATTACAAACAAATGCATCTGAATTAAAAGATTTTAATGCAAGGGCTTTTACTCTACAATCTATTGCTGGATTCTCAGGATGTTGTCAGGTTGTTCTCTCTCCCCCTCTCTATGTGTGTGTGTTTTTATAACACTTAGATTCATGTTTTCTTCAATTAATAATTAAACTTTATATTTATAACAAAGTGATTAATTATTTCCTAATCCTTTACAGATAAGCATACCATTGGGAATGTATAATAATCTTCCAATATCAATTTCCTTTGTGGCTAGACATGGGGCAGATGGATTCTTGCTATCCCTTGTTGAAAGTATTTACGACAACATTAAAGAACAGGGAACAAAATTACAATAGCTAAATGCTCCAATCCCCAACAACAAAATAAAAGGCGAGGGCATGGTGTTTGCTTTATTTTTTTTTCTTTTCGTGATGATAGCTTTTTTCTTAGAGATTTCATTCATGCACGTAGTTTATACCTTTATATGATATTGTACAAAACCTTTTCAATTTAATGTATGGATTATTTTACAACGATAAATGAAGGACCAAAAGGATCACCCAACTTACGTGAATTTGATAGAAAAAAAAGGTCATGTTCTGACTCACTAATTTATCACATAATTTCCTTCTATCCTACCATGTATATAGGGATTGCAGTGGGTACCTTCTGGGCAGGGTATTACAGTGTCCGTCCCCTTACCAACGTTTAAAAAAAAAGCTCGTACCCGTGTGGGCAGTAACTTTAGTGTTTGTCTCCATACTCGCTGGACACCTATATGCCCGTACCCACACTTTTATTAAGTAAAAATTAACAACTTAATAAAAGATATTAATTTAAAAAAACTATATCTCAATTGAAAAAGTTACTCGAAGATCATTCAAACATAATTTTTAAATATACAACAATGTAAATACATTGAAACACAATATGTTAGTGTTCTAAAACACAATAGATGATCTAAAGTTCAAATTTTTTATTAAATATTACAATAAACTTTTACGTCACACTATTTTATAAATTTGGATATCATGTGTTAAAATTCTTCAAGATCGGTAAAAAATGATTATTAACACTAATTAGTCATATATTATAAAATAAAAAAACACAAATAGATAATTATAAAAATATAATTTTAATTTATAATATATTATATATATCAATTTTAAAAATATACATAAATATATTAGATATTTTAATAAAATTAATATATCTCTATATATATATATATATATATATATGAGTGCGGGTATGGGGCGGGCTGGGCATCAAAGTGCTCGTACCCGTGTCCATACCCGCATTGCGGGTTTTTACCCTGCCCATTGCGGCTATCCATAGGGTTTGGACTCAATTGTCATCCCTACATGTATACATAATCATTACAAGATAATTTAATGATTTTTTAGTTTAAGATTCTTAAAAACTATTAATCTCGTGTTGTCCACAATTAATTATATATTTATACATAATTACGCTGGTGGGTTTAATTTGAATAAGTGTTCAAATTGAATTGGGTTTTGCATGGGATAAGCCACGTAGAGAGGTGACGAAAATAATTAAAGTTGAATTGGGTACGTTGTTGGCATTTTCAGTGGTAGGGAGAGAACAACGAAGACGAAAATAACGTCACGTGTATTACGCGATAGAGCTAGAGAACGATCATGAGAAAGTGCTAGCTTGAGAGTACGTGAGTGGATGTGGTGAGGGTTGGAACTTGGAAGAGATCAATTTCAAAATCACATGAATTGTTGGTAATAGGAATTTTTTTTTAGTAATCCTGTACTGTAATAGATACTATTCCACTAAAATTTTGACAGCTATTAATGCAGGTTAATTTTTTTAATTTAAATTAAAATAAAAAATTTTGAACATTCAACAATACATAACCACTGAGTTTTTCTTATATGGATAGGTACTACCTACTAATATTTTGTAATTTTTTTAATTTAAAATTTATTTTAAATTAAAATGAAAAATTTTATCTACAAATCGAATAAAGGAGTACTTCCGTCAAATTGAATAAAGGAGTACTTCCGTGTTACACGAATACTGAAAATTCGATGTGGTAGCAGGGATATTTTTGTTAACAAAAAAAAAAATGAAGTGTGATGCGGTGGCGCGATTTGGGGAGAGTAATGTGGAATGAGGGGGAATATTATTAGTTTTGATTATCCTGCAATGCGCGTGAAACTAAAAAAAATATATATTTATCAAGTTGATAAATATAAAAAAATGTTGTAGGGAATTAATTTTGACTAATTAATTCACAGACTCGTGTTAAGCAAGGGTCTTACAATCCAATCCAATTTACAACGTCTTAAAGTTGGTTTTGATCAAATCATATAAATTATATAAAATATTCAATAAAATAAGTATATATATGTGTATTAGTTAATGGAGGAGAAGGTAGGTGATCAAAGTGGTGTGAAATTAGTCATTTTATCAATGTTTCATATGCAGAAACATAATATTTAAATTATGATGCATACATTTTTCATATAGTGCAAAAAATTATTTTGCAACATTTCATATTTTTTGGTATTTATCATTCTTATGTAATAATTATAATAAGGAAAATAATTTAATTAACTTTTTGGTGTAAACCGTATCCCCTATTACTGGGGTAATCTTATTCGGGGTTTAGATACAGTTAAGACTCATCATCCCTCTCGAAGAATGTGTTTAGTTGGAATCGAACTTATGAACTCTTCCACAATCTCAGCCTGCATTGCCAACGGAGTCACAACTATTTAATAAATAATTTAATTAACTTGAAAATGCTAGTTTGTGAAAAGTCATTTTATTTAAAATTCAACATAGTTAATTATTCAATATATATTGGATGCAATATATATTGAATTAAAAAAATATTATAGAATAGATAAGTCACATCACTTTATTTTATGTGTAATATATTATTCAAATTACGAGTAAATGTTCATTATTAAACTATATAGTTATGAATGTCAAAATTACATGAAATTTAATATGCATGATTAATAATACAATATGTCATGATTTAGTGTTTGTTTGGTTTTGTTATAAACAGTGGGAATCAATTCTACTGGAATTGATTTTAATTAAATCACTTCTGTTCAACGTGTTTTGTAAATCGTACGTACATAATTAATTTTCTATCATTGATTATATAAATATATCAAAATTTATTCTGTCAAACTGTAAACCAAACAGACCTTTAGCATTTGGATTTATTGATTTTACATTTTACAAAAAGTTATTAAATATATAATGTTAGAGATGACAATGTGAGTCGATCAGCTCCACCTTGTGTTAGCCCAAAATAAAAAGTGTGGGACGGGTTGACCGCCTTTTAAAATGTGAGCTGGAAGTTGCAGTCCACTCTATATATGTGTGAACATATGGGCTAGCCCGCAAAATTTGAAAAAGTTATTAGAAAAAATTTAATTAGTTTTATAAATGTGTCTTTTTCAATTCATTTTTATATCAAAACTTAATTACAGTATCACTTTTTAAAAATTGTTTCTCAATCCTAATGTAAATTTATTTTTACGGAGGACATACAAATTTATAATTTGAACATGATTGGTAGAGGTTTCCTATAAAATAAAACCAATAACATGCTGGTCACATGGAAATTGGTTTCATACTTTACTAATAATTATAAAATATGAGGCACGCCCTAAATTTTTAACTTTAATTATTTTAATTTTAAAAATTGACCCACAAGTCAGGCATGCCTCATTTCCAACTCGCAAAATTAGTAGGTTAAACAATGCGGGCCAAAGTGTGTTATGAGCTCAAAATCCTAGCTCGCCCCACAAAAATGTAAGTTATGCAGGCCAGTTCGGCATGCCTAGCCTATATTGTCACTGCTAAGTAATGAGTTTAAAAGTTTGATATCTAGTGTCGATTAACCCTATCTATCTCCCTCTATGTGTGTGTGTGGATTATATCAATTGATACCAGTTGTAAAACTTCAAGACTTACATAAATTAATAGCTTCTTATATATAAAGTGTAAAATTAACTAACCCGACCATTGAATTTGTATTATATTGATAATCACGTGTACCAAATTTCATATTTTATGTAATTTGAACATTCATAAATATATAATCTAATAGTTTACTTATATTTTAAATAATAGATTTGACGCTAAAATAAAGTAATGCAATGAAGTATCATTTGGTTTTTTATTTGTATGTAATTTTGTAGAATATATTGATCTACTGTATAAGAACTTTTAATTTAGCTGTTAGATTGATTAATTTTATATTCTAAAAAAATTATTAATTGATGTAAGTCTTAAAAATTGACACATAATATCAAATTTTCATGCAGATCAAAAACAATTTAGCACTTCGACACAACATTTTATTTCAACATATAATATGTTTTTAATATATATATATATATATATATATATATATTCAATTGCCAGCACACTCCCACTTATTTTTTAGAAGAAATATACTGGCAAGTTACACATTCATATGCATATAACAAATTTAAAGTTATAATATACTAACGTAGTAACGTACCCTTTCAAAACGAATGAGTGGGTGTATGTCAGTGATAAGTGTAAATTATGTGATATTTTTCTATGTTTTTATTACACTTATCAAGGCTAAAATAATGATTTATGCCCCAAAATAATCCATTTTTATGAATAATTGTAATAATTGTAATTATTTGGTTTAAATTTGAATTTGATGCTATTTTAATTAGAAATCTGTTATTTTGTGCAGATTTATGGAAAATTTGAAATAGAAGAGAAAATAGCATTAAATGGGGAGATTGTTTGCAGAATTGAAGTTTAAATGAGGACAAAATAAAGATGAGATCTGCAACCATTTAAACAAAGGATCTTGTGGTTAACTTTCCCCAATTTGAATTGAAGTTCAAATAAATACAAAATCAAACCAGAAAAGGGAAACAATGAAAACCAATCAAGCAAAGGCAAGATCGGAAAGAGATCAAGTGGATAAATGAGGAATTGAAGAAAGTCTACAGCGTGTTTCACGCTTCACCTGCGCTTAGCGCAGGTGGAGCGCAGCTTACAGAGGGACACGCTTCATCTTCGCTTAGCGCAAGTGAAGCGCAAGTCACACACCAGCTTTTTAAATTCAAGTATAGATTGATCTCTTCTAGATTTAAATTAGGGTTTTCCTTAGTCTATAAATAGTACCTTTTGCACAGATCTAGATGAGGCTTTTAGAGAGTACAGAGGAGAGAGGCAAAGAATAGAAAGATAGACGCACAAGGATTGAAAAAGGTGACAGATTCTTCAGTGGTTTGTGATGGCTACCGTGAGTAGCTAAGCTCTCCAGTAGGATTGGATATAGTGGATTCAATCCCCCAAGTGTATGTGAATTATCTTGTTTTTAATTATAAATCCTTGTTTTTAATTATATCGGTACTTTTATGTTGTTCTTAATGCATTACTTCCGCACGTGCGCCAGAGTCGTAGGCTAGTGATCAGGATAACACAAAATGAGATTTCCGGCTAGTATTAGAGTTTAGGGAAACCTAGACATAGGAAACCTAACCTCCGATTGCTAAAAATACTCGTTAATTATATGGAAATATAGGTGGAATCTGATGATTGAATTGTTTTGGTGAGTGACAGCCCGTTCATAGGAGCATCTATAGGAACATATAGTTAATTGATAGTAACATAATTGAAAGTTAATTGTATGCGAGGGATAAACGGGATCTTGTGATTGATGGGGTAGTGACAACCCTTGAATGAAGAGCGTTGATTAGGGAAGTACAATTAATGGACGATTCAAACAAACGGAACAATAATTAATTAATTAAGAGCTTAATGAGCCGAGGGTAATTTGTCGCTTGGGAGAGCCGACATGGATTATCTTTGAGTGGTAGGCTACTGGTTTTATCAATTCAGTTTGACTAAGGTATAATTAATAACAAATTTATAATTAAAAGAAGGGATTCACATACATAAAGGGTGCGAAGAAGCGAAGTCCAATCCTAATCCAAGTAAATCTATTTTCCCTTATTTTATTGCTTACCTTTCTTTTTGCCATTTAAATTTCGCACATTAATCATTCTCTTAAAAAGTTGCTCACTTAGTAATTCGATCACTAAAATCTTGCAAAGTGAACCACTCCTGTGGATACAATACTTTATACTTACTATTATATTGCTGAATTTTTGGTGCGCTTCCAGATTTTTATCAATTAACAATCCCTATCGATATTAGAGGCTACTAACATACTCCCACTTATTGTTTAATTAGCTGCAACATATTTAACAAGCTACACCTTTAAATCCTTTAAATCTACAAAATGAATTACATACTCCTTCTCTTTATATATATATATATATGAGACAGGATTCGTTGATACCAGGTGTCAAACTTTAAGACTTACACCAATTAATAATTTTTTGTAGAATGTGAAATTGACCAACCCAACCGTTGAATTGAAAGTTCTTATAAAGTATATCAAACTTATAAAATTTCATAAAAATCGAAAACTAATTGATACTTCATCAAACTAATTTATTTTAACGTATAATATGTTTTTAAAATACAAGTAAAAGTCCACTATTAGATAACATACATACGAATGTCCAAATTTTATGAAATTTGATATACATGATCATGAAGGTCATATAATATGATTCAACGGTTGGATTGGTCAATTTCACATTCTACAAAAAGTTATTAATTGGTGTAAGTATTGAAATTTGGCACCTGGTGTCAACGGATCCTGACTCTCTATATATATACACACTTAAATTTAAGTTTTTATATTGCAAAGTATTCACTCACGTTTTCATATAATTTTTCAATTTCATGTTACATAAAATAGAAATATTTAAATACTACATTATATATAACATATGCATATTTAGAAAAAAAAACACAAACTATCATTAAATTATATAATTATTAAGAATAAAATTACCAATTCAAATACTTAAAATATAAATAAAATCACATCTACTAATTAATTTAAAAGTAATCTATAATTAACCAATCAAGCACCGAGAAGAATCACGAGAATGAGAGAAAGGGAAGATCGAGAAAGCGCTAGAGTCGAGTAATTCTTACGTGAGCACGAAGCTAACGCATACTTCTTAAGCACAACCAATAACATAATTACACCTCTTTAAAAAAATATTGTGTGGAATCAGAAAATTAAAAGTGTCACGTGAGCTTTTTTCACTCTTTGTTAATCTCGTCTTTTTCACTTTCTCTATTTTTTTTTACAGTTTCAAAAATGAAACCTTTCTCTCCATTATCCAAACTCCAAAGCTTCATGGAAACTTTTTAAAGTTGAATCCCTTAGCCTCCTAGAGTGCTGTCTCTTGCTCTATTATAGTGACTTCACCGATCCCACTCTTTCTTTCTCTTACTCTGTCATCAGTCTCAATTTCACGGATGTCATCCTCTTCGTAGCTGCTCTATCCCATGACTTCGTGCCTCCATTCTCGTCCTCTGAATTGAAGTATAAATTCTTAGCATATTCATCCTATTTGAATCGGGTTCATCTTGTGTTTTGACACTTTAATTTTATACACAACTTTGGTCATTATTTTGAAATGATTTGATCTAATAGGGGAGCATTTAAAATTTGAACTCCTCCATCAACCTTAGCTTATTTCATACAATTAGCATTGTGTATTACAATTACAGCGGGAAATGCTTGTAGGCTCTTGAAATGATTTCAAAAAGGGTTGTCATCGTTCCTTGTGTTTAGTTTATTGTGAACAAAGTGACAAACAAAGAGAAATTTTTATGAAATCATTATTTGCTGGAGTGAGTGCCTCATTCAAAATGGTCTTCTTGGTCGCAAATGGGAGAGGGGATCAATTTCAATATCAGGTGAAAGTAGGTTACGTGCACAATTTGAGGAACATAAGGCGAGATATATGTTTTCCTAAAATAAACACTCGCGTGACTCTTTTTTTTTCTTTAGTCATCACACGTTGCTTTTTTTTTAAAAAAAAAACGTGTAATTATTTTATTGGTTGTGCTTAACAATTATGTTTTGTGTTAATTAGCATCTAGTTGAAAACGTAAGAAATGACCTCTCCATCATGGCAACATCCCCAAACTACGGAGCATTCATGGAGAAATTCATTCTACCACCAAATTCTTCACTTGATCTTCCTTTGCATCCACTTACCTTTGCAGTCAAAGACATGTAAGCTTCATATTTTCTTTTGAACATTAACATAAGATTCAGATTATTAAAATGATCCTTTGCTCTCATATAAGTGTATGTTTGGTTTGACGTTGAGAAGTGAACAAACTTAAATTTTAACCTCTCAACGCAACTATTTATAGCATTGAAAACGTGAGTTTATCACGTTTCAACACTAAACCAAACATATACTAAATATCTTGAACTGATGGTGGAATATTAATTTGCACAAGCGTTTGTATATTAAATAAATAGGTTTGACGTGAAAGGGCATGTGGCTAGTTTTGGAAATCCTGATCGGGCAAGGACTCATTCGGTAGCTATGTCCACTGCTCCAACAATTTAAAAGAATTCGTTCATCTATTGAACATTAAATTTGAAGACATAAGAGATGTAAAAAAATACAAGTTTTTATTCATATATGAGGATAATTCGAATTAAATAAAAAGTTTGAATGAAATATATAAGGAAAAATACAAAAATACATGGAATAAATACTATCCTAAATCTTTAAAAAATTAGACTCTGCCTTCCTAATTTTCATTTGACTCGCCTCCTCTTCCTCCTTCCCCGCAAGCTTTGATTGAACCCCAGGGCAATGACATTATGCTGACATGATCATTGGACAACCTTGTGATTCAATTAAAAAATGAGAAAGATGTAGTGAAGACGAAATACAATAAAAATTGGCTAATACGTTTGACCCAAAGAAAAATCCTTAAAAGGATTGAAAAAACTTATAGCTTTGGCTATAAGCTTTGGCTACTTCGTCGACCTTATCAAGAATGAAATCATTGAAGATTAGGTCGAACGCAATAGCCAAAAAAAGAAGCTTTTCCATGGTGAAAGAAAGTAGTGGATTGAAGAGGAACGTAAAAGCCAAAGTGTATATATAGTGAAATGTTTGGACGGTGGAGTTAATATGCATGCAGAATTGCCCAATCAATTTGGAAGTCAAGCCCACGGGTGGTCGGCGGTCAAGTTCACCTCTAATAAATTGACCAATCAAAAATACAGCATGTGGGAATAAAGAAAATAAGTAATGCAAGGTTTGATCAAGTTCCCAAAAGTGATTCAAAGTTCAGATGGAGATCGAAGACTAGTTCCAAATAGAAAGACGTTCGGATAACTTAGAAGAATTTATGAAGTCAAAAGACTGAAAAAGAATTCGAAGACCTATCAGATGTTGAAAGGCTATTCGAAGACTTATCAAATTTCAAATTAAGCAGTTATTGGAAGTTATCTTCTGAAGACAAATGTCAAGATCTCAAGTAGGCAATTATTTAGAATTAGATGACCGTTGCTGTCTTTGTATACGTGTCATACTTAGAAATTTGATACTTCAAATAAGCTTGTAGACGTGTCAAAATCCCGTTAAGTAGCCGTTAGAATAGAAATCTATATATAGGTAGAATTTTGATGTAATAAGGGTTGAATTTTCATTTACTAAAAACTCTCTGAAACACCAAATGTCTAAACTCTTAAGTGACTGGCTGGTTATTAAGGAGATTATCCAGCATGTGTATCCATCCAAATTTCAATTAATGCAATTCATATTCTGCAATTTTATCTTCTTTTATTTTTCTTTCTGCACTTTTCTTTCTGGTTACTTTTTTGCATTTACTTTAACTTTAATTTTCAGTTTTGAATCTTTATGATCATTTATTTCTTAAGTGCTTGTTCTTCATCTTATTTTTAGAATTCACTTCCACAAAGAGTGAGTAATTCGAATTTCTGTTATTTGTTGAATATAACTTCTAAGTAAACCTATTTCTTAAAAAGAACCTTGAAGAGGATTCAAATTCTAACCCCAAATTGTACTTTCAAAATCAAAAGAATTTTTGAAAACATATTAAAAATTTTCACAACAAACACCTTAATATAATTTTATAACAATATTTGATGATAGAATAGTTTTATTATTACTATAACTTTAATTACTATATGGCATATTAACAACACACTCACATATCATTTTAGCAAAAGATATATATGTGTATATGTTTATTATCTCATGAATTTCACATGAAATAATGGTCATATTAAAATTATATGTGCAATCTCTCTCTTCATAAATATTGCATTTATAGGTGGGATATTCTTAACACTCATGAATATTCATAGAAAGAAATGTTCTATTATAATTATTATTTGTATTAATAATCATATATATATATATATATTTCTCTGTATGAGTTCTTTCTCTTTTAATAATTAATGAATAAGTTTAATGATACATAATGTGTCGTATTTTCTTTAAATTTCAAGATAGTTAAGTTACCACAAGAACCTTATTTACTTTTTTTTCTTATATTATTCGTTTTATTTAAAAAAATTCTCCCATTTTTAAAAAAAAATTCTACAATAACAATTACTTCCATCAATATATTATTGATTTCTGCAATTGTTCTTATTTTTTACCTATATTGTAATAATAAAATAATATCCAAGACTGTATCATAACATAACATGGAAAAAAATTAATACTTAAACCTTTTCTCTTTTATTATATTTTAATTTTTTAACATGAGAAAAACTTCATTTCACTACTTTTCTTATTTTTTGACAATTTTATCAAGAGTTTTTATTTTTCATGTAATGTATGTATTTATTATTTTAATGGATTTAATTTAGGTATTAATACATTTCATGCAAACTTTATCTCCTCACATGATGTTAATATTAAATATTTATATGTATGATTTATATATTAAAACAATTTTAAATAAAGTTTTCTTTCTAGTGTGAAATATATATTTATCCATATGATTATTTGTTAACATATTTTCACGTAAATTTTTATTCTCATACATTATATAAATACCCATTCCTATGACGCATACTTTTATATAAATCTTTTGTTTATGCACAGAATACATAACATTTTATTAATTAATTTAATTTTAAAAAATTATTAATTTACTTTTTTATATTTCACATAAATATAAAACATGTTAGTTTAATTTTAAAATTTGAAGAGAAAAAAATAAAAAGTAAAAAACACAAATCATTAATAAAATTAACATCTTATTAGTTAAATTAATTTTTAAAATCATTTCATTTAAATATATTATTTACATTTTAATTTCATTTTATTAATTTAGAGTTTTTTTGAAGAAAAGAAAATATATTCTGCGGAAGTAATAAAGGGTTATTTTTTAGGGTGTACACGTTTAAATGGTTTAATCATAAATTTAGAATTAAAATAATAGACGAAGGATATGATGATCCACGGCTAACTGTTGTATAGTTATTTCGATATATGCAAATGGCTGAGCTCTTCCTCTTCTTCCTTTCACTATCCCTTTCTGGTTGTCATTCTTTCTACTCTCCCATTTTTCTGATCTAAGTCTTTCTTTCTCTTTATTTTTATTTCTTTCTTTCTTTATCTGTTTTGGATGCAGGTTGGTGATTGGGTATTCGATCCCACTGGATATACGAGACCAGAACGGTTGTGTCTCGTCGGAAAGAACAAGAGGGGTTGCAGGTGATTTTTTGGAACCCATCCCACCAATTTAAGTTCCCCATCCCTATCCTCTTTCTAACTTCAATTGATTTTCTGGTGGTGCATTTGGGTGGCGTATTGTTGTCTTCCTGTTGAGATTTCAATTTTGTGATATATGTGAATGGAATGGAATGGCCAAACAGCATCTGCCTTTTCTTATCAAAATATTTCTTGGTTGATACATACATATTCCATGTGGATGATTTCATTTTGTCGTCTTTGAATAAAATGAGCTAGACTCATTGCATTCCTATCTTGCCTTTTAACACAGAGTATGGCAATTTTGAAATTTGTGGTTGCAGTTTGGCATGTTCTGTTCTCAACCAGAAAAATTCAGAGGATGTCATTTGTTTTCCCTATTGTTTGTTTTCTTGATAATTTTCAAACAAGATCTTTTTATTTGCTATTTTTTATGTGGAACTGTTCTACAATGTGCATCATAATTTTTTTCTTTTTCTGTCCTGTTCATGATTGCATTTAGTGTAGATATGACCATATAAGAAATGTTGTTTATACATAACATTTCCCTCATGTAACTCACCTGACATCAATGAACACCTTTCTCCTTACTTTATGTATTGCACAAGCAATATATATAACTCTAGCCTAGTGCACTGCAGAGAGCTCTTCTCTTCATGAAGAATAACACCTTTGTGAGGCCCACTTTCTCTTTGTCTTTTATCACCCATGTCATTTGCGCTTCGTTTGGTTCCTGCGCTTTCTTTCCTTCTAATAATGGAATAGGTGATTTACAGCTGGACACAACATTCTCCAATCCAATTTAATGAAAAACTAATTATAGTCCTCAAGAACAGTCTAGGTGCGAATTTAGAAGTTCTCTTCCTTGCAGATACTGTTTGTTCTTATCCACCTTTAGAACCTTGAGTCTCAACTAGTAGTTCTTGGAGAAAAATCCAAATCAAAATTTTGATCATAATCTGTTTCAACTAGTATTCTGAACTTGAAGAAGGCACCAACAATTTTGATCCTTGTAGAATACTTGGGAGTGGAGGCTGAGGGACAGTATACTCTGGTAAGAACATCCCCTTTATTTCAATTTTCAAAGTTGGTTGTTGGATTCTGTTTTATGGTGATATAGGTTGGGACTTCAATATTCTGTTTTATAGAATAAAGTAAATGCTTCCATAGGAAAAGTATCATGAGGGCAATTAGTTGTCACATACCGGTAAAGCTGATGGTAAAAGTGATGAGAAGCATGTATCAGTGAGACTTTATTTTTAGCATGTTGTTAAAGTAATAAAGATGCATGAGACATTAGGGATATGAGGGCCGGTGAATTAAGAGCTTTAAAAATCTTTGATAGGTTCCGGAACCTTTTCTAATGAGACCATACACTGGTGCATTATTCTCTGCCCTGGTTTGCTCCTGGTTATTTTAGAAAATTTATCTGTATGTTTTTTTTTTTTTTTTGTGGTAATCTAAGTCATTATAGATCATTCTGTAATGTGGATAAGTTCAGCCAAAAGGTATCACTATATCATTTCTTTAGCTTGTTTACAGTAGCTGCTTTTTTGTTACTGTAATGGCCGTTATTTATGCTAATTGGATTTCCACAATCTTGAAAATTTCAGCTTGGAGCCAATGCTATTTTGGTAGTGTCACTTGCTGTCTATAATTCTGGTGCTGCAGTGAAGAATATTCCTCTGTATGTTTCAATAACAATATTTCCTATCTGGTTATCTTGTGTTCTCATGGTTTGCTTTTGTATTATTTTTTCATTCCAGCTCATTACCATTCTATAGGGACATTTTTTTTTACCATTGAAATACTTACTCTGCTGCCTCTTCTATCGCCACTTAAATAACGTTTTAAAATTTAAGCGCTATTCCAAAATTTGGAGCTAAATGGATAACATTTGGAGCGCTATCCAGCTCATTTCAAATAATAAAAAAAGGAAAAGGAATCTGTTCATTCGCGCATATACTGACCTAGGCCCGCAAGCTCCCTTTACCTCTGTGCGTCCACCTCCGTCACCGTCCAGGCCGGCCGCCTCCATGACTGTTCACCGTGAGCGTCCAGTTTTTCAGTTCTAGGCCGTTGTTAATACTCTATCGATTTTAGCGTGAGAAGGTAGGAAAGGGTTATGCAGATGCCTTAATATTTTCTAAGAAAAAAATTAATACTCTATCGATTGCGTTTCTACTATTATTCTCCTGCCTACATTGATTATATTAGACAAGTTTGTTTTTGCTTGAAAAAAGAACTTGTACTTGTTACATGGCTTAATCTGTTTGGTTAGCTAAACTTTCCAAGTTTTCTATTTTATTATCAATGGAGTTGTAGCTTTATTCAATATTAAGTGAGTAAATTCCAAAGTTTACCTAACCCCGGGGTAGTAGGCATTGCCTATAATTGGGGTAAGTGAATTTTACTTAAATTTCTTTCATCAGTTACACCAAATATGCTCACCTAGTGTCTTGCTATATAATCTTCCCCATGGTTTTACTATTTCCATTCTCTTTTTGGTCATTATACTCTCTTGGAGGGTAGTTTAGCTTAATTTAACAAATGAATTATGCACTTCAACTCCTTAACCAGGATGAGGAATTATTCAATGAAACCAAAAGAAATACATAATTCAATCTACAGACTTCTCTATCCAACATTTCTAGCCTTAGAGTAAACTGATCATCTACCTCTAAATAAATATATACTTAAGATTAACTTTGAATATTAGCCATGTGCTTCTTCCCATTTAAGTGAGTGGTCATGTCAACCAAACTCGTGCAGTTGACACTGCAGACTTCACATTTTAATTTGGAAATCTTAACAGGCGCAAACAGGTTCTTTTACAGTACTGTTAGATACATATAAAGCTTTTCTTATCTTCGTCGCATGCTTATGATTTTTTCCTTTTAAAGACACATAAAAAATAATTAAAGAGAAAAATATTTTCCTTTTAACCTAATTATAAAAAAGTTATCATCGTATTTAAAGCTATCATTCAAATGCATGCTTGGAAGCTGTTGTTTTGTTTTGCCTCCCCTAATCTGGTTTTAGATTCTGGTGCAAGACTGATGATCTGCCTGTTTGTTTTGAAATGAAAAATAAAATAAAAAGAAAGACAATAAAAGAAAAAATCAGATGGATTGACAGCACATCCCACTGCACTGACCGTCTTATGATTTCAAAGACCCTCGATTTGACACTTTGTCTTTTCACTCACACTCCCCTTCCCTTCTACCCCCCACGCCACCCCTCAATTAATTATAAGCAGCCCTGTGTTTCCTTCCATGCAGGTGGGAATTCAAGTTTTGCTCACTCGATGTTGTTACCTGACATAAAGCACAAGTCCACTCTTTCTGCACTTCCTTGTTTATAGAACTCTGAGGAAGCTCCCCACCGGATATGTCTTTCCTTGCTATTCCTTTAGTTTCTACCATTGTTGTTGATGTTGAAGCATTATGACTTGGTGCAAGGTTAGGCATGACAGGAATATATTGCAATATTTAAGAGAGGTGAAGTACTTAATGCAAACTGACCCAATATGATTAGAAGAATACATGTCTTACTTGCATGCCTGCAGGAATTTCTTTTTTCTCAATAACCTCCAAATCTTTGAAGTCGTTGCGCTCTGTCTGGAGCCATTTTCCATTTCTCTGCACAAGATGCTCTTTCAATAAGTACTCTAAATATCAAAAGAAAACTTGGATCAGTAGAACTGACTCTTACAAAAAGACCAAAAGAAGTCTGTAAGTCTTGGTGCTACAGTCAATGTTGCAAAACCAAAACCCGATTCCTGTTGCCATCTTTGGACTTGGAGTCGTTGGCCTTCCTGTATGTTGCCCTTGATCCTCTCTCCTATTTATTTCTTTTTTTTTTTTGTGTGTGTGTTTGTGTATGTATTGCAGCCTTTATAGCAACTGATTTAGGACAATATTAACTTCTGCTTTTTATCTTTAATCCAAATTTGAAGTTACTGGTGCATCAAGAATCATTGGGGTTGATCTAGTTTCCAGCCGATTTGAACTAGGTACAACACTTCTTATATATCAAATGGTCGAAGATCCAGTTCAAAATAAATTAAATGACTATTCTCTTATTGATATTTCTGATTTCATTGTTGTTGGCAGCTAAGAAGTCTTTTGGGTCAATAAGTTTGTAAACCCAAAAGATCATGACAAACCTGTACAACAGGTTAGTTCATCCACAATTTAGTTTAGTTTTCTATATTTCTGTTCTCTTAAATATTTGTTGTATTTTAATTTTGAATTTTAGTTGCTTGTAGCCTAGTTTGGATAGATATTTCTGGCCTTCTCCCTGGAGGACCAACAACTGAAATTGATTGGTGCAACTGGCCTTGAAGAAAGGCTTGGTAAGTTTGACCTAAACCCACCTTCTGAAATTCAACATTTGAGTTACTCCTTATATGGTCTATTGCAGGGATTGTTTATTTGCCATGATGTTTACTCATTTGTCTTATTTTCTAGTTTAGTTCTATTATTTATATTTGATCATATATGTAATTATGTATTGCAATGGACGTAAACGTTTGTCTCATTGGAAGAACTTGCAATTTAGTTGCCTAGTTAGGTGGCTGGCACATATTGAAATGGTAGTAGTTCTCTATAGTAAACTTACAATTAGATTGTTCAGTTTAAATTAATTAAACTAGTTCACCCAGCTTGTGAGGATTCACCAGTCTGATAAAAAAGAAAGACCAGAGTTGATTTGAAGGCTTTGTGTGACAAAGGCATGGTTGCAAAAAGGCTATTATGTTTAACAACTATTATTTACCGGCAATAATATATTTGCCATAATTTCTCTTTTAGATTAAATTTTTTATGACTAATGAATAATGGCCGGTAATAATTATACAACCAATAATTGTTTCAATTTTCTGGTAAAAACCTTACTATTAGCAATGACCCGCATTTAACCAAGACCTTTTCTCATCTCATCAGAAACACTTCCTTTTTGAATTAGATGAATCCTGATTCATCTTTCTCCGGTTCAATCTTCACACATTAGGTTTGAGATTGGTGAACCATATATTTCACTTCTGATTTGCTTCGTGACTCTGTTCTCTTAAAGATTTTAGCGATTCCCTTGGTTTCGATTTATGTCACCGAAATGGCAATTTGACACGGTTCCGTTTCATTTTCATTGCTAAAATTTCATTCCCAATTTTTTCTCCTACCAGATTTGATTTTCTTAAATCTTAGGCATGTAAATCTCTATTTCTCTCTTTCTCAATCACTGTTTTGATTTGATGTTTGTTTCTCTTATCACTCAATATAAAGAGTTTCAACATTGATTTTTTTATCAAAGGTATTGGAATGGACAATAAGATGGAATGTGTTTATTTATTTTAATGATTGAATCAGTCAATTGCGATAGATTCGAGTTCGAGCCAAGAATGCGATTATTTGTTCAAGTTGCTTATGATTGGGGACTCCTAAGTTGCCAACAGTAGTCTCCCCCTTTGTTTCACCTCCGATACCTTCGATGAGCTCTCGCCCACAATTGGTTCGTATTCATTCATCTACCTTT
This sequence comes from Sesbania bispinosa, assembly GCA_026901365.1. NCBI lineage: Eukaryota > Viridiplantae > Streptophyta > Magnoliopsida > Fabales > Fabaceae > Sesbania > Sesbania bispinosa. The sequence continues at coordinate 375,233 of QLOH01000549.1, read as the reverse complement.
GTTGGTTTATGCATCTAAGGAACATGTCATTGTCACAGCCATAGCATTGTTAGCTGAGAGCTCATTACTTGTCTTTGCTTTTGTTGAGCCAGCATTTAAGTATCCTCTTGAGATATGATATTCACCATGTAATCCAATATTTACAATTTACCAACTACGAAGAGGTAGCAAACCACTTTATGGGCGCTACCGTCAAATTTATGTGACTCAAGGAGATGCTATCAACCTTTCTGATATGGAACAACAGAGAAACAATGGAGAAACCACATATCTTTACTATGTACTTCAATCTTCAATAATTTCTTTGGAAGGTCAGATCTTGTAGGGCATTTTGTGACGTGCTGCTTGCATTGCAATTACCTCTGTTGTGATCAAGGAGTTTTGGAAGTGTCCTATTTTCCTTGATCGAATGAAATGCAATCCGTCAATCCTTGATTCCATGTAACAAGCATCATTTTTAATCCAATTACTACAAGGCAAAAATCCTCTATACATTCTTATTTAGTCTCAATTAATTTTATTTCTGGTTGCCTTGCTCAATAATCTTACTTTTCATAACCGAGGCTAGATTAAATTTATAACTTTTGTTGAAAAGTCAAGTTCTGTTCCTGCACATTTTAAATCTCCTTATTGATTTTGAAGGGCACTTAAAGTTTTGTTTTATGCTAAGCTTATATGCTTCAATTTCAAATGTTTCCTTAGCTTCAATTATTTAGGGCACTTAAAGTTTTGTTCTATGCTAAGCTTATATGCTTCAATTTCAAATGTTTCCTTAGCTTCAATTATTTTGTAACTGGTTCAATGGAAAGTATTCATGAACTGTTTTGAATGAGGGAACTAGGGAAAGCAGGAAACATCCTATATCATTTTAGTCTCTGATCATATCATGATACTAAGTATCTATTCTAACTAACCTGCTTATATCACTTTCTAATATTGACCGGATCATTTTGCAGATTTCTCAAATATGCAAAGCATAAAGAAATCTATATTGTGTCATGTTGATTTGAAAAGGTCAACCGAAAGGTGGTTTTTTACCAAGCATGAGAATGAGCTTTTGCATTTGAGATGTAGATTTTTACCAAGCACGAGCTTGGAAAGCATATAGCTATGTCACACCAGTAGATTTTTAAATAGATGGAAAAAACAATAATTATTACCTTCTCTAATAAAATTTGGGAAGTCCTCTGGTGCATTGTTTTCTTTCTGTCTCTGCCTATTTTGTTGTAGCAAGCATTTTTCATTATATGGATTCGAGCCCTTTGTCTTCCCATAAGAAGATAAAGTTGGAAAAACACCAGTTGAGACCAAAACAGAGAGGATAAGTTTCCTCCTTAATGCTTTCTCAGAATGTAATATACAGCCATCCTGCACTCTGTCCATACATAAAAAAGCAACACAGGATGTTACTAAATGATAATCCATTCAAGAAATTTGACAAAACAAAAGAATTTCAATCACAGGTCACTCTTACGGGTAATCCTTTGATTTCTGATTTGTGCATGCCTGAGTTAATTGTTTCCTTTGAGAAAATATAGTTCCTTGTACAGCACAAGGGAAGTTTACTGCCAAAAAAACTAATTATAGTCCTCGAACAGTCTAGGTGCGAATTTAGAAGTTCTCTTCCTTGCAGATACTGTTTGTTCTTATCCACTTTAGAACCTTGAGTTTTAACTAGTAGTTCTTGGAGAAAAATCCAAATCAAAATTTTGATCATAATCAGTTTCAACTAGTATTCTGAACTTGAAGAAGGCACCAACAATTTTGACCCTAGTAGAATACTTGGGAGTGGAGGCTATGGCACAGTATACTCTGGTAAGAACATCCCCTTCATTTCAATTTTCAAAGCTGGTTGTTGGATTTTGTTTTATGGTGATATAGGTTGGGACTTCAATATTCTGTTTTATAGAATAGAGTAAATGCTTGCATAGGAAAAGTATCATGAGGGCAATTAGTTGTCACATACCGGTAAGGTAAAAGTGATGAGAAGCATGTATCAGTGGGACTTTATTTTTAGCATGTTGTTAAAGTAATAAAGATGCATGAGACATTAGGGATATGAGGGCTGGTGAATTAAGAGCTTTAAAAAATCTTCAATAGGTTCCGGAACGTTTTCTAATGAGACCATACATTGGTGCATTATTTTCTGCCCTGGTTTGCTCTTGGTTATTTTAGAAGATTTATCTATATGCTTCTTTTTTTTTTTTTTGTGGTACTCTAAGTCATTATAGATCATTCTGTAATGTGGATAAGTTCAGCCAAAAGGTATCACTATATCATTTCTTTAGCTTGTTTACAGTAGCTGCTTTCTTGTTACTGCAATGGTCGTTATTTATGCTAATTGGATTTCCACAATCTTGAAAATTTCAGCTTGGAGCCAATGCTATTTTGGTAGTGTCACTTTCTGTCTGTAATTCTGGTGCTGCAGTGAAGAACATTCCTCTGTACAAGGTATGTGATGTTTCAGTAACAATATTTCCTATCTGGTTATCTTGTCTTCTCATGGTTTGCTTTTGTATTATTTTTTCATTCCAGCTCATTACCAATCTATAGGGACATTTTTTTATTATTGAAATACTTACTCTGCTGCCTCTTCTATAAGATTTTATGATTCTCCCTGTTTGGGCATCTTCTTTCAAGGAAGCAATGCAATGGGTGTAGAAGTATACCGTCATTTGAAGGTTACTGTCCTGTTTTCCCAACTTGCTTCCTTTAAAAAACAAAATGGATGAAAGGAAAAGTTCATGTGTTTGTGTTACAGGCTGTGATTAAAAAAAGTATGTACAAGATGCTACCAATGTCGGTGATGAAGGTGGATTTGCTCCTAATATCCAGGTCCTTACGCATTCCTTTTGTTTTTATTTTTTTTTATCTAAGTTATGTTTGGCAAATATATATCCTTTTGACATTATTATGTTCATTATCGGCTCCTGCGTGTGGAGAAAGCAATTAATGAGAAGGCTTGGAATGCCTTTTTGTTAAAGGTAAATTAGCTTTTGCCTTCTTTTCATTTGCTAGAGGATCAAGAGTTTCCTCTTAATTAACAACTTTTTTTCATCTTAAATAAAAGTTCATTTTCTTTTCTATCTATTCGATAGGTGATTCAAATTGGTAGTGTAATTGAAAGTATTGAAGCTGTGAAAATGTCCAAGGGAGCTGGCTGTGAAAATATCTAAATTGATTTAAAAAATTATTCTAACTCCTAATTATTAAATATAAATTATACTGTGCAATTGTAGCAAGATGCATATATATTGTAATATTCAAACCAATAAATTTTCCCAAATTACTCAAACTCAGTCAAACTCATCTGATAAGTAAAAAGTTATCTATTTAAATTATCTATTTACTTCTAGATAATTTTGCGTGTAGTCAAGTCCGAATTCAATCGCCATTCTTGTCATTGGATAATTTATTGCGTAAAAGTTTTAAACATTTATGGTTCTTATATTTTAATTTAAATCTTATTTCCCTTAAAATATTTTAAATATAGTATTAGGGCTGTTATCTGGTGAAGCGCACTAGCTATGGAATAGCGACGGACTACCTGCGGAATAGCTACGCACTAGCTATGGAATAGCTACGGAATAGCTTCGCACTAGCTACGAAATAGCTATGCACGAGCTGCAGAATAGTTACGGACTAGCTACGGAATAGCTACATGCTAGCTACGGAATAGCTATGCACTCGCTACGGATAGCTACGAACTAACTACGGATAACCTACTGAATACCTACGGACTAGCTAGGATATTTCCTAGCTATTCCATAGCTGGTTCGGGAAAACTAGGAGTGCCTAAAGATAAGCTGCGGAATAGCTACGAGCTAGGAAATTTTGACCTAATATCTCCTCACTACTAACTTCATCTTACTTGCTTTTAAATTGATTCCTGGTTTTCAATCCACTATTCTGTTTACATAACCATTGAAATGAAACTCACGAACACATCGATCTTGTGATTGAAATATGAGTTCTGCCATAATGGCATTGCTCTAAAAAATCCCACTATTGACTACAACATAGACATGGATAAAGAATATTTACAGAACAGAGTGAAAAAACTTGCCTATTCTTCTAGGGTTAGAACTTATAGTTTTAATATGTGTGTGTTGTGCGTTTCATACTATGGAGGCCGCTGGTTCGGGAACTCGGTGGGCTTTTGAGATATGTACATATTTGCATGAACGAATGCTATTTGATCTGATGATGAGTTGTACTCGGGAATGGATTCTAGTTTTTGATTGGACAGCCTTCTCCAAAAAAAGTTAAAAATAAATTAAAGAATAAAACGATTCATACAAGAAAACTTTTGTCAAAAATTTTCATTTAAGTTCTGAAAAAAAAGTTAAAATTAATATTTAGAATTCAACTTTTTTAAAACTAAATAGTAAAACTAAATACAAGAGCTGAAAATAAATAAATAAAGGAGTTAGAATTATTTTCCCTTCTTAATTCATTCTGTTTTTTTTCAATAAATTCATTTTAAAAAATTTATCCAAACTCATTCTCCTATAAAATTTTCTCAGATTTTGTAGTTTGGAGTTAGAATTATTTTTCATTCTGTTTTTTTTTTTCAATAAATTCATTTTAAAAAATTTATCCAAACTCAACTCTCCTATAAAATTTTCTCAGATTTTGTAGTTTGGGGCCACCTATTTTAAGTGAAATGCTGAAACACTTAAGCGTTTGTTGAAGAAGGAATATACAAAAACACAATTGTCCTAGCAAATTCACCTTCTCTATAGTACTAACTACCTCCTTTCTTCCTGTATATTTATTTTTATTTTGGTTTCTTCCTCTCATGATTTTCAGCTTGTGTGCTGAGTTCTTCTGTTTTGGTGTTTGCCTTTGGACATCTTTTCTTTCTCTCTCATTTTGCTGGCTTCCATTTTCATCTTCGTTTCTTTCTCTCTCATTTCTCTCTCAATTAATGTTATTTTATGTTGTGAAATCTGATGCAAAGTCATGCTTGCCAGTGCCAAGCTCTGCACTTGATAGAACACAAAACATTAATGTTTTCTTGTGCCCAATTAATTAGCTCTGTTTGGTCAATTAATCAACACTTTATGTAGACTAGGTAATTCATTGCCACATCAGTGACATGACATGCAGCTGGGAATTGTAGTCTCATGTCAGTTTCTAAATAAATGCTAAAGATGTTAACATAATGTTGAGGATGTTAATATCATGCGTGCAACTATGAAGTCTTTGATTTTGATGTTTGTTTTGCCATCATAGGTATCGGTATCATTTCCCCCAACAACCACAACTCAGATTATAAGACTTGTAATGATATCAAATTTTGGAAGTAGAAGGGAAAACATAACAACTCTACAACAAGAGGTATTTTGACATATATGATATAGTTCAACATATATATTTCTCTAAACATTAAGTTTCTATATTCAAAAACACATATTCCTCTAAGTTCCATCTCTTTCTAACAGTACACAGGAGCTGATTGAGTTTTTCAGCCATTCACAACGGTTCCACCTGAAAAAAAAAATGTAAATGTCAGTAAAATATTAAAATTAATGTACACGGTATGACTAAGGTGGTGCAAATGCAATAAACAGAGAAGCATTTTGGTGTTAATTAATTAGTAATTACCATTGGGGTGAAGGACTTGTCCAGTTATATAAGAAGAGCATTGGTTGCAGGCAAGAAACACATAAGAAGGAGCAACCTCAATAGGCTGACCAGCTCTCTTCATTGGCACCTGCCCACCAAATTGAGCAGTTTCTTCCTCCTTGAAAGAGGCCGGAATTAACGGTGTCCATATGGGTCCAGGAGCCACACCATTAACCCTTATTCCTTTGCTCACCAGCTGAAGGGAAAGGCCCCTTGTAAATGCCACAATTGCACCCTTGGTGGATGTGTAGTCTAGTAGTTTAGCATTTCCCTTGTATGCATTCACTGATGTGGTGTTGATTATGCTGCTTCCTTCCTTCATGTGCTTCAGGGCATGCCTATAATCATAAATATATAATGTAAATTTAATGCCTTTTTTTATATTCAAAAATATATATCCCAATATATATCTAGTTGGAGAGCTAGTCACTATCAAGTTTCAGAGTCTAGCAGGATTGTCTCTTATGTATATTCCAGACTGGAACAGGATTGTCTGCTAGATATTGTGGTTTAAACAAAAGAAACTATATTGATAAAACCCATTCTACTCACCTGGTCATGAAGAAATAGGAGAAGATATTTGTGCGGAAGACCCTCTCAAGCCTTGGCTCATCAATCTCTTCCACGGATGCACACTCGTATTGCTCTGCTGCATTGTTGATGAGAATGTCAATACGGCCATATGCATTCACGATCTCTTCCACCACTCTCTTGCAATTCTCATCAAAACCTAAGTCAGCTGGTATGGCCATTGGATCTTTGGCATCAGCAGTCTTGGCTCTCTTGATCATTTCAAGAGTGTCCCTCGCGTCCTTGTCCTCATTCCCCTTCACATACGTGAAGGCCACTGTAGCACCTTCTAAGGCAAACAAATTGCATATGGCTCTTCCAATCCCAGAGTCACCCCCTGTGATAACTGCTATCTTTCCCTGAAGTTTGTTGGATGGCTTGTAGTCAGGGCTGGTGAATTGAGGTGTTGGATCCATGGCATGTTCCTTGCCAGGCTGTGTTTGTTGTTGTTGTGGGGGGAATTTCTGTTCACTTGAAGCCATTCTTACAAACGAGCTTTTGTGAATTGCTGGAAATGTGGTTTGAAAGTATATGGAAGGAAAGGAGAGTGTGGAAATGGTTATTAAAAACCTTGATGATGAACAGAGTGTGCGGTTAAACATCCACGTGGGTTTGAGTATTTCAAGCGGTGAGAAGTATAGCGATGACATCTAGATCAATATAAAGGATATGGATATGCCACGTGGTGAGAAGTGGCAGAAGGAGATGTTGACGTGTCATACGGTTCGCATGCAGTGGACTCGATCGTCTGTAGAAACGGCCACTCCACGGTCCAACGCAAGGTTTGCTTTTGATTTCGGTGCTTTTTTCTTTTTTGGTCTACCTTCCATTATCTTTTTGAATCAGACTAACTTGGTTTACATTCAAGAAGAATTAATTTGGATAGAGTTACAGAATTAATAACAAAAGAAATAAAAGATAGATTTATTTAGGAAAAAATTTTCAATACATATTACTTTAATTATAATATTAACATCTAGTTTTATATGATTAATTTTTCAAACTATGTTTTTTAAAAAATTAAAATAAAAGATATTAACCTTAATTAATTAAAGTAGTTACTTGAAGGACTGAAGGAGTGTGAGTTTTTCCCTGCCGAAATTTTTCTCCATGTTCGGTATCTTTGCATGCTAGATTGCTAGCTAGCCATGTGTAAGAATAAGGCACTTCACACCTGTTGGTATATGCACAAGAATTTTTCTTTTCCTGCACTACTCAATCTATTCTTTCGAATTTGGGGAAACAATAAGAATTATAATTATTAATTAAAAATTTCATAATTAAAATTTAGAGTGAAATCTTAATTAGGTCCCTTAAAATATCCATAATGGAAGTTTGGGAAGCAATCTAGCCAGGAAAACATTGGTGCTTCTTGGGATTCAAGCATTGCAAGCAATTCTCAATAATTGCTTCATAGGTTTCAATTGCTTTCTAAAGCAACTTTTATAAGTGATAAAAAAATTAAAAAAAAATAGTTAAAGAGATATTGGAAGCAACCAAAGAGAGTTGTTCAATTATAGAGATAAAGAGCTTAGGATGCTTGTATTGGAAAGAGTACAAATTAGTTATGTGTACAAATGAGTCCCATTGTGGGAAGCACCTAAAGAAGGTTGCTCCATTGTGGATGCTCTTAAAGATTTTAGTCACAACCCTAAAAGATTAAAAAAGTTTAAAATAGTCACCACATTAATCCTTCTATTACTCATTATTAATCTCTTAGATCCTGAAAGTATAAAATGATCACCAAGTTAATCTCTCAGATTTTAGTCATCAATTAGGTAATTAGAAGTTCAAAATGATCAATAGTTTAGTCATTGAATAGTCATTGAATTATTCACAATTAGAGACAATATTAACAACCAAATAAATATACAATTCACTAATATATATATATATATATATAAATATAAAAGCAAATAAGCTTCATGAAATGTTTCCTCTTTCTTCCTTTAATCATTTTTTTTTCAATTTTTTAGGTATAAATCTTCTTTCCCTCTTTCTTTAATTTTTTTTATTTTTTCCATCTTTCTAGTTTATGATGATCTAGGATCGGGTGTGACAATAAATAGATTGACTGTTTGTTAAAAATGCTCAGTACAATTGTGATGGTCTTCTATTGTTCCTTGATTCCAATCGATCAAGTTGGTTGTCGACGTCGCTCTTGAGGAATGCCACATGATCAAGACTAAATTTACCATTTTATTTTATAATTACTTATTTGTATATAAAAAAGGTAAAAAATAATATGATACAATGGAAAAAATTAAACACATATATGACTAAGGTGAAAAATGTAATCCACCTAATTCATATGTTCTTACATATAGTGTCTCACTCTATATTTAATAATTGATTTAATTAAATATTATTTAAAGAGAGTATTGATATATATTAAAAAGTTGAAATAAAATATTTTGATTTTATTACATAATACTATACTATTTTTAAAATATTAATTTGATTAAAATTTTATATTTCTCTTGTACCAAATAATTCACAAATTATCTCTATCTTACTATTATTTCTCCCTTCCTTATTTCTTTCATTCCTATTTCAACTCTCAAATCAAACAAAATGTATATGATAACTTGTACAATTGTACCTACCTATCAGTCATTAGCAATGCTCCACTAGTCACTTCAATTATATTTCCAAACGATCATAAGAGAGAGACTCTCGCACCTATTTATTTCTCTTCTTAACCAAACAAAGATTGATCTTCTATTTTTCCCTTCTCCATTTCTTTCTATCCCAACTCTCCTTAACCAAACAAAGCCTAAAAGGTTATCAATACTTTACGACATATATTAAATGTATGTCTAACATGTAAATTGTCGGTAAGCATTTTATAAGTGTGTTTATTGCTGATATCGATAATGACGTGAAATAATTTCAAGAATTCGAGAATTTTGCTTCCAACGAGCATTATTCACGGATTTAGAAATTAGGACGTTACAATCACTGTATAACCTTACTGTTGACTTTGAAAGCAAAAAATCTTTGTACATTTCTTGTATCTCATTGGATGCGATTTGTTTTAAGAAAATTTCTCTTCTGTCTCTTTTGTTTAACCAAACAACATATGATCACTATATGTCATTTCTCTTCCATTTCATATTTATGTTTTTTCTACTAAGCAATTTATAAAACATCCTTATCTTTTCTCTATTTCTCTTCTCCCTATTTTTTTCTTTCCTAATTATACTCTTAAACCAAACCAAACACAATGTAAGTCAGTAATTCAACAAATTCATTTATGATATATGCATTGAAAGTATAGCCAGTAAAATGGGCTAGCCCGACCTGCCCGACTCACAAAAGTTCACAAAAACGTATGGTCTTTGACACTTATTTTGGAATCCTGAATAGCTCTTCGGCTTTTTTAGCCAAGTCCGGTAAAACTCGCTACACACAAAACCCGCAAAAGGTCGGGGTGGCCCGCAAAATTGTAGGACTCAAACACTTACTTTTAAAGTCTGAATAACTCTCGAACTTTTTAGCCTAACCCGATAAAGTCGCCATCCGCATCAGGACGAGTCAAATAGCCCGAATTGACGGCTCTAATTGAAAGTTGGCATAAATCACACAATGTATGTGGACTCGTTTGTATAGCAAAGCCGTAAAAGGACTTAATGGTGAGAATATCTTTTCATATTTAAACACTTGATTTTACCATTATTTTAATATTTATCAATTTTAATCAATTATCAAATAATTTCAATTATGTTAATCAACGTTACGACATCAAATAAAAAAAATATTCAGAATGTTAGGCAAGAGACTACTTAAATTGACATCAATAAATTTTTTTGGTGAATGACATCAATAAATTTGATACAAACACTTGTGTTCACAATTAATTAGTTTTAATACACAACAATAACAAACATATATAGGTAAGATTATTTATATGAATTCTTAATCCATTATCCTCTTATGGCTTAGTTGATAACTCATGCTGAGATTATAGGAAGAGTTCCGGGTTCGATCCCCACAGAATACACTCTTAGAAAAGGGTAAGTAACCTTAATTGTGATTAAACCCGGAATTGTTCCTCGTAATAAGTGATCCATGTGATTAACAAAATAAAAATATCCTAGTTTAACCTATTGTGTGTCATAGCATTAATTTATAATTGATTAAAATTAATATTAAGTAGACTTAAATATGTTTTTAGTCCCTCGAAAATTAGCGAATTTTGTGTTTAGTCCCTAAAAAAATTTTCACCAAAGTTTAGTCCCTCATTAATATTTCATTTCCAAGTTTAGTCCTCGCTGTTAATTGTTGTTGTTAAGTGATGACTTGGCACTGCTACAGTGCGTTGATGTGTAGAGCCGGCAAAATGGGCTAGCCCGACCGGGCCAGCCCGCAAAATTCCGCAAAAATGTAGGGCTCAGACACTTTATTTTAGAAGCCTGAATAACTCCCGGGCTTTTTAGCTCAACCCAATGAAATCCGCTACCCGCAAAAATGTAGGGCTTTGGCACCTATTTTAAAAACCCGAATAATTCCCGAGCTTTTTAGCTCAGCCTGAAAAAGCCCGCTACCCGCAATAAGTCGGGTCGGGAAGCCCAAATTGACAGCTCTACTGATGTGTCTATTTAGGCGGACGTGGTTGACACGTTGAATTTTGTATTAATTATTTTACTACAATTTTTTATTATCAATTCCAAAGTTAATTATTTTAAATTCCAACGTGGCAACCACGTCAGCCTAAATAGACACATCAACGTATTGTAATAGTGTCAGATCATCATTTAACAACAACAATTAACGGTAAAGACTAAACTTGGAAACAAAAAATTAATGAAGTACTAAATTTAGGTAAAAAATTTTACAGGGATTAAACATAAAATTTACTAATTTTTTAGAGACTAAAAATATATTTAAGGCTATTGAGTATTAAAATGATAGAGAAACTATATGTTGTAAGGGAAATGCAGCTTCTGCTATAAACAAACATGTTTCACGATGCCTATCTGGCTATCTTGTTGGCACCACATTTACAAGAGGCAAAAAGAACAATGACAGGGAAGCCCCGCTCTTTACAATTACATGGACAAGCAAGGTACCCATAAAGTGAGGAGTATCTCCCTCCGATGAGAAAGCATAAGGATAGAAAGATCCAAGAAGGACGCGCACACCTTTACTTATTGTATTTCTTGAAATCTCCCAATACGAATAATTTATATAACTTTACAAGAATAATTTTTACAATACATTTTCTAATTAATTTTAAAAATAAAATAAATAAATAAAAAATCCATACTCTTATACTTACTATTATTGAAAGAGAATTCTTTTCCTTAATTAGTATCTTTCAATTTTTAGAAACATTCAGCATTTTTATGACAAGAAATGTATAATGTATTATAACTTTTGGTATTCATCTTCATTCTTATTCCAATATTCTCCTTCTAAAAGTATTTTTAATCCTACCGACACTGTTATATTTACGCCTAGGAGTGGAAACAGGCCAGGCCAGGCCAGGCTTTGGCAGGCCTGAGCCTGGCATGACTCATAATTCTTAAGCCTGAGTCTGGCCTGTTACCTGTTACAGGCCTTTTTGTAAGGCCTGACCTGGCCTGGCCTGTAAGCCTGTTTAGAAGTCTGTTTTATAACAAGGCCTACCAACAGGCCAACAGGCCTATAAGCCTATGCAGGTCAGCAGGCCTTTTAAGCTGACTTTTTTATATAATTAATTTAACATATTCTAATTTTTTACTATATTATAAATTTTTTAATTATATTTATAGTTATTTATATAATTAATTTAATATATTATATATTATTATATTAAACAGGCCGGCCTGTTAAGCCTAATAGGCTTTTTCATAGGCCTGAAGTCTGACCTATTTAACTAAACAGACCTTTTAAGAAGCCTTAGCCTGACCTTTTTAATAAACGAGTCAGGCCAGACCAGGCCATAAACAGGCCAGGCCGCAGGCCCCTGACAGGCCGGTTGGCCTATTCCCACCCCTATTTACGCCCCTCCCCTAGCCCCTGGGTCCTATATATTGGCCTCTCTTCAGGACATCCTCCAGTGCAATTCAAAAAGGAAGTTCTGTTTTTCACCTCCGATCCTGTTGCACTCTATTAATAATTTAAGTACCAAATGGTTTCATTCAATAAACTTGGACGTCTCTACCTTCTTGTATCTGTTGTTGCCTTGCACCTGCTTCCCACTCCAGCAATATGTGGAGGTAATGCAGCTCCTGTCCTGTACAATGCTTATTTAATTTTTTGCTATATTTTGTTTCTACATAATTGTTTGTTTGGATGAGAAGACAGAATAAGATAGTATTTGAAAATAGGTAAAAAAAAAGTTGACTAGATGAGAAAATAAGAGGAAAATATGACAATTTTATATTAGATTGAGAGGGAATAATGGAATCATCATCATATTTTTTCTTTCTTTGACTCACTTTAAATAAGATTATTTGAGTCAATTATTAATTCATTATTTTTTTCTTTTATTAAAATTTGTTTTAATGGTTTTCTATTATTTTAAGAATGGATTTTACTGGATTTTTAGGAAGGTAGAAAGTGGGTTTTAATGATTGTTGAATAAAGGAGGTTGTTATTAAACAATTTTTAATGAAATTGTTATTCAAAATATTTTTTTATTTTTTTTATGGAAGTCTCATCTTTTATGTACTCTTATGTACTCTCTTCTTTAACTCTTCATCTCCATCTTTCTTTAAGAACTTTTTTTTCCTTAAATATATATGTCAGCCAAATTGAACATAATTTACTCACCAATTTTTTTAATGTTTAGTATAATGTGATTCATTAAATGTTTTCATTGCGGATAAATTAATGAGATTTTAAATTTAATTTTTTTTTCACAAAATAGTTAAATGATAAGATAGCTCATACTAGTAAAAATTACATTATTTAATTGTACATGATTTTAGATTATCACGGAAAATATGATTAAAATGTTATTTATATTTTAATAATGAAATATAATGTTTATGTTTTTATGGGAGAAGAATTTTTGATTAAATAAAGAATGTGAAACATAAGTTATATAATCTAATAGTCAGGATATGATATACGTTTAAAAAGTAATTATGAAAAGTTTGTAGTCATTAATGAATATAAACTTTTATTAATTTATTTTCCCTTTCAAAGTTTCACTTTCATAAATATTATCCTTTTAAAGTCATGCGTTTAAATTTTAGTTTTAGTTTTTATTGTATAGTATAATTAGTATTTTTTTTAATAAAAATATCAGTAATAATAGAATTATATTTTCTAAGAAAAAAATTCTATAGATATTTTATTATGGATATATTTTAGAATACCATGCATTGCATTCTTTGATAAATGAAAATGGAGTAATAATTATAAGTGAATTTTTTTAAAGTAAAATTTTCTCTTCAACTAGATATGAAAGAGGGCATGGAAAAGAATACTTTTTTAAAAGTTTAGTAGAGAGACTTAGAAATAATTGAAAGAATTAATATTTTCATGAAAGGAGAATTAGCAATGTTTTAAAAATTGGACCGGTAATTGAACTGGTGAAGACACTGGTTCACGATTCAATGGTTCAACCGTGGTTGAACCGTGGTCGAACCGGTTTTTAATTAAATATATTTTTTAATATTATATAACATTTTAATTAATAAAATAACAAAAAATTTATAAGAAATTAAGATATATAAAGTTGTAAATCAGTATAAATAACTTGTTTATAAGATAAAAAAATTAATAATAATTAGTAAAATAATAGATATCTATGTGTAATTCTTAAATATATGTATTTATTTATTTTAAAAATATTTTAGATTAAATAAAAATTTTAAAAAAATAAAAAAAATCTGGATTTTTTTAAAAGGACCGGTTTAACAGGTTTTCTGACACTGGTTTTTACCGGTTTTCACCGGTTCGGCCAGTTCTCACCGATTCTGAGATCCTCCGAATTTTTGGGTTATACGGACCGATCACCAGGCCGGTTCCCGGTCGGACCGGTCTAACCGGCCGGTCTGGTCCGATTTTCACATCATTGAGAATTGGTAAAAAAAAAGGATTACAATTGGTGATAAGACATATTTTCAATTAAATAAATAAAAAAAGGAGAGTGAATTTCTTTTATTAGGCTATTGTTTATTTCCTTTTTTTAACAAAAAAATAGATAAATAAGTTCGCGGAGAGAAATTGAACAACAAGTAGTTATCAACCATAAATAGTTGATATTTTTTTTAAATGTAAATATTATATATATATATATATTTTGAGAAAATATAATAACAATGAATGTTTATTTATTTATTTTTTTATTATCATATGTATTTTCAAAAAATAACTTTTTGCTGAATATTTTAAAATATAAACAAAAATATGAATCATTTTAATTTTTTATAATAATAAATTTTAAATATATAATTAAATTTTATCTAAGAGGAATATCATCTCGAGTTCTGATGTTGGGTGCGTGTGGTGCTCACAAGGGTTGGATACTTCCTCACATGTCTTATTTGAATGTACTTTTGCTTATCATGTGTGGATGCTTTGTTTGGATTGGTGTGGTTTTTATTCTGCTATGCCTATTACATACAATGCTCATTTTACACAATTTTTGGGACTGCCCAACTGCAATACCAATATGAGATATAGGTGGTGTGTGATTTGGCTGACTGTCATTTGGAGTATTTGGTTAGCAAGGAATGCAGCTGTTTTTTTTTTTCAGATAATGTTATATCTGCATCAGATTTGCTAGATGTGATAAAGCTTCGCTCTTGGAAATGGCTAAAGGCTAGAGACCGCAACTTCAGTTATCAATTCTCCTGTTGGAATTCTGATCCTTGCGTCTGTCTTAATTTTAATTAATACTCCATCCGTTTCTTTTTATCCGTCGTTTAAGGTTTTTGCACATAGATTAAGAAATATAATAAGTGTGTTTTTTTAGCTCCATTGTTTACAAATATACCCTTTCTCTCTCTCATTAAAGCATTTAAAGTTCTCCACCATTTTTAGTCATATGTAATAAATACTCCACCATTTAATAAATTTGGAAAATGGTAAAGATGAAAAATTAGCATTTATTGTTGCCTTGGTATATGAAAACGACACTTATTTAGAAACAAATTTTATACTCTAAATTTTATACTCTAAAATGACTATTAAAAAGAAACGGAAGGCGTTATTATCAATCCAATGCAGACTTACCTTTGGATTTGGAATTGTTTAATTCCATTATTACTTTGCATTTTGCGCTACTTTTAGCAGTGGGTGCCTATTGCTTTAATTAGTTTGGGTGCAGATTATTAAATCACTTTGCCTTTGTAATTTAGTGATTGTTCATGGATGGATTTATTGTGTATTGGCTAGTCTTTGAGCCTTAGTCAAGGTATATAGGGTATTGGTGGTTGGTCTATTTTCTTTAGATTTCATTGGTACGTATATTTGTGTATGTGTTAGAGTATCCCTTGTACTCATTTTATTTAATATAATTCACTTTACTTAGAAAAAAATTAAATGATGTTATCTCTGTCTATTTGCTAGATGAGAAAATAAAAGGAAAATATGACAACTCTATTATAGATGGAGAGGGAATAATGATGGAATATAAAGAAAGAATGAAAAAATTTTTTTATCTCTTCTTCTAATTATAGTAAATCACTATCATACATATAAGCTCCAAGTGAGTCTAACTATAGATGTTTGGATAGTTTAATATTACTTCTTATATTTAAATCTCATTGTTTTCCTTATAAAAAAATCGCTTTCATACATACATTCCAAATATAATGTCCTCTACATGCTTTGCTAATTTGTGTGACTTTCCCTGCAGAGGAGAAGAATCTACTTCATGACATCAACACTTACAGAAAAGTTCTAAACCTTCCTGTCCTCCAAAAACGTGACAAGCCATCTTGCTTAGCTGACAAGATCGCAGATGATCTAGAGGACATGCATTGTGATGACTTCCGTGACTACTACCCAATGCCTGGTAGCAACTCCAAAATTCCTAATTTCCAAAAGAGCGTTGATAAATGCAAAATCAACATCAACAGCACCAAAGATGGGGTCATCATGCCTGTTTGTGTGCCCAAATTGGACTCCGATGCTTTGTTCTCCAATTATACCAAATCAAATCGCTTTACAAAGTATCTCAATAATTCCAAATATACAATAGCAGGGGTTGGTTCTGAGGATGACTGGATGGTTCTTATTATCAGCACCAACACAGCTTCTGGTGATTTCTCTTCTGCGACTTCTCTGCTTGCTCACGCTTGGAATGCTCATTGCTTGTTGTTGGCCTTCTTCTTGACCGCGCTTATTGTTCTCATCAATTAAATTTACTGTTCTCTTTCCCCTATTATATGTTTCGTTTGGTGGAATTTTTTTTTTTTTGTCCATTTTTTCTTTGTTATTGAGACAAATTATTTTTTTCTGTAAATTTGTGCATATGGGTGTGTGATTTTTCATTTTTTCAAGTGCTTGATTCAGGATTAGCAGTCACAATGTACTTGTAATGTAATGGATCATGTATATTGTGATTTGAGTGTTAATATATTTGACAAATAAAATTTGAACCCCTCTGGCTCTGGGTGATATACATTTATCCGGGAATTTCTTTTTTATTTATTAAAAAAACTATTTACACCCAATTCAAGTTAAACGGGTAAGTAAAAGTATAATTAAACCTATAATATTTTTTAATAAATAGACGAATATGTAATTGCACAAATCCGGACTGTTCAAGTCAGTGTAGTTCTCAAAAAAAATTATCCAGTCATGATGAGTTAATTATAAATTGACCTTTCATAATTTTTAGCGAATTAAAATGTTCGAGTTTTTAATTTACTTATATGATATGATGATCAATTTATTTATATATATATATATATATATTTTTTTTTTTTTATTTTATGATCAGCATAGCATTCATCATTCATATGATAGATGTAGACTGTAGTAGTGCCATTACACGTTGGCCATAGCATTTTTTTCACAAAAAAAAAAAAAAAAAAACGCTGTGGACACCGATAGAAAGAACGCAAATACCCATAACAGAGGAAGAAAGAGAGAGAGAGTCTCTCAGCTATGGCGGAGGAGGAGGAAGACGACGAGAGCTTCGGTGACTTCAAGTTCGCGTCTTTTCCAAATCAACCATTCCCTTCAACCTCAACCTCAAACCACGCCAATCCCCTTGACGACGACGATTGGGGCGACTTCGTGAACCATTCCAACCAGATCAATGGCGGGTCCTCAAAACCCTTTGATCCATTCGGGGTTCCCCCGGCGGATCCTACCGAGAAACACGTAAACGACAACAACGGCATCGCCGTTCAGGCAAAAAAGCCTCGGGGAGCTATTCCGCTTTCAATCTTCGGCATGGAAGAGGAAGAGGATGTGGAAAAGGAGGAACCCGCTTCTGCGAACGTTTATTTCTCTAACAAAAGCAACAACGGTGGCGCTGTGAAAAAGGGATCCGATTCGAATGGGTCCATTCCAATCAATGATTTGATTTCCAATTTGTATAATCAGAGCCCTCGGGTCAATTCTGATAACGGATCAGTTTCCAAATCCAATGTTGCTGCTCCCAATCTAAACGTTGATGGATTAATGAACTCAAACGCAAAAGATTTGAATCCAGATTCGGAGGACGAGGATGGATGGGAATTCAAGTCTGCGGAATGGGAATCTGGAGTCAAGAGCCAAGATATGAAGGTAATGACCCTCTTTAAGGTCGTGAATTGTTGAAAACCTGAAGCCGATGAGAATGCTGGAATAAATATAATGTTCATCACCATTATGCTTGATCTTTGTCTTCTGAACTTCAAAAAATGTTAATGGATTTTTTTATAGCTTGTTCAATAGAAACGAGATTCAGGAAAGCTAGTTAGCTAGGAACTAGGGCTAGTTGATTGACTTGCACTGATATGGGGGGGGGGGGGGGGAGTAGAATTAGGAAAGAAATGCCAGTGGTTATTGATCATTTGTTATTCATGCCACATGCTTAACTTTTATGCTGGTGTAGTAACATTTGGGTCTTGAAGTCATCTTTTTGGCATTGCCTAGCACTCATCAGGATCTGTGATTTGAGATAAGCGAGAGATTGATTCTTCACAAAAACATGTGCTTGCTTATACAGACTTATTTTTCATATAATGAAATTTCATTTGCCTGATAATCTGTGTTCTATTTTAAAGGCTGAGGTGCCAAAGCATGATAATGGTTCACTTGGTGTTGGTGCTATGTTGGATTCAGCCACTGGGATATCTGACAAAGCTGACGGATGGCATCTGGGGTTTGAGTTTGGTCCAAGTTCTGCAGGTCCTAAGAGTCAATTGCATGAAACTGGAACTGGGCTTACTATGTTCAATGAAAATTTTGGGACGTTGAAGAATGCACATTCATGGCCAGTATCAAACCAAACTTTGGTGAGTTGTTTTAACAAAACATTCCTTATTTTATATGACATTGTTCAGATTATCATGGAATATGCATTGACACAATCTGATTATGGATTTGTGGTATTAGGAAGCGCCTAAAATGGCTGACATGTATCGCACTAGTATAGAAATACTCAAACATGATGGTGGAGCTCCCCATGGTACTGTTGATCTATCTCTTGCATCAGAATCTAATCAATCTGATAAATGGGACTTCGGTTTTAATTTCAATTCTAGTCATATTTCAGAGCCATACGTCAATACCAAAAGCAACGAGGATGATAACAACAAAAACAATGCTTCCCCAACCAATATAAATGTTGTTTCAGATCTCAATTTGTTTGAATCAAAGGATGAAGTTACAGAAATCGGAACAAAACACGAGGTGCTAAATCAGCTTGATATCATATTGTATATGTTATGTTATATTGTCTAGGTTTAACTTTTTGAAAAAGGATATTCAATCTTGAGTCCTTAAACTTTGGCTTTAGTGACCTTCAAAAACATTTCATGAGTTTGTCTTTATGGCACATTGTTTTGTTTAACGGTCAACTACTCTTCATACTTCTAACATTTAGTCCTTGTTACTATTCTTTCCATTTCCAGAAGCCCCTAATAAGCTCGGAGAACCGTAGGGAAGCCTTGCCTCTGTCAATTTTTGGTGATGAGACGCCAGATACCAATGAACAGTCTGTGTCTCAAGATTTGTCTCCCTATGCACCAACATCCCCAATAAAGAACAGCTTAAACAGCCCTGGTTCCAACTTATCTATCAATGACTTGATATGGAATTTATATAATCAAGCTGAAAACAAAGCTTCTCCAAATGTGACACCAAAAGCAAGTCAAAATCAGATTCATGCCTCCTCTGAAATGTCAGTCTCCAATTTGGATGACGGTGATGATTTTGATGATGACTTTGGGGACTTTAAGGTTTCTTCACCTGGAACCAGATTTTCCCAGGAATCTGCTCAAAAAACTCCTTTTAATCATACTCCAGTAACTCCACAAGTCAATGAGAATGGGTTGCAGTCTTCCCCAACAGTTTTAAATTCTGATTTGATCAATGGTGATGATGGTTTTGAGGATGATTCATGGGAATTTAAGGATGCCATCTCTGGAACAAGAATTCAAGATCAGGCATCTACTACAGATCATGGAGATTTACTGACACAGTTATCAACAGAATCAGGGCCAGATGATTATATAGAGTTTTACAGCAAATTGAAGGATGAATTGTGCAATAATGTCTTGTTCCATCTTCAGAATCTCAAGGTAGGTAACCTTTTGTGGTATTTCTTTGATAAAAATACTAAGACTTACTGGCACTGAAATTATTCTTGAACTAATATTGTTAGAAAGCTCAAAATGTTGCTGCTCTTTCTGATGAAGATGCAAAAGCAAAAGCTCTTGAGGAGGAAATCCAGGTCAGTATATGAACTGGTTTATTGTTCTCAATTTTCCTATCTAATATTGTTGTTTTGGCTATTTATTTTTCCCTTACAATGTTAGTGTACAACCTGGGAAATGGGAAAATCTCAAGGTAGGTCTGGCAGGATTTGAGCACAAAAGCTAACTGAACCCCAGGCCTAATGGCATGGTTGTGACTTGTGTTCATTGGGTCAATGTCAAAGGCCCCTGTCAAGCATGATTGAGTTGAGCCATTAGTTATATGTCACTGTGAAATTGGTTTTCTTCTGCTTGTTGTTTTTGTATGGCTATTATCCCCTTTTATTGATTAAATGCATTCGTTAATTATAGTTTCAGCCTTGTTTATACTTTTCTTTTCTTTTACAGGAATATTCTAAGGTACTGCATCAAGATAATATGAGCATCCCCAATGAATATCTCTCAGAAAATTATTCACCAAGAAATGTGAACTTCGAAGAGCTTCTTGAAGTTTTGAAAGAACCGAAGTTCCAACCTCTTGAGTCAGAATACCAGCTAGCATCAAGGTTGTCAATGGTATGTCTATTTCTTGAAATGTTGGGTGTTGTATTTTTCAAGTTTTATTCTTTTGCACATGCAAATATATAGTACTATAGTACTGTGAAGTACCAAAGGATTTTGATAGTTTTAAACAGAATATATGATCACATAACTGATTTAGGCGCTTTTATCAGTAGTTATATTTGTGAGTTTTCCTCGAGATTAGATGGATAAGGGTTATACTTGTTTTATTTTATTGATGATCTTCTTTCTTACTTGACCATTTAGCTTGACAACACTTGTTATTGCATCATTTGCATGGGTATATTTGTATTTGGATAGGCCGAGAAGGATATGAAATCTGCTATGGAACTTTTGAAAGATACAGTATCAATATTAAGAATTCTAGAGTTGGGATCAAGAGAAGAACAATCTAATTATCTTACCACATGGTCCAAAATAGCCTTTGTTTGTTCTCAAGAACTAAAACACGGTGCTTATATTTGGAATCAAGCAGTGCAAAAGAATGTCCATAGCCAGATTTTATCTAACACAAAAGGTAAGCTACATAATAAAATCATGCCTAATCTTGTGCTGCTGATGCAGATGAACTTATTGAGTCTGAAATAACCTCTTCCTTTTTCTGGGGTGGTGGGTTGAAATAGGTGTTCACTATATCCATGCACTTGGAGAAATTTGTAGAGTGGCAGAAATTATTGGAGCTTCGGCCAAACTTCACAGACCATGGATGTTATCAGGTTCCATAGATCCTTCAAGTTTATTTGCCCTTTTGAACGAGTGTTATAGCCTATGGTTGGCTTCAGGACTTGAAGAAGCTCTTTTCAGTATATCAAATCAGAATAACTTTGAGTCACATGACATTTCAAGGGAATTGGTTGAATCCATTAAGTACATTCATAAGCTTGATGAGCATGCACTTCAGAATTATGTGATATCTGGGGAAGAAACTGTTTGCCAGTTGTCAGCCTTGCCTGCTGGTTTCATACCAGGTATGTGCATAATAATCTTGGCTGTCTTTGAAACACAACTAACAAAATTTGGCATGAAATTTATGTTTTTAGTATAATTTTCTTTTCATATAATGTGTGACGGCCTATTTAGTTTACATTTTCATTTTCTGTTTCCATTTCCTGTTTCCTGTTTTCTGGAATTTTACAAAGGAAAAACTGGAAATGCTGGAAATAAAAAATTATCATTTCCAGCATTTCCAGTTTTTCCTTTGTAAAATTTCAGAAAACAGGAAACAGAATGAAAACAGAAAATGGAAATAGGAAATGAAAATGCAAACCAAACAGGCACAGTGTCCAAATTCCCATTATCAAGTGGGCCCCCAAAAAATATTTTTAATTACTAATATTCTCTCTGTCTAAAGAAAAGAAGTCAATTAGCTTATAAATAATATTAGGAGTAAAGATTTTTCTCTTAGGGTGTGGTTGTGAGTTTGTAAGAATGAGAAAGGAAGGGAAAGGGAAGGATTAGGAGGGAAAGGGAGGAGGGGGGAGAGTTTGTAATCTTACCTACACTCACAAACACAGAGGAGGAAAGGATTTCCTATAAACTCTTCCCTTCCCTCCATTTCCCTTCATTTTCTAACTCGGAAACATACCCTTAAAGAATAGGTCTCTCATCTTACCATGACACATTGACACCCTCTCATTATTAGCAACTACATTTTTTATCTCATTAATTGACTTTTCCTATTCCATGAAATCTAATTAAAATTCATACATTCCATTATTTAATATTATAAATGTTGGAATATACCAAAGCCACCAGAATGCTAATTACCATAACATTGTACTTATTACATATTGGATTTAATAAGTATGCACTGACAGTGTAAAAAAATTTTACACCGTCATCCAATGATGTGCTGCCACATCATTTATTGAATTTAATAACACATGAGGTGTCATACTCATTAATTGATGTGGCAGCACATCATTGGATAACAGTGTAAAACTGTTTTACTCTGTCAGTGTATACTAATTAAACTCATAAATATTTACTAATGTTAATTATACTTTCTAAATGTTGCTTTATTTTTCCTTTCCAAATTCCATAATTAAATCGATTTCTTTTGTTCAACAATTCCACATATTGCAATTGCAATCTTCTACTCCCACTTTTCCAAAAACATTATCATCAACATTCTGAGCTGTTTTTCCCCCCATCTCTCGATATTCATTGGACTGACTTTATTGTCAAAATTCCCAATTTTTCTTTTTTTACTTAAGATCAACTATGTTTCAACAAACATTAAATGGAGTGGCTTTATTGTCGATTGAAAATGAATTTTTAAATAGAATTTATTACTATAATTTAATAAGTACTTTTGTATCGCAAAAGTCCAAAAGCTAAACTTCAAATAAAATTGAGTTTAATTACTATGCACCGATAATGATGTGTTGTCACTTCATTTGATGAATTTAATGATACATGAGGTATCATACTCATTAAATGATGTGGCAACACATCATTGAATGTCAGTGTGTGTATAGTTATTAATTTTCAATAAAATTACTATAATTTTAATAAATTATTTTAATTAATTTTATGGAAAAGAATATATTACCACCCTGAACTTTTACCCTTTTGCAAATAGGCACCTTGAACTTTCACTTAGTCTCCGTTGATCCTTAAACTCTTATCATTGTTACAATAGATTCTCTAATTAACATAAAGTTAAATAATTAACGAAACCAAACTCAACAATTCAAGATTTTATGTTTAAAATATTAATAAAATCATATAAAATAAAGTTTTAAAAAATACAAAATAGAAAAAGCCCTGAATTAAAATAACATGCTATCGCGTTTCACTTTTTGAATTTCAAATGCTTGAAACCAAAGAGTTCAAGAATAAAAAGATGTAAAATTCACTCTTACTCCTTATTTTATCTGTTTTTAATATTTAAAACACAATCTTGAATGTTTGAGATTAATTATGTTAATTATTTAATCTCATGTTAGTGAAAGGACCGATTATAACAATGATAAGAGTTTAATGATTAATTGGACGAATTTAAAGTTCATGGTATTTATTTACAAAAGAATAAAAATTCAGGGTGGTTTTATACTATTTTCCCTAATTTTAGAGGTGATGTAATACCTTAATTAATTTTTTAGTGCAATAAAATTTTGAATAAATTGATTGTAATTGGTTTTAGTAATTATGGTTGATATATATGATTGATTTTTGGCACAATTACTTTTATTTTTTTTTAGGAAAAAGAGTATAAAAGCACTTAACTTTTACCCTTTTGTCAATAGACAATTGACACCATGAACTTTTAATTTGTCTCAATTAATCCTTAAACTCTTATCATTATTGCATTTGGTTCTTTCATTAATATGAAGTTAAATAATCATCATAACCAATCTCAATCTTTCAAGATTTTATGTTTGAAATTAAAAGCACATACAATAAGAAGTAAGAAGTGCATTTTACAACAATGATAAGAGTTTCAAGGATTAATTATGACAAAGTAAAAGTTCATGGTTTTTCTTTTTCTTTGTAAAAGGGTAAAAATTTATGCAGTTAGATACTTTTTTTCCCTTAATTTATAAAATGTCTAATCTTAGAGTTCTCATTTGGTCTATAGATATACATTGGGCTGACCTTGCTTATCGACAAGGAAAACAAATCCTTTAAGTATAAAAATTTCCCATACATGTTTTGTCATGTATTGATTTTTATGAATTTCCCTTCACCTGTGCTTTTTGGCCATTTGCTACATAAAGAGCCCTTTCAATGATATCCTTTCATGTTAGCTAAACAGACATGTTATCAATTGAACCCTCTCACATGTTCTCAAATGATACTATAATGGAGAGTGGACCCGCCGGACTAATCTACTGAAAGTCTGAAACACACCTAATAATAGAAGAGAAACAAAACTAGTTGCTCGTGCGCAGGATCAATGTTGGAAAGAGACTTTCTGCATTATGTGCTGATAGTTGATATCTTCTTTAACACCAATCTACATTTGATTTAGTATCTGTTTGGGTCAGTAGCTACAAGGCTATGCTTTCATTAAATGAAGTGGGAAAAGATGTGATGTTTTCCATTTAAAAACGAAAAGTGGAAGTTTCAACTACCTATCATCCTGTTTAGCCTTGTAAATTTGATTTTTGTGGATCAGGGTTAAATTTGGTGACATGGAATGGGAAGCACTACTTCGTCAAGCTTGCAAACTTGTGGTTCAATCTAATAAGTTCAGATCCTCCCAAGAAGTGACACCTGCCAATTCAACTGTGTCTCTTATAACAAGCAGACTCTTCCATTAGATTTTCCAGTGTGTGGAAGTATTTTTATTCTCTTTAAGAAAAAGCAGCGTGGGATTGTGGAAGGATCCAATTTTTTGTTAGTGGGGTGAGGCCTCTGGCGCACTTAGCAGCGTGGGACTGTGTGGGATGAAAATCTTATGGTTGCGCGGCTGTTGGGTCTGATCAGGCAAAGTCACCAATTAAGTTCATTCTTTCTTCAATAGGTGTTACCATTCTTTCAGTGGAAGCTTTAGAACAATAGCTTGATGTTATAGGTGTAAGATGTATTACTAGTGATAACAAAAACTATACTACAGATTAGAATTCTGGACAAGATCCAGTTTTGCAGAGGGAATGATATATATTGGGTAATCATCAAATGATGCTGTTGTTGTTAAGTAACTGGGATTATTCCCTTAAGCATATTATACAATAGTTTTTTTTTGGCATGATTTAAATTATAAATAATTTGATTGAAACTTGAAAACGTAGTAGCAATATTTGTGTCAAGTACCTCATGCAATGCCGAGTCTATTTCAATTTTAAAGGCTATTGGGGTTTTAAGTATGTTTTTGTCTCTATAAAATTACTTAAAGTTTTTTTCCTTACTTTCTCACTTAAGAATCTCTTTTCCCAAAGATGTATCTCTGCCACAATCATATATATTATATATATATGGTCATCATGTGTAAGTTATCAGGAGTAGTGATGCTTTATTCATAACTTTTTTTTACCAATACCCTACTCTTACCATCGCTAGCAATATAATCACATATGATCCTTATAAATTCATATCGAATATCTAGGTTCCAAGTTGACCCATTATAAGTGAATATAGGGTAGCATTTGATAGACAAGTAAAAATTGGACAAATTGGTTTCGTTCTACATTTGAAGTATTTTAAAAATGGAATGAAAAAAAAGTATATCATTAAAAATGTGGTATATTTTGGTTTTCTAAAAAGCAGTGGAACAAAAAAACAAGGAATGAAATATCTTATTACTATTTTTTTTATTGATAAAACTATTACTCATCTCTCGATCTCTCCTAAAATTGGAATTCTCTTTACCATTACTACTATCATTTGACACCCTCTCTCACGGTTACTGTCCCTTCACATTCTTTATCATTATCAATTTTAAACTAGAAATTTAAGATTGATTAATCATGATCTAATTATTGATAAGTAAGATGATTGATGTAAATTTGTGTTATTACTTAACTGATTACTCTCTCCAATCCTTTTTTACATGATACTTTGCATAATTTTATTTGGTCCTTCTTTACAAAGTCTCAAAAACATTTGTTATTTTTTTTCTATTATTACTTTAAATTCACTTTAAATAAGGGTAATTTTTTAAAAACCACACCTTTTCACATTTTTTTTATTTCTCTTTCCTATTACATCTCTCACTTTTTTTTTATCTTTGTTTTTTTCATTCTATCTTTTCCTCTACGTCTCTAACACCTCAAAAATTATTGTCAAAGTTTTATTTCCCGATGAAGTATCATTTGATTTGAGATTGTTAAAAATAATTATGAAAATATTAATTGATTGAGTTTATTGATTTTCTTAATTTATATTTAGGTTAAATTAAAATTTACTTCTATTTCTATGAAAACATCAGGCAAATTAAAATCATGTAAATGATAATAATTTATTTATCAATTAATTATAAAAAATAACCGTTTGAGAATAATTTGACAATCATCATAAATTACGATTTTTTTCAATTTTATTAATATCAACCCTATGACCGAGGTTAAGGATATAAAAATATTTTTTTTATTAAAAAATATATTTATTATATCAAAATTATAAATATGTAATAAGTACTTTTTAATAAAAAAAATTTATTTTTAATATTCTTAACCTCAGCAATTAAACTTTGTGGTTAATGTTAGCAAAGTCGTTTTTTATTTTGATTTTAATTTATGACATGGAACCGAAATTTTGTTTAAGAATGCATATATGTCAAAAAATATTTGAGATTTTTTATTTTTCATTGATTTGTTTTTGTAGCAGTACTACATTTTTCCAAACTGCCAGAACTAGAAAGTCAAGACCAAAGTTCAAAGCCCTCTCTTAGGCTCCTTGTTTTATTTTATTTTTTTGTCATAACTATATAACTATATTGTAAAATTTCTCCTTGTTTGTTTAACCTATTTTTACATTGTAAAACCCTTTCCCCAGTCCCCACTCTCTCATTCTGGGTGTGTGAGGTTGAAGGCGGCGTGAGAGAAGCATGTTGGACATTAACCTATTCAGGGAGGAGAAGGGTCACAACCCTGAAATCATCCGCGAATCCCAACGCCGTCGTTTCGCCAGCGTCGAACAAGTCGACGAAGTTATCAATCTCGACAAAGAATGGCGAAAACGTAAACACACACACTCTCTCTCAACAAAACAATGTCATCAATCTAATCTCGTGTCAATGCTGTGTTTGTGTTTTCAGGTCAATTCGAGATGGAGAATCTCCGCAAAGAATTCAACAAGATCAACAAGGAAGTCTCCAAACTCAAGCGTGTTAGTATCGCCATTTTCATCTTTCTCTCGTATTCCTAATTGTACTCATCATTATAAAGATGCGAATCCTAAATCCATTCGTATATTTATTTGTTGTGTGCATTAGGCTGGTGAAGATGCAACTAAATTCATTAGTGAATCTGAAGAGACCAAGAAATTGATAGCAGAGAAAGAGGTTGAGGTTCGGGAAACTCTGAATCTCTTGAATT
This sequence comes from Sesbania bispinosa, assembly GCA_026901365.1. Classification (NCBI taxonomy): domain Eukaryota; kingdom Viridiplantae; phylum Streptophyta; class Magnoliopsida; order Fabales; family Fabaceae; genus Sesbania; species Sesbania bispinosa. The sequence continues at coordinate 347,671 of QLOH01000549.1, read as the reverse complement.
CCAAATTGGAGACAATTGGAAACCTCGTGCACGATTCCGTTCCGATTAGCAATGATGAGGTCTGTTCTATTTCTCATTTCTTTATTCTTTTTTTTTTAATTTTATTTTTGACAATGCTTGTCTTAAAAATCATGGGTTTTTGTATGCTTTAGGCCAACAATGCGGTTGTTAGGTCATGGGGGGAGAAAAGAGTGGAGCCTAAACTAAAGAATCACGTGGATCTAGTTGAGCTTCTTGGGATAGCAGATACAAAGAAAGGTTTGCATTTATTCATCTAATATCCATTGTTCAAGTGTTGATTTATTTATTTACACTCGGGTCTTTGTAATTATAATACTTGCTGCTTATCTTTACCATTTCATCTGTATGTTTGGCTTAGCTATTGCACTAGTACACGATTTGTTTAATGTGTCTCTGCCACTGTCTAAGAATTCTCCATTGTTAGACAGTATGGAGTATTTTGATTTGTAATTTCATTTTGCTTGTGGCATAAAAAACTGATACCAATTTCTTCTAATTCATTGTGCATCCTCGTTTTCGTTGTATTTGTCATTTGCCACCTGAAGCCTTATATGTTAATCACCAATCAAGTGCATGAAATACTGGAACACTGCTGCATTTCAACTGCCTTAGGCAAGGCTTTTACTAGTATGTGCATTTGTCGTCCTATATTCTTTGGATGTATCCTAATTTTTTTGTCAAGTTTCTTGATACATAATAGGAGCTGATGTAGCTGGAGGTAGAGGTTTCTACCTCAAAGGAGATGGTGTTCGTCTCAATCAGGCTCTTATCAACTTCGGGCTTGAGTTTTTGGAGAAAAGGGAATATACTTTATTGCATACCCCTTTCTTCATGAGAAAAGATATAATGTCAAAGTGTGCTCAATTAGCCCAATTTGATGAAGAACTTTATAAGGTAAAATTCTCAAGTTAATTCCATTATTATACAATTTGTGATGTTGAGACATGTTAGTGATGTCTCTATATAAGTATATATTCTCTGACAAGTAAATATGGGATTATGTGCTTTGCTGATTAATATGCTTAATCTTTTAGTGCCAAACTTCCAATGGCCTTATTTTAGTGTCATAATACAAAATGATTAAAGCTTTGGGTGTGTTGGTTTTTAATTTCCTGTTACTTTGTTTCATTGATAATAACAAAAATGCCGCATTGTTTTCATTCTATTTTCCATTTTAAAAGTTTTGTGAGGGAAATGGTGAAGGTTTTTTATTTCCTTCCTAAAACTTTAAAAAAAAGGAAGCACGGTGAAAAGGTGGCACTTTTGTAATTATTAATGATTTTACTATCTGAAAATGAAAATAAATAACAAGCCAAAGATGTTAGGTAACTGGTGAAGGAGATGACAAATATCTGATTGCAACAGCTGAGCAGCCACTTTGTGCATATCATTTAGATGATTGGATCCATCCTACCCAACTACCTCTAAGGTAATATGAATTGGTGTCTCATTTAACATTGAAACTATCAGATATGCTTTACTCTGGAACACTGTTGCTTTAACTCTTGAACTATGCTCTCTGCAGATATGCTGGATATTCATCTTGCTTTCGCAAAGAAGCTGGATCTCATGGTCGAGATACTCTAGGAATATTCCGAGTTCACCAATTTGAGAAAGTGGAGCAGTTTTGCATTACTTCCCCAAATGGTAATGATTCATGGTACATGCATGAGGAAATGCTAAAGAACTCCGAAGACTTTTACAAGGCGGTATGATGCTGTCACTCATTAACCAACAGAATATGTTTAAAACCTTTCTCTATGTTTCAAATTTTAAATAAATATATAAATACATAATAATTAGTTTTAAAATGGTTACTGAATCCTAGGGTACCATGAAATTATGGGGATAAGCATGTCTTGTATTTGACCTGCCAAACATATCTAACTGGGGGAATTTTCACTGTTCACTATTCTTTCTAAAATGTTGTTATCTAAGACTTAGTTGTATTCTTGCGATGATTGTCCGTCTTCTGTAATGACCAATACTCATACATTGGCATTACTTCATTTTTTTGTTGATGTTATTATTGCATATAAGTTGATCTGTTAGTAGTCTCCAACCTAAATTGATTGCTTTCTTTTTCCTCCTTTTTTATCTTCCTTTCTGTTATAATTGATTTTTGTTTACTGCAGTTAAACATTCCATATCAAGTTGTTTCCATAGTATCTGGTGCTCTGAATGATGCTGCAGCAAAGAAGTATGATCTAGAAGCATGGTTTCCATCTTCTCAAACTTACAGAGAGCTAGTGTCCTGTTCAAACTGTACAGACTATCAGGCCAGAAGATTAGAAATTCGATATGGACAGAAGAAGGTCAGTTATGCCCAATTTCATTATATTGATGGCTTTATTAGTATTCATTTCCATTAAAAAATGAAATCTTGTCTCATATTTGTCAAAATCTTGTGGTCTGAATTTATGAAATCCATTCTACAGTGAATTTTTTATGTCCTTTCTGCTCTCATGAATAGTCTTTCAGTGAATTTCTATTTAGCGGACAAGTCAATTTTATCTTTGTTAAACATTTTGAGAATAATTGCAAATGATGATGGTGCTGTGCTCACTTGTGTCAAGGGGCCTATGATATTGTGTGACTAAACTTTTGATAGCTCAAAGTGTGTCTTGTTGGGATTTTGCCATGAGCAATATTATCTCATGGCTTTAAGTGATTTCAACCCTAAGCATAAATTTACTTTCATAAATTTAACTGATAGCATTTGTATCTGTTTTTACTGTTGCAGAGCAATGAGCAGATGAAGCAATATGTTCACTTGTTGAACTCTACTCTTACAGCTACTGAGAGGACCATGTGCTGCATACTAGAGAACTACCAGAAGGAAGATGGAGTAGAGATACCAGAGGTCCTCAGGCCATTCATGGGTGGAAAGACTTTCCTGCCTTTCAAGAACCAACCGAGCAATGAAGCCAAAGGGAAGAAATCAAAGGCCTAATTGCATTATTTTTTGTCTGAATGATATTTACGAAGAGTTGTAGGCTATGACCCCTGTTATTCTCCACCATAACCTGTTTTCAACCCCCAAATGCCTAAATAGCAAATGATCTTAAAGGAGCATGCACGATTTTGTGGGAAAAGAACACACTTGGCATATTCTGTAACTCAATTATCTGTAAACCTTGTGTTCTCATCGATGTGTTTTGATTTTATTCATTGCTAAAGGTTAACACTTTGAATCAGATGTTATAGTATTGCTTGAAATGGGCGAAACACATGAATTTTTCACAGAAATATTGCAACACGTTTAGGGGATGGGTTAACTTGTATCTGTACTGTATTTTGGGCAGTAATTATTCCCCGTATTCGAATCCCTATGAAATATGAAATGTCCAAGTTCAGTTTGAGTGCAATTCAAGTTCAAGGGGATTCTGGTTCATGGGATTAGAATTCTGAAGTCTGTATTGGTTTCTGTCTTGCAGGGCATTGAAAAATGTTCAATTTAATCGAGCTGCCCATATACTAACTTCAATTACCAAATTCATTGGAAAGAGGAATGCAGTCTGGAAAATTGGAACTAGAATATTCAATGTATTGTAGTAGGGAGGGATGTGCCGTTTTATTTGGCACCCAATCTTGGGCTTGGTTCGTTACAGGTTTTATGATGATAGGATTTACAACTATGATTTATTGATTTTACGCACAGTCGGATTGCATGTTTCTGAATCTCTATTTTAGGTCAAAGCGAATATTTTAAAAATTGCCTAGTTTTTTCAGACTTATGTACGGTTCCTTCTTTCATCTATTCTTGCAAATCAAGTTTTCTTTGTCATAAATAACCACAACGATAGTCACTTTTCAAAGTGTTGTATTAGTTACTCTACCCTGAATGACTGAGTATGTTTGATTTAGCATATTTCCAATGATACAAATAATTGTGTTTGATTTAGCATATTTCTAATGTTACAAATAATTGTGTTGAGACACCTAAACTTGAGTTTGGTTTGGTTATTTTTCAATGATATATCAAATATACACCTCCGATTGGTTTAATGTTAAAAGTAGGCAAAACTGAGTTAGCACAGATCTCAATCACGTTTTAATGACTGTGATTTTTTTTATTCTGGATAATCTATTCTAACCCTCTCCAACTACTAATCAATGAGACGCTTAATTTTCTTGTCCAAGAAGCGTTCTATTGTCAGGATGTTTCACCTTTTATTATGGAGAATCATAAGGAGAGTTTTTTCAAGTTGCTTCTGGTCAAAACTCAGTGAATACAGGATAATTCAATTAGCAAATGCACGAATTTAGAGAGTGAAGGTGGTGGAAGATTATTTTGATGGAGATGCTGAATCATCCAATCCATTATCCATTATTACTACTAAAGATGGGAAACAGTGTATGGTTATGCAATTAAACCAAAAACCAATATATTAAAACAGAGCCAACAATGGAATATAAACTAAGTTACATGTATGCTTAGGACTTCAGAAATTTAAAAAGAAAAATGGAACTGACAGTGCTTCTACCAAAAGAGAAAACTCTTCACTCATCGTCATCCCATAGGCAGCAGTGTTTTATATACAGAACAGCTCTTGTAAGGACAGAGGATTCAGTTGATTGAAGTAACTACCTTCTACCTACCTGTTGTGTAAGGGGTCAGGAGAGGAAGGTACTTGTCTATTAACTGTTGTGTAAGATCCTCCAGCTTTTTCATGGCTGAAGCTTTTCCACCATACTCGAAACTTATGTACATGCTCCACTTCTTTTCCATATAATCTAGCACCTAATGCTCCATGATTTAAACAAGAACTTCTAAATAGTATCAGTAATAGTACTAAGAGACACCCCACTTGAGTCCTTGAAATTGACATAACTTCTCCTACAATCTTCAATGACCATTATTATTCCTCTTTTAGCTTCTCTCAGCCAAAGATGGATAATAAAAATCAATATTTGAGACACCTCTTGATGTTTGTGTCTATAATAGATCTCCAGCACAAACCAGAAAAATAGAAAGGGGAGAACCGAGGAGAAGAGTAGTGAAGAAATGGTGAAAGCCCATGTCTTGTTCAAATCAATAATTGACATGTGAAATAATATGGTCATGATAAAAATGTATTTGTTTTTAAAATAATATATTTTCACTTCTCTACTGTTGATTTTAAGTGCTTATCATAGACCTGTCTAATAGTTATTCTGAATCACAGTTCATGCTAGACAATCTTTCACTGTCTCACAGCTAATTTTCATGTAACTAAACCAGACATGTAAGGACAATTCATAAATGAGAACTTTGAATTTGTGAATTGATTACGAAATATGTACATTATTGGATGCCAAATTCTCTATATAATGACAATTCCAGCCTAAGGTAATCTATGACTCAATTTAACAACTCTTAATAAGTCCACACTTAACCTAACCCTGTCCATATATAGAATTCCCTATTTCAGGATTCCTTTAGCTGATTTTAGTTCGCTCTTTGTACTAAACTTAATGTCTCCACTTATAATTACCTTTTTCTTGGTAGGTTCATATTTTACAATGCAAGTGCCTCACAAAACTAGCCTATTTAGCAGTTGAAGGAGCAAGAGACTCAATAAGAGGCGTCTTTTAGCTTATGTTTTGTTTGGGTTAAGGTTTTTGAGCAATGTATTTTAATTGGGTTTGCTTCTTCCTTTGGGTAGCCTCTTGTATTTTTATATTCCTTAGCCTCTCCTTTTTTAATCGTCTTGCCTCTGTCTTTGCTCGAGCAGTTGCATGAGATCGTTGTTATTACTTTAGAATTGGATTCCTCCTGATTAATTCATTTTAAAAGGGTTATTTTAACAAATGAGAAAATTGACTGTTGATATTTTAACACATTCATAATTTATCATGCATGTGAATATAAAATCAATCATTGATTTATCAACTGTTAAAATGTCTTATTTTTCTCTCTAAAATAAAATGTAAAAATTCAATTTATTCAAATTCATTGCTTTAAGGGTTGTTCGGGATGGTTGCAAGTTTTCAGTTTTTCATTTTTAAGAATTTTGAATCAAGTTTTTACAACTCAAAACCAAAATGTGAAAACCAATTTTTGTGGTTTTCAAAATGTTTGTTTTGAAAACCACAAAAACAAGTTTTCAATTGTTGGTTTTGAGTTGTAAAAACTTGATTTAAAATTTTTAAAAACAAAAAACTGAAAACTCGCAACCACCCCGAACGACCTCTTAATTAATCTAGTGACTAGTGAGTTGTCACGATGAGCTTCATTTCCAATTAATTTATCAATAACTAGATTGTAACCCGCGCGATGCGAGGCGTAGTGTGCGTTTGGTTCACTGTACAATCACATTTTAAATATGGATCCGACATTACTCTCAAATGTAGTTTCGATGTAAATCAAACACATAGTAATATATTAAGTGTTTACATGTAATAATAATATAATAACAATTGTTACGTTAAATGTTACGAAAATAAAAATATAATCTATTTTACTAATTTAATGATATTAATCTTTATTATTGGATTTTTTTCATATTGGTTGCAAATTGAGGTACAATGAGAAGTTTTTTTTTTTTTTAAGTTTTGTTCATTTTTTAAAGTCTTGTCCATTTGTGAATAACATTTTTTAAATAATATAACATTTTAAAAATAAATTACATACTTAGACAAACAATAAAAATGACTAAATTGAAAGTTATAATGTCAAATACAAGAGACAATAACATAATTTAATAAATATTAATTATTATTTTTTTCACTATCAATTATCATTTGATTAATATATTAACTTTTCTATATTTGATTATTGTTGATTTCATATTTTTTTTCTTCTCCAAGATATACAACACAACTAAATAAATTAAAATGTTTAATTTCAAGAAGCAAGCTTAAGGGAATTTGATTTTTGCGTATATTTAATAATTTATTATATTAATGATGAAAATAATATTTTAATATTAATTAGTTGATAAAAGATATAAATTAGTGACATGGCTAGAAAATAGAATAGATTCATAGATGATTTATCCTTTGAATTGATTTACTTAATTAGTGTAGTGATAATTATATAAATTTCACTTTTCTAACAATTTTTGTGTATATTTAATAATTTATTATATTAATGATGAAGATAAGATTTTTATACTAATTAGTTTATAAGAGAATGAAATAAATAATACGATTAAAAAGTAAAATAATTTCATAGATGATTTATCTTATAAAGGTTCTTTGTGAGGGTATTTGATTTTTGTGTATATTTAATAATTAATTATATTAAGGGTGAAAATGAGATTTTAATAATAATTAGTTTATGAAAGATATAAATTAGTTAATATAAAAAAAATATAAATTAGTGACATGTTAAGGAAGTAAAAAAATTCATAGGTAATTTATTCTTTTAATTAATTTACTTAATTAGTGTAGTGATAATTTTATAAATTTCACTTTTTTAACATTTTTTGTGTATATTTAATAATTTAATATATTAATGATAGAAATAGAATTTTAATACTAATTAGTTTATGAAAGATAAGTGATAAGATTAGTTAGTAGAATAATTTCATAGATGATTTATCCTTTGAAGGATTTTAATTTTTTTAAAAAATTGTATTTATTAAAAATAATTTTAGATATTATTGACATTATCAATGAGGCATCACATTAAAATTATGAATCTTGTGTGAATTATAATAATTTGTGTGGATTTTGTATTAAATTTTTACTCATTTTTTAATATTTAATATGATATAATATGTTTAATTGCATTTATATAGAAGTTTTGGCATTTCAAAAGTCTCTCATAGGAAATAAAAAAGAAACATATGGAAGATGGGTAGGAATAGTGACACATCAAATTTTTATTGATGTGGCACAAATTGACAGATGTGGCAATATTGGAAGTGAAGTGGCGACGCTGAATTACGCGACTCAGCTCTAATATATGTAATAATAGATAATAGATGGTAGCAAAAAGTTTTTTCCACACCCAACTTTATCCACCCACCGCACACCCAGCTTTTTTTTTTTTTCTGCGTGTGAACAGTAGCCTTTTTTTTTAACAGTAATTTTTTTAATAAAAATATCTTGATTGTTTTTTTACAAAACAATTTGATTTTTTTGAAAAAAATATTTTATCTATAATTAACCATATTGATAATATAGATAACCACCAAATTATATAACATTAACCATAATTACAAGTGAGGTAAAAAGGTGGTTAAGTGTGAGTTAGTAGACAAAAATGGTTAAATGTGAGATCATATGTGGGTAAATGAGTTGATCAAGTGACTAACATTTAATCACTTCGAATAATTATAAGTGAGACAAAAGGTGGTTAACTGTGAGTTAATATGTGGTTAAATAAGTTGTTCAAGTGGTTAATATTGATATCAGTTCAGATAACTTCAAATGACAAACCTTTAACTTTATTTTCAAGTAAACAGGTGGTTAATACCATATAAGTTGGTGGTTAACTGTGTTATTAATTTGGTGAATAATTTGTATTTAAGTGAACATGTGGTTAATACCATATAAGTTGGTGGTTAACTGTGTTATTAATATGGTTAATGGTTAATACCATATAAGTTGGTGGTTAATTGTGTTATTCATCTGGTGAATAATTGGTTTTCAAGTGAACATGTGGTTAATACCATATGAGTTGGTGGTTAACTGTGTTATTAATCTGGTTAATAATTATAACTGGGGCAAAAAGTGGTTAACTGTGAGTTATTATGTGATTAAATAAGTTGCTCAAGTGATTAATATTGATAACAGTTCTGATAACTTAAAATGACAAACCTTTAACTTTGTTTTCAAGTAAACAGGTGGTTAATACCATATAAGTTGATGGTTAACTATGTTATTAATCTGGTAAACCGGCAATAATTTTTTCTTTAAAAAAAGTAAACACTATTCACATTTAAAAAAAAGTATTGTTCAAACACGTGGTTAATACCATTTAAGTTAGTGGTTAATTAAGTTATTAATCTGGTTAACCAGAAATAAATTTTTTTTAGAAAAAAAATTAGACTTTTTTGAAAAAAAAAATTATAAAAAAAATTTGTGTACTGTTCACATATAAAAAAAGAAAAAAAAAAGTGAGGTGTGTGATGGGTGGTCACTGTGTGGGTGTGGAAAAATCGGAACCGTAGATGGTATACGTAAATAATACATTCTGTTACCATTATTTTACCACACACTTTTTTTTAACCCCCTCCCCCTTTTGTTTTTGAGTAGCCCTCTTCCCCCTTTTTAAGCCTTTTTATTTTTAAAAAAAATAGTTTTTATTTTTATTATTTTATTTATTTATATTTATTTATCTCATTAAACAAAAATATAAATCAAGAAATACAATAAATGATCACATAAAATTTGTGTTAATCATTCATGTTAACACGTGGTTAATTATGTGTTCTGAAATAGTGAACATATTAAAAAATGAGGTTGATGGCGTTTCTGTTTGTGGTTAACAGAAAATGATTTTTGGTTAATTAATTTTGTGTGGTTAATTGCAATCCATGTTAACACGAGGTTAACTATGTGACCAGAAACGGTAAACATATTTAAAAATGAGGTTAATGGTATGTATCCATTCGTGGTTAGCAGAATAAGCTTTTTGGTTAATTGATTTTGTGAGATTAATTGCAACTCTTGTTAACACGAGGTTAATTATGTGTCTAGAAACGGTGAACATATTTAACCCTAAAAATGAGGTTAATGGTGTATCCATTTGTGGTTAACAGAGTGGAATTTTTTATTAATTGAATTTTTGATGTTAATTGCAACTCCTGTTAACACGGGGTTAATTATGTGTCTAGAAACGGTGAACATATTTTTAAATGAGGTTAATGTTGTATACATTGATGGTTAACAGAGTGAGATATTTGGTTAATTGATTTTGTGCGGTTAACTGTGTGCACAGAAATGGTGAATGAAGTAGTACATTTGGTTAATAACATCAAAATAAAATAATGATGGTAAAAAATTTATGTTAACCTTTCAAAAAACACGCATTTATTATATTTCTTGATCTATATTATTATTTATTAAAATAAATAAATAATAAATATATTAATAAATTAAAAAAATAAAAAAACTATTTAAAAAAATGAAAAAGAAAAAACAAAAAAAAAATAGGAGAAGAAAAAAAAAAAGAGCAACAGGGTGCGGGAGCACTGTGCTGATGTATGTGTATCAGCGTTGTTAATTTATTGTTGTGTTTTTGTAGGTTCAGAATAGTATTTGATGAAGGATGCTCGATTATTTTGGTATAGATGTTATAATACTTATCAAATATCAATGTTTTGTTTTACTGACTGAGATGTTGACTAAAATAATGCTTGGGAGTTATCAAACTCACTAGCAATTTTTATTTGCCTCTATATTTGACATGATATCAATATCAAATGCTTGATATATTTATTTAAGTTTGACCTTTTTATTGGGCAAAACAGAACTTCCCTGTGTGCATATATCAACCGTTTGATATATTTTACTAAAAAAATGCTTGGAGTTATCAAACTCACAAGCAATTTTTATTTGCCTCTAAATTGCCATGAATGAGAATGCATGACATTTTAATCCAATAATCACGTTTCACCTACAAATGGTATCAATGAAAATGAAAATTTAAAAAAGACAAAATTTTCTCTCTTCGTTATCTACACTTCATTGGTTCTGATTGATGATTATAGTCATAATCCTAGTTTCCTCTCATACTGTCACTGTGAAGAGGTAGATCTTCAATACAACTGCTAGAGCCAACTGCAATAGAAAAATGCCAGCAACGATCAAGACCCACCTTTCACCAGCTGACATGATATGTGCCCTGAGGTTAAGTGCCACAAATGTTGCTGACATGAACCCAGCCACAGCTGCAATCATCCATCTAAATATCTCCAATGGCACAACGGACATACACTGCACCAACCAAAAGGGTTTGGAGAGCACAAAGGAAAATGTCAAATTCCATACTTTCTTAAAAGAAAATTTGAAGAGCAGTAACTCACCAAAGCCGGAATAAAGATAAACAGTGAATATCCATAGAGACAGAGTAGTTGGACAAGGCCTGATGGTACGGAGAAGTATTTGAGGATTACATACAAACCAAGAGGAACAATGGTGACATAGCCGTAAAACAAACCAGCAGACCAAGTCACCAGATGTATGTCATAGTTCCATTCCTGATCCTTCAGCTTGTGCGATATATATGTCACAAATGTGCCAATGGATGCTGCTACAAATATTAAGGTAGTGCAGATCCAGAATGGTCCATACCTGTTTACATTTATATTCAAATTACACCCTGCCACACAACTAAATAACTTTATGGCAAAATAATAACTATTGCTTCTCCAAAGTTCAAAAGTGGTACTTATGTAATAAGAAAATCAAGCCACAGATGACATTACAAATTTACAATGGAGTAACATAAGAAATGAAACAAAACCAACACGTAACTCAATTAAGCAAAACTATTATAAAGGAAACACCAGCAGCCAAGCATGATAAAAGAGGTCAACATGAGAAATTTATAGTCTATTTGTTTTAAATTCTTTAACACTCCAGTATTAATCCTGGAGAATTGATTTTAAATCACTCCCGATCAACATGTTTCATAAAACGTGCATTACTCATTTACCATTATTGATTCTACAATCAATTCTACTCGACTTTTAATCAAACGGACACTTAATATATTTTCAATCATTCCATAAAGTTATACTACAGCAGAACTACAACATTAGTAGTATTAGAATAACATTCACCAACCAATCATTTAAATGAGCAAATTATTATAGAGTCAAATGAACTTACAAATCAGGATTGGCAGCAGTCTTTTCATTGAAAGTGGCTGTGAATGGGAAGAGAGAGTCTTTAATCCTCTCTAGAACATCTGAAGTGTCAACATCAAAGTATGGCTTGTAAGAAGCAAGCGTGAAAGTCTGAAGCCAACCACTCTGCTGTGGTTCATCAAAACCGGATGAGGGTTTTGAAAACGTAACTGCACGAAACGGATAAAAAGAGCAAAGTTGTTGCAATGCAAGAAATTACTATATAACCAGACATGAACAAAATAAACAATATCGTTAAAGATTCAAATACCATCAGCATCACGTGGAGGTCCGGAGGCACCACTGATCTTGCCCTGTGCTTCATACGGATGAAATGACTGAAGATTTGAAACTACACAGATAAAAAATAATAATAATGATGATAAGATTTTATATGATTGACAAATCAAGTATGATAAAATGGAAGGAACATCAATTATACATTTTTATTTTGTTAAATAATAATGATAACAAGATGTTATGATCATTAGACAGATGAGAATCATGTAACGTAGTTGATTGAATTTGTTTGTTGAATAACAGAGCGAACATTAGAATTGAGTGAAATAGAAACGAGTGCATGGATTGAATTGTAAGTGGACCTGCGTAATTGGCGATGACAGCTGGGGGATCTAGAACTGCCTGCAAGAAATTGAGAAGGAGATGATGCGATGATCGTGGAAATGGCAATGAAAGATGAAATGAGAGATGATGGATTGATGAGATAACTCACAGGCACGGATCCTGAAACCCTTTGGTTATCAATGGAGTTGTAATTTCCTGCCATCATGATTGATTTTCAATGTTCTAAGTTTCTAAGGACTCAATGCTCAACCTTATGCACTATTGTTTATTATTTCTCCTATATTGTGGAGCTGTGACTGTGATTGTGAATTTGTCAAACCGCCAAACCTGTAGTTAGTTAAATTGGACCATTTACTTTTCCCACTTTTTTTTTACTTTTCCCACCCCCTTCTTTTTTTAATTTTTTTTTCTAATTAACCCACCTCGCTTCCACTCATACTAGCCGATATAACTCCAAACTTATAAGTTAACTTATTGAATTGAAATTATTTGGTAAATCAAGTTGATAAGTCAGGTAATAAATGTAAAATGACATAGAAAGATGTAAAAAGAAATCAAATAAAAAAATGTATTAAAATACAAGGGATAAAAATGGAAGAAAAATAAATAAGCTACTAGCTAGAAGCTATAAGCTAGGTAAAGAGTGTATTTGGTAAGGCCAATAAGCTAACTACCGGCTTATAGGCTAGTTTGACCAACATAAAAGTGTTTGGTAAGACACATGGATAATTTTAGGGTAGACCCTTTAAGTTTGGGTCTAGTGTAAACCCCTAACTTTATTACTATAAAAAGCAAATTTAAATTAATAAAATATATTATTGAATTTTTTAATATTAAATTTATACTATTTATAGTAAAGGTCTATCATAGACCCAAAATATAAGAGTTCATCTTAAAATTCCCCAAGACACAAGCTACTAGCTTATTTTAGGAACTTATAGCTTATAAGCTACAAACTACTTTATCTAACTTATAAAACTTATTTATTTTTTTCTTCCATTTTTATCCATCATATTTTAATACACTTTTTTATTTATTTTCTTTTTAAGCCTTTTTAGTTCATTTTACATTTATTACCTAATTTATCAGCTAGTTTTAACAAACACACTAAATGTAAGCTTCGTTTGGCCTAACTTATTTTTTACTTATAAGTTGTTTTAAAGCTAAAGTAAAGAATAATAGCTTTCAAAAATAAAGTATAAGTTGTTTGACAGTTTGATATTTTTTAACTTAAAAACTACTTTTAAATTAAAAGTTATTTGGTAAAATAAGATATTAAAATTAAGGTAGAAGCTTGTGACTTACCAATGAGTTTTATGTTGGTCAAACTAGCTTATAAACTAATCAAATAAGCTAGAAATCAGTTTATTAGCCTTACCAAATACACTCTTCACTTCGTGGGATTCCAGATAATGAAAAAATAATGATGTTTGAAATTTTATCAGAATCACTAAAAAAATGGCAAATGGTTAGTAACAAGTGTAGGAGAAGAATACAAACAATTTCTCAAAGACATACTTATTGTACAATAATAGATAATAAAAACAATGAGGGCTTGATTGCTTAAAAAATGACTGAAGTTGTTAAGGGTCTTCAGCCTTCAAAGCTCTTGTTATATTTTCTTTAAATAAGGACCATTTCACTATTTTGCTTTGTGAAATTTGAGCCTTTTGAACATGCATTTAATGGATGAAATTATTGTTAACAAATTCTCTTTTGTAGCAAAGTTACCTTTTTTTACAAGTGTAGTTTCAAATGCTCGGTATATGCTCTATCGAAAGACCTTCGTTCTTTGTGTTGGTAAATGGGCGCAACAGGTGCAATCTCCTTTTTGTTTTTTATTTTTGTAGGGCAACATGGCATAACTTGAAGTGTTCCTTATAATTAAACTTGACTTCAACATATACAAGATATCTCTCTCATGATGTAACATCCCTCTCTTCTGATTTATATGTTAGTCACTGAGGCTTTTTTGGTTGTGTATTGATATTGTGTGGTCGAATTATTGTGTTGGATTGGTTTTTGCTGAGTTTCAGGTTGTTTTAGAAATTGGGGAATTGTCCAGTTTTTAGGGGAGACTCTGCCGGATTTTTGGCAGAATTAGTGAGTCAGTAGAGCCTTTTAGTAGCCTAAGTCTTGGAGAGTGAGGGTCTTTTAAGGGGAAGAGAAAAAATAGGAAAAATGGTGAGAACAGGGGATATAAGATTTGAATTTCGTAAATATAATAATTGATACCAATATAACATGATAATAATAAAATTTATAGGAGATAATCATATTATTAAAATCACAATTAAACCTGATTGTTATAAATATAATAATAACCATCTTAATATACCAGTATCAAGGATTAATAATGATAATCTCAAAAAATAATTATTATCATTTTCATTTTCATTATTATTATTATTATTATTATTATTATTATTATTATTAATCATATATAAAAGAAAAGGGGGGGGACGGTATTGGGATCTCCTTATTACCCATTGTCCAATTAAGTTACCACCATATATCCTTGGTTCCTTTGCTACCTCTCTGTACACTTTCCTTTCTTCACATTAAACTTCATTTCTTAAATCACCGCCCCTTTTTCTTTCTCCAATCTAACTCTCCATTCCAATCTCATCTCCACTGTTCCTTCTTTCCTTCTTGCGTGCGCCTACAATCAAGTATTCAAGGTGAGGATACTTTCATTTTTTCTTCTTCCACGGTTCCTATTAACTTAAAGCTAGTGCCTTTCGAAATTGTTTTTCATGCGCGCTGTGCATCAATTTGTTGCGCACTGTTCAACCATTTTTCCCCAAATATATGTTCCTATCCACCTCTCTGTTTCTTTACTTTGCACACCGGTTTCATTCTTCCTTGTTTGTTCACATTGCATTCACGGATTGGGTGGTAACTGCCAGGAGCGAGGGTTGTCCTTAAACAATTTTAGGACTTCACAGGGGAAGTGAATCACTTGGCTGAGGGAGTTTCCCAAGTGCTAAACCTCATCCAAGGTCACACTCTAGGTGAGTATAACTCACACACCTCACTATCACCTTGTGTTTTCCTTTTTATGCTCCATTTTCCTCTAATCCTTTTCACTTTAACTTGTGGTTGTTGGTTTATTGATTGTTGTACATGATTATTGTGGATTAAGAGCTTGTATGAGAAACCCTAGGGTAGTGGATTTTGGGGGTTTTGCAGGAATGATTGTGAATGAGGGTTTGTGTAATTTATTTGGATGTTATATGTTGATTTTAAAGCTATTGAGTATGTATGAATTATTGTTGATTGGAAATGTTGAAGAAGATGATTTTTGGCTTAGGCATTCACACTCACATTTCTGTTAAGCTTTGGCTCTGGCCCAGTTAATTTACCAGAATGAAAAGAATATAACTCTATTGTTGTTTTAAGACTTGGGTGATTAGTGCCCAGACCTTTACGGGGTGATTAGTGCCCAGGGTGATTAGTGCCCGATGGTGGTAATCAGTGCCCAAGGAAGACGTTCCTTGTAGTCTGAGCTCAGGTCTAGCCACACAGTATTTAAAGTGATAAGAACCCGTCGGCTGGGTTATGCCGGTCTCATGTATTCATGCATATGTTTGAGTTACTTGAGTATGTTACTAATTAGTGGATTTGAAATGTTTGTGCATCATTTTCCTATTATCCCCACACCATTTGCTGCATAGTTATATTCACTGAGACATTGTCTCACCACACGTTTTGTGGACTTCCTTTTAGATATGCAGGTACCTCCCCGCTCGGGAAAGTGATCCAGAATATTACGTGCAGATTCCTGGTTTAGATGTATTTTGTGATGAGAGTTGTAACTGTGTAATTGGTTACTATTAGCTTTACTTGAGATTGTATTTTGTGGGGATATGATTGTACATGTGATTTCCTTATAGTGTCAGGACACATGTATGAGGTTATCCTCAGATAGTTACTCTACTTGACTTTCATGTTCCACTGTTATGACCAGGGATGTACTTACATTTTAGAGTTCATAACATGTATTATTTAAGTGTTCGCTAGTAATAGGAATAGTACTTATTAGCTCACCGATATCTAAATGGCGCGAATTAATTTCAGAAATTCGGGATTGGTTTCCAACGGGCTAAATCCTTGAATTAGGAATTAGGACGTTACATTTTGGTATCAGAGCCGTTCAATCCAATTGGACTGTGGAATTCATTTATCTTCTGAAGTTAACTATCACCTTTGTACATTATTATAAAATTGAGAGACTGATCACCTCGAGGTTTTATTAATGATGTGTAGGGAACCATGGCTGGCCGAGGAAGAGGAAGGGGTAGACCCAGGAGTAACCCCCCCACCCCTACACCTTCAAGTTCTACCATAGACCCTATAGCTGCAGCATTTCAGATGATGTCTCAGATGATGGGGCAGCAGGCCGCAGCAGCTAGGGAGCAGGCAGCCGCCAATGCCGCCATGCTCCAAGCGGCCAGCGGAGACACCACCCCCACCTCCTGTGGTAGTGATGGATCCGTTTGTTCAGGGCTTGGCTGAGTTCAGAAAGCATCATCCTCCAGCCTTTCTCGGAGCTTATGACCCTGAGGCAGCAAACTCCTGGTTGAACACTATGAATAAGATTTTTGAAGTTATGGCCTGTGCTGACGACTTCAAGGTCCGCTTTGCCACCTATATGCTGCAAGGTGAAGCGGAAACCTGGTGGAAGGGCGCCAGGGCGGGAGCTACAACAACGGAGATTCCTTTCTCTTGGGATGGATTTCAGGCCTTGTTTTTTGAGAAGTATTTTCCTGAGCCAGTCAGAAAGTGGAAGGAGATGGAATTCTTACAGCTTAAGCAGGGTACCTTGTCGGTGGGCCAATATGTGGCCAAGTTTGAGGAGCTCGCCAAATACCACTCCCTCCTTCAAGCTAATCCCAACGAAGGTTGGAAATGCTCACACTTTGAGTCCGGCCTCAAGCCCGAGATTAAGAAAGTGGTGGCTGCATTCCAGCTGAGGGAGTTTCCCGCTTTGGTCACGAAATGCCTAGTGGTGGAGCAAAGCTTGGTGGAGGAAGCGCCTAAGTCCGTCGCCAGGACTTGGGTGGATGGCAAGAGGAAACGAGAGGAAACGCCTACATGGAAGAACCCCCGTACACCTTTTCAGGGGGGCAAGGGCAAGCAACCTACGCTTTCATCCACACATTCTCATTCCACTTGCCCTAAGTGTGGCAAGAGCCACGGGGGCGAATGCTTGGCGGGTCAACGCATATGTTTCCACTGCAAGGAGCCAGGTCACTTGCGGAACGACTGTCCAAAGAGGAAGGGAGCCCCAAAACCCCAAACCACTGGGAGAGTGTACACCCTCAGTGCCGAGACAGCTGCTTCGGCCGATAATCTGATTAGAGGTACGTGCACTTTAGAAGGTATTCCTTTAATTGTACTTTATGATTCAGGTGCTACTCACTCTTTTATCTCTCATGATTGTGTGAAGAACCTGGAATTGCATGCTACCCCTTTACCTTTTAACCTGAATGTGGTCACCCCAGCCAAAGAGGCAATCCCCACTTCCCTTGTGTGTCTCAAATGCCCCATTGTTATACAAGGGAAGACCTTCGAGGTTGATTTAATTTGTTTGCCACTTAGGGGCTTAGATGTCATCCTTGGCATGAACTGGTTGTCTCAACACCAGGTTATGCTTGACTGCTTCAACAAAGAAGTCATTTTTCCCACTTTTCCTCCTCTTTCGGGGGAGAGACCACCAATGCTCTTACCCAGTGTTACCCAAGTTTCCAGATGCCTGACTGACGGGAGTAGTTGCTTTATTTTATTTCTTTCCTCAACTCTAGAGACTGGTGTTGACTTGAGCAGTGTAGCTACGGTTAGGGAGTTTCAAGATGTCTTTCCTAGTGAGGTTACCACTTTGCCTCCGGACCGAGAGATAGAGTTTACCATTGACTTGGTACCAGGAACCGGACCCATTTCCAAGGCACCCTATAGAATGTCCCCACTAGAGCTTAGTGAGCTTAAGACCCAATTAGAAGACCTTATAGCTAAAGGGTTCATTAGGCCTAGTGTGTCACCCTGGGGAGCACCAGTGCTCTTGGTCAAGAAGAAGAATGGGAGTATGAGGTTGTGTGTGGACTTTAGGCAACTGAACAAAGTGACAATTAAGAATAGATATCCCTTGCCTAGGATAGATGATCTCCTAGATCAGCTTAGAGGGGCTTCGGTCTTCTCTAAGATAGATTTGAGGTCTGGTTATCACCAGATCAAGATTAGGGGAGAGGATATACCTAAGACTGCCTTTAGGACTAGATATGGGCATTATGAGTACTTGGTGATGCCTTTTGGCCTAACCAATGCTCCTGCCGTATTCATGGATTACATGAATCGGATTTTCCGGCCCTACCTTGATCAATTTGTTGTTGTGTTTATCGATGACATTCTGATCTATTCCCAGAGTTTAGAAGAGCATGAGCAACACCTTAGGGTAGTCCTGGGGATTCTGAGAGAGCATAAGTTATTTGCCAACCCAGAGAAATGCGAGTTTTGGATGGACAGGGTCCGTTTTCTAGGGCATGTGATCTCCAGAGAGGGTGTGTCTGTGGACCCTAGCAAGGTAGAAGTTGTCCTTGAATGGGAAAGGCCTAAGACCATCACGGAAATTAGGAGTTTCCTAGGGTTGGCCGGCTACTATCGGAGATTCATTAAGGGATTCTCCCAACTTGCCTTGCCCCTCACAAGATTGACTCGTAAGGGTCAAGCCTTTGTGTGGGACGAGAAGTGTGAGAGGAGCTTCCTGGAGCTCAAGGAGAAATTGACTTCAGCCCCGGTATTGGTATTGCCGGATTTGTCCAAGCCCTTTGAAGTGTATAGTGATGCGTCAAGGAAGGGCTTGGGATGTGTTTTGATGCAGGAGAGAAGGGTAGTAGCATACGCATCTAGGCAGTTGAGGCCTCATGAGGAAAACTACCCTACCCACGACTTAGAGTTGGCTTGCAGTGGTATTTGCTCTCAAGATTTGGAGGCATTACCTGTATGGTGTGAGGTTTGAGGTCTTTAGTGATCATAAGAGTTTGAAATACCTCTTTGATCAGAAAGAACTCAACATGAGGCAGAGGAGATGGATGGAGTTCCTTAAAGATTATGATTTTGAGTTAAGGTACCACCCGGGTAAGGCAAATGTAGTGGCCGACGCCCTCAGTAGGAAATCCCTCCATGTGTCCTCCATGATGGTACAGGAAATGAGGTTGTTGGAGGAGTTTAGGAACTTAAGTCTCAGTGTGGAAGTCAGGGAGAGTAGCTTAAAGCTTTACAGGTTAGAGGTCACTAGTGAGCTTAGAACTCTGATTAGGGAGGCCCAGAGTTTGGACTTGGACCTCCAAGTCAAGAAGGGACAGTCAGGGTTTGTTGAGTCGGAGGATGGAATGCTGCTCTTCCAAGGGAGAGTCTGTGTCCCTAAGGGGGTAGCCTCAGGCAACAGATTTTAGAGGAGGCTCATAAGGGCAAGTTCTCCATACATCCTGGCACCACCAAGATGTATCAGGACTTGAAGGGAATGTTTTGGTGGGAGGGTATGAAGAGAGATATAGCAGAGTATGTTTCTAGGTGTCTAGTGTGTCAACAAGTTAAGATTGAACACCAGAAACCATCAGGGACCCTTATGCCTTTAGAGATTCCTGAGTGGAAATGGGAGAGTGTAGCCATGGACTTTGTGGTAGGATTGCCTCAAGTCCAAGCGGGTTTTGATGCCATCTGGGTCATCGTGGACCGGCTGACGAAGTCAGCCCACTTTTTGCCAATTAAGAATACCTATTCCCTGAGTAGATTAGCTGACCTATATGTCAAGGAGATTGTTAATCTCCATGGCATTCCCTCTAGCATTATATCAGACAGAGACCCAAGGTTCACCTCTAGGTTCTGGAGTGCACTTCATCAGGCTTTCGGGACTAAACTTAGGTTTAGTACCGCTTACCATCCTCAGACTGACGGCCAGTCTGAGAGGACCATACAAACCTTAGAGGATATGTTGAGAGCTTGTGTCTTGGAGGAGTCGGGTAGTTGGGATAGGTACCTGCCTCTCATAGAGTTTGCTTACAACAATAGCTTCCACAGCAGCATAGGCATGGCACCCTATGAAGCTCTGTATGGTAGGAAGTGTAGATCCCCCTTATGTTGGTATGAGGTGGGTGAGAGAACCTTGTTGGGTCCGGAGTTAGTTCAGGAGACCACTGATAAGATTAGAATCATTAGGGAGAAGCTTATAATGGCCCAAAGCCGGCAAAAAAGTTACGCTGACAAGAGGAGAAAGGATTTAGAGTTTGAGGAAGGAGACCATATATTTTTAAAGGTAACTCCTGTCACAGGTATTGGGCGCGCCATCAAGACCAAAAAGCCCAATCCCAGATTCATTGGCCCATTCCAGATTCTACAGAGGGTTGGCCCTCTGGCTTATAGGATAGCCTTACCACCTCAATTATCCCGAATCCATGATGTGTTTCATGTGTCTCAATTGAGAAAATATGTTCATGACCCTTCACACATCATTAGCTCTAAATCAGTACAATTAAGGGAGGACCTCACAGTCCCCACTAAACCTGCACGGATCGTCGATCGAAGTGTCAAGACACTGAGGAATAAAGCAATCCCTCTGGTGAAGGTGTTTTGGGAGGGTCAAACGCCGGAGGAGGCGACTTGGGAAAAGGAGGAGTACATTCGTTCTCAATATCCAGAGTTTTTCAGTTAAGGTAAAAATTGTATGTTTACTTTCAGCTCCAGCTAATTTTGAGGACAAAATTATTTAAGGGGGGTAGGATTGTAACATCCTTCTCTTCTGATTTATATGTTAGCCACTGAGGCTCTTTTGGTTGTGTATTGATACTGTGTGGTCGAATTATTGTGTTGGATTGGTTTTTGCTGAGTTTCAGGTTGTTTTAGAAATTGGGGAATTGTCCAGTTTTTAGGGGAGACTCTGCCGGATTTTCGGCAGAATTAGTGTGAGTCAGTAGAGCCTTTTAGTAGCCTAAGTCTTGGAGAGTGAGGGTCTTTTAAGGGGAAGAGAGAAAATAGGGAAAATGGTGAGAACAGGGGATATAAGATTTGAATTTCGTAAATATAATAATTGATACCAATATAACATGATAATAATAAAATTTATAGGAGATAATCATATTATTAAAATCACAATTAAACCTGATTGTTATAAATATAATAATAACCATCTTAATATACCAGTATCAAGGATTAATAATGATAATCTCAAAAAATAATTATTATCATTTTTATTTTAATTATTATTATTATTATTATTATTATTATTATTATTATTATTAATCATATATAAAAGAAAAGGGGGGACGGTATTGGGATCTCCTTATTACCCATTGTCCAATTAAGTTACCACCATATATCCTTGGTTCCTTTGCTACCTCTCTGTACACTTTCCTTTCTTCACATTAAACTTCATTTCTTAAATCACCGCCCCTTTTTCTTTCTCCAATCTAACTCTCCATTCCAATCTCATCTCCACTGTTCCTTCTTTCATTCTTGCGCGCGCCTACAATCAAGTATTCAAGGTGAGGATACTTTCATTTTTTCTTCTTCCACGGTTCCTATTAACTTAAAGCTAGTGCCTTTCGAAATTGTTTTTCATGCGCGCCGTGCATCAATTTGTTGCGCACTGTTCAACCATTTTTCCCCAAATATATGTTCCTATCCACCTCTCTGTTTCTTTACTTTGCACACCGGTTTCATTCTTCCTTGTTTGTTCACATTGCATTCACGGATTGGGTGGTAGCTGCCAGGAGCGAGGGTTGTCCTTAAACAATTTTAGGACTTCACAGGGGAAGTGAATCACTTGGCTGAGGGAGTTTCCCAAGTGCTAAACCTCATCCAAGGTCACACTCTAGGTGAGTATAACTCACACACCTCACTATCACCTTGTGTTTTCCTTTTTATGCTCCCTTTTCCTCTAATCCTTTTCACTTTAACTTGTGGTTGTTGGTTTATTGATTGTTGTACATGATTATTGTGGATTAAGAGCTTGTATGAGAAACCCTAGGGTAGTGGATTTTGGGGGTTTTGCAGGAATGATTGTGAATGAGGGTTTGTGTAATTTATTTGGATGTTATATGTTGATTTTAAAGCTATTGAATATGTATGAATTATTGTTGATTGGAAATGTTGAAGAAGATGATTTTTGGCTTAGGCATTCACACTCACATTTCTGTTAAGCTTTGGCTCTGGCCCAGTTAATTTACCAGAATGAAAAGAATATAACTCTATTGTTGTTTTAAGACTTGGGTGATTAGTGCCCAGACCTTTACGGGGTGATTAGTGCCCAGGGTGATTAGTGCCCGGTGGTGGTAATCAGTGCCCAAGGAAGACGTTCCTTGTAGTCTGAGCTCAGGTCTAGCCACACAGTATTTAAAGTGATAAGAACCCGTCGGCTGGGTTATGCCGGTCTCATGTATTCATGCATATGTTTGAGTTACTTGAGTATGTTACTAATTAGTGGATTTGAAATTTTTGTGCATCATTTTCCTATTATCCCCACACCATTTGCTGCATAGTTATATTCACTGAGACATTGTCTCACCACACGTTTTGTGGACTTCCTTTTAGATATGCAGGTACCTCCCCGCTCGGGAAAGTGATCCAGAATATTACGTGCAGATTCCTGGTTTAGATGTATTTTGTGATGAGAGTTGTAACTGTGTAATTGGTTCCTATTAGCTTTACTTTGAGATTGTATTTTGTGGGGATATGATTGTACATGTGATTTCCTTATAGTGTCAGGACACATGTATGAGGTTATCCTCAGATAGCTACTCTACTTGACTTTCATGTTCCACTGTTATGACCAGGGATGTACTTACATTTTAGAGTTCATAACATGTATTATTTAAGTGTTCGCTAGTAATAGGAATAGTACTTATTAGCTCACCGATATCTAAATGGCGCGAATTAATTTCAGAAATTCGGGATTGGTTTCCAACGGGCTAAATCCTTGAATTAGGAATTAGGACGTTACACATGACGCGTGGATAGAGATGTAAAAAAACTCGTACCCATGGATATATTCATAATGGGTACTCTCATATTTATTTATTGGATGAGGACGAATATTATACTACTCGTCCCGCGGGTACCCGCATAATCATTAAAACATATTTTTTTATTAAATATATTTAAATGTTATGATTTTTTATTATTTTATGATAGGATATAATTTATTTTATATTATTTTATGATGATATTCTTAATATATTAACACATAATGGTATTATATAATGATTATTTATTTATATAGTATGATATTATAATATATTATATTATATTACATTTCTTCTCTTTCTTTTTATAAAATTTAAATTTTTAAACATTAATGGATACCCATGAATACCTGCAGATACTCATTACCCCCATAAATACCCGTTAATTTCAACGGGTATGTATATGGGTAAGCACTACCCGTCCCCGCCCCATCCGTTGACATCTTACTTTGTTCAATACTTCAAATAATGACTTGCATTAGACTTGTATTAGCATCTTCAATAATGTTATATTTTATTAGAATATGACTCCTCTAAAGTGAGTGATACACTTTAGAGGATAAAGTGAAAGATAACTATATAGATTGAAAAAATAATAGTAATAATTATAATGAGATATATGTACAAGTATGATAAATTATAGATATATTAAAAATTTGTACTTTTTTATTCTACAAAGCGATAACTCACTTTAATGCTTATATTGTTCTCAACAATTAGCATAATATTTCTTATTAAAATTACATATAGAATTATTATTTATATTACACAATTAATTTTTAATAATATATATATATATATAACATCATTATGTTTAAAGTTGTTTTTTAACATATTAATTAATTAATATTATCATCAATACTTCTCAATATCTCAAGTAACTTTACTTATATATTTAAAGTGAGTGATATACTTTAGAGGATAATAAAAAGTGCAAAGATAACTATATATATAGATTAAAAAATAATAGTAATAATTGTAATGAGATACATGTACAAGTATGGTAAATTGTCCTCAACAATTAGCACAATATTTCATATTAAAATTACACATAGAAATATTATTTATATTACACAATTAATTTTTAATAATGGGTCCTTCAAGGGTAAAACATCTCATGGGTGTGTCACCGGTGAAACACTTTTTTTAAAGTGTTTTGACCTGTTATTATAGGTAAATCACCTGTTAAAATAAGAAAATAAAATTTTCAACTATACCCATAAAAAAAATTATTTGATGGAATAGTCCTCTTCAAACAAAGTTCATGAATGCCAAAAATCATCTTGTAAAGTCCCATGAATCAAGCATGAAGCATAGGACACAGATCACTGACAGAACAACATAACATACATCCAGTATTTTTGACAAAAATTAACTTAACTATAAATCTATAATAATAAACTTGATAATGAGATTATTATTTAATTTAATAAGTTAACTATAATAACAAATAAAATTACTTTTCCCCTATCAAAATGCAAGTTACGTAACTATAATAAAAAAATAAAAATACTTTTCAAATATAATAGATTAACTATAATCATAAAATTCAAAAAAGTAACTATTGATATAAAATATTTTAACTATAAGAAAAACTTTTGAAATAGCATAACTATAATCATAAAATTAAAAGAAAAAAAACTTCACATAAAATAACTTAACTATATTCATAAAATAAAAAATATTACCACTAAAATAACATAACTTATCTAAAATTACAACTAAAAACCTAAACTTTTGATATAAAATAAGTTAACTATAATCACAACATAAAAAAAAAAAAGCTTTTCAGAAATAATAAATTAACTATAATCATAAAATATAAAAATACTTTTCAAATAAGATACGTCCACTATTTAATAAACAAATTAAAAAAAACACTTTTCAAATTAAATAACTTCACAATAATCAGAAAATAAAAAATTTATGTTTCAAAGTAATTGGGTGGTTTTGGATGTTTCTATGCAGCAAAGATTTGGAAATTAAAAGTTCATGAGAAAATCAAATGTTTCTTCTTGGAGAAAGTTGAAGGCAGCGTCCAACAACATTGTCCTAGGAGAAAGAAGAAGGGTTCCGTGGCAAATTTAAATATTTAACTCATTCTTCTTAACAAAACATGGAAGGACATAGTTGCTATTTTTAAATATTTGACTAATCAGGTTCCGTGACACACCCATAAGGTGTTTCACCCTAAACTTTAATAATATATAACATCATTGGATATGTTTAAAGTTGTTTTTTAATCAATCATCAATCAATCAATTTACTATAACTAAAACTGGTTATAACGTAGTCACGTGTCATGCTCTGAAAAATATTCCCGCCAAAAAATTTGACCATCAAGACGGTCTCCTTTTCTTTTTGCTTCTTTTTTAAACTTTTCTTTTAGATTCTTTTTGGAAAAAAAACTATATTTTTTTTGTTTTTTAATCAAAATTCTATCTCCATTGATTTAGCTTCCATTGTAGTATTTATTTTTATGAATAACAGGTGTCCTCCACCAGAGGCAGTTTTAACCCTGTCGTTTGTTTTTCTTTTAATTTTTTATCTCACTTTCATTTTTTTATTATGAAATTAAAATATTTTTTCTCATTATTAATTTTTATTTATATGTTTCATTATAAAAGAAATTTTTTTATTACAATGTAGCCACGTGTCATGCTCTGAAAAAAAATTTTACCGCCTAAAAATTTGGCCATCAGGTCTCTTTTTCTTTTTGCTTCTTTTTAAAACTTTTTCTTTTAGATTCTTTTTGAAAAAAAAACTATTTTTTTTGTTTTTTAATCAAAATTCTATCTATTGATTCAGCTTCCATTGTAGTATTTATTTTTATGAATAACAGGTATCCTCCACCGCAGTCTTAGTCCTGTCATTTGTTTTCCTTTTATTTTTTTATCTTACTTTCATTTTTTTATTATGTAATTAAAATATTTTCTCTCATTATTCGTTTTTATTTATATGTTTCATTATAAAAGAATTTTTTTTATGAATTGCATGTATTCTCCACGAGAGACAATCATGTTCCTACAATTTTATTTTTTCTCACACATTAATTTCTTTTTATATTATCCTTTTTAATTTCTTTTTATTTTTTTAATCAAAATTCTATCTCCATTAATTTAGCTTCCATTTTAGTGTTTATTTTTACGAATAATGGGTATCCTCCACGAGAGACAGTCTCAATCCTGTCGTTTTCTTTTTCTTCTATTTTTATCTCACTTTCATTTTATTTATAATAACATTAAAATATTTTCTCTCATTATTCATTTTTATTAATATGTTTCGTTATAAAAGAAATTTTTTTTTCAACTGCGAGTATTCTCCACGAGAGACAGACCTGTTTCTACCATTTTATTTTTCTCACACATTAATTTTCTTTTTTTATTGTCCTTTTTACTTTTTTTTTATCAAAATTCTATCTCCATTAATTTAGCATCCATTGTAGTGTTTATTTTTATGAATAATTGGTGTCTTCTACGGGAGACAGTCTTAATCATGTCGTTTTCTTTTTTCTTTTATTTTTTATCCTACTTTCATTTTCTTTTTTATTATGATATTAAAATATTTTCTCTCATTATTCATTTTTATTAATATGTTTCATTATAAAATAATTTTTTTTTAATTGTGGGTACTCTCCACGAGAGACAGTCCTGTTCCTACCATTTTATTTTTTTTCACAAATTAATTTTCTTTTTTATTATCCTTTTTACTTTCTTTTTATTTATTTTATCAAAAATATATCTCCATTAATTTAGCTTCCATTGTAGTGTTTATTTTTACGAATAATGGGTATCCTCCACCAGAGACAGTCTTAATCCTGTCGTTTTCTTTTTTCTATTATATTTTTTATCTCACTTTCATTTTTTTTATTATGAAATTAAAATTATTTTCTATCATTATTCATTTTTATTTATATGTTTCATTATAAAAGAAATTTTTTTATGAACCGTGGATATTCTTCACTGGAGACAGTCCGGTTCCTACAGTTTTATTTTTTCTTACACATTAATTTTCTTTTTGACTTAATTGCACTTTTGGTCCTCCTACTATCATCAATCCGCGATTTTGGTCCCCCTACTTTTTTTTCACGATTTTGGTCCCCCTATTATTCCAAACTCGCGATTTTGGTCTCTCCAACACATACTTGGGAGGTATAGGGGGACCAAAATTTTGAACTACATCGCGAATTTGGAATAATGAGGGGACAAAAATCGCGGAAAAAAAATTAGGGGGACCAAAATCGCGAATTGATGATAGTAGGGGGACCAAAAGTGCAATTAAGTCTTTCTTTTTTTATTATCCTTTTTACTTTCTTTTAATTTTTTTATCAAAATTATATTTCCATTAATTTAGCTTCCATTGTAGTGTTTATTTTTACGAATAATGGATATCCTCCACGGAAGGCACTCTTAATCCTGTCGTTTTCTTTTTTTTATCTCACTTTTTTTTTAATTATGATATTAAAATATTTTCTTTCATTATTCGTTTTTATTAATATGTTTCATTATAAAAGAATCTTTTTTTGAACTGTGAGTATTCTCTACGGGAGACAGTCTTGTTCCTACCCTTGCATTTTTTTCTCACACATTAATTTTCTTTTATTTATTATCCTTTTACTTTTTTTATTTTTTTATCAAAATTATATCTCCATTAATTTAACTTCCATTGTAGTGTTTATTTTTATGAATAACGGGTATCCTCCACGGGAGGCAGTCTTAATCCTGTCATTTTATTTTTTTCTTTTATTTTTTATCTCACTTTCATTTTCTTTTTTATTATGATATTAGAATATTTTCTCTCATTATTCGTTTTTATTAATATGTTTCATTATAAAAAGTTTTTTTTATGAATTGCTGGTATTCTCCACGAGAGACCGTCCTGTTCCTACCATTTTATTTTTTTTCTCACACATTAATTTCATTTTTTTATTATCCTTTTTACTTTCTTTTTATTTTTTTTTATCAAAATTATATCTCCATTAATATAGCTTCCATTGTAGTGTTTATTTTTATAAATAATGGGCATCCTCCACGAGAGACGGTCTTAATCATGTCATTTTTTTCTTTTATTTTTTATCCTACTTTCATTTTTTTATTATGATATTAAAATATTTTCTCTCATTATTCGTTTTTATTAAGATGTTTCATTATAAATTTTTTTTGAACTGCGGGTATTCTCCACGGGAGACAGTCCTGTTCCTACCATTTTATTTTTTTCTCACACATTAATTTACTTTTTTTATTATCCTTTTTACTTTTTTTTTATTTTTTAATCAAAATTATATTTCCATTAATTTAGCTTCCATTGTAGTGTTTATTTTTACGAATAATGGGTATCCTCCACGGGAGACAATCTTAATCATGTCGTTTTCTTTTTTCTTTTATTTTTTATCTCACTTTCATTTTCTTTTTTTATTACGATATTAAAATATTTTCTCTCATTATTCGTTTTTATTAATATGTTTCATTATAAAAGAATCTTTTTTGAACTGTGGGTATTCTCCACGGAAGACAGTCATGTTCCTACCATTGTATTTTTTTCTCACACATTAATTTTCTTTTATTTATTATCCTTTTCACTTTTTTTATATTTTTTTATCAAAATTATATCTCCATTAATTTAGCTTCCATTGTAGTGTTTATTTTTATGAATAATGGGTATCCTCCACGAGAGACAGTCTTAATCATGTCGTTTTCTTTTTTCTTTTATTTTTTATCTCACTTTCATTTTTTTTTATGATATTAAAATATTTTCTCTCATTATTCATTTTTATTAATATGTTTCATTATAAAAAAGAATTTTTTTATGAACTGCGGGTATTCTCCACCGGAGACAGTCCTACTCCTACCATTTTATTTTTTCTCACACATTAATTTCCTTTTTTTATTATCCTTTTTACTTTCTTTTTATTTGTTTATCAAAATTATATCTCCATTAATATAACTTTCATTGTAGTGTTTATTTTTTATAAATAACGGGTATTCTCCACGGGCGATTGTCTTAATTCTGTCATTTTTTTTCTTTTATTTTTTTATCTCACTTTCATTTTTTTATTATGATATTAAAACATTTTCTTTCATTATCTGTTTTTATTAATATGTTTCATTATGAAAGAATCTTTTTATGAAATGCGGGTATTCTCCACGGGAGACAGTCCGGTTCTTACCATTTTATCTATTCTATTTACTCTATATTAAAATTGTTTTCATAGTACATATGTCGTGTTTTCAAGCTTCCGTTTTTTATGCAATGAATAAAGGTATTCTCCACGGGAAAGTCTTGCTTTTTTCGTTTTCTTTTATTTCTATTGCACTTTTGTTTTCTTTTTTTTATTATATCAAATCATTTTCACTAATTATTCGTTTCTATAATTTATTTTATTATAAGAATAATTTTTTTAATGCACCACGGAGATAGACTTACTTTTACCATTTTTTTCTTTTTTTTTCATGCATTAATTTTCTTTTTTATTATTATATTAAAACTTATTCTCTTAATATATAATTATTTATGATAGCTAATATTTTATCCTGTGCGAAGCACAGACAACATAAATCATACAATCAATTTACTCGTGCGAAATCACGGATCTCCTACTAGTTAAACCTTTAAAATTGAAGGAAACACAGTATTTACGTTTATAAAATACCATAATTTGGTGTGGAGATCAATGTAATCCATATGTAAGATTTGTAAAAATGGGACTCGTAAAGAAAAAGTAGGAATTTTTAATGAGTTTCAATGTTTGTGTATGTATATGAGTTTGAAGTTTAGGAAAAAAAGAAAAAAAAAACTAGAAAAAACATGAATGAGATACATTAATTTATTTGTTTCCATGCGGGCTCTAACCAGCAAATTGGCTAAAGGAATAAATTTAACTTTTTGGTAAGTGTGTCTCAAATTATGTGCCTATGATGAGTGAAATTAAAGACATAAACAAGCTTTATGTAAGATCTACATACACGCACATGTACAGGATCACTAAGTTCACATGAATAGTCAAGTAATATACCACGTAAGACTTATAGTTTTCACATAAAAATTTAACAATGATATCAAATATAAAGTTAACAAAGAGACAATTTTAAAAACAATAATGTTTTTTCCACACCCAAATAGCAAACACCCACCACACACTTGCCCCCCCTTTTTTTAATGAACAGTAACTTTTTTTTTGTTTTTCATGAACAGTAACTTTTTTTTTTCAAAAAATTTACAACTAACCAGACTGATAACATACTTAACCAGTAATTTGTATAGCATTAACCATAAATTCATACTCAGTAATTATTTGTGTAGTAATCCTTATGATCAAATAACTGTTCAAGATGAACTTTGTTTTCAACTGAACATGTGGTTAATACCATATAAGTTGGTGGTTAATTGTGTTATTAATCTGGTGAATAATTTGTTTTTAAGTGAACATGTGGTTAATACCATATAAGTTGGTGGTTAACTGTGTTATTAATCTGGTGAATAATTTGTTTTCAAGTGAACATGTGGTTAATACCATATGAGTCGGTGGTTAACTGTGTTATTAATCTGGTTAATAATTATAACTGAGGCAAAAAGTGGTTAACTGTGAGTTATTATGTGGTTAAATAAGTTGCTCAAGTGGTTAATATTGATATCAGTTCAGATAACTTCAAATGACAAACCTTTTAACTTTGTTTTCAAGTGAACATGTGGTTAATACCATATAAGTTGGTGGTTAACTATGTTATTAATTTGGTTAATAATTATAAGTGAGGCAAAAGGTGGTTAACTATGAGTTAGTACGTGGTTAAATAAGTTGCTCAAGTGGTTAATATTGATATCAGTTCAGATAACTGTTCAAAATGACAAACCTTTAATTTTGATTTCAAGTGAGCATGTGGTTAATACCATATAAGTTGGTGGTTAACTAGGTTATTAATCTGGTTAACCGACAATATAATTTTTTTTAAAAAAAGTACGTACTGTTCACATTTTAAAAAAAGTATTGTTCAAGCATGTGGTTAATACCATATAAGTTGGTGGTTAAGTAGGTTATTAATCTGGTTAACCAGTAATAAATTTTTTTTAGAAAAAAAAATCAGACTTTTTGTAAAAAAAATATGAGTACTATTCACATATAAAAAAAGAAAAAAAAAGAAAAAGTGAGGTGTGTGAGGAGTGTTTACTGTTACGGTGTGGAAAAATCGGGATTGTTTTAAAAATGGAAAAAAATTATAGGAGACTTATTTGCTTGAAAATTTAAATGAAAAACCAAATAATGAGTCCCAATAATTTGAAAAAGTAAAAATATATTTAAGTTGAGATGAATATTGTTTGATACATAAAGTGTGTTTGGTAAGTCATTTCAGTTAGTGGAAAACTGAAATTAATAGTTGAAACCATTTCAACTGTGTTTAATAAGGTAGCTTTTTTTGGGTAGCTACTAGTTTTTCTTGAAAAGGTACTTGGGGTAGCTATTTTAAAAAAGCTCTAATTTTCAGCTACTAGCTAAAAATTAATTACAAGTTTAACCATCAACCACCCCACTTATCATTATTTAATAATTAATGTTATCATTATATGTCATTTTACCATTTTCAGCTAGTTTTACCAAACACATTCAATAGTTTTTCAGCTTTCAGCTAGCTTTAGAGTGTGTTTGGTAAAACTAGCTGAAAAAGCTACCGGAAAAACTCGCTGAAAGCTTAAAATTAGCTGAAAACTTAAAAGTTATTGAATGTGTTTGGTAAAACTAGTTGAAAATGGTAAAATGACATTAAAGACAACATTAATTATTAAATAATGATAAGTGGGGGTGGTCGAGAGCTAAACTTGTAATTAATTTTCAGCTAGTAGCTGAAAATTGGAGCTTTTTAAAAAAAGCTACCCCAAATAGCTTTTTAAGAAAAGCTTGTAGCTACCCAAAAAAAGCTACATTCCCAAACACTGCTGAAATGATTTTAGCTACTATTTTCATCTTTCAACTGGCTGAAATGGTAAGCCAAACACACTCTTAAACTTTCAGCTAACTTTTCAACTAGTTTTACCAAACGCACTCATAATTACACGGCATGAATCATTTGTACCACGTTGAGGTGACAAAATAAGAAAGTATGTATATAACAAATAACACGTGATCGATTATAATTAAATGCTAAAAACTATACAAACACGTGGTTATAAGTTTTATACAGTATCATACAGAATTAATTTTTTAAAAGCACACCTTTTTATATTTGTACACTTGAATTATCCTCTAAACGGTAGGTTGACACTCAACTAATGGGTCGATATTCATACTTACTCATAAGTGGCATCTTAAGGGATCATAACAACAAGTTCATCAAGGAATTTGTCTGTGACCTAGGGTGGTGTTCCACCACTAAAGCTTTAGGATATCTATTCCGAGTTTAGCCTAAATTAGTGCTATTCAAAATCATGATAGAGTTTGATTCCTTTGTTAGTACTTCCTTCGGTCTTATTTATAAGAACTTTTTAACTACATCACACAAATTAAGGAAATTGGTTAATTTAATTGATTACAATAAATCTGTCATGAATGTGTATCATATTTACTAAACTACTCTTAAATTTATTGAGACTCATTATCTTTCTCTTTCTATTTAACTACTCAATTGTGTCATACTCTCTCTACTAATTAATTACTTACATACCTCCACTAATAGAGTATTTTTGTCAAATAATAATTAATGCATGAGACAATCTGAAAAAGTTCTTATAAAAAGGACCAAGATCCACCTTTAAAAAGGTTCTTATAAATAGGACCGGAGGGAGTATTTGGCTTCTTCATTCTAGTTGTAGAAAGACTAACATTCGTGTCTTTCTAGGATTTGGAATTAAATAGGTCAGATTGGAGGATTTCATAGTATCATATTCATAAGGAGAGTAGCATTCAATCCTTAGATAGCACATAGAAAATCATGAAGAATGTAGATAGTTCATCCTTTTCTATCTAACATAATGAAATTTCAGACATTCAAACTATCATCTATTCAGAATTAAGGCATGCTCAAGTATCTAAATAGAAGACCTAGTAGTACTGAATGTTCCTAACTACACTGTACACAATGGCCTGTTGTAATGGCATAACTTCCATTAGGGACAAGCAAGCCAAAATTAGAAGCATATTTAATTTTGGAAATTTTGAAGCGCAAGCTGCAAAATGAGGAAAAGTGTTAGTAATTGAAGAGCACATCACATTATAGAACTTTGCACATGAAGATACACATATAGCACACAAGCACATAACAGTCCTAAACTCTCATCATCCTGGACCAAGAAACCACTAAATTTCCCCAAACCCCTAAAAAAACACTAAAACCCAATCATTAAACTCCACCACAGTGACCCAACCACAATATTTAGGGTTCCAACAATCAACAAACCCTTACATAAAATGCAGTGAGCAATAATGGCAACAACGCGTAGGGAGCAGAACGAAGCAATGGCAGAGGGAGGACGCGGTGAGCTCGTGGCAGGGGACGCACAGGGATCAGAATGGAGCAATGCACAGGGAGCAATCAGTGAACGGAGCAGCAAGCTCCTTCAGCGGTGCGACGAGCTCGTGGCAGCAACACAACAACAACGATGAGGGAAGGGCGTGTGCATGGTGGGGGGACGACTGCACGTTGAGGGTTTTATAGAGAGAGATGTGAGGGGACGACAAAGGTTAGCAGGGTATTAGCTTTGTAGCCAAATGAATGCATTTTGGGGTTTATTCTTTTTTGATTGCGCTCTCTATGATTGATAAAAGAAAGCGACTTAGGGTTCAACTATGAGTGAAAATGGAGGAGGAAAATTGGTCAAGAGCCAATAGTTTTAGTAAGCGTAGGCTCGACCCTAGCAAAATTAAATTAGGTTCACAATAGCGTTCGTCAACCTACGCAGATGATTTCGACCAAAAAATATCTACGCAGATGATTTTTTTTTCATCAAAAACCGAAATTGTAAATTAGAGTAGGCATTGGGTAAGTCAGCCTAAAAAATTTAGCGTTGGGCACGTGACCTACGCTATTTTCTACAACTAATTGAGTTTTTCTTGTAGTGATATTATGATAGATTAATATTAGTCTTGTTGTTTTTAGGTTCCCTCAATATCAAAAAAAAAAAAAATGTTATAAAATTAGCTTAGAGATGACTAAAGTCTAATAATACCTGGACTACAATTGTTTAACAAAAGGTTGAAACAATAGATGAGAAGTAAAAAATCATGAAAAACTCATTCATAAAATAATAAATAATGAGAAATGAAATGGTGAATTGTAATATTTTATAAGACAAAAAATATATTTATATTTAAATCATATGATAAATAATGTTTGGTATATATATAGGACAACGAAAAACAATCTTACAGTGATAATTAAACTGTAAAAATGCAGCATGCCTTTTATAATTGGCACACTTGAGTTAAAGGGGTAAACGGTTAGCGTAGAAACGACTAAAAGCTTAAATCTACTTAGACGACAGTCGTTTATTGAAAAGGTCCAATTGCGTGGCGTGGTGCACTGAGGTGCACGGCAAGTAAGAAAGGCGCTACAAATATTAACAGTGGAAGTGAAAGAAGGCCCAGACGGCCACCTAAAAGCACCGGCTAGGGTACACCGCTAGAGTTGAAGAGTTAGGGTTCTCACTTAACGATATTCTCCTAACTCCTTCACCACACACAAGCACGTGCATTCACTCCAACGCAATCTCACCTCACTCTCTGCTTTCATATTTGGATTTTAGGTTTTTGCTTCCGCTTGCAGTATCCATGGCAAGAGCCTCTTCTGGAACCGTCA
Source organism: Sesbania bispinosa (assembly GCA_026901365.1). Lineage (NCBI taxonomy): Eukaryota > Viridiplantae > Streptophyta > Magnoliopsida > Fabales > Fabaceae > Sesbania > Sesbania bispinosa. Next base: position 312,484 of record QLOH01000549.1, on the reverse strand, counting down.
ATCCACATGGCCGCACCGGAGTTCGTATCGTTGTGGCCGGAGACCAGGGCACCGGAAAATCAAGCCTCATTATTACTGCCGCCGCAGATAACTTCCCCGTGAATGTGCCGCCGGTGTTGCCTCCCACCAGGCTTCCTGAAGATCTGTATCCCGATCGCGTGCCTATCACCATCATCGACACCTCTTCCCGGTATCGAACTCTAACGTTCTGATCTTTTGCTTCATCAGATATTCGTAAATGGAGTTATACCGCTTTGAATTTGAATAACGGACGAACGGAGCGGAGAATTAAAGTGGAATGTTTTGAATAGCGATGCTAGGTGTTGTTATTGTTGTTGTGATTCTATTATATATTTTTGAAGTAAATCCGCAACATCTTTTGCTGTTTCGAAGTCTATGTTTCATTCTGGAGCCAGGCTAAGCATTATCTTGTACCTGAATGTTCTATTGAAACCAGTTTGTCTGTTTGGGTTTTAAGCTGTTTGCTGATCAATGCCATGAAATAATATTAAGCTGTTTTGTGTGTGTTAACCACATGTATCCCCTATTACTAGGGTAATTCTGTTTGAGGTTTAGTTACAGTTAAGGTACCTCACCCCTCTTTAAGAGCGTGCGTGTGTAGTGGGGATTGAAATGTGTCCTACTCACCAAATAACATGTTATAAATATACATTTTGAAATCTCAAAGAAAGGTGATTTCATGCTTGTATAGTTTGTCTATTGTTAGGGAAACGTTTACCTTGTAAGTTGTAACTTGAATGTCTTCACCAGTTCACACTATTATTTTTAGGAAAATGCTTAATTTTACAAAACGAATGGTTTACGAAACCATGTGGCACAGCTTTAACACCTTTTTTCGCCGGAATTTCTGCCGAATTTCCGCATATACTCCTTTTCCTAATTTCTGCCAAATTTCCACATATACTCTTTTTCCTGCTTTTCATTGGTTTATATGCGATTGTAATGAATTCGTATAAAATTGTTTCGTGAGAAATAGAATCACTCTTATTATTATTATTGCAGTCCCGAGGATAGCGATAGAGTTGCTGAAGAATTGCAGCGGGCTGACACAGTTGTCCTTACTTATGCATGTGACCGGCCTGAGACACTTGAAAATCTGAGTATATTTTGGCTCCCACACCTTCGCAAATTAGAGGTTATGATCCTACATATACATATATATATGTATGTATATATATATTTTTCCATTCCAAGGACAATATATTCAGTTGCAGCTCAATTTTTTCATTTTAGAACTGGAGAGAAAAAAGGAGGGAGAAAATGAATATTCCTCAACGAAGGGAAGGGGAAGACCCTAATAAATTATTGTATATTGTTAAACCAGTTCTGCTTATCTTTATTGGGAAAACATCTTCTGTTTATGCACATGCTTGTATACATCAGTTCCTCGTACAGCTTAATCAGATTCACATAATATATTTGTCTTTTCATTTTGAAAGTACAGATGCATGACCTAGATATTTGAACTTAATGAACAGGTAAAAGTTCCGGTTATAGTGGTTGGTTGTAAGCTTGATTTGAGAGATGAAAATCAGCAAGTGAGCCTAGAACAGGTGATGTCACCAATAATGCAACAGTTCCGAGAGATTGAAACTTGCATTGAGTGTTCAGCATCTAGGCATATCCAGGTATCTTTTATTCATATTATTGCAATCAATTCCTTTCTGTTTTTCGATCTTATTTCGAAGGTGCTAATCAATTATATCTGGATTTTGTTTCATGCAATTGTTATTATATTGAAGGTCCCTGAAGTTTTCTACTATGCACAAAAGGCTGTTCTTCATCCAACGGCTCCATTATTCGATCAGGAGTCACAGACTCTAAAGCCTCGATGTGTGCGGGCTTTGAAGCGTATTTTTATCCTTTGTGACCATGACAGAGATGGTGCCCTTAGCGATGCTGAACTGAACGATTTTCAGGTTTCCCTTCTCATATTAAATATCAAAATTGTAGCTTGTTATTATCTGAGTATTATAATCTGACACCTCAGAGCTTGATTATAAACTTATTTCTATTATGTTTAGCTTGTGTATAAAATTTGTGAATAATCCTACAAAACTATCAACAGGTTAAATGTTTCAATGCTCCTTTGCAACCATCTGAAATTGTGGGTGTAAAGAAGGTTGTACAAGAAAAATTGTCTGAAGGTGTGAATGAACGTGGACTTACATTGACAGGATTCCTATTTCTTCATGCCCTTTTCATAGAAAAAGGGCGTCTTGAGACAACTTGGACTGTGCTCAGGAAGTTTGGATATAATGATGATATCAAGCTTGCTGATGATCTAATTCCACCTTTGAAACGTGCTCCTGATCAGGTGTTTCTTTTGAGATGAATTGTGACCTCATGTATTGTCTATGACATACTTTTGTATGTTATACCTGCTTGAGATAAATTCGTGGACAACAGGGAATTTCTATCCTGTTCTGATCAAGATTGGCTTTAATATCTGCAGAGTGTGGAGCTGACAAATGAAGCAATTGATTTTTTGAAGGCAATTTTTGATGCATTTGATGGTGATGGTGTATGTCATTTTGTGTACATGACCTTGAATATTTTTACTTTTTCATGCTGCTTGATATGTCATTTTCAGACATTTTCTCACGTGACTTTATTGAAACGCAAGTTATAGATGGTAACTAGCACAATTCTTCTTGCAATTTAACCATATCTTTTTATTCCTACAGGATGGGATGTTGCGACCTCGTGAACTTGAGGAATTGTTTTCTACAGCCCCAGAAAGGTAAATTGCTTTCTCTCATTTTGTGATAGATAAGCTTTCTTTATTATCCACCATTTCATGGTGGATTGCTTTGCATTGGTTTCTTCCTGAATTGGTAATGGGGCAGTGTTATGTGAATTTTTTCATATGTAGTGTTATTTTTCAAATGTACACTTGCTATAAGGATCTGGCATATAATTTTGCTTCTTCAATGTTTTTACAAACTCTAGCTGTGACATTCTTTACAAGCTTCTAATTTCCCTGAGTCTGGATGATAATAAGAACTCTTGCCAATATTGTTTGATATTATATGATTTTTAATTGCAGTCCTTGGATTGGAACTCCATATGAGGATGCTGCAGAAAAAAATGCATTTGGAGGACTATCACTTGATGCATTTTTGTCAGAGGTGCACAAGTCTTTTATCTTCTCTACTCCCTCATTGTTGCATATTGCTGAATAATGTTTGTAGAATAGTGGTGGGCTTTTCTTGGGAGTTTAATCATTCAGTTATATTAAAAAGTGATTTGAGAATCAAGGTTGCCAAAGTTTAATATCAACCATTATTGTTATCCATATCCTTAATATAATTATGTTTGTATGACTGTATATCTGGTATGTGTACCTTTTCATTGCAAGTTTTCTCTGCATTGCCATTAATTATCATTGATTTTCAATATTTTATTTTTTCTGGACAGTGGGCACTTATGACGCTTCTGAACCCAACTTTTAGTGTGGAGAATCTGATATACATTGGTTACCCTGGTGATCCATCATCTGCTATCCGTGTGACTAGGAGGCGGCGTTTAGATCGCAAAAAGCAACATTCAGAAAGAAATGTCTTGCAGTGCTTTGTTTTTGGGCCTATGAAGGCCGGAAAATCTGCATTATTGAATTCTTTTATTGGAAGGTGTTTTTCATTATAATATTACCTTGAAGCTTCCTAATGTAACTTTAGTTATTGAGTATCACACCTTATTGTTGTTGAATTGATATGCAGGCCTTATTCTGAAACTTACAATCCAACCACTGAGGACCGTTATGCTGTAAATGTTGTTGATATTTCGATGGTAAACGATACTTGATTGACATTTGATATTAGCTGCTTACTATGCAAGACATTTCATTTCAATCACCTTTTCCAGCACTAGAGTCTTCTTTTGATATATTCATTTTATATATCTTGGCATTTCTTTCTTCTAAGTAGATGTTTTAACATTTTGTTTGCAGGAAAACAAAAAATATCTTGTGCTGAGAGAGATTCCTGAAGGTGGAGTTAGAAAGCTGCTGGCCAATAAGGAGTCTTTGGCCTCATGTGACATTGCTGTTTTTGTTCATGACAGGTGACTGTTGATATTAAAGATCATTATGCCAATATACCATAGAAGTTATGTATTACCTTTGTTACATAAGTATTTTGAAAAATACTTGGGTCATATTTGGTTCTGTTAGAAATGGTTTTATGTTTCCAATGACCCAAAATTAGATAAGAATCATGGAATAAAATATTTTCTTCTAGAGAACACTAGACATCTAATTTATTTTGTTCTTCTTTTAATATTTGCATCGGTATAGGATAAGTTTCACTATTAAATTACTTCATGGTGCTTATAGACTCTGCCAGAAATTACTACTTCCCTTGAATTCAAGTTTTGAGTAGTTTTGTGTAGTCTGTTTGGATTTTTTAGCTTACAAGCAAGATTTCAACATCATAATTTAGAAGCACTTAGGAACTTTAAATGAGGTTTCTAAAACAGCTTATACGCTGAAAAAAGGCTATTTCTGGGTTGATTTTATAAACCAACATTTGTGACTTACAAACATAAGCCAAAAACAAATTAAAAATAAGATGCTTAAGTCATTTTGAGTTTGCATAGTATGTATTCAAAAACCACTGTTTAAATTGACAATTCATCCATGGGCTTCTAAGTTTGAGTATCATTTTATGTTCATGTGGTGTGGACAACTCATACTACATACTTGGAAACATATCGGTTGTATATAGCTGACTAATATTCATTTTAGGTCTGATGAGTCCTCATGGAGGACATCATCTGAACTCCTAGTAGAAATTGCTGGTCATGGAGAAGACACTGGCTTTGAGGTGCCCTGCCTTATAGTTGCAGCTAAAGATGATCTGGATTCATTTCCAATGGCTATACAAGAGTCAACTAGGGTATTTTCGATTGTCTTACTCATTTGCATGATCGTATACATAATTGAGCATGCATATTGCTCCACATAATTGGATGGTTTGATAAAGAGCTATTTAATGTGGTGATTGGTGAATGACATGTTTTGGAATTATGATCTCATCCAAACTTTCTGAATAACAACATATATTAAGTAGTAGCCTGTATATATGTATAGTTTCATTTTCAGAGTGGAATTTGATTAAGCAAATTGGAAGCCAGTTTGATTTTCCTTATTTCATTTTTGGGAAAAATATGTTTTTCGTCCCTGTAGTTTCGGTCAACTTGGGTTTTCGTCCCTATATTTTAAATCCTTGGTTTTTTGTCCCTGTATTTTCTAAACCCCTAAACATTAGTCCCTGCCGTTAGTTTGGACCGTTAAACCTGTGACGTGGCATGCTAGACAATTAACACGTGGCATGCTAGGTAATTGACACGTCACAGGTTTAATGGTCCAAACTAACGGCAGGGACAAATGTTTAGGGGTTTAGAAAGTACAGGGACAAAAAACCAAGGATTTGAAGTATAGGGACGAAAACCCAAGTTGACCGAAACTACAGGGACGAAAAACATATTTTTCCCTTCATTTTTTATATATTTTAGTGTTGTAGACTTTGTGGCACCTTTTTTGGACATTTAGATTTTACTGGATTTTTATTTATATCATCTTTGAATGGCACAATTGAGAGATTCGGGGTTGGGGGTCTAACTCCTTCCCATAGCCATTGTATAAGCTACAAGATCCTGTATAGCCTCACGTATAACATTTTTAAGGTGATGACTACAAAAGAAATGGCTGCAAGAATAAATATTATCTTTTTCCATTTGGAACTTTTGGATTTCCATTTCCAAAAGTCTATATTAGAGGCATCAGTTTAATTTTCCCATACGTGAAGTATAGGAGTGGTAGCGTAAGATGTTTCATCCATCAATGTCTAGCTGGTATGCTCTAAATTTTGAAAAGAAAAAAGAAGAAAAACTACTAAAGTGAAACTTACCAGCGAGATACCCATTCCAAGCAGAAGTTTGATTTGGCTCACTTTAACGGTGTTCTGTTGAGCTTTATAATTATACAGTTTCCACTCTTTTATTACAACACTTTCATTTTCATGTGTTTTTTTTAATATAGGAGTGAGTTTTGACACATGATCAGCTAATCTGTTAGTTGCAGACTTGTAGTTAGAAACTTCATATTTTTGGAGTTCATCTTATGGCTTTGTTTTCACTTGATCCATTTTTTTTTTGTAAAATTATATTTGCTTTTCTACTGATTCACAAGCAAGAGTGAAGACTGAAGAGCATACTTCTAGTTTTTCCATTTAGGGTAAAACACTAAAATCTGTATGAGGGATGGGTGGATAAGCATATCCCTGAGTGTTAGAACAGATTGTCAGGAAAACATTGTATTCTGATGTCTTCCATGGCATATGTAATTGTGACAAATGTGCTTGATGCTGATTGCTGAGATATTTTCAAGCAACTGCTTTATCCTGGATCAACTGTAATGAAACTTTTGCCATGCCAATGAGTTTTGTAGGTTAGTCAGGATATGGGAGTAGAGGCTCCTATACCAATCAGTGTGAAGTTAGGGGATTTCAACAGTCTGTTCCGCCGAATTGTAACTGCTGCTGAGCACCCTCATTTAAGCATTCCAGAAACTGAAGCTGGAAGAAGCCGCAAGCAGTATCACAGACTTATAAATCGTTCTCTTATGTGTGTTTCAGGTATGTCAGTTTTAGGTTGATTTGTTCATCAAGTTCTTTTTGAAATTGTTATTAAAGCTGTTCAATCTTGTAAGCTAACTAAAATGAGCCTATAAACTTGTTTGATTTTGGGTGATGTGTGCTTGTTTGATTAATCCCCAAACTATCACTAAAATCAAGTTGTACAGCAGTCAAGTTGTTTTTGTAGTAATTTCCATTCACCAAAATTAAGTTTGTGGTGAGTAGAATTTCTTTTGAGAGAAATGAATTTTTTTTACTTTTTCATTGAAAAGAATTCGTTCCAATTGTGAGACCCACAATATAATTATTTTTACACTTAAAAAATAATTTTATCTTACCATTCAAACAAGTAATTTTATGATGTCATTCCCAAACACAATTTTTTTAAATCTCTTTTTTCTCCATTATTAACATCGAGTTGTTCTGTTTCATGATTTCTTGTTGGGTGGATGTTGCTTGGAATTTAGGGTTTAGTTAGCCAATGAATTATCAACAAAATCAAATGGTAGAAAATATAAAAGAATAAATGGGAAGTCCATACATTATAGGGCCCTCTTGGGAGCTATCTTTATGGTTACTCCGGGGAGCGGAGCTGAAAGATAGGGTAACTGGATGAAACAGCCGCCCTTTGTTGGGGTTTCCTATAGTTTTGGATATTCAATCTGCTACTCTTTCAAGTATTTGCTTCAACATTTGACACGTTTTGCTTTGGAGTTTCAAAGACTTATTTCGTTTGAAGTCCTGTATAGACATAACAAAAGTATAATCGGCTCATTTTGGCCATTGATTTATTAGTCATTTTTTATTTTATGCGTCTCTCTTTCTTGATTCGATGCTTAATGATTTTATTACCTCATCTTATTCCAGTTGGAGCTGCAGTGGTCGTAGTTGGGCTGGCTGCTTATAGGGTATATTCTGCAAGGAAGAATGCGTCTGGTTAAAAGACGAAGGTTTTGTGAATGGATCGAGTTCTTTTACCTTGATCTGAATGCAACCTGCTCCTGGCTAAGCTATGGCACCTTCAACATTAAGTTGGCTTTTTTCATGCCATCTGTTGTAGAGTTTGCAAACCGTCTTTTTTTTTAAAAAAAAAGACCTTTAAGTTTTCTTTGTCAAGGATGAATTAAGTTAGCATAATTTTTGTATTCAAATGATCGTATATTGTTTTTTTCTTTTTGCTAGTTAGGGGCTCCGTGGAGTAATATAGACAATAATACAATAATGGGTTATAATGTCAGGTCCAGTTATTTACTGGAAACTAATGGAAGCATCTTTTCTGTATCGGAGATTGCAATTAAGATCCTTCACCTGTGCGCTTAGTTGACGTTGAAATCCTCAGAAATTTTCTCCGCTTTCAAAAGCGTTTTTTCCCCGAAAATGCAAGTGTGCTATGATCCAGCTATTTTATGTAATTTTGTCCAAATCATCTTATATTTTTTTAATTTGCATATAATGATATATTTAGTGTAATGGTTGTTCATAATATATTAATTGGTTCAGTGTAAAAATAATTTGATGATAATAAGCAGGGAAAAAAGTTTAGAGTAAATTTCATCAATTTCATTTAGTTCGAATGTCGTCAAGTCAAGTACAGAATAATACGTGTATCGGTATTCATCACTGGATTATTGGCGCGAGATTGGATTGCTAAGGGATTTTGCAACTGATTAGTTAGCAGGTTGCACTCAGCAATTTTAGGCAGGTATAATGCATTGATCTTGCTCATCCTTATTGCATGATATGGGACTAGTCCCCTTAATGAACAGACACTTCAGAGATACCTTGCATCCTAATATGATTTGTTGATAAGTAAGAATAGTTACCGCATGATCACACTATAATGCTATCGCATTGTTTTCCAGCCGTTATATTTATACATTAAATTTATACAAGTATTATGTACTTTTTTCCCCAAAGAAAACTAAAATTTTTAGGTGCCCTCTGGCTAAATTGACAAAAATCATAGCATAGGTCTCGTTCATCACTCAATTTGCATGGGGCAATTTTTTATCAGCAGTTGGCAGACAATTAAGGATATCCTATCAATTGATTAGTTAGATGCAAAAGATCAGTCACTCCACAATATTACAATAATGTATTGCTATCAATGTCTGTAAATTAAGTTTCCCTTTCCCTGATTTACGTTGATATGGTGACAATCATTTTTAAATTTGGTCTCTTAAAAGTTTTAAAAAAATTTCATATCTACCACAATTATGGTTACTTAAAATGCAAAGGTGAAAAGAAAATGTATTGTCAATAGAGAGGTTCGGTGAGAGAGTATACTGAGATTGGTTCCTATATTTCACCAAGAATATAATTAATAGAGAAATTCTATTCAAACAACCAATTTATATAATAACTTATACACCATTTTTTTTTTCTCTCATCCATCATATTCCACACTACTCTCTTTTTTCTCTATCTCTCACTTTGTTGTATAATATGTTATACAAATATCACTTCACTAATCAATATTTCTCTTTAATTACACTTCAAATAATCCATTTTTAAACAATAAAAAAAATAGAGTTTTCACTTTTAAACTTTAAAGTAAGAAAATCTTTTATTGTGCTGATCTCTTGAAAACATTTGATTTCTCAATTGAAAACATACCTTTTAAAGTTTTCAAATCTTTCAAATTAATTGTTTTAAATTTTCTTTTCCCCCTTCTAAATCCCAATTGTTTATATTTTTAAATAATTTATACTTATATATTAAATTAAAATCTACTCTTTTTTTATAGTGACTAATCAATCTCGTAATATATTTTTCTTTAAATAATGATATTTTAAATTTAAGTTATTTTTAATTATGTATTTTTCAGTGTTAAATGTTTTTCTTTTAATATACATTTAAATATTTTACATTTAATTAATTATGTGTGTTTCTTTTACAAGTTCAAATCATTTGTCTTTAGTTTTGTAATAACTTTACTTTTTAATATGAGATTTACAAATGTGAGAAGACAAAAAAATAAAAATTATGAGGGAGAGAAAAAAAGTGGCAAAAAGATAAAAGGTAAAATACTACTTATTTTTCATATCAATAAGCATTATATTTTTTCAAATTTATAATTTAAAGATTTTTTACTTAAATTTTAAATGGCAATAAGATAATGTGGTATATTTTGCTTACCTAAGAAGGACGGTACTATGATCAGCTCGAGCTGATGAAAGCCGGACTCTGATTGGTTGAAATGGTAATTTTGTGTGTTGTTAAACAATTATTTAAAGCAGTTTTTGTTTTTGTTTTTGTTTTTTTTTTGAAAAAATATACAGTGTATAAGGCTATAGGCTAAGGTTGGGACTTAGGACGATGGAGCTTTTCACAGCAACCTACTTCTTGTTGTGAGCACGTGTGTATCATGAGCATGACAACAGGGTACCTCTCACATAACCTCATGCAAAACTTTGATTTAAAACCTGATGAATATAAATATATCTCTACAAAACATCCACAAATGCAAAATTTTGGAACAAAATGGCCTCTAAGTCCCCTTCTCATTTGTCCTCAAAGAATAAAACTTTTCTTATTCTCTTGCTTGTCTCTATAACCCTCACACTGTTTGTACTTTCAGTGAAGCCCAAAAGAGTCCCTGTTCTCACCAACATATTTCAAGAGGATAAAACAAAGCCTGCTTGGTTTCATGTCATAGAAAAAAGCATTGATAGCAGAAGGATTAAGGTAGGTCTAGTAAATATTGATACAAGAGTGGATATTAGTCTTTATGAACAAGTAGATTCACTGCACCCACAAGTAGAGAAAGTAATTGTTGATTTTGATCATGTTGATGAGAACTTGAAGTGGAAAGACTTATTCCCTGTGTGGATTGATGAAGATGGGAAATGGGGTCGTCCAAAGTGCCAGGATTTGCCAATGCCAACGTGGGAGAGTTATAGAGATGTCAATGTGATAGTGGCCAGAGTTCCATGTGGGAATGGGACAGAGATGGAAGGGATCAGGGATGTTTTTAGATTGCAAGTTAATTTGGTAGTGGCTAATTTGGCAGTGGAGAGTGGATGGGAGATGAATTTGGATGCTTATGAACCAGTTTATGTTGTGTTCATTGGGTCATGTGGTCCCATGGTAGAGATTTTCAGATGTGATGACTTGTTATTGCATGATCAATTAGGTGAGTATTGGGTGTACATGCCTGAATTGGGGAACCTCAGGCAGAAAATGATCATGCCTGTTGGTTCCTGCCAGATTGCTCCTGGCTTTGCAGAAACAGGTACATTTTCATTCCAATTAAGGAATATGTCTAAATTATTTTTGGTAGTTGTATGTTTTTTGGAATGCATTAAAATAAAAGTAGTATACATTTTAGTAAAAAAAAACATTTAATTTTCAAAGAAAAAGTAAATTATGATGAATTGAGATCTTTTTCTTGTCTTTTGACCATCATGTAGGAGAGAGGAAATCAGGAAAGTATAATAAAAGAAATGAAGATTCTTTTTCATGCAAGAGAGGGATTCTGTTTTTGTTAGAATATATTTTGGAGGAAAAAGAAAGTGATATACCCTATTATTTAAAAATACTATCCAAACATACTCTATAATTCTTTTTTTTTCCTCTATGATTTCTTTCTATTATAGATTTGTCTCCTCTAAATTGTGTATGCAAATTAATGGTTATCTTTGTATTTTATCTCCCAAAATAGTAAAGATTCAATGAAACTTCATGCAGAAACAAATGTAATATATATTGTGAAAGTGAGTTTTTATCCAAAAACGGTTCTAGATCACAAATTAAGTTATTTGTCATAAAACCAACCAATGAAGTGAAGTGACATTCTGGTTTGGTGTTCCCAAAAAACAGAGGAAAAAGAAAGAAAGTAACACATTTTGGTTATCATTTGCAGGTAAAGAGGTGTGGAGGGCCTATATATCACAATCACCAGCTACATTGAAATACAATTCCACCATGCGCATACCAAGATTAGCCTATGTCACAGTCCTCCACTCTTCAGAAGCTTATGTTTGTGGTGCAATAGCTCTAGCACAAAGCATTCTTCAAACTGAGAAAAGCATCCTTCAATATAACAACTACACCATAGACCTACTCCTCCTTGCTGATGATTCAATTGGTCCCAAATCCACAAAGGGTCTAAAAGCTGCAGGATGGAAGATCAAAAGAATTAAACGTATCTTAAACCCCTTTGCTCAAAAAGGTACATATAATGAGTGGAACTATAGCAAGCTAAGAATTTGGCAGCTCACAATGTATGACAAAATCATCTTCCTAGATTCTGATCTTCTAGTCCTAAAGAACCTTGATCATTTCTTTGCTTACCCTCAATTATCTGCTGCACCTAATGACTTCTCATTTTTCAATTCTGGGATGATGGTCATTGAGCCATCTCAGTGCATGTTCAAGCACTTAATGGAGAAAACTTTGAAGGTGAAACCATATAATGGAGGTGACCAAGGTTTGGTCAATGAGATCTTCACATGGTGGCATAGATTGCCAACAAAGCTAAACTACCTGAAGAGTTTCCAAGAGCGGCAAGGGTATGAGGAGGTTGAGATTCCAGAGGACTTGTATGTCATACATTACTTGGGTTTGAAGCCATGGATGTGTTACAGAGATTATGATTGTAATTGGGACATGAAGATACTACATGTTTTTGCAAGTGACTTAGCTCACCAATTGTGGTGGAAGGTTTATGACAATATGCCAAAAGAGTTGCAAACCTATTGTGGGCTTACACAAAAAATGGATGAAAGGATAATAAACAGGAGAAAAAGAGCAAAAAATGCTAGTTTGGCTGATGGGCATTGGAAGATTGAGGCTAAGGATCCTAGAAGGAAGCATTATGTGGATTTGGATTAGAACAATATAGGGTATGAGCAATTGAGCATGCCTGTGGTCATTTATGACCAAATTTAAGGTTTCTGGCTAGAGCTTTAGCATTGTGAGAAACTCTTATACACATGTATATTGTTGCACACATATTTCTTTTTCCAGAAATGATCACTATATACTTGGTCATAACTTTTGTTTTTTTAATCTTTCTCTTGCCACTTTTCTACATTATTTTTGCTGCTGAGAGATATTGGGTCCTTAGTTAGACCAGGTTGCGCATCTGGTCTATGATGTTACTTAGAATTAAATAAATTTATATACACAATTAAAATTATATGTAAAATTTAACAATTTTCTTACATTTCATTTGGAAGGTATTAACCTTGAAAAGAGAGTGACTTCCTTTCTCTCTTTCTTTCTCATATTTAATTGTAATTTGTAAGAGGGTGAGGGATCAATATCTTATCACTTCAGACCATGTGTCTTACCCTTTAAGGAGTAGATTTGCAAATGGGTCAAACTAACAAAAAAGAAAATTTAATAAATGCAACTTTTTTTCGGTAAAATAATAAATGCAGTTTGAAAAAGGTTCAAGTGGAAGGGGATGTGACCTCTAGACAAGAGCAAGTTAGCGACGGTGTTTTATTTTGAAAAAGTGAACAATTCATAAATTAGTAATCCATTTGATCCAAGGTATTTTTTTTCAAAGGGATCCAAGGTTAAATTAGCAAATTTTCAAAAAATTGGGTTAACCTAACTCAGGCCAAAAATGTCTTGACCTGTGATCTATGATGGGTCAGGCTGATTACCGAGAAAAAGATAATTTCAATTATTCTATATCTATCATGGAATATGTTGAGCTCTTATAGCTTTAAAAGTTTTTTTTTAATTTTTTTATAATGGCGGAGAGTTATTAATTAATTATTATTTAAATTGATACCAATAAAAGATTTTTTATTCATATTTGATTTCACATTTTAGTATAAATATGTTTACGAAATATTAAGTTAATAAAAAATATACTATAAATAGCTAAACTAATGAGAAAACAAGAAAGAAGCTATTGCTATAAAAAATAATTGAAGTGAAAATTAAACATTAAAACTATAAAATTAAAAATAAGAATAAAAATTAAAAATAAGAAAACAAGATTTTTATTTTAAATAAAACTTTATCAATATTTTTTATATAAACTAATTCACTCTAATTTACAAACGCCTTGGATCTTATCATAAACATGATAAAAAAATAAAATATAAAAAGTAAGAGAAATAAACTAGTTTATTATATAAACTTTATTATCATCAAATATAATGTAAAACTTATTGAGTATCTTAAGAACATTATTAAGAAATGAAAAATATTAATTAAAAAATATTGAATATATTAAAATTACATTTTTATTGAAATAATTAGAAATGTTTAATATAAGCTTATCAAAACCCACCAAAATAAATAACCAAAATGTACAACAAATTAACCTTCCTTCCAGTGATGAGTTATCTGTATAATTCACATTAAATTATATATGGAAACAAGTATAATAAAAATATGAAACCATGCTTCAAGTCACATAATTCAGTAATTATTTGCCTCAAAAAGAAATTAAGTAATTATTATTCATGAATTACATTAAAGTCCAACGTATTAGTTTCACCACACATTTTTCCTAAATTATCTCTTTGCTTCAACAGTCATCAAGCATAACAAGGCTGAATGGCTGTAATGAAAGCCTATTTTCAGGAGGACGACTTTGAATTTCGGAGCATAGACTCCAAGTCATGCATAGAAAAGAAAAGAAAGAAGTATATTTTTTTCTCTGCATTTATGAAAGCATCCTTAGGATGGAAATTTAGTGTCTGGATGAAAATGGGTATGGAATATTTTTTTAACAAAAAAAGAAAAAAAAATGACAGCTGTATCGCAAACTTACCAATATTTTGTCACTAAAAATAAAATTGAAATTAGGATTCGCATTTTTCTACTTCCTTTAACAACACGACACTATAATAGGTGATTTTGTCGTGTGTGATACGGATTTGTTAGTTTTAGACAAAAGCAAGAGTAGTTTGTATCGAAAAATTTTAAATTGTCGTCAATGACAATAAAAAGATTTAATTCAATATAGAACCAACAAGAAAAGAAAATCAATTTAATAATTATACACTCTCATGATAAAAAAAAACTTTTACATTAACATAAAAAATGTGTTACTACATTAATTAATTTGTATTTTTTTATGTAACACTACAGATATTTTTCATGAGAAGACAATTTTATTAGAACCAAATAACATTTCTATTAACCGTAAAAAAAAAAATAACATTTCTATTAAAGACAAAACTCTTATCTAAATATTTAATAAATATAAGATATCATATATAATTAAATTTATTAAATAATCTGATAACATGGATTTCATTATACATAATAATTAAACTCAAAGAAAATAATGAGTAGAAGGTAAATTAAATGCATAGCGGTAGAAAAACATTTGGAAACAATTGATGTTCTTGAACATAGTTCTAAAGATTTTACTCATCTAAACCACAATTTGGGGTAGTAAATTGAATCAATCTACCGACTAAATTAACCAACAGTAAACCCACAAAGCAACATTAAGAGGATTTAGAATCCTCTACTAGTAGTACTATGTATAATCTTTCATCTCTATGAAGCACTGGGTATTAGCTAGCATTAGTTGTGAGACTGAAAGTGCAGTAAAACGTAAGATGTATGGTAGCTGTGTGAGCAACGTTGTCAGTTGTTCAGACAAATCCCACGTGCCTTACAAGACATAATTAAATTCAGCTCTGTCTCTTGTGCTTACCGACATAAATATTACTCGTATTATTAGTATTAGTATCCCTTGAGTTATGTGAAACGAGAAGAGAAGAGAAGATAAGAGAAGGGCCATTGAGTTGAAAGAATTAAAGTGTTTTGTTGTTTTTCCATGGCGAAGGTGCAAGGGAAGACGACGCTGGATTCAGGATGGCTAGCAGCAAGGTCCTCCGATGTCCATTTCACTGGCACTCAGCTCACTACCACTAACCCTCCTTCTGGCCCCACCTCACCATGGATGGAAGCTCTCGTGCCTGGAACGTAATCTCTCTCTTTCTCTCTATTTGTAGCTGCAATGCTGCATCCTACATGTTACATTGTACTTTCTTTTTGATTGCTTGAGCTCAGCCTCCTTTTGTTGAAGTGATCTTCTTTATTGACAGTGTTCTGGCAACCTTGGTGAAGAACAAACTTGTGCCTGATCCTTTCTATGGACTTGGAAATGAGGCAATCTTGGATATTGCTGATTCTGGAAGAGAGTATTACACTTTCTGGTTCTTTACAACCTTTCAGTGTAAGCTGGTACGGATTGTGTCCTCTCTTGTTCTGCAATTTTAGATTTTTGAAGTAATGTGATTGATTGTATTTTGATTTCATAGTAGGATTGGACTTCAGCAGTTAAGTGTGCGCCTTCCCCCTTTTCTGGCTTATATATTCTAAAATTGCTCATTTTATAGGTTGCTAATTTGAAGTCTGTGTATGGAATTGGTTTTCAACATAGAGAAAGATGTTTCACACTAAAATAAAAATCTGATTTTGAATATCAAATTGTGGTTTCTGGTTTGATAATTTTTGTCTTTGGAGTTTGATAGACATTGCTAATTAATTGACCATTTGCAGTCAAGCAATCAGCACTGTGATCTGAACTTCCGGGGAATCAATTACTCTGCTGATGTTTATTTAAATGGGCACAAAATGGCCCTCCCAAAAGGAATGTTTCGGAGGCATTCTCTTGATGTCACTAATCTTCTTCATCCAGATGGTAGTAACCTGCTTGCTATTCTTGTTCACCCTCCGGATCATCCTGGCAGCATTCCCCCTGAAGGGGGACAAGGTGGTGATCATGAGGTCTGAAATTAAATTAATAAATGCAATCTGTTAACTTTGTCCTTCTCAATTATTTGATTTCCTGTTATGTGGAGGCGCCTTCAAATATCAATTCAAATGGTTGATGACTTCTGAAATATGTTGAGTTTTCAGAGAGTAAAGAGACTAGGAGAGAGGATGAGTGAGTGATGCTTGCAGAATATGTAAGTCATTCTTTTTTGTTCTTTTGTGTAGATAGGAAAGGATGTGGCCACACAATATGTTCAAGGCTGGGATTGGATAGCTCCTATAAGGTGACACTGCTGTTACTTGTGTGGTAATTAATTTTCTGTTTTGCTTGATTGAAAGACCTATCATCCCTTTTTGGTTAGCCAGTATCTAGGTTAAAGACCTATCATCCCTCCTCATCATTCTAATATCAACTAAGAATCAATGTATTTGATATTTTTATTTGAATAAATAATTAGAATGTTTATACATCTCACAGCGACAATTTTACTTTGTCATATTAATTTTCACTCACCATAAACGGTGTAAAAGAGAACATGATGTTTAGGCCAAAAAGGCAAAATAAGGCATCAAATAAGTAGAAGCATACCATAGTATATCATATGACACTGAAAAACTTCTTTATATTATGTTGTTTAAATTTCCTTTGGTGAGTTTATGATGTCCTTCTGTGTACAAAAAAAAAGGAAAAGAAAATGAAACAAAATATAGTGCATTTTGGGCATTGTTTGTTGACTTTCTGAGTATTGAAGAGTTTCTGAACTATGAAGTAGCCATACAAAGCAAACTGTATCAATAGCTAACACGTGTATTGAATTTGATTGCAGAGATAGGAATACTGGAATATGGGATGAGGTTTCCATTTCTATTACCGGGGTGAGTTGTATGGAATGCTTTAGTTCCTTGAACAGTCTCTAGTATTATTTTTCCGTGCACTTGAGGATTAGTCATTGAGACCAATTATCAAAGCCTTTCTTCCTCATCTTTCTCAATCTAATGCACTTTCTTTGCCCTTTGCCTTTTACCCCAAAAGAAAAGGAATTTTAGCTTTTCATCTATTCTTCTGAAATTCATAATTAAATATTACTGAACTCCTCTAGATCCAACCATATGTTGCCATGATGAGATATATTTTGAGAGTCTCTGAGATGTCTAGAAAACAAAACCAGAGCAATACTGAGACATGAGCTAAACATCAGAATTGCTTTGTTAACTTCGCTTTCCATGCATTCCATACATTTTATAAATCTAAACAGGCATTTTTTTAGAGTTGATCTTTTTATAATTGATGGTACTTCCAGCAGTTCTTTGGTAGGATGATTCTAGTGTCTGTGTTTGGTGCAGCCAGTAAAAATAATCGATCCCCACTTGGTATCATCATTTTTTGACAATTATAAGAGAGTATATTTACATGCCACAACTGAGTTGGAAAACCGGAGCTCCTGGACTGCTGAGTGCTCTTTGAGTATTCATGTAACAACAGAGCTTGAGGGGAGCATTCACTTAGTAGAACAGCTTCAAACTCAAAGTCTTTCAATTCCGGCAAGATCACGGCTGCAGTATACATTTCCTGAGGTCAGTGACAGCATTTATTCTGCCTAAGACAACGTTCAGTTCACTGCCTATATTTGTCTGTATAGACTTTGAAACATGTGAAGAACTTAATTATTAATTCAAGAAATCTTTATTAACAAATTTTGTACTTTATGTTTTTCCTATTTCTTACATTATTATCTCAGTGTATTTATCATCTGCTGGTGTTGTGATTAGTTCTTGGACTCTTTTTCATGCAGACTCATCTGTATGGTTTGTCACATTTCTTTTTACTTTTTTTTTTTTTTAAGAAAATGTGTGATCCTGGATTGATGATCTTTTATAACCTTATTTTACACATTGGTCCTGTTAACTTGCATAATTTGGGGCTTAAGTTTTAACACTTGTTTTCAAGCGCTAATGGTCTGAATTGGCAGCTCTTCTTTTACAAGCCTAATTTATGGTGGCCCAATGGAATGGGGAAGCAATCTTTGTACAATGTTGTCATTAACATTGATGTTAAAGGATATGATGAGTCTGATTCATGGAGCCATTACTTTGGATTCCGCAAAATTGAGAGCCATATTGATAGTGCTACTGGTGGAAGGTATGGTGGCTTCTAATATTTCTTCAATGTTATAATATTTTATGTTTACTTAGAATTAATTTGAGCTTAAAATCATTTTTGTATATGTTTTGCTGCATGTATTTTATTTCACAGGTTGTTCAAAGTCAATGGAGAACCAATCTTTATACGAGGGGGTAACTGGATATTGTCTGATGGGCTACTGCGACTTTCAAAGAAGCGGTATAGTACGGATATCAAGTTTCATGCAGATATGAATTTTAACATGCTTCGATGCTGGGGTGGTGGACTGGCTGAAAGGCCAGAGTTTTATCATTATTGTGACTATTATGGTCTTTTGGTAAGATGTACTACAACCCCATTCTTATAAGTGCTGCTTAGTATTTTTTTGTGCATTTACTGATGCTTTGTAGTGTGACTATGTAGTTTAATTTTGTTCCTTTCCTTTTTGAGTACTTCTGTATGGATGTATCAGTTTGTATCAACTAATTTAACTTGAATGACACCATCACCATCATTCAAAAGCAGGTTAGATTTATGAGATTAGGTGGTTAAAATATTATCCAAATTCCAAAGCCTGTGTACAAATATTGTCATGTGCTTTTATTTTCAAAAAGTGCTTACTGCTGCAGATATACCAAATGATCACTGTATATTTTACTGGTTTAGAACTTATACATCTTCACCAGATCACCCTTGGTCCCACCCAATGTGTTTGGTTCTATATGTTTTATGTTACATTAGTGGTAGTTTTGGTTTTGATTGTTGATTATATTGCTGGTTTAAATCTTGTAGGTATGGCAAGAGTTCTGGATTACTGGGGATGTTGATGGACGCGGTGTTCCGATATCAAATCCAGATGGTCCACTGGACCATGATCTTTTTTTGTTTTGTGCAAGAGACACAGTCAAGCTTCTTAGAAATCATCCTAGCCTTGCCCTCTGGGTAGGTGGAAATGAACAAATTCCACCACATGATATTAATGTTGCTCTGAAAAATGATCTGAAACTTCATCCTTATTTTGAACATGTAAATGAAAAAGGCAAACATATAGGTGACTTGTCCCCCAAGTTGGCAGATCCTAGCCAGTATCTTGATGGCACACGGATTTACATACAAGGATCATTATGGGATGGGTTTGCAGACGGGGAGGGGAACTTCACTGATGGACCTTATGAAATTCAAAATCCTGAAGATTTCTTCAAGGATAGTTTTTACAAGTATGGATTCAACCCAGAGGTTGGTTCTGTAGGAATGCCAGTTGCCGCTACCATAAGAGCAACAATGCCTTCCGAAGGATGGCAAATACCATTGTTTAAGAAACTTTCCAACGGTTATGTAGAAGAAGTTCCAAATCCCATATGGAAATACCATAAATACATTCCATATTCAAAACCTAACAAGGTCCATGATCAAATTCAGCTTTATGGTGCTGTAAAAGATCTTGATGATTTTTGTTTGAAGGTAAGAAAATTTATCTAGGTGGTCGTTCATGATGCAATTGTAATCCCCCTATCTTTGTTGTTCTGTTGTTGATTTTTTATGTAATCTTCTCAGGCTCAACTTGTTAACTACATACAATATAGAGCTCTCTTGGAAGGATGGACTTCTCGCATGTGGAGCAAATATACAGGTGTATTGATTTGGAAGACACAGAATCCTTGGACTGGTCTAAGAGGTCAATTTTATGATCATCTACTTGACCAAACAGCAGGTTTCTATGGCTGTCGATGTGCTGCAGAGCCAATTCATGTACAGCTTAATCTGTCTACATATTTTATTGAGGTAAGTGTGTAAAACTTTTATTTTTATGAGTTGGGAATGAAAATAGAAACATCATTTTACAATATGAAATACTTTTTTGACTCACTGTAAAGCGAAAATTAAGACAGGAAGCCAAAATTAGCAAGTTAAAAAGATCACAAGTGTAATGAACTGGTGAAAAATGGAATAATCACAATTCTGCAAATTATTTGATGTCCAGTCATAAATAGGTTCTTAAAGGTTCTGTTTCATTGTATATTTCTTCTTAAAACAGGTTATTAATACTACAGCAGAAAAATTGTCTAATGTAGCTATTGAAGCCTCAGTATGGGATCTCGAAGGAACATGTCCATACTACAGGACTCATGAAAATTTCTCTTTGCTGCCAAAAAAAGTAACACCTATTGTTGAGATGAAATATCCAAAGTCAAAAAATCCAAAGCCAGTCTACTTTCTGCTTCTCAAACTCTATGACAAGTCAGATTATAGAATTTTATCTAGAAATTTCTATTGGTTGCATCTTCCTGGTGGAGATTATAAGCTATTGGAGCCATATAGGAAGAAGAAAATACCTCTCAAGATAACATCCGAGGTTTTCATTGAAGGATCCACTTATAAACTCCAAATGCACGTGCATAACACATCTAAAAGACCAGACACTAAAAGTTTACTATTTGAGCATGGTTCAACAGCTAGACAAAGCAGTAGTTCCTTGGTTACAGACTCACTGGAAACTGTACATAATGGGGCTGGAAAAGAACAAGAAACTGGTTGGTTTAAGAGAATACATAGATGCTTTGCTGGGAAAAGTGATGGTTTGAAGGTTTCTGAAGTTAATGGACATGATATTGGTGTTGCTTTCTTTCTTCATTTTTCAGTCCATGCTTCAAATAAGGAGCACAAGGAGGGGGAAGACACAAGAATTCTCCCTGTTCATTACTCAGATAACTATTTTTCACTGGTGCCAGGAGAGGCCATGACTATTAAAATATCTTTTGAGGTCCCTCCAGGTGTCGCTCCTCGAGTTACTTTGAATGGCTGGAATTACCATGGACAAACCATCCATGAAGCTCTTTAAGGATGCCACAAGCAACCTTGTGAATTGATCCATTTTGAGTACTTAAAGGCATCAGAGAGAACTTAATGATTTTATTTTTGTTTTCCTATGCCTTCAAAAGCTAACATCCCTCATCCGAGAATTAATATTTCCCATTGTATGTTTGGCATTTCCATTGCTTTGTTTTTCAATCGGTGCAATAAAAATAAATGTTAAAGATTCTTGAACCATTGTAGAAAGGAAGACTATTTTTAAACGTTCCTTTCAATTTTGATAGTTTGAATTAACTTTTATGTTTTCTAAGAGGAAGTCTCACTCCTATGATCCCATTTTATGTTTGGCTATTTACTCACAAGTTTTGTTTGAGAGCTAAGGCTCTAGGAAATGAAGGTTATGTCTCAACCATTTAATGGCTTTATAATTTGATAATGATTTAATGTCAGGAAAGTGAGGAAACAAAAATGTTTCTTCTATACAAAGTAGGGATAAACACTTTCAACTGGCAGTCTGGCACAAAGTGGAATACATCACAATATACATGCATTATAGTATATGGTACAAGCTCTAAGGTATCAAAAATTAATTTTGAAGAAGTATACATATAAGTTGAAATGAATCATGAATGAGGGCGAGATGCATTGAAGAGAGAACAGGTATGAAACATCATCATCAATCATAAAACATCACATAGTCTTCATGATCCGGCTAATAGAAGAAAAGATGCCTGCCGCTTTGTCAAACAAACTTTCCCCTTGATCTGATTTCTGTTCTCCATTGTCAAATAAAATCTGCACCATATAGGAAAGGATACCCGTCAAGAGAGATCAATGGATTACCATATTGATGTTAAGTATGTATGCAGCATATCAAGGCTAGTGACCCTCTTTCTTTTCTTTTCTTTTCTTGGGTTGGGTTTAGGGTCATTTCATTATAGGTTATTCACCAATAAATTTGCTGTCTTTCCTCTATGTAATGACGTTTTTCCTTCTATTTAAAAATTGAAAAAAAAAAAATCACCAACAGGAATAATAACTATCTCAAGTATATACATAGAGAGTGGTTGTACTTGTATCAATAATATCTGGCAAGGTAGTTTAGAATTGAAGCTACTAACCTCAAGATCTTCAGCATCAGGACGGTTGGCATACTCCTTTGCAAGCAAATATCTACCTAGCCTATCCTTGTCATCACTAAACACTTTCCACAATCTGTGTGTGATCCACAAAACAGAAATTAAACAGCTAATAAATGGATTGAGATTTACAGTTACTACTTGGAGCAGGCTATTATGGACAGCCAAAATCATTTACATACGGTCAACAGTGAAATTTCACCACTTCTTATCTTCATGGAAACAGAATATATATGATATTGAATCATGTCCAGAATGCACTCAACATCTAGAAATAAAGTCAACCTAATAATCCGCTTTTAAAACCAAGAGTGATTTTTCTTAGGGCAGGTCTTGGTAGGGTTGGACTAGGCTAGAGTTAACTAAGGATGCAGACAATCTGAAAATTGGGTGCTATAGAAATCAAAACAGGGTGCAAATATGCCCGGTATTCATATATAATAATCCTTCTGGGAGGAAATAAAAGACCTTACCCTGGATAACACCTAAAGATTGCACCAAATGGCATAGGTCGCATGTGATAGACGGTTGTAAAAGTGCTGCACAACAAATGATCAGAATTTAGCAGTCAGGTGCAGAATAAACCAATTCTTTAAAATAAAATGCATTGAGAAAGTACAAGAAAGGAACTTTACATCTTAGAATTTATCTAATCCTGGCTACTCTTATTTTTAACTTAAAGGAGGGTAACAAATGTAAGATTGAGCCTGAAGAGATGAAATATCACAAGAAAATAATATAAACAAAAATCCAATTACAGTTGATATACATACTAATTTTTAAAGTCAGTTGAAGTTTAAGAAGTAAATCATTAAGCCTATTTGAATGAAATAGCGCAGAAATCATGCCTTAGAAAGTAGCGCCTTAACTTCCGGACGTTAAATCCAACCCCAACATCCTCACTAACCAGGCGTGGATTCCACATGATAAGGGGCCTTGGCTGCAATAGTGAATAATTTGTAAGAAAATTATAAATATTAAAACACAAGAATACATGGAAATTTCTAAGCTTAATGCAAGGTGCTGAAATGGCAAAGAGACTATTTTGATCGCTCTCTAGAATGACAGATATGAGAAGTGTCATTAGTTCTGAACCCCTTGTCATGTTTTCCAGCTCTATTCATATGCAGGAAATTGACTTGGAATCTAGTTAATAGAGTCAGACACACATATAATATAAGAAGCTTTCACATATTACTTTCCCTCTTGATGAGGAAAGTTTATCACATTGTTCAGTAGATGGATGTTTGAATTTCATATATCATGAGAATTGCTGAAAAAAAAAAGATTGCATTGAAGGTAGAATAGCAAAGTTCATGGATTTACCGGATCATTTGAGAGAAAGGATGCTATTCTCTCTACATATTCTAACATCTGATAATCAGGAACAATCATAACCACAATCTGATCTTCACCCTCTACAGGCTTCCGGTCACTTAAGCTGGATAAACAGAAAAAGAAACTATACATGATATAACTATAGCATGATAATAAATACAGAGAAAAATAAAATATTATAGACAGCACATCCATCAAGTTCTTAAGTGCAATATAATCAAGTGTTTTTTTATAGCCCACAACTATTTTTCCAGGGTAAACAACGGGATAAAACAAAAATCAGTAATCAATGTGGTGGCAGTCACCTTGCAAAACTAAATAAAGCATCTTTCCACCGATATTTTAGAAGAGCTGCTGCACCAGCATCTGGAAATATGGCTTTAACTTTCTAGCAATCAAACTCATGACACTTAGCAACTGAGCTTATAGCTTGCAAAAAATGCATTAATATACACATCATAAAACCTTACTGAATTCATCATGAAGCACCATAGTCATAGAAGGTAATATGCAGGAAAGTCAATATCTATAACATGAGCATCTATTCTTCAAATACTTGTGTCATGTGGAAAAGACAGTAATTATAGCACAACCATCTCTTTCGTGGATCCTTATGTCAAATGAATTTTGGAGGCTGCTTAGCATTTTTGTCGAATATTTGCAAGTTCTATTTTTGACCTCTTGATAACCAAGAACTAAACAATTAACAATACCAAGTCAAATGACATATTAGCTTCCTCTTGTGTTACAAAGGAGACCATGGACCTGGTAGGACTAGGAGTACAAGTAGTCTCACAGAACTTAAAGGATGGAAAGGATAAAAGGGAAACTAGCTGGGCTTGATGGTCACTGTGTTATTTGGCACAGAGGTGTTAGTGATTCAGTTAAAGCCGTCTAAATCTTTTCTGTTACTTAGTTAATCATTCTGTTACCTTGTGTATTGGTATATAAGCTACTGTAACACACTGCATAGCTATGAGAATTCATCAATTTCCTTGGTTCTTCTCTCTAATTTCTCTAGACTATACTTGTATGAAGTAGGATGCTAAAAAAAGGCATAAATATGCCTGTACATCCAACATTAGAGAAACCACTAGGATGGGCTATGACTCATGGGTGTCTATATTGAGCATTACATGCAAAAGAAACCAATATAATTTAAAGGAACATAACAGCACATGCAATCACATAATGGAGAAATAGATAAGTAAGTCTGAGATGGGGAATAGAGAAAGCATTTGGATTATGAATTCAGAAATTCCTTCATATATTTCATGTGCTATAAGTTTATCACTCCTATAATACATCCCACTTACCTGACAATTTGTTTTTTCCATAAGTTTATCCAAAAAAATCCTTGACAATTCCCAGAGCTCCACCTGTGCGCCTTCATCATCTAAAAATTGCAGTTGTGGAATTAAAAGCTCAACCTGTAAGATGGTTAAAAAAATTAGTGCAAGAAGCATGTGGTGCTAAGCAACTGAGAGAAAACAATTATTAGCTTTGACTCACAAACCAAAACACCTATGAAACAGCATTCTACTTTCTAACACTAAACTCCCCTTGATCAAACACTTCAGTTACATGGGATGTGAAATAATGAAAACTTTAATTTTGATCCAAAAATATATTTTATAACACTGTCTTACCTTTGGTCACCTTAAACATGTTAAATTTAGAAAGTTGCTGATCTTAAGTCTTAAACAAAGAAATGGATTTAAATAATAAAAATAAAAAAACTGAATTAAGGCAAACTATCCAGATAGAAGCAGGTACATATTACTTGGTTCTCTGAAACTACTCTTATAGAAAACAGTTAGCAATAGAATCCACTTAATAGCAATAAGCAGTACAAAACTCAGAATTGTTTCACAAAGGGTCCTATTTTAAATTACCGTTTACCACTAACATAAATGATATTTGGAAACAGGCTTGAAATGGTTTCACTTTACCCTGTGTGAAACCAAAACAAAACAAATAAAGAGCATGAAATTTTGGCACATACTATGGCCCTCGTCCCTCCTGAAGATACAAATGAGGCGGCAGCCTCACTTGATTGCAGCACTGCGCCCTCCAAGTCTGGAGGCAAGCAACTGAAACAGAAAGCAAAAAGTTAACAGCTTTTTGATACCCATTGGAATGTATATCTATCTAACTTCATCATTCCACCAACTTCCTTTTCCCATATGACTTCAAACAGCATAAGCTGTCTGAAGAAATGATGTTCGAGTTTCTAGAACAAAATAACTTTCATAAAACGAAGTTCACATAATCCTAAAGTATAATTGTATCCATTGATTGTTCTTTGAGACTTACAACACATAAATTGGAAAAGGAACTTATTTTATACGAAGCTCAAATTGTGAAGTAGTAATACCTGTCGTCTTCCTCCTCCTCATCCTCAACAGAAGTTTGTGTATTTTCTAGTGAGGGTGAAGGGTCTGCTTCTTGGAGACTATCTTGGGAAGGTCCACCTTGGAATTTCTCAAATTTGGCACGAACTCTGGAGGTGGAGGTGGCAGCGCGAAGAGAAATCCCATTGTAGGCGCAAAGTTGAGGCTGGGAGAAAGATATGGAAAGGGGGGTGGGTGAGGTTGGAAGGAATATTGAAGGACAGTGGAAGTTGAAGGCTATGCTTGAAGTTGAAGAAGCCATTTCTAATTAATGTGTTCCAAAGCCGAAGGCCATGGATAAATGAACGTTGCAAATTGCTTCCAACTTTCTATCAACAATAAACTGCTTCTGCTCGCTGGTTATCAACGCCCAACTTAAAATTGGATTCTTGGTTATTTAAATTAATTGTTCAATTAAAAAAATATACTTTTAATACTTCATTTTTTTTTATCAACGTTAGATATAATGAGAAATTTATAAATAATTATTAAAATAATTTTTACAAATTAATTTTTTAATGTAAAAAAGTTTCAAATGTTTATATTTTTTATTACAAATCAAATATTTTGACCAATTAAATTTATTTGTTTAATTTTTATATTATATTATATTTTATTATATATATATATATAAATAAGTATATTAAGGTCCACCTTGGAAATATTCCCATACTCTTTCTTTTCAAATTTTTATTGAAGGGCAATATTTTAATCAATTTTTTTCACTCGAAATAAGAGACTAATTTTTTTGAGAGATTATCTAAGATTATCTTCAACAAATATGAGCTAGCCTCAAGTCAAAGGGTGAATTTTGACAAGAGTGAGTTGTCCTTTAGTCAAAATGTTCCAGTTAATTGCAAAGATATGATGCAGAACAGGATGTGTTTCAGACTGTTGAAACTCATGCTAAATAACTTGGTCTACCAACTGTTGTTGAAAGATCAAAGAAGGCAATTTTCACCCTTGTCCAAGATCGTATTTGGAAGAAGCTAAAAGGCTGGAAGAAAAGGTTCTGTCCAGAGCTGGTAGGGAGATTCTGATTAAATCTGTTGCACAGTCCATACCAAATTACATCATGAATTGCTTCAACATCCCTTCATATTTATGCTCACAAATTGAATCCATGATTTCAAACTTTTGGTGGGGTCAGAAAGGAAGGGAGAGGAAACTGCATTGGATCAGCTGGAAACAATTATGTAAAGCTAAAAATCAGGGAGGATTAGGCTTTAGGGATTTTGAAAAGTTTAATGATGCTCTCTTGGCCAAACAGCTTTGGAGACTGGCAACCAATGAGAAATCCCTGTTGTACAGAGTGTTAAAGCCAAAATACTTCCCTAGAACTCATATTCTGGATGCTAATCCTGGATTTCAGCCCAGCTTCACTTGGAGGAGTATCATTGGTACAAAAGATGTAATTCTTGCAGGCTCAAAATAGTGTGTGAGAGATGGAATCAATATTTCAATTTGGAAAGACCTCTGGCTGCCTGGTAAACACTCTGGGAGGGTTTTTTCTGATCCTAAAATTCTAGACCCGGCTGCTACTGTTAGTGAACTTTTAATGACAGATCCTAAAGGCTGGAATGAAAGGTTAATTGATGATATATTCCACCCCTTAGAAGCTGAGCAAGTGAAGAACATTCCTCTTTCTAACCTCTAATATCCAGACAGATTGGTTTGGAGATTTACAAATCATGGATCATTCACTGTTGGGTCAGCTTATCACATGCTTCTGAATTCCTCTAATACTCCTGAATCTAGTGGATCAATTTTGCAGCAGAATTGGAGGGCCCTATGGAAACTGAAGCTACCAGAAAAGATTAAACACTTCCTTTACAGACTGCTACTAAATGTTCTACCCTGTAGATCCAATATGAGAAAAAAAGGAAAATTGAGGTAGAAGATGTATGTCCCCTATGTCAGTGTAATTGTCCAGAATCAGTTTCCCATATATTTCTACATTGTCCCTATGCTCAGTCAGTTTGGGATGCTTCCTATTTGCTGTCAAATTTCTCATATACTGACATAAATCTTTTGGACTGGTGGAGGAATAGTATAGACAGTTTTTCTGCAGAAAAATGTGAGCAAATAGCATTGGTACTATGGGCTATTTGGAAATCAAGAAACCATTTGGTGTTTGCACAAAAGTCTATCCCTCCACAGGAAACATTCATGGTTGCAGAACAAGTTTTAACAGAATGGAGACAATCTCAACAGATGGTTCCCTCTAACAATTCAATTCAAAATCCACACCCTTGGATCCCACCTCAACAAGGTTTCCTTAAACTGAATTTTGATTATGGTTGGTCAGGAGAAAATGGGACAGGTTTTTGTTTGGTAGTCAGAGATCACAATGCAGTAGTTTTGGTAGCAGCCACGAAGTACCAACCAGTGAAGTTTGATCCATTGATAGGTGAAGCACTAGCTCTCAAATGGACTCTGCAACTGGCTTTGGAATGGGAGCTAGATCATTTTACTGTCAGCACAGATTGCCTTAGTTTAGTCAAAGCATTAGAAGATCCTCTTTCTTTTCCACTAATTCATGATATTATTTCTGATTGTTTATGTCTTAGGTCTAGTTTAAATTGCTCTATTTCTTTTTATTTTCATTCAACAAATAAAGTAGCTCATTTGTTAGCTGTTAATGCTATTAATTATGGTGACTATGTCTGGTGGACTGAAGTCCCACTATTCATACAGTTAGTTGTGGCTTCAGATTTTTCTTCTTCTTAATATATTATTCCACATTAAAAAAAATGGGAATATTCCCTAATAGTATTTTTAATATATATATATATATATATATATATATATATATATATATATATATAATTGAACCAACACTTTAAGGAATGAACAAGTGTTTTTTTTTTTCGCTCGAACTAATTTATATTGGTTCATGTTCCGTATATTTGAATTTTGAAGTTATAGTTTGACATATACTAGTATAATTTTGTAGGACTTCTTAAGAAAAATCTAGTCAAATTAATAGATTTTGTAATCATAAATTAAAATTCACAAACTAATTGGAAATTAGGGTATAATGTCTATTAAAGAGTGATAGTACTTCCTAATTTTTAATATTTAACTTTGTTTATTAATTAAAACAAATTATTTGTGTTTACTCTAGTTATTTATAGCTTGTATTAGACACATGTTTGGTCAAGACTTTCTGTATGCTACTTTTAATTATTCTTTTTAAATCAATGCTAATTTTAGTTAAAACATTATACATAATAAATAAGCAAATTCGTATTTTAATATGTATTTTTTTTGTGCATGTCATCAAAAATTCAAAATCTATTCTTTTTTTTTGTCAAATCAAAATCTAATTCAATCCAACAAAATTCATTAACAAACAGTTGATTATTTTTTGGGTCAAAACAAACAGGAATAAAAAACTGAGTTTTTTTTTGGTCAAAAAAATAAAAAAACTGAGTTGATACTTGATAGGAAAAAAAGGTAGCCTAGTGTATATAAATAATCAAACCCAAGATGCCGGCCCAGGCCCAATACTGAAGTCGGCTTCGTGGACGCTCCGGCAAATATATAGCCGTTGTATTTTTGTCCAAAAAAATATATAGCCGTTGTAATTCAAATTTCATCAAAACAAAACAAGAAAAAAAGCCACTGCACCAGCAAATACACACACTCTTCTCTTTCGCTCACAAAGATTCTGGGAATACTTGATCTCTCCTTCTTCTTTCAGAAGCTATGAACGGTAAGGCACCCTCTCTTCTCTCATGAATCAATTGAATTGCCTTATGGCTTATTCTTTAATGCAAATCACCGATTCTTGCAGATCAAAGCACTCAAATTCAAATGCTCGCTGAAAAATTTCACCGCTTCGTTCTTGATTGCGAACTCAAGCAATCGTCAACTGCTAACCGTTCAGGTTCCTACCCTATCCTTTATTCAATTTTCCATTTTGGAAGAATTACAGAAGAAAATTAATATTAATTGTTGCTGGACTTGAATCTTTGATTTTTTTTTTTTCGGAATTTCATCAGATAATGTATCGAAGCAAGTGAACGATAACGATAACTCTGACTCCATGGATGAAAACAGTTTGTCCAATGGAATCCATGAAACTTCTCCAGATCAGGATCACACACTCCCGATTTTAAAGAAAATCCTTAGTCTGAGTACCAAAATTCAGGTAAATCTTTGTTGTTAGTTCAAAACCCTATCTCTTTCTTTCCCTGAAAGTCCTGGATTCTTGGTTCCTATCCTGTTTGTCTTTCTCCCAATCTAGTTTAACTGCGTTTTATGATTCATGCATCAGGATTTGAAGAAGCAGCACATAGCCTTATCTAACCAAGTTAAAGTGAATCTCACAACTGAATCGTTTCCGGGCCTTGACGTTTTGAACTCTATTCAGCTTCTCGGTATGGCCTTGATTCAGAGCCAAAATAAAAATTGAATATTCTCTCTTCTCCCTTTCTGTTTTATTCTTCATGGTTAGTTTTAGTTATAATATTGATATTAATAGGTTTTTGGGTTTTTTATCTGGTACTAGGCACTGAATATGAGCTTTTGAAAAGAAAGTATCTTGAGGAATGCTCTGAACGCCGGAGGCTTTACAATGAAGTAATTGAACTCAAGGGAAATATTAGGGTTTTCTGCAGATGCAGACCGTTAAACGAAAGTGAAATTGCAAATGGGTCTGCATCTGCTGTCAATTTTGAATCATCTTCTGATAATGAGCTTCAAGTCATCTGCTCAGATTCTTCCAAGAAGCAATTTAAATTTGATTACGTATTTAGGCCTGAAGATAACCAAGGTACTACACAAGTTACAACTTTTGATCGTGTTGAATGTAGAAAATTTCCCCCCTTTTTTTTTCCTTTTCATTCTGGAAGATGATTAAATGTGATTGTATTATTTTGTCATGCAGAGGCTGTTTTTTCCCAAACTAAACCCATCGTTACATCAGTATTGGATGGGTTTAATGTCTGCATTTTTGCCTATGGGCAAACTGGAACTGGTAAAACATTTACAATGGAGGGAACGCCAGAACACAGGGGAGTTAACTACAGAACCCTGGAGGAATTATTTCGGATAGCTGAAGAGAGACATGGTGTAATGAAGTATGAATTGCATGTTAGCATGTTAGAGGTTTACAATGAGAAGATAAGAGATCTCTTGGTGGAAAATTCTACCCAACCTACCAAGAAGAAGTGAGTGTACATTCTTCTTACTCTAATTAAGCATTGTAGTTTCTAGTTCTTTTATTTTAAAATAAACAGTCATTTTCTATTATGCTAAGATAATGAAAGCAAAGATCTGAGAATGTGTATTGCTTCGCTGGATTGTCTGATCAGAAAGAAAAAGAATGACATCATACTATCATAGTTCCATTCCGTGGTTTTAAATAATATGACCTTCTGCAGTTAAACTAATTAATGTAGTTTCAGCTTTTTTTTCCCTCTCTACCCTCCTACATGCATGAAGTTTTTATGTATAATAAAATGTTTCTCGAGAGATATTGATGATGAGAACGAATTTCAAACTTTAGATTGGAGATAAAGCAAGCTGCAGAAGGAACCCAAGAAGTCCCAGGACTTGTTGAAGCTCGTGTTTGTGGAACAGAAGATGTGTGGGAATTGCTTAAGACTGGAAATCGAGTCAGGTCTGTTGGATCCACCTGTGCTAATGAGCTTAGCAGCCGTTCTCATTGGTATGTCTTGATTCTTACCTAAGAGCTAAGATCTTAATTCTTAAATATTTTAACCATATTAGTTAACAGTTATTTCGTTGAATATGTGTCATCCTTGAAGCTGAGGCAGTCACTTTCTTTGTATCAGTAGATGTAATAAAATTATCTCAATTGAACTGTTGGTCTAGGTAGAGGTGATTGCACATTAACATTATTGATAATGATGAAGAAGTGGTTATACATGCAGCTTGTTGCGAGTAACTGTTGTTGGGGAGAATTTGATCAACGGCCAGAAAACAAGGAGTCACCTTTGGCTAGTAGACTTGGCTGGCAGTGAGCGTGTTGGAAAAACTGAAGCCGAAGGAGAAAGACTGAAGGAATCTCAATTCATAAATAAGTCTCTTTCAGCACTCGGTGATGTTATTTCTGCCCTTGCTTCCAAATCAGCCCACATCCCTTACAGGCAATTCTCTTTTCCTCTCTTAAACACATTTTTGCAGAATGATCCTATATCTCATTAATATTTGTATCTTCTGTTTGAGGCAGGAACTCGAAGCTCACTCATATACTGCAGAGCTCTTTAGGTAGGGTCTCATTTCAGCATTATAAAATTTATGATCATTTGGAAATGACTCCTTTGTGATTTGATTCACTACTATATTCGTTACTTTATAGCAAATAGTTTGATCTGATGCTTGAAATGCAGGAGGAGATTGCAAAACGTTAATGTTTGTCCAAGTAAGTCCAAGCGCAACAGACTTAGGAGAGACACTTTGTTCCTTGAATTTTGCCACCCGTGTCCGCGGAATCGAGAGTGGCCCAGCTCGCAAGCAAGTTGACCTCAGTGAGCTGTTTAAGTACAAGCAAATGGTAAGCTAGAGTATATGTGCTTTTAAAAAAGAATAGGCATGACTTTTTTTAATTACTGAAACTCCTATTTTTTTGTCAAAATTAAAGGCAGAAAAGCTCAAACATGAGGAGAAGGAAACTAAGAAATTACAGGACAACTTTCAAACCTTGCAACTCAGGCTTGCTGCTAAAGAACACCATTGTAGAAACCTTCAGGAAAAGGTATAATCTTCAGAAACGTTCATGCAAGTAACTTAGAAAAGGTGTATCTTTGTCACTTAAGTGATATTGTTAATACATTTATACATCAAATATTTCTCAAATTTTGTCAGGTTCGGGACCTTGAGAACCAGGTAGCAGAAGAAAGAAAAACCAGACTAAAGCAAGAAAGTAGATCACTTGCTGCTGTTTCAGCTCAACCTTCATCATCAAAACACACAGCAGCTAATAAAACCATGACAGATAAGAAGCCGCCACTGAATCCTTCAAAACTGAGACTGCCACTTAGAAGAATAACTAATTTCTTGCCTCCACCATCTCCTCTAACATCAAAAAAATATGCCACTTTCAAGAATGGAAAGGAAAACTCGGCCAGAAGGACCTCAATGACAACAAATGCAGAAGCCTTTGCGAAACCAAGAAGCAGGACATCCATTGCTATGAGACCACAGCCTGTACCATCAACTAGGCAGGTCTTTCAGCCAAGGAGGCGGGTCTCCATTGCCACACCATGTCCTGACACAACAACTTCTGACTTAACATCACAGGTCCTTAAGCCAAAGAGGCGGGTCTCCATTGCTACAATCCGTCCTGACACAACTTCTGACTTAACAACTCCACTCCGTACCTCAGCCTCCAGATTTATTGGGGGAAGCAGTGTATCACTTATAAGGAACCAAAGGAAAGATAGGTATTCAAGTTTGTTTGCCCCATTGCCTGAGTTGAGAGCATCAGTTGAGACAACACCAATGTCTGTTAGAAGCAGCAGCAGCAAGTTCAGAAGCAGTCCAACACAGGCAGATTCCAGGGTGGGTAGGCATCCAACTGTCCTTTCACTGCAACGGAGACCTATAGTCTGGAGTCCTCTCAAGCTGAGAGCGGCCTTGAGAAGTAACCGAAAGTCACGGCCTTGAGAAGTAACCGAAAGTCACTCTTGCCATCTCAAATGCAATAAACCTTGTTATCTCAATCTGTACAGAATACTTTCATATTTAGATACTTTGATTGCTCGATCAAATCTCTGATGTATCACATGTTAGATATTCTTTCATTATTTCAACTTTTGTTCAGGAGACTCCAGGTTGTTCGATCAAATTTATGAAAATATTCACATGGTCATTTTGCTCATTGCTTTTGTGATTTATTTCTTTTTTAAATTAAAAGCTAGCAATTTCCAAATTCCATATGCATCAAATAGCTACTACAGTTTAGCAGATGGAGTGAGCTAAGCTTGCACAGCACACCTTGTGGTCCCTTATACAAGCTCGGCTTCATGCAGAATCAATAGGTGTGCAAGAATCATTTTCTAAGATGAATTCTGCTACTAAACACTAACACGTTGGGAGGGGGATGATGATGATAAGATTTTGAGTTACTCTAATTCTCCTAATCAATTATTGCAATAATTTTCTTAATTACTAAATAAATAAAGGAAGCATTCAATGCTTTTGCAAGAATTTATTTATTTAATACTTTTTTATTTTCATTAATATAAAATAAAAACTATTATGCTATCAAATCCTGTTCGCTGATGGTTGCGTTGCAACTTGCAAGTTTCAATCATGAAATATCTCCTTCATTTTTTTAGACTATTGCATGGTTTAGGTGACACTCTTAAATTAAAATTGTGTGTCTTGCAACAATGTATTTGATGTTGCTGCTAAAGTAAAGATGAGAAAAATTGAAATCGACACACAATATTTTACATAGAAAACTCTCAATTAATAAGGGAAAACCACGGGTTAAACTAAAAAAAAATTCACTAAGTGGAATATGATTGCAGTCAATCTCTCTAGGAGAGAACAAACACATTTTCTCTTACTATAGGAGAAACAACTCACTCTAGAAATATTTTTACTCTTGTAGTGGAGAACATTGCTTGAGTTTTTTATGCTTAAACCGAATGTTGATATCGCTATTTATAGGCGAGGCTTCGATTTTACGTCCACATGACTTGTGTAGCTGTGAGAGAGTCAATGTGCTTTCTTGAATCTGACTAGCCAGTGATATTTCCTTGTTAGGTGTTATCTCGTTTTGCACTAAGCAATTCAATTGTCATCATAAGGCTACACGTTGCACATGCGAACAACATAATTGCTTTGATTATAACAAAAGTGTGTTTAGCTTTAATAATTTTTAAGCCTTCAAAATTTCTTTACCTTGCCAGTTCCCTGCAACTACGTCTCCGATGTGCCATATGAGGATTTGCACCATATAAATTTATCAGAGTTGATTGACTTTGTCATGATTCTACTAGGTTGTCTTTTGTATGAATCTTCTGCATACCGACATTTCCTTCCTCTACTATTCTCTGATAGAGTGATATTGCACTACCGTGTGTGTTTTGACTTGAAATGAAAGGTTGGACTCCTTGCAATGTGCAAGGCATTATGACTGTCATAATACACAAAAATATGTTGTTGTTTGTGCCCGAGTTCATACAATAACCTTTTAATCCAAATAGCTTCATTGCATGCTTGGGTAGCTTCATTTTAATCCACACGTTCATTTTATGCTATTTGAAAATTTGACGATGTAAGGTTAGCAAACAACATATTAAGATTGTTGATGTGATCTGTCACTGCGGTGGATTCACTCATTCGAAGAGTGTAGAGCCTCCTCTTTATAAATATTCTAGTGTAAAGTGATTCGACCTTATACAATTTGATGAGAGCATCCCAAATCTCCTTTACAATTTTCTTTTCTGCAACACGTGACAAAAGCGAGTCTGCCAATGTTAAGTGCAAGTTGGCAACAACATTGTCATCTATCTCTTTCCACTTGTCATCAGTTATACTTGATGGTTTACCTTCAATTGCAGCTAGGCAGTTGTCTTTCCTCAAAACTGTCTCTATCTTCAATTTCCATAGTGAGGAATTACTCTCATTACATAGATGTGGGATTGTGGGATTGTGTTGTATTTATGTGTGGGTTTATTGGTGATATAACGGAAAGAAATCAAATTGATTGTACAGTAGAGCGATGATATGATATTTCAGAAGATCGATTTGATCTCTCTTTTCCTAATTTTTCCCCAATTTGATTGCCTTAATTACCCTAATCACAACCATCCTATAAATATAACTAACCCACAAACAATTACAACTCATAAATTTCAGAAATTTGATCTCTCCTCCTACTCCTTCTTGTTCTTTGTTAATTATGGCATCTATAGCTCCAAGAGCAGCTCGCTATAACTTTCGTGTGAGTAAAATTGTGTCAAGCCACCAACGAAATCAACCCAAGCTCACAGATTTCTTCATATTCGAAGTCACTGGCACCTTTTGATGCCTCTCAACTTACCTAAACTCACCTCCACTTGTGATAGCCGCATCAACCTTGTTCGAAATGTCTATTCGCATAATGTGCAAAGACTTCTACGAATATAGTGAAGATTTCCTACTATTACGCTTATTACCCGAGTTCTCCCTCTACTTCACCAAAATATTTTCCACTAAACCGGTTTACACAATTTCACAGGGAATAGCACAGTGTACGCGAGCATTTTGTATATATTATTGCACACTATAACCAATCTGGTATATGTTAACAATCACTACAAAAGTATACAATCACACCTGTGAATAGTAGCCACAACGTGGATAGTGATTGGTAACCGGTGGCTCTGATACCATCGTTTGGTACCAGAGCAATAAAATATTTTGCAACTAAAATACAAATGAGAAAAATTGGAACTGATACGTAGTATTTCACGTGAAAACTGATAAGGGAAAAATCATGAGCAAGGTTATAAAAAATTTTCACTAAGTGGAAGGTGATTAGATCCCCTTTATTTAAATATAAGAAGAGAACAATCACATTCTCTCTTATAATAGGAGAAACAACTCTCTCTATGAAGGGTGATTTTATGATAGACTCTTTTAAGTTTGGTTGTACGGTAGACCCTCAATTTTCCTATTATAAAAAGCAAATTCAATTTTATAATATGTAATACTAATTTTTTAAATATTAAAATTAAACTATTTATGGTAAAGATCTACCATAGACCACTTTTTTATAGTTCATCTTAAAATCCCCCTCTATGAAACTAGGAGAAACTCACTTTGGACATTATAGGAATATTTTTACTCTTGTAGTGGAGAACGTTGCTTGACTTTGATGCTTAAATCAAATGTTAATGTTGTTCTTTATAGGTGAGGCTTCGATTTTACGTCCACATGACTTGTGTGGCTGTGAGAGAGCCCATGTGCTTTTTTGAATCTAATTGACCAGTGATATTTCCTTGTTAGGTGTTATCTCGTTTTTCACCATACAATTCGATTGTCAAGATAAGGCTACAAGTTGCGCATGCCAACAACATAATTGCTTTTGATTATAATAAAAATGTCTTTAGGTTTAATAATATTTCTTACATTTGAAGAAGTTATTAGTGTTTTTTTAACATTAATAGTTGAGATAATATAATGTACTGATTTTTAAAATATTTTAAAGTTATCTATCTCGCATATGTTTTGTTTTGCTTAATTTGCATTATAATAAAAAGATAAAGCAACTTTTTCAAATAAAAATCTGCTTTATAATTATTTTTTTTTAGAAACTTCTCTGACTAATCCAAATACATTATACACCTCCCTGGTCAACCCGGGGCCCAATGAAGAGAGCCGAAAGAGGGGTCGATATAGCCGTTGCATTTGCTTCCCGAAAATAGACATACATAGAGTCACTCGACCGTTGGAAAACAAACGTTACTCAGAGTTGGTGTTTGTTTCACATCAACACTTGGGTGCCAAACTCTGTAACTAAAAGGTTTGGGGTCAGTGGGTCTGTGTTAGAGAGAGAGAGAGAGAGGGAGAGAGAGAGAGTTCAGATTCAATCTTTGGTAGGGTGGTGGTGGGTACTAGGTAGTGGTCGGAGAGATCGTTTGAGTGAGTGACAGGGTAAGGTGACCGAAATTTTTGAGACCCACTTCGTGTTTGTTTTTCCTCGGATATTCCGAAGATGGTTGCGAGAACCCCACCAAAGCAGAGGAAAACCTTAGCTGCTCTCAATCCTGTTCTGATTAAAGAAACACTCAACAAGGTAATCTACGTTGGTAGTGAGTGATCTTCCTTGATGACACTCATAAAATTTGAAGTTTTGTTCTGATCTTGAATTGTTCTTTTCTGGGTCTTTGAAGGTGGATCGATGCATGGCTCGGCTGCAAGAACTTCAGTACACTGTGACTGGTGGAACCAAGGTGGTGTCAGGGGTTAGTCTCAGCCCTCGCAGCACCAGAGGTTATCTGAGAACTAGTCTCAGGTGCAAGCAAGAATCAGCAAGGTACTTTCTTGTTTGCTTTAGATTCTATTTGAATTTGATGATGCATGATCATATTCAGTTACTATTTCAAGCTGTAAACTCAAATGGGTTTCTGTATTCTCGTCAATTTGTCATTCTGAAGGATCAAGAATGGTGCTTCAAGGAGATCTCCGGTGGGAAAGTTTCCCTCTTCAGCAAACACAGGTTAGCCCTATGCCCAGAAAACCAAAGTCAATTTACTTCCAAAAAAATCTTTACTTGAACAAGATGTGTAAAATTGGCATCTTTTTTTAGTTAATTTGATCTTCCTCTTCACTTATGGCAGGTGAATGGAGGCGAATGTCGTTGCCTGCAATGCTTGTAGGTGAAACTGTTGGAGAAATTTTACAGGCAAGTCAATTTGCCAGGGAAATAGTTTCAGCAGTTAAAGGCAAGTCAATTTGCCAGAAAACTGCTGCTGAGGACCCAAAAACCCCAATGTCTCAACGATCAAACCAAAAAGTCAACCCTGAAAACACACAACTCAAGGCTAGAAGGAAGAAAGAGAAACAAGCCAAACAACAGAATGATGGTTCCCCATCACTTCAAAGGGCTCGTTCAAGAATCAACTTCAAAGTTGTTTCTCCTCCAAAAGTCAGGGAATTTGATAACAGGTATTTGGCAAACAGGGTATCTCCCAGGAATAAGCCATGGGCCAGAAAGACTGTACTATTTCCGAACCCTTTGTTCCTGTCCACTCATTCTTCACAGCCACAGCAGCAACAGTTTTTGCAAGACAAGGTCCCCTATCATATCAAGAAATAGAGGAACACCACACAAGTTTTTGATCAAGTCTCCACCTTCAACCTCCAAATTTCAAGTTAAGATCAAAAGTCCACCACCTGTGTCTATTTCACCCACAAGACCTACAAGTTTGAGCAGGAGTTCTCCAAAGAGATCGGTTGCATCTAAATTCCGTCGATCTTTCTCTCCTTCAAGATTAGCAACCAGAATAGTTTCACTTTCACCATTAAAGAGCAGGAAAAGTGTACCCAAAAGTGATGGGTTAACAAGTGGACTGAAACAGCGCCCAGCATCAACAGTGCGATTTCCTGGTCAGAGAATTTAAGCAACACACTCTCGTTACTATGGTTTGTTTCCTCAGGATGTCAATCTAATGTCCATAATTGTCCTTTTTTTGTTCCTCTGTTTTTTCTTTCTTTCTTTTTTTTTTTTTTTTGTTTCGGGTGGTGAGGATTTTTTTATAATGTCCATAGTATTTTTTTATCCCATTCATTCAAGGAAAATGGATTACACATTCATTTTGTTTTGTTATTTGAAAAATTTATCCTTCAAACTATATTGAACATTTCAGGCCCACATAGTCCTGCGGTGAATCTATCTTTCCCTAATTGAAAAAGAGGATCCAATTTCCTTTTCCATGCTTATGCAAACCTTCCTAACATTGTGTAAGGGTCTTTTCGGTAGGTGATTGATCCATTTATCATTTACAACTTCGTCTCTCTCGATTTTGGCTAAGTCTTAGGGTTGTTCCTCGGAACATTGTGGTCTTGTGGATATTGTGACATGATTGTTTTACAATTGACGGTGGATGAATTGTGTGCTGAATAAGGTGTTCATGTTGGTCCCTTAGGATGAGTCATAACTCAACAATTATGGCTTTTTTCCTATGTTGTTGTGTGTTAGTTGGTTAGAAAAACGTCATTTTCTCTTTGAATGCTATGCTGAAATAAAGAAATGAGATTACACAATCACAAACAAAATTAATGTGAAAAACTCTAAATTTAGAGGAAAAAAAAAACGGACGTACAAGTAGAGAAAAATATTACCGTGTGTAAATTTTTACAATACACGGACACTTCTTTCAAACACCTCACACACCAATACACCCACACTCTCTAAATAAATATTTAAACTACTCTTCACAATATTCCAAGAGTATATAATATAAGAAGAAATGTGAGACTTAGAGCCTAATATATAGCCTTAGCCTCCCTTCCCTTCAAATCCTAAGCAATGTGAGACTTTTTCAATACCATGTTTCAATCGACCCCAACAATCTCCACCTTGATTGAAATAGACACATCTTACACCTTCACTGTTTATACCTACAATCATAGTTTAAAAGAACTACCATGCCCCCATCATAAAGAGTATACTCACTTGGAATTAGGCAATTTTAATAATTTCTTCTTGATACATGTTGAAACCTTCCATGTTGGCTATCACTAGAAGTTCTTCAACCATCAACATAACCCACCACACACCTTACATCAATGTCAACCAATGTCCGTGTGCAATTATGGATCGCTAGCAATAACTTATCCTTTTCCATGACAACGCGGTAACACCATGAGGATGCACTTCTCACTTGTAGAGAAGATCACACTCTCCCAGAGCGAGAGAGACATTGTCTAACTCGGTGCCTTTTTTTATGACATTGTATGACTCCGTGCCTTTTTTCTGATATTGCTTCACGTGGACAATTTTTCTTTCCATGCCTATACCTTCCACGTTCCCAACATGTCATACTATTTCCGTGGTTCTTCTTTCCATAAGGAACTCCTCTAACAACTAACAGTGAATTTGATGAAGTGTTTTCCTCACCTCTTAGTCTTCTTTCTTTAGAAAGAATTTTACTTGCAACTTCTTCAGAATTCAGAGTTTCCTTCCCGTACATTAAAACAAGTTTGATATGCCGATAGAAATACAAAAGAGACCAAATAAGTCTCAACGCTTTATCTTCTTCATCAATCTTAACTCCAATGGCTTATAACTCAGAGACGATACCATTGAGAGTACTAAGATGATTAGAGACTTTTGTATTTTCATCCATGCGTAGATTATGAAATTGCTTCTTCAACAACAATCGATTTGAGATGCCTCTTGCCTAGTATAACCCTTTCAGTTTATCCCAAAGCTCTTTGGTTGTTGATATATTCTGCACACTTGGAAGAACATTCTTAGCCAAACATAGGCGAATTGCACTTGTTGCTCTCAAATCTAGTTCCTCCCATTTCTCGTCGTCCACGTCGGAAGTATTCCGTTTCAATGCCTTGTGCAATCCTGGTTGTATCAACACATCTTTGACTAGTACTTTCCACAAGCAAAATTTGTTTTT
Organism: Sesbania bispinosa; assembly: GCA_026901365.1. Classification (NCBI taxonomy): domain Eukaryota; kingdom Viridiplantae; phylum Streptophyta; class Magnoliopsida; order Fabales; family Fabaceae; genus Sesbania; species Sesbania bispinosa. Next base: position 271,213 of record QLOH01000549.1, on the reverse strand, counting down.
TCCATCAAATTTCTCTATGTCAAACCTCGCAAAACTTGACAAACTTGACATCGCAATCGTCTCCCAGAATCGTGTATGCAAATTGTAATATGTGCACCAGGTAGGTGAAGTGGTTCAGAGAGTCACAGTAAGGGGGTTGAATTGTGACCCTTGAAACCTTTTGGTCCAACCTATAAGTACTTTGAAAAACTTATTGATCTTTGCTCAAGGAATACCTTGGCTATCAGAAGTTACTTCTACAAGATAGTGGTTAGTGTAATATGCCAATTAACTTGATTGAAACTATCTTCTTAAAGGCAAACAATATCGCAAGGATTAATGTCACCAAATTTTATTCTTCCTTATAGTGTATTTAATGTGGATACAACTTAAATAAGGTTCAGAAGAAGACTATAATGTTTCTGCAGTTATGCAGAAGTAAAACAATGAATATGACACTTTAAATAATTTTTTTTGTAAGGTTAAATGAGTTTATATTTTGATAAAACTTTCCACAATACTTATTTAACCAATAACTAATAAGATTATATAATAAAATCGTTCAGAAGCAAGTTTAAATCAATCTGATATTTTAAATCAAGTTTCACAATGAAATCTGATAAATGATCATCTTGGAGTATCAAATAGACTTGAAAATCAGTGAAACTTTCCAGATCAGATATTTAAACAATAAACAATCAGAATATATAGTTAAACTAGATTAATATCAAATTAATATATAGAAGGAGAAATGCTATATGTGACAAGTGTTGTGATATGACATGAAGAAAAAGCCAAAAAGAGACCGTGAATGTTAAATGAGTGTATAAAATTATTGAGTAACCAACGAGGGTTGGTTCAAGAGGTACATGCTTGATTCCCCTTAAACAAGGGTCTCGAGTTTGAGTCTTGTGGATGGAAAAAATTCTTTCTTGAAGAGCTAGCCCCACCGTGATGTGGATATTCCCGGCTCAAACAGGATTGCCTCCCATGGAGGATACATGTGGTTCAACAAAAAAACATTATTGAGTATCCACAAATCATTGTTGTAAAGCCATATTGCACCACATGACTCTTTGAGTTTAATCAATGGTTTCGAATTTGAATAATTGAAATGTAGTTGCGTTAACTACTCGAATGAAGAGTTTTCCCGCACATAATACTCTTGTAAATATTATTAAGTTAATTGTCTTTTTTTCATCTAACATATGTTATAAATTTTTATATTAAGACAAATCAAAATAATATTATTTATTTATTTAATCAATCATTTAATAAATGTGAATTTAATATTTTCTTTTTTTATTATTTAAATTTATTTTTTTAACATTAAACATAATAAAAATTGTTATAATATATGGGATATTTATTATTTATGTAAGGATAAAAATAAAAGCCTATTTTTATATATAAACTAAAAACGCATTTAAACCTTACATTATTTATCTTAAATATATTGTTGTGTGTGTTTGACAAGATCAATAAGGTAGTTTTTAACTTATCTGACTAGTTTATAAATCAGCTTGATCAATATAAAAATATTTAATAAAGTACATAAATTAATTTTATTTTAGAAACTTTTAGTTTATAAATTATTTCAGCCACTTTTAAATAGTTTATTTATTTTTCTTTCACTTTTATCAATATTTTCTAATACACTTCTCTATTTACTATTATTATTTTTTCAATATTACTATTAGAAACTCTCTCTCCACTATCCTATTTCTTGTTCATGTTATTTTCTCCTCTCACCTCTCTTTACGTTATTTTATTACTTAAATAATTAAAAAATATTTAAATTATTATTCTCTCTTTTTAAAAATATTTTTATATTATATTATTTTTTTAATTTTTAAAAAATTATTTTATCACTATAAAAGTTAATAAGAAATTAAAAGTTATAAAAAATCTAAAATTATAATGAACTAATGCTATATTTTTTTATAAAATAAAGATAAAATTTATGTAAACATCTCTGCTTATGTGATTTTATATTTACAACTTAATTTATTAAACTTATCAACTAACTTATAAGATAAATTTATCAAACAATTTTATACAAATTTAAATAAAGCTACACAATTTTTTACATAGACTTAATTATTTTTAAATATTTTCATTATTTTGATTAAATCATAAAATGATCATTCCAAAATATCTATATTCATTTGGTATAAGAATGAATATTCATGGATGATAGATGGACGGTGTGAGAAACTTGTGTCCTCATCTTCCCCCACCTCCCTCAGAATGGGTTGTTGCTGCGAAGAAGACGACGGTGTCGCCGACATTTTCAGGCATCTCATGAATTCTAATTCCTCCTCCCCTTTCTCCGCCGAAACCCTACCCTCTCCCTCTTCTCCTTCTTCCTATTCTTCTACTTCCTCTGTGATCTCACCGATGAATTCTCATTTCTCGGCACTATCCTCCACCGACATCCTCCGAATCATCTTCGAGAAGCTTCCCATCCCCGATCTCGCCCGGGCGAGTTGCGTGTGCCGAGTCTGGAACTCCGTGGCCTCCCAAAGGGACATGGTAACCAGAGTTTCTTAGCTCCTTGGAAATTGAAGGATGTGCTTGGAAACCCACTCTCTGGAAGCTTCTGGAGAGACAACTCACTTGCCAAATTCGCCATCTCCCATCGGGTTATGCGTGGCGACAGCGTTGCCAGTCTTGCCGTCAAGTACTCCGTTCAGGTCTGTCCACTACCACCTAGTTAGGGTTTTTGAACTCAAATGTTTTTCTTAATTAGTTTTCAGACAGTGAAATGATCAATTTTTTTAATTGAAATGCACAATTTCTTAGTTTTTGGTTTTAATTAAATTTTGGAGGTCTTTCATGATGTTCACTTATTGATTGAAAGGGGGCATTGCCCAGTTGTAGTTGAGTTTAGTATATTTTTAAGGTAGCATTTGGTATTTGGCATGTAGACTAGTACATAATATAGGGGTTTTGATCTATATTTGGTACATGTTAAAAGCATAATAGAACACAATCTAAGATTGGAGAAGTGATATATTTTGGCTTTTACCTGCAAGAAAGAAAACAGAACAGAAGAGATTGTTTCGTCCCGTACCAAATTCTATCTAAGAATTTCACTTTTCTAATGTAAGGAATGTGCAATTGGCGCGGAGTTGTAATTGTTGATTGATTAGAAGATCTAACTGTTGAGAAATGGAGTTGTTAAAATTGATTCCTTGATATAATTTCACAATTTCCTTTTTAAAGTTCATACTTTCATTTTGGATGAGTTAAATCTTGTTTTTATTTATTCTTTTCTGACCATTTATGCTGTGAACACTATGGTATCTTTTCCTGGTCTTGTTCACGGTTTTTCCTGTTTAAGGAATAAACTGTATTGACCTTTGGATGATACTTTTATGTTTTTACAGGTGATGGACATAAAACGCTTGAACAACATGATGAGCGATCATGGCATTTACTCAAGAGAAAGGTTATTAATTCCTATTAGTAATCCTGAGATACTTATTAACAGAACATGTTTTATTGAGCTGGATGTTTATGCTAAACGAGAAGTAGCAGTGTTGTATCCCGGTGATGTACCAGACAGAAAGTCTACCTATGTATCAAACAGAATATCCTCAGAAGAAAGCAACAAAAGGGTGCTTGATTCCTTGAAGAGAAGCATGCATGTTGATAATGAAACTGCTCAATACTACTGGTCTGTTGCTAATGGTGATCCACGAGCTGCCCTTGCCGAATTTTCTGCAGACCTGCAGTGGGATAGGCAAGTAGGGCATTTCTAGTCTCTGCCCTCTGGAAGGTTCCACACTTGTTTGGAATAATTAAGAGGTTTGGTGACAGGCAAATGGGTAGTAATAAATAATTAAGAGGTTGGGTGGCAGGCAAGTGTTTGCTTTGATACGTTTCCTCTTAAATCTATTCATTTTCCTACGATTGGTGCTGCTTGAGTTGTGAATCGACTATTATGCTTGCTCTTCTCCACCAGAGATGAGACCAGAGTAAGTCACTTCTTGCTATGTGATAGATTTCAGCCACTAATGTGGTGAGATGTGTTCAGAATTTGGGTAATTTGTAATTTGTCTATAATTTATAATTATAATTGTATTTATAAAAGAAGACAATGTATTATTATTAAAACTGCAATTGAAACTGCTGGTCATTCTATGCTTAGAAAAATTAGTGCAGTAAAATTTTGATTTTGTCACCAAGCCCCCGAACAGGATTGCCTTGACACAAAAAAAAAAAAAATGATTTGTTCACACTTCACAATCTAGGGAATAGGAATCCTCATATTTACCATTTCTGCTCAGAATTCATGCCAATAATTGATTGGTCAAACAAAACAACGGATCCGAGGATTGGGCAGAATTTGAGCCTTTCAGAAGCTTAATAAGTAAAATTATCCAGTGACTTCATAAATAAGGATGTATGGCGAATCAGAATCTATTTGTGAAACGGATATTTGATATTCTATTTTTATCTTGTCTTTTTGTTTTTGGAATAGCTTAGAGAATTGATGCTTTTCATAAGTATGTCTTGTGCTGTCTGTCAGTCACGAGAACCTTTGAATTGAGAATGGTGAATTGGTGAATGGCGATACTTTTACCTCGTTCTCATATCCTCCAATAGCAGAAAGATGGTTTGATTGATACCAAGTCAAAGCCACATGCCACTCTAGTACTTCTGGTTACCACGGAATGTCCACGACGTGAACATTTTCTCAGGCAGCATTGCAGTTCCGTGTAGAGCTCCAAAATTTCCATCTTCCTCGATTGGTAGGCTTTGAAAATTTTCGAGCTTCCCATACCATTCATGCCATTGATTTGCACTTTTAACAGTGCAACGATGAAGGAGTCCTCTAAATAATTGAAAATGGTGTTAACTGTAGTTGGAAATAATTGGATAAGTACTCCTAAATATTAAGTTGAATTAATAAAACACCGATTGAATCAATAGAGGGGAATGACTTTGCAACAGACATGGGCTATGTGACAGACGATATGGGTGTTGTCAAGTTTTGGCTGTAAGATTTTGGTGATGATGACGTTATGCACTTCAACATTAAATTACGGTAATTTTAATTTAGATTAATGTAAAAATATAGTTGAATTATGCATGCATTGTATATCTTAATTTTTAAGGGTCCTCATGGTTCATGGCATGTATTGTTTACATAAATAATAAAATTAAGAGATAAAATGAGCTTTCATAAATAATACATTTTTGGAGTTTTCTAGTTTAGGCCTAAATTGGCCAGTATCTTAATTTAAACGAAAAATCAGAGTTTGCAGAATTCAGTTTGCTTTCGATTTTATTTTAAATTTCATTTCATACCCGAATGAGATTTCAGTTCGCTTGGTTAATGGCTTGAAACATGCATGCAATTGTTTTAGTTTTGGGACTTGTATTTGTTTTATTTTTTAAGGAAATTGGAGTGTATAAGTGGGATTTTGTTTTTTGATTTTGTTTTCTCATTGTATTAAATTATGCAGAATCTGATTTTTTTTTCTGATTTTTCGTTTAAAAAATTAAGAGATAAAATTAAATAATAATATTTATCATATGATAGTTTACACGTCACAAAATTAAATCCATGTCAGCAAACTCTGTTAAATATTTAATGGGAGGTTAACGATAGGATTAGATTTGTTCAATTTTTAAAGAAATTGGACCAAAATTGAGCAATTAAAACTAGGGGACCAAAATCACCAATTTACAAAAGTGTAGGAACCAAAATTAAGCAATTAAAAGTAAGGGGACCAAAATTACCCATTTAGAAAAGTATAGGAGAAAAAAGATATAATTAAGCATTAAATTTAAGAGGATTAAACATATTCATCAGCCATTTCCTTAGGTTGGTTACTACGAGCATGTGGCCATTAGGAATGAAGTTGAGTTGACTACTTGTTGGAGCACTATGATCATTAGGAAAGAAAATTGAGCTGACTACTTGTTGGTAGCAGCGATTAACTTATCACTGTCGTGACGGCTGGCAATCGCCCTTGTGGCAACGCATGATTCATAAGATATAGAACATCATTCAAAATGGGATATGTGAAGGCTAGTTATATTTAGTGTATATTTAGGTTGACGTTAAAATGTATCTAAATTTAAGTTTAAATTTTTCGACGCAGTATTTATAACATTAGAAACACGAGGTTAAATATGCATTATCTTTAGGACCGACCCAACATGTAGTGAGGCTTCAAGCAAACCTTTATTTTGGGGTCTTTTTAAATATATGAGGTAAAAAAAAATGGGACTTAAAAGTTAAAATTCATTTAGCAAGAATTGGACCATCAAGCCTTGAGCAGAAAAAATCAATTTTTAAACCAATGAACTAGGCCTAATTATAATAATATTTTTAATTTTTGTATGAAGGATATTACTAACAATCGGGGCCTAAAGCAATGGCTTCAGAAGCCTTACCCTTGGGCCGGCCCTGATTACCCTCCTCCATAACAATCCTAAGTAGTAATTTTTTTACTACTATAAGGAAAAGTTCAGCCAGTAACCATTTCATACCTGCAGGGATGTGGTAGAAAGCACACCGTAGGGTGTGTAATTTAAACCCAAATAAGATAAATCATGCCCTGATTCGCACAGCGTTAAGAGAAATTAAGAATTTAATTCCAGTATTAATTCCACTAGATAAAGAACATTGCTAAGAGCGTGTGGAACAACTTAAAGTGCGAAGACCACTGCTATATATAAAATAAAAAGTATCACATGAGAATATTGTAAAGAGCCAAGCCTGGGATATCGTAAAGTGAAATAGAAGTGCCAAAAAGTTAAAGATTAAGGAGTTCCAAAAGAAGTACCACATGCGAATATTGTAAAGAACCAAGTCTGGGAATCTGGGATGTTCGTGAAGTGCCAATATCAAGACAAAGATATAGAAATAGATGAACCGAAATCAAAATATTAAGGAGTTCTGGAAAAAGTAGAAGCACAAAATTAATTATATGCGGTGTCCAGGGGCCCAAATTTTCATTTCCCTTTGAAAGGATATATTCACTCCCGGTAAATTGAAAAGTGAATGAGTAATATTTATTAGATAGGTTAAATATGTTTTTATTTTCTCAAAAATTAGTGAATTTTGTATTTAGTCCCTATAAATTTTTTTTACCTAAATTTAATCCCTTATTAATTTTTCATTTTTAAATTTAATCCTTGCCGTTAATTTGCACTATTAAGTGATGACATGACACTATTACAGTATGTTGGCGTGTCTACTCAAGCTGACGTGGCTGCTATGGTAATTTTTTCTGAAATTATTTTTAATTCTTAATTCCAATATTAATTACTTTAATATTGGAATTAAGAATTAAAAAAATGAGGGAAAATAATTTCAGAAAAATTCATCATGGTAGCCACGTTAGCCTAAATAGACACATAGCATATTATAACAGTGTCAGGTCATCACTTAACAGTGCAAATTAACGGCAAACATTAAACCTGGAAATGGGAAATAATGAGGAACTAAACTTAGGTGAAAAATTTTATAGTAACTAAACACAAAATTCGCTAATTTTCGAGGGACTAAAAACATATTTAAGCCTATTAGATATTTTTACTAGATAAAAATAATACTCATGATGGGTATTCATATCTAAATAATTAATGCAATACACTTAAAAATATGCCATTAAGTGTTCAATAAATATTCACATATATTTTTAAAATAGTTTTTTTTTTTGTTTTTATTAGATCACTCTATTAATATACTTACTTTGATACTTTTTATAAAGTTAACTGTCCTTATTAACAAAAGTTTTAAATATATCCCAAGCCACCTGAACAGTACTTACCTTCTAACCTTTTTCTTTTAAAAAAAGTTGCTTGGAAATTCAAGATTGGTATATGCATGTGTAATAATTAATCGGATTTTATAATTTTGAATTGAAACCTCACAAAAAATGCCTTTTGAAATCAAACCAATAATTATTTGTGTGAAACAAGGTCGCCGTTATTTGTTATCTTGTTGGGAGTAAGGTGCTCCAATGAATTTTACAAAATTTTGTTCTAAGTAACTAAAGTAGCAATCTTGTAAAATTAAGATTACAAACAAATATTTCAATCGTATCAAAACAATTAGTGAGGGCTCCAACCTATAACTGTGCGAAATTTATCTGTCTTATCTACTAAATCAACTTGTTGTGATTATCTTAAAGAAATTTAATGTTGTCTATTCTTACATGACATGAACTAGTGTGTTACCGTGAATCGGACGGATATTATTATTTAAATAGATTATTAAATATATATAATTAAAAAAAAATAATAATTTATTTTTTTTAATATTTAATTTTATACTTATTAGTATATAAAGAATATTAAAAATTAAAATAAAAAATAGATTTAGAAAATCAAATAAAAACATTAATAATTAAAAATGAAAACAATTATAAATTTTGTTTCATTTATATTTTTTGAAATGTCTCTTTGTACACTATATTTTTTGTCACATTACAACACTTAAAATTATCATCATGTATAAGGATCATAAGTCCTTGTTGAGACTAAACCCTAGATACAACAATATGTAATTGACCATGCAAGAAACCTGGTTTTGGTAAATACACACTAATATGTGATAATGTCTGATCTTCACTTTTATTAATCTGGTTCCATTGCAAAGTCCAGCAGATAAATCAAGACTACTCATTAGCATGACAGACACTCATATTTTTAACACCAACTTATGATAAGGATGTGCAAAACACCTCAGCTTCAATACCAATCTTCTCATCCACCTTCCATATAGTGTCAGGACTCAAATACACTCTCTCTTCTCTAGTAAATAATATCATGACATATTCATTAATTGAATGAACAACATCTAATGTAGGAGCAAGAATTGTTTTATCCTAAACAAAGGCAATGTTTCTAAAATTTGAAAGTAAGTTAGGGTATGCAAACAAAATCATATCTCCAATTGTATTACTTGTATAATTCATTAGTAAATCCTTCGATATTTCAGTATTAGTCGCATCATCGCCATAAGTGCCTAAATCACCATCATCTAATGCAAAAATTCACTCAAGTATTATCTAGTATCTAACTTGTGCGATGCACGTATATTAAGTTTAAAATACAATGTCTAAGATCAATAATATATAATATTTATCTCCTTTAAGAAAATCAACAATTTAGCATGTTAATAGAAATAATTTAAGTATAATAACATATGTATTTTTTTAAGACAAGACTATGATGATTAAATAGAGAGATAAATGTTTTAATATAATATTAAAATAAGAAAATGAAAGTGTGATAAAAAAAGAAAAGAAAACGGCAGGAGCAGGACTGCTCCCATGGGGGATACTCATGTTAAAACAAATCACGAAGTGAGAATAAAAAACTAAAAAATGCAAGTAAGAAAACATGACATATGTAATTGTTGAACAATTTTAATATAAAGTAAATATATAAGTAGAATAGATAAAGAGAGATAATAAGTAAAATCATTAATGAATAAAACAAGAGATAAATAATATATTGAAAAAAAACACATTAAATTTAATGTAAATCAACTCACTTATTGTATTTTTTAATGTGTTTTTTTATGAATCTAAATATTAATTTAGTATATAGATTATAAGAGTTATATTTAAATTAAATTATGATTTTATTGATAGAAAATTTATTTTGAATTTTATTATAATATTTATTATACATCACGGGGAATAAATCTTTACATAAAGTTTATTAATGTATAAATGTTAATTTAGTAAATAGATTACACGATGTAAATATAATTAGCTAACAAATGTGGCTATTGTGTTCAACTTGTATATAATAATTATATGCTTTTTTTTTTTGCCTTTAGACTCTTTTAATAAAATAAAGATGGGACAAATATAATTTTCCAGACAATGAAAAATTTATATAAATGTATTAATATTTACATTTAAATTATAGGGATAAATATTTATATCAGTGAGAATAAATAATTTCCATGAAAACACATTCATATTTAGATCATAAAAGTAAAAAAATTAAAGACATAATAATGATTATGTTGATTTTATTCAATTATTTATATATTTAATATAAAATATATTTTATTATAAAAATCCTATTACAACTAACGCACCAATATATATTAACTCGTGCGAACGCACGGGTACCCGTCTAGTTAAATTTATTGTAAATCAACTCATTTATTGTATTTCTTAATATGTTATTTATGTAATAAAACAGATAAATAGGAATGGATAATGAGAGAATTTATTTTAATATAATAATAATAATAATAAATTAAAGTGTGATAAAAAAAGTAAATAATAGAACCAGAAATATTTTTCGTGGAGGATTTACATGGTTCATTAAAAATTAACTTTTGTAACGAAACAAATTAATAGGAAGAGAGAAAATGTTTTAATATAATAATAAAAAATTTGAAATTGTGATAAGAAACAAAAAGAAAAAGAAAAAAGAAAATGGCAGGAGCATGACTACCTTCCGTGAAGGGTAAATGTGGTTTATAAAAAAATCACCCGATTGAAGTGAGAATAAAAAACTTAGAAAAAAAACCAAGTAAAAAACATGACACGTGTACTGTGGGAGCATTTTAATAAAGAGTAAATAGATAAATAGAATAGATAAGAGGGATAATAAGTGAAAACATTAATGAATAAAGCAGAGAGATAAATAATATATTTAAAAAACACATTAAATAATTTAATGTAAATCAACACACTTATTGTATTTGTTAATTTGTATTATTATATAATGAAACAGATAAACATGAATGGATAATGAGAGAATTTATTTAAATATAATAATAATAAAAAAGAAAATTAAAGTGTGATAAAAAAAGAAGACAATAGAACCAGAACTATTTCCTGTGGAGGATATACATGGTTCATTAAAAAATAACTTTTGTAATGAAACAGATTAATAGGAAGAGAGAAAATAATTTAATATAATAATAAAAAAGAAATTGAAATTGTGATAAGAAACAAAAAAGAAAAAGAAAAAAAGAAAACGACAGGAGCATGACTACCTCCCGTGAAGAGTAAATGTGGTTCGTAAAAAAAAATACCCTATTGAAGTGAGAATAAAAAACTTAGAAAAAAATCAAGTAAAAAACATGACACGTGTACGGTGGGAGCATTTTAATATAAAGTAAATAGATAAATAAAATAGATAAATGAAATAATATGTGAAAACATTAATGAATAAAGTAGAGAGATAAATAATATATATTTAAAAAAACACATTAAATTTAATGTAAATCAACACACTTATTGTATCTCTTAATGTGTATTTTTATGTAATGAAACAGATAAACATGAATGAATAATGAGAGCTTTTATTTTAATATAATAATAATAATAATAATAATAATAATAATGAAAATGAAAATTAAAGTGTGATAAAAGAAGAAAACAAAAGAACCAAAATATTTCCTGTGAAGGATATACATTGTTCATTAAAAAAATATCACAACACTCAATGCATTGGTAATGTTAGTGGTTGTAATTCCCAATAAAACATTTTCACTTTTGCTTTATTATCTTGTGCAATATTGCAAAGGTTAGAAAAACTGATATAATTATAAATTTAAATTATATTGATATTTGAAATCTCTCCTCTTAGTTATTTAAAACCTAAATAAAGTGTATGGACAAACCGTTGTTGGAAGAGTTAACCCCATAATTACGTGAATGTTTACGGAAAGAACATGACTGCCTTCTATGGAGAGTATTTGGGTTTATAAAAAATTCACTTTACTGAAGTGAGAATAAAAAAATCTAATAAGAGAATTGAGAGAAAATGTAACATGTGTTCCTAGAGAACAATTTTAATATGAAGTATATAGAATAGATGGGAGTGATAATAAGTGAAAACATTCTTGAATAAAATAGAGAGATAATTATTTTAATATAATAATAAAAAAGAAAATGAAAGTGTGATAAAAAAATAAAAAGAAAATAGCAGGAGCAGTATTGTCTCCCGTGTAGGATACCTGTATGGTTTATAAAAAATCACTTTACTGTAGTACTAATTTTTGGTTTCACCATAGGTATCCCCATTACCAAGGATAATCCAATTCGGGGCTTAGTCATAGTTAAGGCTCCCCACCCCTCCCTAAGAGTGTGTTTAGTGGGGATCGAACCCGAGAGCTATTCCCACAATATCAGTTTGCGTTGCCAACTGAACAACAACTCTTTGGTTATGAGTGAACAATCTCGCTAAGTTATGACATTAACAATGTCTCTTTTTTTTTTGTCAATTCAATAATGTCTCATCCATCACAAATCACAACACACTCTCCCATAAATACATCACAAAACAAAACTCAATTAATTAATTAAAATATAGGTAAAAGTTGAAAAAAAAAAACATCCCCAATGAACGGTACCTAAAAATCTCCCCAAATATAATATTATAGATATAAAAGATGACGATGATCATGATATTATAATGAAATTAACTTAAAAAAGTTAGTTTTTTAATTAAAATTCTATGTTAACATAATGGTTTAAAAATTAATTTGAAATAAAAAGAAGATAACTTTAAAAACTAAAATAAAATTAGGGGATTTACGTATAGTATACTAGTATAATAATCATAAAAGTATAAGTAAACATAAGTTTTCTTATTTAAATAATTCAGTATATTTTTAATTGTTTTTAAGAAAATAATTGACATATTATATATCATTTATAAACTCACAACTCCACCATAAGCGGTTCAAGTGATAAACAACTGTAACGAAGCAACTTGCTAAACACATTAGCTTTACATTTATAAAACAAAAAAAAAAAAAAAAATAGATCCATCGTTGGAACTTGGAAAGAGCAAATCGCTAAATATATTATAGTGGTTAATTTTTTTAATTAATCTGCATATATAGTAAATAATTAATAAATCCGAGATGTGCAACTCGTATTACTTAAAAAGTACAATGATGCCAAGGTACGTAAAAGATGTTTAAAAGGGGTTAAAGGCCATTTGGTTTACATTAAGGAAAATTGATTTTAGAATTTCGAGGTGAATTTTACATAAATTATGAAACATGTTAAATGAAAAATTGATTTTATTTCAATTTTTCTAAACTTGGTTCTGCACGGTTGTAATTGCAAATTAAACAGGCCTCTCTTAGATAATTTCCAACAAAAATTCGAGAGCTAGCACACACACCTATTAACTTTGAAGAGAAGGAGGTGAAAAGAATTAAAGAAGGAATTAAATTTAATAGATACATGTATCATAAGCACACATATCTATTATCTATTATACTACATATTAAAGTTGCACTATATACTATTAAGTTGCTTCATTAATTTTCAAATCACCACTTATATCTAATTTTTTCATATTAACAATATAATATAAGGTGACAACTGACAACTCTATATTTTTTCTTTCCTTATAATATATTTTCTATTATATTATATAATATACACTTACAATTTTTAACATTTTTTTAATATTATAAAACTGTCATTTTTAATTATTATTTTATCATTATTCACCATTATGTCCATATAAAGTATAAAGATGATTTATTACTCTATATACAATCCATTAAAAAAAATTCACATACCTCTCTAAATTATATGAAATTAGAAATTATTTTTATTCTCATAATCTAATACTTTTTCCCCTTAACTTGTCAAAAAAATGAATTTATAGGATTATAGCCACACAACTAGGTCTATATCTACTATACATAAATTTCCAAGAAAGAGGCTGAGAAAATGATAAGAATCCTCGTTGGCTGAACAAGTTCAAGCTTCTTATCTTACCAGTGGATGGAATTAATATTTGCATCTCTCTCTCTGACATAGGAAGGATTCACGTATATAAATTAATCAACAATTTATATATTTTAAATAAATAAAATAACACATCATGTTTTTTTAAAAAAAAACAAAAATTTGACAGATAAAGTTATACGGAATAATTCATGTGTGAACGTTGATATAAAAAAAAATAAAAAAATAATTGAATTGGTCAACTCTAATGTGAATGAAATAAATCTGTCCTAAGTCCTAACATAGTGGGTTGATTTCTACTGTAGAATTTATTCTAACAGCAACAGGGAGTGGGGTTAATTTCTTGTACTCTGTCTATAAAAGGCACAGAATATAGAACTGCTTCTTCATAATTCACATCACAAACATTTAACAGCTTTAAGCTTCACTGTTACTCTGCTCAAGTGACAAGGTTATACTGTTTCTACTGCTTCTCACCTCAAAAATGTTCCAGAACATCGTCAACGCTTTCACTGGAAGCGACAACAACCGCCACAGAGTTAAAGGGACGGTGGTGTTGATGAAAAAGAATGTGCTCGACTTCAACGATTTCAGTGCCTCTTTTCTTGATCGTCTCCACGAGTTTGTTGGTAAACGAGTTTCTCTCCAGTTGATAAGTGCCGTTAACGCTGAACCAGGTCAGTTCTATACTACTTTCTTTCCTTCCCTGTTCTCTCTCTGAGTGTTTTTGTGATGGTTTTTTTTTTTTTTTTTTTACGAACTTTTTTTGTGATGGTTCGTGCTCTGTTTTAGTATACTGCTTTTTTTATGTGATTTCATTTTTTTAGGGAAAAAAAAAATCTTACTCTCTCTAACCAACTTCTAACTAACTGTAAATATAAAATTTTAGGCTCAAACCTTGCTATAAATTAAATAAACACTTAATCAAAAAGCTTCAAGCGAATCAGCATCCTAATTCTGATCTTTCAATTCAAGGCATGACCGCATGAGTTAATATTCAGCGGCGCCGGCGATGAGTAACAGCATTGTAACACTGGCGGTTTTGAGCTCTCGTTATGTGGTGAATGATCAGAATAATAGATATAAATTATTCTTCCTTCAATTTCGATGACATATATAAATAACAAAGTCAAGAAAAAAAAAAATTCCAAGTCAGGATTCCCGTTGTGTACGTACACGAACTCAACGTTAAAATGTTGCATTTTATTTTACTGTAAAATATAAATTACAAAACAAATGACAAGTTGACAACCGACAATGGTTTGTAACTTTGTATGGTTGCATTTATTTTTTGGATCGCAGACGATTTTATTAATTTTCTTAGGTCTCATTATTTTTGTGAGAATGATTCCTAGTAGTGTCAAAAGTCAATATGAATAATACGATAAATACATACCACATACACTATAAAGTCATATCCGTTCACTGTTCACACAAGCAGATTCAGCAAAATTGTAGCGTAACATAGTGAAGGTAACATAAAATTTGAAGCAAGTGTCTATTAAAAATAGCTTATTTTAAAAATGGAAAAACTAATTAAAAACTTATGAAAAAGTACAGTTTAAACTTTAAAATACTATTATTTTTCCAAATTAAACGTTGGTATGTAGGGACCGGGGCTGTACTGACAATTTTAGTACAAGTTTGAAATAAATTACATTTAATTGTGTGGTCTTGCATATAATGATTGTACCTTTTCAAATTTCAATCCTCAAACAAAAACCACCCAGCCTTGTCAGGAATAAAAAGGAAAGAAAAATAGGAAAGTGACAATGAAGTATGGATCAATGATGGTTGATTCAAATAGTATATGTTTTGATTTTTTTTAGCAAAATCTCAATTTAAATCTTATGGATAAAAAATTTTTTCGCTAAAAGGACTAATTCACCCTTATATAACCAGCTGAAATAAGAGTGTCTCCATTGGAGAATAGAATGGAGAATAGTTGTCCTTTAGATAAAAAAAAGACAATCAAGTATCAAATGAATTATGATGTCTTTTTTTTGGTCAATAAATGAATTATGATGTTGACCAAAGGAAAGTTTGTGGGAATGAATTAACTAAGAGAAAATGGGCCCAGCCGGCCCTCTCTATGGCTCAAACCGACTCTCAAGTCCAGTTCCTAGTTCCTACTCTCTCTCTCTCTGTTTTGTTTTACTACCTTTTCTAAATAAATTTTTCACATAGCTTATCTAAATTTCTATTGGATGTTTTGTGCTAAGTCAATTTCTTTTCTTTTCTTTTCTATTCTACTGTCCTGGTTTTCCAAGTCACCGCTCCATGTTTTGTCGTGTTCATTATAATTTGGTAATTTAGGGTATTTTCCTTCCTGTTTTTATTGTATTTCCTGTTTTCTGAAATTTTATAAAGGAAAAATTGGAAATATTAGAAATAATAAATTTTTCAATTTTTTCTTTGTAATATTCCAAAAAAACAAGAAATAGAAAATGAAAATAAAAAATGAAAGTGGAAACGAAACAGACCATTAGTGTTTTGATCAGTTGGTTACATTTCGTTTTCATTCTTAAAGTTCTATACCATAAAAATAAAATCGTCAATAGTCAAGACCCGTGCTTGGGAAAATGACTCTCACGTACTCAACTACGAATCAAACTTTTTAATACATATTATTTGCTGTTTTAGATTAAGCAGCCTTATTTGAAGTTATCTATATATACTGTTAAATAAATTTGCATTGTCATCTGAAACGTGTATGGTATTATTATAACAAATAACAAACTTAGATGTTATTTGTCCCCTTGTTAATATTTGTAGGGAATGGATTAAAAGGGAAACTTGGAAATCCTGCTTATCTAGAAGACTGGATTACCACAATCACACCATTGACAGCAGGAGAATCAGCATTCAAGGTTACATTTGATTGGGATGAGGAGATAGGAACACCAGGAGCTTTTATAATAAGGAATAATCATCATAGTGAGTTCTACCTCAGAAGCCTGACACTTGAAGATGTTCCTGGTCAAGGTGTTATTCACTTTGTCTGCAACTCTTGGGTATACCCTGCAGATAAATATGCAAAAGATCGCATTTTCTTCTCCAACAAGGTATAACTACAAAAACAACTATCATGCATGTACTATAAGTATACTAATATTAACTATATTTTCACATTTTTTTTAATTAGTCACTTACTCCTATAATTGTTTGTAGTTCATTTTGAGACTTGATGGAAGGAGCTTTTGCACTGTATGCTACATGTAACATGTTACATATTTTCTATTTTCTATTTCTATTAATTGCAGACATACCTTCCTAGTGAAACACCAGCGCCACTACTTAAGTACAGAGAAGAAGAGCTGGTGACTTTAAGAGGCGATGGAAAGAGCCAGCTCCAAGAGTGGGACAGGGTCTATGACTATGCATACTACAATGATTTGGGAAATCCAGATAAGGGTTCACAGCATGCTCGTCCTATTCTTGGAGGGTCTAGCCAATACCCTTACCCTAGTAGGGGAAGAACTGGTAGACCACCCACAAAATCAGGTTAGGCTTTTATATTTGTTGTTTTGCTATTCATTATCAAGTCTGTTTTTGAATGTTTTGGAAAATAAGTTTCAGTTCTTTTCTCTGTCTTGTTGATGTGGCAAGAACATTTCACAACTTACTAGAGTTAAAATAATGTGAAGTCAAAGAGTATTGGGTAGAATACATAAATTGCATGTTAGTATAGTTTCTGTTTCCATTGCCAAGTCATACTATATGCTTCCTTAATAATTGAGCCCATGTGGCGTTATGACTCTTTACACCTTACTCTCTAAAGTGTACCTACCTTTGAGTTTAGAGGAACTGAATTCATTTATGTAGTTTTGCTTTAGGTTAAGTAAGTCAAAAGCCTAAACTGTCCTTTTTTGAGCTTAAGATATGTAATAATTAACTTGTAAGCTTAACTGCTCTTTTGTGGTAACTTTTTATATATTTAATGTAGAGTTGTTAATTTATTTTGTTGTTATTCTTGGCAGATCCTAATTCTGAGAGTAGGCTGAATCTTGCCTTGAGCTTAAACATCTATGTTCCAAGGGATGAAAGATTTGGTCACTTGAAATTGGCAGATTTTCTTGCCTATGCACTGAAATCCATAGTTCAAGTTCTCAAACCTGAGCTGGAGTCTCTATTTGATAGCACCCCTAATGAGTTTGACAGCTTTGAAGATGTACTTAAACTCTATGAAGGTGGGATTGAGGTTCCTGAGGGTATACTTAAGGATGTTAGGGATCACATCCCTGCAGAGATGCTTAAGGAAATTTTCCGAACTGATGGGGAAAGGTTACTCAAATTTCCCTTGCCTAAAGTGATTGCAGGTATTGTAGACGTGGACATGGTAAATCAACATGTTATTTTTCATGCAAGAACATAGGAAATGATGCATTTTGTAAACCACTCCTGGTTAATAATGACATTCTCAATGATTTGGATTTGGAGCAGAGGATAAATCTGCATGGAGAACAGATGAAGAATTTGCTAGGGAGATGCTGGCTGGTATAAACCCTGTCACAATTCGTAGTCTGCAAGTAAGTCTAAGCATTTTTAATTAGTTGTTAACGATTAGATTAATTAAACTATTGTTGAATTTACCTTTCCAAAACATTTTAAGATCAATATCCCAATGAATAATTGTCTATGACTTCTTTCTCCTCACAATCACCCTAAATATTTGCAGGAATTCCCACCAGCAAGCAAGCTAGATCATAAAGTCTATGGTGATCATACCAGTACAATAGCCAAAGAACACATTGAGAGTAACCTGGATGGACTCAATGTAGATGAGGTAATTTTCAAAATGGATAGGATGCTGTGTTTTCACCATAGAATTTTGTGAAAGCTTCATAGTCAGAATCCTTTTTTTTTCTTCTACCAATGTTATGACTCATACTGTTTATTTGTATTTGGTTGAATAGGCAATTAGAGAAAGGAAGTTGTTCATATTAGATAACCATGATACACTGATGCCATACATGAGGAGGATAAATTCCACTCGCACAAAGACATATGCCAGCAGGACAGTTCTGTTCTTGCAAAATAATGGGACTTTAAAGCCACTGGCCATTGAGTTGAGTTTGCCACATCCTGAGGGAGATCAATATGGTCCCATTAGTAAAGTTTGTGTGCCTGCAGAACAAGGTGTTGAAAATTCCATCTGGCAACTGGCCAAAGCTTATGTAGGGGTAGTTGACTCAGCCTATCATCAACTTATCAGCCACTGGTATAACTATTAGAGAAACTAAACACAATCTTAGTTTATCTATTATTGTAAAAAAACTTATGACATCTTACATGTGTCACAGGTTGCATACTCATGCAGTCATTGAACCATTCATTATAGCTTCAAATAGGCAGCTTAGTGTGCTCCACCCCATTCATAAGCTATTGCATCCTCACTTTCGTGACACCATGAATATAAATGCACTTGGAAGGCAGATCCTCATCAATGCAGGTGGTGCTCTAGAGTCAACAGTTTGTACATCTAAGTATTCTATGGAGTTTTCATCTGTACTTTATAAGGACTGGGTTTTCACTGAGCAAGCACTGCCTGAAGATCTTATTAAGAGGTAAACAATTTAAGCAAAAGACCAATTGTAATTGTAATATGGTTTTCACTTTTCATTGGTTTAGTTTTCAGCATATGGTTGGTTGAATTCAATAGAACATATAGGCCCTGTTTGGATACACTTCTGCCGAAAAACTTCTAGAAGAACAAAATAGAATGAATCAAAGAGGTCAAATGAATTTGACTTCTCCATAAGTTGAAATTAGTTACTTATGGACAAGTTAATTGGGAGAACTTTTGGAGAAGGTGGGTTGTAAAGACTAATTTCAACTTATGAAAAAGTTAAATTTATTTGACCTCTTTTATTCATTCTATTATTTTTCATATAGAAGTTCTTAAGCAGAAGTGGTATCCAAACTAACCCATAATACTAATTTGTCCAAATTTAATAATTACAACCAGAACAACATGGGTGATATCATGTTAAAATAGAAGTGAGGTGAAATTTGATGTTAATCAGTTGCTGCAATTTTGCTTCTTTCAGAGGAATGGCTGTTAAGGACTCAACTTCCCCATATGGTCTTAGGCTATTGATTGAGGATTACCCTTATGCTGTTGATGGACTAGAGATATGGTTTGCTATCAAGACATGGGTTCAGGAGTACTGCTTCTTTTACTACAAGGATGATGACTCAGTAAAGAAAGACACAGAACTCCAATCTTGGTGGAAGGAAATAAGGGAGGTAGGTCATGGTGACAAAAAAGATGAGCCTTGGTGGCCAAAGATGCAAACACGAGAAGAGCTGATTGAAACTTGCACTATTATTATATGGACTGCTTCAGCTCTCCATGCTGCAATCAATTTTGGACAATACCCATATGGAGGCTACCCACCAAATCGTCCATCTGTAAGCAGGCGATTCATACCTGAAAAAGGAACTCCAGAGTACAATGAACTTGTGTCAGATCCTGAAAAGGCTTTTCTGAAAACAATTACTGCACAGTTTCAAGCTGTTCTTGGCATTTCACTTGTAGAAATCTTGTCCAGACATTCTACTGATGAGGTCTACCTTGGGCAGAGAGACACTCCACATTGGACATCTGATGCAGTGCCATTAGAGGCCTTTGAGAAGTTTGGCAATAAACTTGTTGAAATTGAGGAAAGGATTTTTAGAATGAACAGTGATGAGAAGTTCAGAAACAGGTATGGCCCAGTTAAGATGCCATACACCTTGCTAATTCCTAGAAGTGAAGGTGGACTAACTGGCATGGGGATTCCTAATAGTGTCTCAATTTAAAGGGGCTGAGACTGTAGGGTTATGTTCTATAGTTTTTCTTAATAATAACAGCCTTAGGGAACTTGGTTACTTTGAATTATGCTTTTTTAATGAGCAACAGTCTTTTGAGACTACATTTTTAAGTGTGCAAAGTAAATATCCCTCCGCTCATATTAATAAAGTTGTATGTTATAAAAGTATAAGAGTGTCAAAGTAAAATAGTTTTTTTTCTTTTTTTCTCTCCTCCCCTCATTTGAACCAAACTAACTATAAGGGAAAACTTTATAACATGTGTGAGAGTTAGCATTTTTATCGGTGGACTATGTTTTTACTTTTTAATCTCGGTAAAATAAGTGAAATTTGATTTTATCTCATAATTTTTTTAACAGAAAATAGTCTCTTCAAAATAAATTTTTCACGAAATCATTCATGTTGTCAGAGTCACTATTAACCAAGTTGAATCATGTAAGTGCCTATTTGGTTTACAGTTGAATAAAATTTATTCTAGAATCAATGATTAAAAAATGAGTGATACACATTTTACTAAGCACATTGGATGAAAATGATTTAAAATTGATTTTGCAATATTACTAACCCGTAACGAAACGGGCTATAAGTGATCGTCATAATTAGCCATTTTCAAAGTTAGTAAGATAGGGAAGAGTGCCAGATTGAAACCATGAAGAGGCTAAAACATGTTCGGATACTCTTAGAAATTATAATAGATGGGTTCAATGTGTGATGTTAGTGAACACAGATACAACAACGTATTAGACCTAAATATGTTTATTCTCTTGGAGTTCTTCAAGCTCTAGTAGATTGCGTAATTTTTTTTTTTTGTTAAGCAAAGAAAATTACATTAAAAAAGGAGTACAAGGGGTACTTCAACCCATAATACAAAGTTATAGTATTTCATCACTTTGATGATTGATGACCGTGAGATTGTTCATAACTAATTCAATCCAATATAAAATCGTAAAATTGAATCAAAAAATCGAATAGAAAATTAAATTGAAAACCAAAACTGCAAAAACTAAATTTTTTCTATTAAATTGATTTTCGAAACCTATTTTAAAATATTAAAAAAGAGTACAAGGGGTACTTCAACCCATAATACAAAGTTATAGTATTTCATCACTTTGATGATTGATGACCGCGAGATTGTTCATAACTAATTCAATCCAATATAAAATCGTAAAATTGAATCAAAAAATCGAATAGAAAATTAAATTGAAAACCAAAAACTGCAAAAACTAAATTTTTTCTATTAAATTGATTTTCGAAACCTATTTTAAAATCTAATCCAAAATGAACATATGTATATATATTCTTTTATTTATAAAATAATCATGCATTTATAATTGTACAAGTATATATTGATGACGTTCTCATATTAATTTTCTTATTATGATTTTATTATCTAACATACAAAATATCATTTTAATATCTATTTAAGTATGTTGATTTTTAATTAGATATAAATTAACTCTCATGTCTCACTTTCTCTTTTTTATATATTTTTATATTTATAATATTAAATATAAGTTCAAATAAAATGTATAAGAGAGAACAAAAATAAAATTACATATCATTTATAAAATCATAAATCAAAACAAAACAAAAATAAACAAGTTACTTATAACTTAGAAATGCTAATTGCGATATTGAATATAATTTATTTAAGTTTAAATTGAACTATGTTAATCTTATGTTTATAATAATTGAGTTATGATTTATTTGTTGAAATATTTGAAATTTAAAATTTTATTTTTAATATTTATTGTATATTTCATTATTTATCACATGTTTCAAAAAATAATAACACAAAACTGAAAATCAATCCAATTTAACCCGCTTTAAATTTGATTTGTTTTAGATTTAAGTTTAAAATCAAACCAATTGGAGAAATGAGTAAGAAGATTAATGTGATTGAATTTTATGATTTTTCCATTCAAGATTGATATAATCCAATCTGTGAACACCCTTAGTGTCAGGAATAAAACTACTTTCTAAATAGAATTTTATTCCATCAATAGGGGATATTCGTTTATTGAGTATCTAACCACCTTCATTTTCCCTATCCCTTTTCGCCCATTCCATCCCTTATGCGAGGGGTAGAATCCATCATTGGGAGTTTTAGGCGGTATGATGATTTAATGTCCATTGGACTTGAATATGTCAGTCCCTTTGGAGTTCTTCAAACTCTAGCAAACGAAACAAAACTACTTTACAAATAGAACCTTATTCCATATAGTGGAGATATTCATCTATTTAGTATCGAACCACCTTCATTTTCCATCTCCTCGCCCCCCTTAGCCACCCTCCCCTGTGCGATGGGTGGAATCCATTATTGGGAGTTTTAGGTGGTATGATATGTAGAAACCACAGGAAACATTAGAAGGTGGGTTGAATAGTGTTTTATAAATTTCAAACTGATTTTGGAAAACCTTTAACGAGCAATACTTTGCACAAAGAATATTTTACAACTTGCTGAAACTGGGAGTTTAAATATTTGCTAGAGTAACTTCAACAGGTTCGATAAAACAGTTTTGCAAATAGGGATGTCAACGGGATGGGGCGGGGGCGGGTAGTGCCTACCCGTATACATACCCGTTAAAATTAACGGGTACCCATGCGGGTAACGGGTATCTGCGGGTATTCACGGGTATCCATTAATGTTTAAGAACTTAAATTTTATAAAAAGAAAGAGAGGAAATGTTATATAATATATTATAATATCATACTATATATATAACGGTTTTTCTAACCTGTGCAATATTGCACATGATAATAAAACAAAAATAGAAAGGTTTTATTGGGAATTGTAACCATTAACATTACCAATGCATTGGGTGTTGTGATAGTTGCAATTCCCAATAAAACCTTTCTAATTTTGTTTTATTATCCTGTGCAAGGGTTGCACATGTTAGAAAAACTCTATATATAAATAATCATTATATAATACTATTACGTGTTAATATATTAAAAATATCATCATAAAATAATATAAAATAAATTATATCTCATCATAAAATAATAAAAAATCATAATATTCAAATATATTTAATAGAAAAATATATTTTAATGATTATGCGAGTACCCGCGGGGCGAGTAGTATAATATCCGTCCCCGCTCATTTTATAAATATGCGGGTACCCATTGTGGGTATATCCACATGTATCCACGGGTACGGATTTTTTTGACATCCCTATTTGCAAACTTGTTTTTCAATTTGTTTAGATTGTTTTTCAGTTTCAACGTTATAAAACAATATACTCAGAACCCTCCAAGTTAGTATAAACCAAATATAAAGAGACAGGGGTAAGAGAAGACATAGACAAATATTTATATTGGTTCACCCACTTCCACTGTGAGCTACGTCCAGTTCCAAAACCAAACAACAATGGATTTTCCACTAACTAATCAGAGACAAGTATTCTTTTAGAGTCAAGCCTCTCCAGGCTCTACAACAACAAGTATTCTTTTACAGTCAAGCATCTTCAGGCTCTACAACGAGTATGGTTTTAACCACAAGTCTCTCCAGGCTCAACAACGAGTATTCTTTCTTCCACCAAGCCTCTCCAAGCTCTCAGACACTTGAAATTGTTTACAAAGAAATTGGTTTAAGTTACTGAACTAAACAAGTTCCTAACTTAAACTAGAACAGACTTGTACAATTAAGTGAATATAACTCGGGATAAATGAAATTGTACAGTATATCAGAGAGTATGCAGCGTAGATTTTTGTAGCGTTTTTGCTTGATACAATTCTTCTCGCACTCTTTTGAAGTCCTTCACGAAGCTATATATAGGGATGAAATTCAGTCCGTTGAAGATTGTTGAAGTCACTATTGAGAGATAACATTAAATGTTGTAGGATCCGTTGTGAGACAATCTTCTGATAGCTTCTGACTTTGAGCAGTGCAGATGTGCAGGTATGATTCAGTTTTGACACCTTTGCAGGTAACTATGATACAGAGGTTTCCCTTTCAGGTATGATGATTCAAAAACGTTCAAAGGGTCTCTATGATCTTTCCTTAAAAAGACATGCTTGCAGAAGACGTTGAGGATGCATTTAAGTCTTGAGCAGGAAGCCTTCTGACTTTTGACAAATGCCATGTAGGGAGTCTTCAGCAGGTCTTTATGTTTCAGATAGTACATCTCTTCAGATGATTGAATTACGTCAGCATGTCCTGACTCTTCAGAGGGTTCCATTCCTTTAGAAGGCTGTTTTGCTTCGGAGGGTTGCTCTTCCAGAGAGTTGCTGAAACACAGAAATAGAAATGGCAATGGGTACCCTCTGGGCAGGTTACTACAATGCCCGTCCCCGTACCCGCATTTTAAAAAAAGCCCGTACCCGCGCCCATACCCGCATGGGCAGTAACTTTAGTGTCTGTCCACATACCCGCTGGGCACCTATATGCTCGTACTCGCGCCCGTTACCCGCACTTTTATTAAGTAAAAAATCAACAACTTACTAAAAAAATATTAATTTAAGAAACTATATCTCAATTGAAAAAGTTACTCGAAGATCGTCCAAACATAATTTTTAAATATCAGTAATACAACAATTTAATTACATTGAAAAAGAATATATTAATTTTCTAAAACACAACAAATGATCTAAAGTTCAAAATTTTTATTAAATAACACAATATACTTTCACGTCACACTATTTTATAAACATGGATATCATGTGTTAGAATTCTTCAAGATATGTAAAAAAATGATTATTAACACTAATTAGTCATATATTATAAAGTAAAAAAACATAAATAGATAGTTATAAAAATATTTTTTTAATTTGTAATATATTATATATATCAATTTTAAAAATATGTATAAATATATTAGATATTTTAATAAAATTAATATACCCCTATATATAATTATATATGGTATTTTTTGTTAAATAATTATATATATGAGTACGGTTATGGGGCGGGCTGGGCATCAAAGTGCCCATACCTGTAACACCCTCATCTCATGACGGGTATTACTCGACTAACTCGGTTGCGGTTTGTTAAATTCTCTTTTTAAAGAAGTGAAGAAAATCGGTGATTTTTTTTTGTAAAGCATATTAATAAATTATATTTGGGATAAAATAAGAAGAAATACATTGGTACTAAATATATCATTCCGTTACTAATCAAAATTACAATGGGAATAATGTACATCTAGGTTGGGATTTTAGCATGCTACATTACAGAAGAGGGGAATCCTCTATTCGACTACACCCTGCCTATATAGAATATTGTCACTCATGTACACCCTTAAACACTACCATGACTTAAACAAGATCCGGTTCGACCTGAACACCACGCCTATCTTCAGAACAACATGCATCCTTCCAGAGTCCATGCCACTTTAGGTGCCAAAATAATAACAGACAACAAAAGAAAGACAAGGGGATGAGAACACTTTACATGAACTCACTTAACACAGGATATGATAACTAAAGTAGACAGACACGGGAAATTCACACAATTCAACCAACAAGTAAATACACATAACATCATCATGATGCACTCAAACTATTGCATGTCTTGCAACTACAATGCTATAACTAATGCATGAGGGCCCGGGGAAAAATCACCATCCACAGTGCACACAACAACTGCCCGACCATATATGTACAACGTATCAGGAGTTAGAGTCTGTACTAGCGCCGGTACAAAGAGCATTGCTCATATATTTTGGCCAAATCATTTTATCCGTCTTCCAGACAATCTCAATTGACCCCGAAAATCATGAGAGCGACAGGAATAGCTAAGTTGGGTTCCACGATCTTGACAGTAGGGAGCTAACCTACGTCCTCTGAGATCTTCCAGGAGTTAGGCTATCCTCAGGGCCGGCGTCCCTTTTGAGGACCCGCTGGCGTTCTTTGCAAAACCCAGTGCACCCTTCCCAACCGATTTCACACTGTACCACGTGTCACTGTCATATTAGGTCGTAAGGTTTTTCACCTTGAACATCATCAATGTTTTATGATGCATGTCACACAAACAATACTTCTCAGCATACACATCCTTACAGGCAAAGCCCATTGAATCATTCTACGTCGCCACTCCCCATGGTACGACCCGGTTCAATGTCTTTCCTTCACAAGGAAATTCAAACAATGCTTTCTCAGCATACACAGTCCGTACAGGCAAAGCCCATTGAATCATTCTACGTCACCACTCCCCGTGGTACGGCCTGATTCAATGTCTTTCCTTCACAAGGAAAACCAAACCCCATCTCGGGTTAAAAACCGCACTCTCTCACTAAGCTTCTCAAGTCTTATGCAGAAAGAGTGTGTTTGTTATAAACTTTTAAGTTAATTTGTACTAATGTTTTTCTTAAAGTCAATGACCGCTTTCACTTAAGTCCTATAGTTTACTAAGACTTATGATTGTGTC
This sequence comes from Sesbania bispinosa, assembly GCA_026901365.1. Taxonomy (NCBI): domain Eukaryota; kingdom Viridiplantae; phylum Streptophyta; class Magnoliopsida; order Fabales; family Fabaceae; genus Sesbania; species Sesbania bispinosa. The sequence goes on along the minus strand of QLOH01000549.1, from coordinate 244,333 downwards.
TTATGAATAGTATTACCTATCTTAATTCGTCTGACACGTCTAATTAAGATTAGGTTTAACCCTTAACTATGATTAGCCTTCCTTAATTAAACTGTAATTAATCTTAATTATCCTTAATTAAGTCTTAATCTTTACTTAAGATCCTAATTAATTCCTAACTATTCCTTAATCTCTTAGATTAAGCTTTTAATTACATTTGATTAAGGTTAATCACGATTAATTAGTTCTTAATCATCATTAAGTCTTAATTACTTGGCTAATACTTCATTAGGGTTAATCAACTTTAATCTTAATTAATTATCCTTTACTTGATTAACTTAAGTAGATTGGACTAATCAACTTAGACAAATTGGATTAGTTAAGCCCACTAATTAATCTCTAAGTTTTGGTCTTGATAGGTTGGATTAGAGTTGAAGCCCAACTCTAATCTAAGCCCAAGTCCATGAAATGTTTTTGGTTGACTTTTATGACGAGTCTTTTGACCTTTTTGAAGGTTTTGGGCCTAAACTAAAGGCCCAATGATTTGGTAACTCATAGGAGTTTAATTTTTCACATTACCACCCAATATTAGGGATTTTTGGGTGACTTTTAATTATGTTTATTTTTGCACCCGAATTTAGTTTGTAGGAATTACCAAAAATTTGTTTCCATTAAATTTAGTTACTTGGTTATGTTTTTTAGCCTATTGGGCCACTAGGGCCCATAAACACTTTAATATTTTTCTCTTGACCAAACCAAGTTCTTTCATGAGTTTCTCATGAATGTGTTCAAGAACATCAAGAACACAAGATGAACACTATGAATGTTCATCAAGAATCATCAATTCCAACAATTCCTAAGAATTCTCAAATTCAAGTATAGTCATCCATAAGCACATTAATCAAGCAATTTCATCAACAAAACCCTAAATATACAGCTACTGTGCAAACCAAATATCTCCCAACTCAGACTTCGTATCAACGATCTAACCGTTAAAAATGAAGAACCAGGTGTCCCAAACCAGCTGTCAAAATTTCAGCCCGATCCAACGGTGAACGAATCTACAATCACAGCTCTATGTAAAAACGGGAAAAATTTCTTTCCAACCAATTTCATAACTTGCATGCATCCAAAATCACCAAACAAGCACATTTCAAGCATCATAAAAATTTCTAAAACACACATACAAACCACATGCAAACAGCCGAACCATTTCCTCAAGGAAATAGTTTCCAAGAATTCATTTTTACAAAAGAAAAAAGGGATAGGGACAAGGATCAAGGGTAATCCTTAACTCTAGTCACCGATCCTACTAGAGTTCAAGGTTCTCCCCCCTTTACCTAAGGAATTTTCTTCAAGAAAAGGTGCAGCCAAAATCTCAAACAGCTCATTCTTTGAGTTCCTTTTGATCACCAAAACAAGATTCTACAAGGTTGGAGGCTAGATTTTGAAGATCAAGGTTCAAACATGGAACCTTTCTCTTAGAAAGTGATGGAAAATTTTTGGAAGATGGAGAGAAAGACGAGAGAAAGCTCACGGATTCTCTTGGAAGAGGAATGGGAAAATGAATCAATTTTCTTTCTTTTTGCATGTAGTTTTGTAGGAGAAAAGTGAACAAATGTCTTACTAACCATGACACCTTTAAGCTTTTTCATCACTTTATGACTTTTGGAAAGTGTGAAGCCACCAAGTGGCACACATGCACACACGGCTTGGGAGAAGAGAAAAGGAAGGATGATGCAGATTTTTTTCTGGCCTGGATCAAGAGTATTCGGGCCCGACTCCAGAAAGAGTAGGGGTAAAAATGGGAATTTTGCACCCAAAAATCCAAAATTTGCCAAAAATTCTAGAAAAATTCCTATAATTGCTCTGACCTATTTTAAGCCTAAAAACGTAATTAGAACCCACTTCTCACTTAAACTTTCTTATTTCCCAATTTTTTTTCCAGTTTTCGCACACAACGGTTAATTTTTTTTAATAAGAATAAGCAGATAGAAAATTATGGTTTTACATACAAAAAATTCTATAAAGTTATAAATATCATTTTCAATCCACTTTTAAGGTTCAAAGTATATTTTCCATATTATTCCACGAAATTTCATATGTTGGTTAGGGTTATACTGCTAACTAGGGGCATTTTGGTCTTTTTGCCTAAAAGTGCCAGAAAATTCTAAATAAATTTATAAAATTCATTATTAATTATATTAAGACTTATTTTGACTAAAATATAGATCCCTTTAAGTTTTAGCTATTTTTCATAATTAAATCTATATTTTTATTATTTTAAAACTTTCTCTATTTTATTTATATACTGGTAGGGGAAATTGTGGGTGTTACAGCCCGTCCCCATGAAAAAATGTGGGCTTTTGCCCGTACCCGCGCCCATACCCGCTTTGTAGGTTTTTACCCTACCCATTGCGAGTAATTTTTGCAGGTACCCATAGGGTTTGGGCTCAATTACCATCCCTACATAGAAAATATCTTAAGGGAATTTTGCACTATCTTTCAGAATGTTTTAACCAAATTTGTTATTCATTAAAATTTAGGGTTATGAGACTTAAACATTATTAATCACTTAATAATACTTTGAGACTCAACATGATAGTTTTTACACAAGGAGGAGTTTAGACTTGTTCCCGGCGGGGCTTGTGTGAGAATGGAGATATGGTAGCAAAGATATTACGAGTGTGTTTGATGGTGTGGTGGTTGAGTTTATGGGATTGGATTTGGATAATGGTGTTCAAAGTTGGTACGATATGGAAGGAATTCTTGGTTGAAACCATAATGAAGCCGAAACATTTGCAGGTACTTTAAAAAATTATAACTTTATTCTTCCTCTTGGAATTTGTCATATAAAGAGGGAGGAAATCATGCCCAGATTGAATCACTCAGTGGGAACTTTTATGAGGCAATTCAGATAGAGGTGTGAAATAGAAACATGTGGTCATGGAACTTGGAATTGATCATGATGGATGTATATGGGTTCAATGTGTGACTTTAGTGTATAAGGATGGTGAGGATGAGGTTCAATTTGCTTGTTAAATTGTGTTGGGTTCATGGTAGTTGTAAAGGGAATAGTTGGGGGGTTTCATGGTGCATATAGGATGGGGGTTGGTGGTGGAATTATGATCCAATAGAGGTAAAGGACAAACAAAACCAGGGCAAGGGCGATCACAGACTGACCCGACCCGACCCGAAAATGTTTGACCAAGACACTTCGATTTAATGGGTCGATTTGGTTTGAATGTTACTGGACCCAACCAAATCAATTTGGGTAACAATTTAATTGTATTGAACCCGAAACCTGACCCGAAAGTTAATTAAAAAACTAGAGAAAATTGTTATTATGGATTTAGATGGCCCAAAACCCTCACTGAGTCTATCTCTCTTTCTGTCTCTCAGATTACTAAAAAAACCCTAGATTTATCACATTTAGGAAACCCACAGCCGCACCACCTTACTTGCACTACCTCATAGCTGCACAACCACACTGTCGCACCTGTAAAGTCGTTGTTCATGGTCTGATGGCCATCTATTGCACCGCCGTGCTGCTCCGCCGCGCCTTCACCTTTGCATGTTGCGTCTCCTCTGCTTCCCATCATTGTGTCCCCTTCGTTCGTTATGCCGTTGCCTTCACCATCCATGACCTTTCATTCCTAATTGATTCATTTTCATTCTTGTAAATAGACAGATTTGTTTTATTGTGAGTGAATTGTTGCTGCAGTGGACAAAAGCATCAATGGTTGCGTGGTCTCTCTCTCTCACCACTTCTTCTTTATTTTTCTTGTTAGATTGTTATTGTTAGTGTATCATATGATAGATATGGGCTTGGGCCTATCACTATGTATATTTGTAAATACACTTATGTGTATATATATTATTTTCCGCTGTGTATTCTAGACACACGGATTCTATCATATGTCTCTCATTTTCTCTTCATCTCAACATGGTATCTAGAGCCTAACGAGAGATAACCCTAGTCCGTGCCTTCCCAGTGGACCCACTGTCCATTGGTGTCAAATTTTTTTCCGGAAACCGTGTCTCATTCCGGTTTTCGGTCCGCCCTTGTTGCCGTGTTATTTTTCCAGCACTTTTTCTCTCTTTTCCGCCGCCGCCGCCGTGAATCCAATCGGAGTCACCACCGTCGGACTCGCGCCGTCAATCCGAGTCCAACGCCGCCGGAATCGTGTCCATCGGAGCATCGACGCGCTCTCACGCGCCGTTTCTTCACCGGCGCGTTTCTCCTCCGCCAGCCGCCGTCAGCCGCGCGTGGAGGCGCGTCGCCGCCGTTCCGGCCGCCCTCGCCGCCGCCAGACTCGCCTCGGTGTCCTCTATCCCGATCTGGTCTTTGTTTGTGAGTTTCAGGTCTCGTACTCGCGGGTTCTTCCTCTTTTGGACGTTTTTTCTCTCTCCTGTGGCTGTTTCTCTCTCCTACAGTTGACCCATGGCTGCTACTAGGTCTGATGCTCCCAAATCCACTTCCGCTGCTCATCCCGCACCACCGGCTATCTTCAACGAGTTCCTTAAATGGTATGAGGATCGTCAGGCCTCCGGTTCCACTGCTTCTGTTGCGCACACGGGTAGTCCCTTTTCTGGTCTCACTCACTCCACCTCCCTTGGCCCTTGGGTTCTTGATTCTGGTGCCACCGATCATATTACTGGTAATAAATCCCTTTTCTCTACCCTTTCCACTTCTGGTTACTTACCATCGGTGACTTTAGCTAATGGCTCCCAAGCCCCATCCCATGGTGTTGGTAGTGTCCAACCTCTTCCTTCTCTCTCCATTGATAATGTCCTTTATGTCCCTGGGTCTCCATTTAACTTATTATCCATTAGCCGTCTCACTCGTTCTCTTGATTGTGTCATTTCTTTTACTAAAGACTCTGTTTTCTTACAGGACCGGAGTTCGGGACGGATGATTGGCGCCGGATGTGAGTCTCATGGCCTTTATCAGCTTCGTACTTCTGCTCATGCTGGCTCGGTGATGGATTCTCCCCTTCTCATCCATGCTCAGTTGGGTCACCCTAGCCTTGCCAAGCTACAACAACTAGTACCGAGTCTGTCTAAGTTGTCAACTTTGTCGTGTGAGTCATGTCAATTAGGAAAACATAGTCGTAGTCCATTTCCTAGGAGTGTCAATAACAGAGCTTCGTCTCCTTTTGCTTTAGTCCACTCTGATATTTAGGGTCCGAGTCGTATTCGGTCTACTTTAGGGTTTCAGTATTTTGTTACTTTCATTGATGATTATTCTCGATGCACTTGGTTGTTTTTAATGAAAAATCGTTCTGAGTTGTTTTCTATATTTCAATCCTTTTATAATGAAGTCAAAAATCAATTTGGTGTTTCTATCCGTGCTCTCCGTAGTGATAATGCTCGTGAGTATCTCTCCCATTCTTTTCAAACATTTATGGCTTCCCATGGTATTCTTCATCAGACCTCTTGTGCATATACCCCACAACAAAATGGGGTTGCAGAGCGCAAGAATAGACATCTCATTGAAACAACTCGAACCCTTTTACTTCATGGTCATGTCCCTCAACAATTTTGGGGTGATGTTGTTCTCACTGCGTGCTATCTCATCAATCGCATGCCCTCTTCTGTCCTAAACAACCAGGTCCCTAACTCTATATTGTTCCCTCATCAGCCTCTCCACCCCTTACCTCCTAGAGTCTTCGGGTCTACGTGCTTTGTTCACAACCTTAGTCCTGGTCTTGATAAATTGTCTGCTAAGTCTCATAAGTGTGTCTTTTTAGGCTTCACTCGGTCTCAGAGGGGATATAAGTGTTTCTCACCCTCTCTTCGTAGATATCTCATTTCAGCTGATGTCACGTTCTTTGAGTCTTCTCTCTACTTTGAGTCCAATTCCTTAACCTCTGGGTCTGACTTAGTATCCACCACCACCCCCTTTGTCTTTGATCCCTCAGACACGCCCATAGTGCAGGGAGATCCACCACCTCAGCCACCTCTACAGGTTTATCATCGTCGACAACCTCCGCGCCTTCCAGATGGGCCGCCTATTGACTCTCCTCCGGAGCCAACTCCTCCGTCTCCTCCGGTCCCACCTCCTCCGGCCCCTTCGGCCCCACCTCCTGAGTCTGATCTCCCTATTGCACTTCGTAAAGGTATACGCTCCACTCGTAATCCTTCACCTCATTATGTCACTCTGAGTTATCACAGGTTATCCCCATCCCATTATACTTGTCTCTCTTCCATTTCCTCTGTGTCTATTCCTAAAACTGCAGGTGATGCCTTAGCCCACCCTGGTTGGAGACAGGCTATGATTGATGAGATGTGTGCTCTTCAGAACAGTGGTACTTGGGATCTCGTTCCTTTGCCTCCTGGGAAATCAGTTGTTGGTTGTCGGTGGATATTCACAGTGAAAGTTGGCCCTGATGGCACAATTGATCGGCTCAAAGCTCGATTAGTAGCCAAAGGTTATACTCAGATATTCGGGTTAGACTACGGTGACACTTTTTCTCCCGTCGCCAAGATGGCTTCTGTCAGATTATTTTTAGCCATGGCTGCTATTCGTCACTGGCCCCTCTATCAGTTAGATGTCAAAAATGTCTTCCTTCATGGTGACCTGTTGGAGGAAGTTTATATGGAGCAACCTCCTGGTTTTGTTGCTCAGGGGGAGTCTTCAGGCTTAGTGTGTCGTCTCCGCAAGTCTTTATACGGTCTTAAGCAGTCTCCCAGGGCGTGGTTTGGTAGATTCAGTACAGTAGTCCAGCAGTTTGGTATGACTCGGAGTGAGGCTGACCATTCTGTGTTTTATCGCCATTCAGCTGCTGGGTGTATCTACTTGGTAGTGTATGTTGACGACATTGTCATTACAGGTAGTGATCACCATGGCATTTCACAGATAAAACAACACCTTTGTCATCATTTTCAGACTAAAGACCTTGGCAGACTGAGATACTTCTTGGGGATTGAGGTAGCACAATCCAAGAATGGAATTGTAATTTCTCAAAGAAAGTATGCATTGGATATTTTAGAGGAGTCTGGGCTAATGAATTCCAAGTCCGTTGACACACCTATGGATCCAAATGCTAAACTTCTACCAGGTCAGGGGGAGCCACTTTTAGATCCTGAGAGATACAGGAGACTGGTTGGAAAACTGAACTACCTCACTGTCACTCGTCCAGACATCTCTTTTGCAGTTAGTGTGGTAAGTCAGTTTCTTAATTCTCCTTGTGCAGGTCATTGGGATGCAGTCATTCGCATTCTAAAATATATTAAAGGAGCCCCAGGAAAAGGTTTGTTATATGAAGACAATAAACATACTCGAGTTGTGGGATACTCAGATGCAGATTGGGCAGGTTCTCCTACTGATAGGAGATCCACTTCTGGATATTGTGTCTTTATTGGTGACAACTTGATTTCCTGGAAAAGCAAGAAGCAAAATTTGGTGGCGAGATCTAGTGCAAAAGCAGAGTATAGAGCTATGGCTTCAGCTACTTGTGAGCTTATTTGGCTCAAACAGTTACTTGAAGAACTGAGATTTGGGGAGGTTACACAAATGTCTCTCATTTGTGATAACCAAGCTGCCCTTCACATTGCCTCTAATCCAATATTCCATGAGAGGACCAAACATATTGAGATAGATTGTCATTTCATCAGGGAAAAGATTTTATCTGGAGACATTACTACTCAGTTTGTTAATTCCAATTATCAGTTGGCAGATGTCTTCACCAAATCATTGAGGGGCCCTAGGATTGATTTTATATGTAACAAGCTTGGTGCATATGATTTATATGCTCCAGCTTGAGGGGGAGTGTTAGATTGTTTGTTAGATTGTTATTGTTAGTGTATCATATGATAGATATGGGCTTGGGCCTATCACTATGTATATTTGTAAATACACTTATGTGTATATATATTATTTTCCGTTGTGTATTCTAGACACACGGATTCTATCATATGTCTCTCATTTTCTCTTCATCTCAACATTTCTAATTCTGGTTTCTCTTTCTTTTCTGATTTTGGATTCAATATGGAGGGTTGTTCTTTATTTTTCTGATTCTGGTCTCTCCTTTTTTTATTTTGAATTCAAGGTTGAGACTTCCTCTTTGTATTTTCGATTTTGGTTTCTCCTTTTCTGATTTTGTTAGAGGTGGAGACTTAAGGGTTTAGGGGTGCACCAACCCGAATAGCCTGACCTGAATCGATCTATTCATATTCGGCTCGAGCCAGGTCCACCCCAAGAAAAAATAGTACACCCTATCCTACCCAACTTGGTCATGCTAATCGGTTCAAATCCGAAAATACCCACAACCCAACCTGACCGGACTTGTGATCACCCCTAAATAATGGCACGCTCCCTTCATTGTTGCTCTTTGTTTTTGCTACTAATCCCAATTTCTCTGGTTTCTTTTCACGTTGCTATGAATGTGTCATAGAAAGTGAGTTTGGGTCCCCTCACCTTTTGGTTTAGTCTTGGGATTTTTATTAGGAAGAGCAACAAAATTAGTAAGAAAAGGGAGGGGAATAATTAAGGAGGAGCAATGGAAATGGAAAGAAATAAGGGGGATGAAGAGTATGAAGGAGTGACTGACTAGGATGACCACCTAGATGAGGCCTTTACTTTTCGCACCATATTTTTTGCTATTTCCACCCCCATATTTTTTTTTGAAAATTTATAAAACCCAAATCTGTCCTTCGGTTAATTGGTTACGGACAAGGGTGTCCGAGAATGGTTCCCGGACAGCCTTGTCTGGAAGTTATATTTTTTTATAAAAAATGGCTTACGGACAAGGGTGTCTGGAAACCATTCTCGGACACCCTTGTCCGTAAGCCATTTTTTATAAAAAAAATATAACTTCCGGACAAGGTTGTCCGGGAACCATTCTCGGACAACCTTGTCCGGAAGTTATATTTTTTTATAAAACGCTGGGCAGGGGATGGATACAGAGGGAGAATGGGAAGGGGGTTCTTTTCCTCCCAACGCAATCTTTATTCGCCGGTTAGGCTACTAGTCTTCGGATTTTTCACCGTCCCACCGAAAGAAACTGTGAGCACATCAATCAACTCTTTCTCCCTCTCTCTAGTCAACTACTTCACTTCCTTTTTCCCTCTTCAAATGCAGCACCTCTCCTTTTTCATTCTTGCATGATTGATTTCAATTTTTCCGTGTGAATTTGTATTTGCGATGTTTCTTTTCTATCGTCTTCCATTGAACAAAGCTTTTGAGTTGTTTTTGCCAATGGATGGTGTCGACAACTAAGTGATGCTAATTTGGAGATTATGCTTCTCCGTGCAACAAAGCACTGTTACACTTCTAAGTCTTGCCATATTTGTTGACAGGTACTGCATTTGCTTCAACCTGTGATGGTGTTTACCATTTTGAAGGGGAAGGGGGAGGGGCAGTGAGGGAAGAGAAAAACGATGGGGGGTGGGAATAGCAAAAACTGCGGTGCCAAAAGTAAAGGCCCCTAGATGATTGGCTAGGATTCTCGTTAGCCATATCATTAGTTGATTGTGCCTTTATAATGGAAGGCCAACTTTGAAAAAAAAAAAATTGAATGGATGACCTTCTAAAAAATGGTTATAATGACCAAAACCGAATTTCATTTATTTTACATGAACTAAAAACACATTTTTTTATTTTACATGAACTAAAAACACATTTTTTATTATATCACTTGATATGGTAACCCGTGCAAAAACCATGAGAAATTGAAAAAAAATCTAGTTAATGAAATGATCTAACATAAGAGAAATGCCAAAAAAGCCATTTGAGCAAGAAAAATGTGTGTAAAATTTTGACATGTGAACAGTGATTGGACAATTTTACATGATGTCCTTTTATTTTTATCATTTGGAACCTTCCAAATGTAAGCTAAGATAAAGGAACTTTTTAACTTGTTCTCATAAATTACCTCCCAGCACAAACATTAATTGGAAAAAAAAAACAAAATAAACGCTCACATAATATTGTTAAGAGATGAAAAATAGTTTTTGTTTTTTTAAAAAATTAGAGAGTTAAATATGTGTTTTCTGGGCTTAGATACCACTTTCTTAATATTGACTTTTGTTTTTTTAATTTACTTATTTTTAATTCTTATATTTAAGAAAAATAATATATTTTTTATTTTTTTTAAAATTAAAAATATATGATTTACATATTTTTAAGAATTGAAATAGATAAATATAAACAAGAATTAATTAAAAAATGTCATATTTTTAGGAATAAAACATATTAGCTAGCTTAACTAATTCAAGTTTCACTACAATAAACATGATTACTTCAATACAAAAATATTGATGATAAATTGTAATTTTTAACTATCATTTAAGATAATTACACCCATATTAAAAAATTCAATTAATATTTTTCTTTAAATTAATTAATTTTTAATTTCAAAATATATTATTCATTCATTTAATTTATCACATTTTATAATTACTATTTCTTTCGTTAATGGATTAGATAAAAATAATAATGTAATTGATAAAGTAATATTTAATTTTATTTTAAAATTTAAAATATTAATTAAATAGAAAAATTTCTTCTGAAACGAAACTTAAAAATAAATTGAAAAATATTTTCTTTTAAAAGTGTCAAAATAATATGCTTTAATTATTTGACAATTAGTCAAAATCTTATTCCTTACTATTTCCACTTCTTAACAGAAAATATTTTCTTATTTTAAACTTTTAAATGAATTAATTATAAAAAAACTAAACAATTTCTCATTGGAAAAAAATGTCATTTACATACACATTTCAATCAATTCTAATTAAGTTGCAATCTTGTAAATTTATCGTCAAGTCATTATTAGAATATGTGTATTCATATCAATAATAGTTTATTAAAACTTTTTAACAACATGAACTTATGTGATTAGAGAATAAAATAAAATTATTTTTTACGTTAACCATAGATTAAAATTCAATTCAAACAATGCAATAACAAAGACTCGATATAAAATTACAAATAACAATTATTTTTATTGTGAACCAAGGAAATCCCTAATCGATCGCTGGACACTAAGTGAATGTTTGATTTAGCGTTGAAACAAAGCATAAAAAAAAATTGGTTAAATTATGTTTTTGGTCCCCCAAATTATCCCGATTTTCCCATTTGGTCTCACAATTTTTTTCCCCAAGTGGTACCCAATTTTTTTTTCATTCCCATTTTGTCCCCCTGTTAGTGCACCGTTTATCATCTTATGTGTCCTACATGACTTATATCACCACCTCTCATGAAAAAGACAATTATAGAGTTCATCAATGTGACTCATAAAAAGGCGTTGATTCACCACCTATAGGTTTATAATATCATGTAGGACACATAAGAAGACACATATGCATGCCATATATGATTATTTTGTCCAGCTAAGTCGTCACGCAAGCATTTAACGGAAATAATAAACGGTGCACTAACAGAGGGACCAAATGAGAATGAAAAAAAAATTGGGGGACCACATGAGAAAATCGGGATATTTTGGGGGACCAATAACATATTTTAACCAAAAAAAATTTAGTGTTGAAATGTGATAAACTCACGTTTCAGATGCTAAAAATAGTTGCATTGAGAAATTCAAACTTGAGTTTGGTCATAACGCTAAACCAAACATACTAAGAACCTGTTTGTTTTAAATTCCAACAATTCAAAACCATGGTTTTACAGAATTAATTTTAAATTATTTTTGTCTAACGTACTTTGTAAAATGTGCATTATCTATCTCAACTATTCATTTCTAGAATCAATTTTACTCACCTATAAACCAAACTGTTAGAACACTTTTGAGATGGAGAGATTACCGAAATAAACTTTCTCCCAATCCCAAGGTAGACACGAAATAAACTCCTATCAAGATACTTTATGAGGCATGACTCAACTATATGGCAACGGTGCATGACTAATGATGCAAATTTGGAGTTGCAACTTACAAATTTCTCTCGGGTTATATGACAACATGTAAAATCTCCGAGAAATATTGGCAAGATTCTCTTTCAAAATTTCAAAAATAATCCCGTACAACTGAAAGTTTAGATCCCCAATGAGGCGCGAAAGGTGGACCGTTGATGGAGCGACCCACATAACAGAAATCTCCATGATCCCTCATGGACTGTCTTCCAACTGCCTTAAGGCCCAAAAATCTCATTGGCTAAAACACTTACATTCAAGTTTCGCGGTATGAACGTTTCTTTATTTCTGTCCTCTTTCTCTAAACACTGTCCCTTCTCTTCGTGTTTCGGTGAGAATCAGTAAAACCCTACAAGCGGTGAGAGCCACAGAAACCACTTACCGATCTGTAATTTAGGTTTGAATTTGGAAAAGAAAATAAGAGTTTACGTGATCTTTTGTTAATTAAAAGAATTTGTTATTTTTTGTATGCTCATTGTGGTTCTTCTTGACAATAACTTTTTTGTTTGCATATTTTTTTTAAATAAAGCTGTTTGGGGTTGATTGTGATTAGTTGACTGATGCTGAAATTTGTTTCTCATAGTGCATTTGAATCGGCGTTCCTTTTCACTGTTGTTATTATTATTATTTTTTTAATAATTTTGAGGTGGTTGAGGGTGAAGGGTTTACGTTTTCTTCCGGATGATTTGAAGGCTGTGAAAAACAAAGTCATTTTCTAAATTCCATGTGATTGTGAGAATTTCAGCTTCGTTGCTGATTGGCTTTGTTTATTTTTTAACGAATTGAATTTTCTGTTTGTCCTGTAAGTTTGGAAGTGTACTTTAAGATGCATCACAATTTTCTGTTTGCTCTTTTCTTTTCGTTTCTTTTCCTTTTTTTTTGGGAGTGTATAACTGCAATTTATTTATTGTCTTTGCATTTATCCACTTTTTCTATCTTAAACAAGGTAGAAATGAGAATAGATATGTGTGTTTTAACGTTCCTCTTTGTGGTTTATCTTGATAATGATCGGATTTAAAACTTTTAAGGGAAAGTGGAATAAAAAAGGCTGAAGGAACTTGCACTAACCTTAACCTCCATGTAATTGAATATTTCTCAAGAAAAAATTATGTGTTATGTTTCTATTATCCATTATCGCTCACTAGCAGCTCACTAGCTGATTTTTAACTGAGCTAATATCAATTTTTTTTCCATTTCAGATACATAAAGGATCAATGGTACCAAGAAGGAAATCTACTAGTGTGAATAAGCGGTTTTCAAATTCAAATGACTTTTTTCCCGAGAAAGATGGAGTTAACTCAAATATAAACAAGCAACGAGTATGTCTTGATTTGGTTGCATTTCTGTTGTGAGACTGGAAGCAATAGGACACAACAAATAAAATACAACACTTTTTCCTGCTTGTTATCATAATGTTATAATGATTTTTAGAGGAGTTCAAGTGGTAGTTCTTGGGTTTTACTTAAAGGAGAATATTGGTGTTACTACTAGTGTATTTCACTTGATAAGTTTTATTGTCATGTAAACTATGTTGCACTGATACGGATACAAGTATCTGATACAACATGATGCAAGAGCTACTTGGTGCTATATAGGCTACATGGGTCTATACAGACCCTGCCATGGGTACCCATTATGGGTCTATTGTAGGAAGCCTTATCTTGTATTTGTTGACACTGATTCCATGACTCAAACAGTCAAACTTGTGACCTCTTGTAGCAACTCTAACTGTTGCTTCAAGGCTTCCCTTCTACAAACACGATACACATACAATGATTTTTTAGAAAGTTAAGATATGATTATGGCAATATATATTACAGAAAATGCATATTTATATATTTATTTATTTAAGATTAAAAGAATAGAGAAGAATAATATTTCTCTCTTATTGTGAATTGAAAAATACAGCCACCAATTTAAAGGCAGGATTGGTCCTAAAAAGGAAACCAATCTGCTGTAAATAAAACAAAATCAATCAGAAATAAGTATCCTATTTCCTAAGATCTGATTAGGAATCAGATTTGATTATAATCTGAAACTGATACAGATTTTATTACAAATAAAATCAAAGCAAATATTATGTAATAATCAAGACAAAGATTGATATTTTTTGTGATAATTTTGAAGAAAACATGACTGAGGGAGTCATATTATGCTTTGAAGGTGGAAATCAATGAGAATGGGACTTAAATTTGTATCATAATTGTTGTTTAAGCCTCAAATTTTTTAATCCTGGTTGATGTGTGCGCTTTGCGCAGAAGAAAAGGTTGACTGATAAATTGGGACCTCAGTGGAGTAAGGAGGAACTAAAGCGATTTTATGAAGCATATAGGAAGTATGGGAAAGAGTGGAAAAAGGTATGCTTTTGTTTTGGTGATATCCTGCATGTTCATTTGGAAATTTTTGGACAATTGGGCTTGTTTTTCTTCTTTTTATATTGTCATCACCATTGTCATTACAGTTCTTCTCCAGTCTTATGGATTTATTTGGATTTCCAGGTGGCTACCGTTGTATGTGATAGATCCGTTGAAATGGTGGAAGCTCTATACAATATGAATCGGGTAAATCAATGTAGCCTAGTCTGTAGTCATGTGTCATGAGCGTTATTGTATGTATTCTGCCTTTAGTTTAAGAAATTAGGTGTTTCGTGTGTGCATGATTTTTTTTGGCTTAAACATGTTTCAGGTCCCTACATTTTAGCGAGTTTTTTATTTTAGTCCTTGTCCATTTTTTTTTATGTTTTCAGTCCCTACTTAATTTTTTGTTTATGAAATAAGTCCCTGCCGTTAAGTGTTTTGTTAACTTTGCTCACTTAGACAACAAAGTTAGAAGATGACGTGACAAAGTCAGTGCTAACTTAGCTAACACAGTGCCACGTCATGATAGAGTGTCATGATACAGGTTTCTCCGGTGCCCTAATTGGAAGTTGTGTTTTTTAAAATTTTGTAGCATTTATTTCAACAACTCATGCTGAAATGGAATTGGAATTTACAGACTATCATGACGTGGCACTGATTTTGCCACGTCATCTTCAAACTTTGTTGTCCAAGTAAGCAAAGTTAACAGAATACTTAACGACATGGACCTATTTCACAAACAGAAAATTAAGTAGGGACTAAAAGCATAAAAAAAGTGGACAGGGACTAAAATAAAAAACTCGCTAAAATGTAGGGACCCTAAACATATTTAAGCCTTTTTTTTTTCATTACTGATTTCACTACATATATTACAAACTGATTAGTTGATATTCAATATCTAGTTTTATCTATGGAAGTGTTGCTTTTGTTCTTCCTCCTCCTTTTTCCCATCTACCTCTTTTTTTTTTTTTTTTTTTCCTTTTAAGAAAAGGAGACATTATCTGATATCAAACCATGGCTGTCTCTTCACCAAATTGCAATTATCTGATAAATCCACATTTTTCTCTAAAAGTCTCAGTAAGTTACAACATTTAGGTCCTTGCTCACACACAGTTTCTTTCTTCTAGCCATCATTATCCGACTTATTAATGTTGTGTAGATCTTTTGTTTTAAGTGTCATTAAAATTACAAGTTGTAATTTACAGGCATACCTTTCTCTGCCAGAGGGGACAGCTTCTGTTGTTGGCCTCATAGCAATGATGACAGATCATTATAATGTCCTGGTAAGGTTATTCCTCTTTGGTAGTTTTTGTTTTTATTTCTGAAAAAAGTTCTGAACAGCTTTTGGTGTGAAAATCTCTTCTAGAACAGCAAAATATTTTCAGAAAGAAGGGGAAATCTGTTCTGATGAAAACAAAATTAAAAATATGTTCTTGTTGTTGACCATGACCTTCCTTTTTATAGTACAATAATAATATGTCCATCTCTACTTGCTCATCAACTATCGCGACATTAAAAATGATGTAATTCATGCTTACATTTGGATTTGCAGCTCTCTTTGTGTATGTTGAAACAGGTTGGTCTGGGAAAGTTGAATTCTTCTGAGTTCAATTTCACTTTGCTGTGTTTTGCTCACGATATGTTATATTGGCTTTGACTATGTATTTCTGAGTTGTTCTGAGTTGTAATCTTCTGGACTGGAAATTGACAGGAAGGGAGTGATAGTGAAAGGGAGAGCAATGATGCACCAGGATCTCGAAAACCTGTGAAACGAAAGCGTGAAAAAGTTCAGCTAAGTGTTTCAAAAGATCCTGTCCAGTCTCAGTCAATTGCTTCCTCCGATGGTTGCCTCTCTCTACTGAAGAAGAGATGCATTGATGGTAAAATTCCCTCTCTATTCTTAGGGAGTGTGAATGTGTGATAGATATAAAAATCATTTGTGAACGTTGACATACCAGCTTAAGCTTTAGAGATACTTTTTCCTTAACTCTAACCATATCTAGATCAGAGGAAAGAAAAGAGGTTTATAAATTTTACTATGCAATATGTTAATTCAAGTGTCTGTTATCTTCAAGTTTTTTTTCGCTAAATCAGATATCATAAGTTTGTGATTCAGCTGATGATGACAAGTACTATCATTAAGAGAATTTGGTATGCAGAAATTAAAGATTATGCATTACATAATGTAGGGCCAATTTGGATACACTTCTCTAGAAGAACTTCTAGGAGAAGAAAATACAATGAATCAAGAAGGTAAAATGAATTTAACTTCTTCCATAAGTTGAAATGAGTCTATGCAACTCAACTTCTCTAGAAGGTCTCCCATTTAACTTCTCTATAAGTGACTAATTTCAACTTATGGAAGAAGTTGTTCATTTTATCTCTTTAATTCATTCTATTTTTTACCTCTAGAAGTTCTTCTACAGAAGTGTATCCAAATTGGCCCGTAGTCTGGTATTCATACCTTATGTGAAAGTTCTTTGCAGTTAAAGTTTTAAAATTAAATAGTGGCAGTGATAAAATTAGAACCTTCTTGAACTGCCCCTCCCTTCCAATGCATTTCTATTGGTATAAAACATGCAGGTAGAATTCTTTTCTATATCAACCTCCTTACCCAAATATTGAAATATGAATAACGACTTTGATTATTCTGAACTGTTAGTCTTGTCTTGCTCATATTCCTGGTAATATATGTTTCATAATATGTGAAATATTCTGCTGTGGATTACAATATTGATGGTTATTCAATTAATCAGGTATCCAGCCTCGGGTTGTTGGGAAAAGGACACCCCGTGTCCCAGTTTACTACTCTTATAAGAAGGATGATAGGGAAAATTATATTTCACCTAATAAAAGAAGCCTGAAGTCAACTGTTGATGCTAATGATGATGAAGTTGCAAATGTGGCTTTGGCATTAACCAAGGCTGCACAGAGAGGGGGCTCTCCCCTAGTTTGTCAGACACCATACAGAAGAGCAGAGCAACAGTCTTCTCCTGTACCGAGTGGGGAAAAAATGGTATTTAAACGTTCATTGGCATTTTCTACCATTATCTTGTATCTGTTAGCTGTAATATTACTTCAAATTATGACTGTGTTTTGACTTCTGAAAGTGTGAATAAGCGTCAACACTCAAATAAGATCTCATGGAAATTTTTGTGAATGACTTGCTTGTGTTCAATACACTGTAGTTCAAAAAGTGTAATTCTTTTCCATTTTTTTCAACTAGGGCCAAATGTCAGAGACAGCTCATGCCAAGTTTCATGATGTCTCTGTTGATGAAGAGTTTGTGGAAGGCAGTATAGAAAGCAGGGAAACTGAAAATGGAGAATATGCCAGAGATACTAGTTCCTTGATGGACATGGAAGGCATGGGCACTGTTGAGGTTCTTCAGAAGGGGGAAAAATTTTACAGAAAGAAAGAGAGTGTGGGAAATGATGCAAACGATAAGTTTGATGATGGTGGGGAAGCATGTAGTGGCACCGAAGGAGTTAGGTTTAGTTCTTTGAAGGAAAAGGTTTATATTGAGGCTAATAATGAAAAACTTGAGCAATTCTCTCTAAAACATCAGAGGAAAAGAAGCAAGAAACTCTTCTTTGGAGGTAAGTCTGTCACTAGACATATCTGTGCAAATAAATTGTTTGTGCAACTTTTAGTTCCTTTTCCTCCCTGTGCAAATAAAATGGTTGGACTTCTTCAAAATTGATTTCCCCCTCTCTTCCATGTCAAGGAACCAACTATCCAAAAGCTTAAACTGTTGGGTGGAGGACACATGAATTGTTTTAAATTTCCAACACGCCCCCTCACGCAAGAGCCCTTTGGGCTTGAAGCGTGGACAATGCACAAGCCCACCTACCTTTTGCTGAAATTAAACCTTTTTTTATTGAAATAATGGGGGCGACAAGGATCGGAACTCTTGACCACTTGGTCACAGAGGCTCTGATACCATGTCAAGGAGCCAACTATCCCAAAAGCTTCAGCTGTTGGGTGGAAGACACATGAATGATTTTATATTTCCAACATTCAACATCTCGCTTAAGTGACAACATTTAATTACTTTATCCAACAGATGAAATTCCTGCCTTGAATGCCTTGCAAACTTTGGCTGATCTGTCTCTAATGATGCCAACATCTAAAGTAGAATCTGGTAAGAATAAAGTTTATATTTTATAGTGTAACTGTAAGAGACTTGCACAAACACACAGACACACACACACACACAGAAACACAGAGAGAGAGAGAGAGCAGTAGCAGTCAAAATGCTTTTTAGTGTTTACTCAGCTCTTCCTCCTTGCCCATCTAGAGTCATCTGTCCAGTTGAAGGGAGAAAGAATGGCTGTTGATAAAGATGATAAGTCTGCCTTACCTGAAGAAACATCAACAAGTCATAACAGATATAAACATAAACTGTGCGTCGTGCCTGGAGTTGAGGCTGCAGCTCCCAAAAAATCTCAACTCAGAAAGGAATCAGGAATTGATACTAATGCTCTGTCTGAATCAAAAGAGAAGCTTCCCCTTGTTGATAGAACATGGAAAAGAAAGCAGAAGTCCATGATTTCAAAGGTAAATACAGCTTATTCCTTTACACTTTGTTTGGTAGAGAAGAGAGAAATAGAGTAGAGAGAAATAGGGAAGAGAGAAATAAGATGAAGAGAAATAGATGAGAAATAAAGAAGAAATTGAGTTGTTTGGTTGGAAAGAAATAGAGATGAAATAGAATGGAGAGAAATGATATTTTTGTTTGGTAAAAGAGAAATAGAAAAGAGAGAAATTGGATTATAAATTATAAAGACCCAAATGCCCCTAGATTGGATTATAATCCATCTTTCAACTAACCACGTATATAACCATTCCTAACTATTAAAAATGAAAATTCATATCTATATGAATAAGCTACTGTGATTGATTCGATGAGGACAGAATCAAAACCAACTTGATTTAATCAACATTAAACATGAACAAGTTAAAAACTTACAAAAGGATTAATATACAAAACAGAGATTGTGGAGGAAGATGACCGGAGGTTCATGGCTTTATGATGTAGCTCCGGTGGTGCAGGAAGATGACCGGTGGTGGAGGAGGATGGCCAGAGAATGTGGAGGGTGCTCTATCAATGGTGAAGCGGTGATGGTTCACTCAAGAGAATGACCAGAGAATGTGAAATAGATATCTAGCTCTCTTGGAAGAGATCTGATGAAGGAGAAGAGAAGGGCAACCTTGGTAAAAAAAAATTTGATGTTTCTCTCTCCTGGTAGTCAGATTTTCGTCGCTCTCCCTTGCCATTTCTTCGCAGATTTGCGAAGAAATTTGAATGAATGGGACCCACCACCTGTGAATTTCTTTCTTTACCTATTTCCACACTACCAAACACATACAACATTTCTCTTCCCCCTATTTCTCTTCTCTCTCCCCATATTTCTTCTTTACCAAACTGGGCATTAATGCTTTATCTAATGGATTGTAAATTGTGTGTGTTTGGTTTGCTTAAGTATTTATCAAAATAAGCTTTTTATTCAAAAAATTTCTCATACAATTACCTACATGTTTAGGTATACAAAAAAGCTATTGCACAAATCTTTATGAAGTGGTAGGGAGTAGGGACCACTCACTCTTCTAAGAGTCAGCAAGCATGTTTATAGGTATAGAACTGAGTTGAGACGTTCAGCAGACCTAGTGTGCGCTGGTTCTGGTTAGATAGGGAATTAAAGTTAGTTATAACTATTTCCCACTCAGCAACAGAATTCTGTTATCACTTTACAGAATCTGGATATTCTAGAATAAGCAAACTCTACCCTATAAATACATCAATGTAATGAGAAACTCATTTGGATTCTAATATAACACCAAAACTTCTCAGTTCCACAGAGAACTCTGATTCTCTTCCTCTCTCTCTCTTTTCTCTCTCACTCTTACTTGAATATTTCTCTAATAATGTCACATCTTTCTAGGAAAAAATGCTAGCTCTCTAGCATTTTTCTAAAATTATTCCAGAAAGTGATCATTTTGGATTATTTCAAAAGTTTTGGAGATAAATACCATTGTACCCAATCAAATAAATTTTCCAATCATTCCATATCTCACTTGGTAGTTTGCTACATAAAATCAATTCTTTTTATATTATCACTGGAACTGTCTTAAAATCACTTATGGATTAACATGTCAAACATATATAAATTCTCACATTTGTTTTGTTAAAAATTGATTATACACATAATCAATGTTTAACATAATTTTTTTCACAGCTAATTCAAACACACTAGGCAAGAGTTAAAGAGATTCATGATGGCACAAAGTCATACAAAGATATATGCTAATAATATGGTTTTATAAAACAAAATTTAGATTTTGAAGACTGATGAGATGACATCGGTGATGATGTTTGATCGTGATCAATTCATCATGGGAATTATGACTTACTAGTTTAATTGTTGCCTTACTTTTGATCACCAAATCAGAAGGTTACCAAATACCATTAGTGGTGCATCATTGAAATAGTGCTGGGTCTGAAGCATAGGTAATTGTAAGTTGTACATGTACTAGGTATGTAACGGGTATGATATGCGTTGGGCATGCCTAGATACACACCCAAAACTTTTTTCTGTAAAAAAAATTGCATACAACTTTGATGAGGTTCTTTATGGCTGGGTTCTAGCTAAGTTATTTCTTTCCCGCAAAAATGGCCGGTTAAGAGTTTTCCCCTTTGTCTATGTTCCTCATTTATCTCCTTACCCAATTAGACCTGTTCACAATCTTTGACCATTGAACTATGAGTGGAGTATCTCCAGTGGTGCATGGTGGTGATAGCAAAAGCGGTGGCACACAGTGATGATGACAATGAGTTAGGAGAGAAATTAATAATATTGGAGCTATCTCTTTTTTAGTTTATTAGTCAGCAACAGTTAACGAGTTTCTTTTTTTTTTTTTTTTAATATTTTGATTTGGGTTGATTTCTGAGTTTGTTTGTTTCTTATACTATGTTGTTTTTTTTTTTTTACGATTTACAAATATTTAACTCCTTTTGGGTACTGGTACTGGTACTGTGCCCATATAAATGCAACATACATACTGACTCTGAGATTGATATGTTAAATTTTCATTAGTGGGTCCCACTCCCTGTGTCCTTTTCTCATTACTGAGAAGCTATGAAGCATGGAAACTCACATGAACACATGTCATGGAAAGAGAGCAAAGTTTAGAGGGTGTAGGTGTGTGGTGGAAGCAGAGGGACCATGCTAGGGCCACAACCAACACCTACATATTGTAAATCAGTAGTTTGTTCATAAAATGTTGTAAATCTCAGTCACAGGTAGTGTTTGGGTCATGCACTGGGATTATAAAATAAAATTTAGATTTTGAAGACTGATGAGATGACATCGGTGATGATGTTTGATCGTGATCAATTCATCATGGGAATTATGACTTACTAGTTTAATTGTTGCCTTACTTTTGATCACCAAATCAGAAGGTTACCAAATACCATTAGTGGTGCATCATTGAAATAGTGTGTAAGAAACTGAATCAATTGCTAATTTATTTCACTGAATCGAAAAAGAATACACTGCTATTATCAGGAATTCGAGAGCCTGATCTCTCCTACCCAGTCCAGAACTATTTTCCTGCCTACCACCTATTCCCCCTTCTCTATTTATTTACAAGTAACAGTTGCTGATAACAGAATCAGTTATTACAACTGACATAACCACCTAACAAAATTAGTTATCACTTCCCTTTTCTAGCATACACATTCTTAACTGGGGGCCTTTTTCTAACAATACTCCCCCCCAAAAGTTTCACCTTGTCCTCAAGGTGAAATTGAGGAAATTGTGCCTGGATAACATCAAATGGTTCCCATGTTGCTTCAAAGGCAGGGAGATCCTTCCATTGAATCAGGACTTCAACATTGCCTGATTGGTTGTTGTGGGCTGCTAAGACTCCAACAGGTTCAACTTGTAATTCATAATCTTCTGATAACATAAGAGGTAGAGGTTGAGGTGTGATATTAGGGCCAATAGCTTTCTTTAGACGAGATACATGGAAAACTGGATGTATGCGGCTCTCTTCAGGCAACTGCAGCTGATAAGCAACCTGTCCCAAACCACCTGATCCCATAGAATCGGGGACTTAATTTCTCATTGATCTTCTTTGCAAGGGACCTCAACCTATATGGTTGTAACTTGAGATAAACCCAATCTCCTTCTTCAAAATGGATGTCCCGTCTATGTTTGTCAGCATATTTCCTCATCTGGTCTTGTGCCTTTACAAGATTAGCTTTTAAATCATGTAGCATAACATCCCTTTCCTCTGTTAACCTGTTCACCTCTTCTACTACTGAAGGTATAGTGGTACCCTTTAGAAGGAGTGGTGGGTCACGTCCATATAGGGCCTTGAACGGTGTGAATTTGGTGGAGCTATTGTAATTGGTGTTGAACCAAAATTCGGCCCAACTTAACCATTTAGGCCACTGCTTGGGCTTGCTCCCTGTTAAGCATCTTAAGTATGTCTCCAAACACTTATTCACAATCTCAGTTTGTCCATCAGACTGGGGGTGATAAGCTGAACTGAATTTAAGTTTAGTACCTGCCAATCTGAATAACTCAGTCCATAAATTGCTAATGAAGATCTTGTCTCTATCTGAAACAATGGTGGATGGAAATCCATGCAACCTGACTACTTCTTTAAGGAAAATTTCTGCTACGTCATGAGCAGTATAAGGATGGCATAAGGGTAGAAAATGGGCATACTTTCTCAGTCTGTCAACCACCACTAGTATGCTATCCTTACCTTGAGCCTTGGGAAGTCCCTCAATAAAATCCATAGAGACATCTGACCAAACTTGTGTGGGGATTGGTAGAGGTTGCAAGAGACCTGCAGGTGTTAAAGTTTGGTACTTATTCTGCTGGCAAACTGCACAAGCTGACACATATTGCTGAATATCCTTTCTCATCCCTTCCCAAAATACAAAAGCTGAGATTCTTTTATATGTTCTGAAAAAACCTGAATGACCTCCCATTGCTGAGTTATGAAATTCAGATAATAACAGAGGAATTCGCGGAGAACCCTTTGGCAAAACCAACTTCCCTTGATACAACAACTTGCCATTTTGTATAGAGAACCCAGGATGAGCATTTGGGTCTTGTAGGAGATCTTGGGTAATCACTTTTAGCTTAGGGTCAGAATGTATCTCGTCGATCCACTCTTCTAAATCTTGAAATTGAACAGCAGAGATGGCTGCATAAATCATTTTTTTGGATAATGCATCGGCTACTCCATTTTCACTACCGGGTTTATATTTGATCTCAAAGTCAAACCCAAACAATTTAGAAGTCCATTTAAACTGCTCATCATTCAGCAAACGTTGATCAGTTAAAAATCTGAGGCTCCTCTGATCTGTTTGAATAATAAAGTGCCTTCCCAGTAAATAATGTCTCCACTTCTGTACTGCCATGACGATTGCCATCAATTCCCTTTCATAGACTGACTTCATTTGCGCTCTATCTGACAATTTCTGACTAAGGAAAGCTACTGGTCTCCCCTCTTGCAGTAAAACAGCCCCCAATCCTTTACTAGATGCATCTGCCTCTATAAGAAAAGTTTTTGAAAAATCTGGTACTGTGAGAACTGGTAGTTCTGCCATAGCTGTCTTTAATGTGTCAAAAGCTTCTTGAGCCTCCTTACTCCAAAGAAAATTATCTTTCTTCAACAATTGTGTCAAAGGTTTGGCAATGCTGCCGTAATTCTTCACAAACCTTCTATAATACCCAGTGAGTCCTAGAAAACCCCGTAGTGCCTTGACATCCTTAGGAGTTGGCCAAGACAGCATGACCTCAAGCTTTTTAGGATCTGCTGTCACCCCTCTAGCTGAGATAATATGGCCCAAATATTCTATCTGACTCTGGCCAAAACTGCACTTCTTTCTGTTAACAAACAATTTGTGATCCCCCAATACTTGCAAAACTGTTCGAAGGTGGTCTTTATGGTCCTTTTCTCCCTTGCTGTAAATCAATATATCATCAAAAAATACTAATACAAATTTCCTCAAGAAGGGCCGTAGTACTTCATTCATTAATGATTGGAAGGTTGAAGGGGCATTAGTTAACCCAAAGGGCATTACCACGAACTCATAGTGCCCCTCATGTGTCCGGAAAGCAGTTTTAGGAATGTCCCCTTCTTTCATTCTGATCTGATGGTAACCGGATTTAAGATCCAACTTGGAAAAAATGGTGGCTCCACCTAGCTCATCCAGCAGCTCATCAATGACAGGGATTGGGAATTTATCCGGGACTGTAATCTTGTTTAAGGCCCTAAAATCAACACAAAACCGCCATCCTCCATCTTTTTTTTTAACAAGGATAATTGGGCTAGCATAGGGACTCACACTGGGTCTAATAACACCTGAAACCAACATATCATTCACCAATTTTTCGATCTCAGTTTTTTGATAATGCGGATACCTGTATGGCCGTAAATTAGGAATGTCAGCCCCCTCCTTCAGTGTTATAGCATGATCTTGCCTCCTGGATGGGGGTAGACCTTGAGGTTCCTTGAATACCTCCTTGAAATCCTCTAAAATCTGCTGTATTTCATGTGGAGTGGTATTTTCTTCAACAGAGTCCTTAAGTAACTCCTTACATTCCAAGAAAAAGCCTTGACCTTCATCTCGTAGAGCCTTAACTATTGCTCGAAAAGAAGCTTTAGTTCTGGACAGTGCTGATTCCCCTTTCAACACCATGGTTCCTGTACTAGTAGGCAATTTCAAGGTGAGATCCTTGAAGTTGGCTGTGATGTCCCCCAACTCGGCTAACCATTCCATGCCCAAAACCACATCCACACCTCCTAAATCAATATGAAGAAATCCTGCTGAATTTTCAATTTCTGAATTTGAAGTATCAGCTGTTGACACACCCCTTTGCACTTAATTTTTCTTCCATCTCCAACCTCGACTATGTACGCTGCTGTTTCAGTCACAGGGAGCTGTTTGTCTCTCACCAGAGTAGAAGATATAAAATTGTGGGATGCTCCACAATCCACTAACACCGTCACCCTTTTTCCGTATATTTTACCCCACATCTTGAGGGATTTCTTGGAAGTTAGGCCTGTAATGCTGTACATGGATAGTTGTAATACCTTATGCTCCAGCTCCTCCCCTTCTTGTCCGCCATTACCTTTTTCTTCTTCCTCAATGCACTCTTCCTCCAAGATTAATACCTGTAGCTGCTTATTTTTACACACGTGTCCGGGTCCAAATTTCTCATCACACCTAAAACACAATCCCTTCCTTGACTTTTCTTGGAATTCAGCATCTGTCAGTTTCTTGAACCCTTTACCCCTGACTGATCCAGTCGTTTTTACGCTGTTGGATTCTGCTGTGGATATGGCTCCCACGTTGTCTGCTTGAGCCTGGTTTCTGGTTCCAGCCTCCCACATTACTGTTCTTGATGAAGGATAGTTTCTTGATGCGCTATCTCCCTTGCTATTCCACGAACTTCCACTGTTCAACACCCTGTTCTTCTCGTCAATCCTCTGGGCATAGTCCATCATTTCAGGTAAAGAGCCCAATTGATGTAACTTTAATTCTGCTCGCACCGCTTCTTTCAATCCATTCAAGAAGATCCCCTTCAAATATTCTGGGTCGGTCCCTTTGAGAGGACCCGCATATAACTCAAATTTCTCTCTATAATCTTCCACCGATGCCGTTTGCTTGAGACTCAACAGTACTTCATACGGATTCTGCGCCATTGAGGGCTGGAATCTCCTTATAACAGCAGTTCGAAATCTCCCCACGTTTGATTTACGGTGCAAAATTCCCACCATTGAAACCATGTCAACGCTTTCCCTTCCATTGCTACCATAACCACCTGCAATCTTTCTTGTTCCAAGACTCCTTTCAGATTGAAGTACCTCTCTACACGATTCACCCATCCATATGCATCATCTCCTGAGAAGAGCGGAATCTCCAATTTCCTCCACCGTTCCTCCGCTGCCCCACTCCTAGTCCCGTTTTGTCCTCCAGGATTTCCTTCAATGCCGTTACCACTATCCCCTGAAGAGTTCCCTCTTTGCTGTAACGTCTGATTAATATTCTGTATCATCCCTAAAAGATTCTCGAAGCCCCTCTCCAGATTGTCGAACCTGACCTCCAGGTTGTCTATTCTGGCCTCGAAACCCTTCTCCAGGTTATCCAATCTAGCCTCCATTCTTGTATGCACCATGAACAAACTCCCAGAGTCGAGAGCTTTGATACCAGTTGTAAGAACTGAATCAATTGCTGATTTATTTCACTGAATCGAAAAAAAATACACTACTATTATCAGGAATTCGAGAGCCTGATCTCTCCTACCCAGTCCAGAACTATTTTCCTGCCTACCACCTATTCCCCCTTCTCTATTTATTTACAAGTAACAGTTGCTGATAACAGAATCAGTTATTACAGCTGACATAACTACCTAACAGAATTAGTTATCACTTCCCTTTTCTAGCATACACATTCTTAACTGGGGGCCTTTTTCTAACATAGTGCTGGGTCTGAAGCATAGGTAATTGTAAGTTGTACATGTACTAGGTATGTAACGGGTATGATATGCGTTGGGCATGCCTAGATACACACCCAAAACTTTTTTCTGTAAAAAAAATTGCATACAACTTTGATGAGGTTCTTTATGGCTGGGTTCTAGCTAAGTTATTTCTTTCCCCCAAAAATGGCCGGTTAAGAGTTTTCCCCTTTGTCTATGTTCCTCATTTATCTCCTTACCCAATTAGACCCGTTCACAATCTTTGACCATTGAACTATGAGTGGAGTATCTCCAGTGGTGCATGGTGGTAATAGCAAAAGCGGTGGCACACAGTGATGATGACAATGAGTTAGGAGAGAAATTAATAATATTGGAGCTATCTCTTTTTTAGTTTATTAGTCAGCAACAGTTTTCGAGTTTCTTTTTTTTTTTTTTAATATTTTGATTTGGGTTGATTTCTGAGTTTGTTTGTTTCTTATACTATAGTTTTTTTTTTTTTTTTACGATTTACAAATATTTAACTCCTTTTGGGTACTGGTACTGGTACTGTGCCCATATAAATGCAACATACATACTGACTCTGAGATTGATATGTTAAATTTTCATTAGTGGGTCCCACTCCCTGTGTCCTTTTCTCATTACTGAGAAGCTATGAAGCATGGAAGCTCACATGAACACATGTCATGGAAAGAGAGCAAAGTTTAGAGGGTGTAGGTGTGTGGTGGAAGCAGAGGGACCATGCTAGGGCCACAGCCAACACCTACATATTGTAAAATCAGTAGTTTGTTCATAAAATGTTGTAAATCTCAGTCACAGGTAGTGTTTGGGTCATGCACTGGGATTGGGGCTATCATTGACCATCCTAAATGTTCTTTTTGTCCCCCCCCCCCCCCCCCCCCCGGCCAGTTGATATAGGCCTATAGTTTGCTGTAGGTTAAAACATGTTATGTTCCGTGTCTATTTCTTTTCTCTCCCTTCTCTGCTTATGCACCTGGTTACAACACCTTACCATCAGAGTTCAATTTTGTGAATGTCACAAGAACTGATTGCCCCTGTAATCGATACAGTATCATTATATGATATGCTTACTATATTTATATTGATAGATAGGCACAAATAAGTATTGTAAGAAATTTATTTGATAAATAATAGAACAGACACAGATGAAATCACAGTAATGTGAAGCTAGACTCCAGTCCAGGTATTTTTATTTTACATTATATAATAATGTCCAATTGCCATAGAAGTTAAGATGGTATATCTTCTCTGATCCTTAAAAGATGCTTGGAATGTTATAAGGTACTTATCAAGGTTGTTGTGCATGCCCTGTAGGCTGTAGATGATGAGAGCAAACCAGTGATTAAAGGAAAACTCACTGATCAGGTTTTTACCCTGCCAAAACAATTGAAGACAGTCAAATCATCAGAGAGTTCCCTGTGTAGTGATCAGAAAGATTTGACAGTATCAACTGCAGAAGTTCCACTTTTGAGTGAAGTTAGTTTACCAACTATCCAAAGAAGTAGACGAAAGAGGATTATTCAGAGAACATCCATGCCTAAAGAGAAGTCTTCTGAGAACATATTGAAAAGTCAACCTAACAAGTACTCTATTACCCTAAGGGTACAAGCTTTTTCTTAATTTAAATTGAATCTGTATTCTGAAGCTTTGAGTGGTTTTAAGGTGTTTTTTTTTCTTTCTTTAAAAAACTTTTGTGACTTGCAGGGAAAGCTTTCTAGTTTCCTGTCATCTTATATGGTTCGCAGATGGTTTACTTTTGAATGGTTTTATAGTGCAATAGATTATCCATGGTTTGCCAAAAGGGAATTCATGGAATACTTAAATCATGTTGGACTAGGGAATATCCCAAGGCTAACTCGTGTTGAGTGGAGTGTCATAAAAAGGTATGAAATTCAGTCGTGGTTATTGATCTTCTGCTAAACCTTGTGAACAGTAAAGTATGCAATCATAAAAGACTATTTTACATTGCAGTATTGCACTTGTTTCTGCAGTTCCCTTGGCAAACCTCGCAGGTTTTCTGAACAATTCCTAAATGAAGAAAGACAAAAAGTTGAACAGTATCGAGAATCAGTGAGGAAACATTATACTGAACTGTGGACTGGTATTAGAGATGGACTTCCAACAGATTTAGCTAGACCATTATGCGTTGGACAACGAGTAATTGCCATTCACCCAAAAACAAGAGAGATTCATGATGGTAGTGTGCTTACAGTTGACCATGACAAATGCAGGATTCAGTTTGACCATCCTGAATTAGGCGTTGAATTTGTCATGGTAATATGATTTATTATCATGTTTTCTATATATTATAGCCATTCTTCCAGCGGTAGTTTAAAATCTATGATCAAAACCATCTTCATTAGTATATAATAGCAATTTTTATGTGCCACATGCTGTAGTAAACAATAACAAAGGCTGTTGTGTTCTATAAAGCTCCTGCTATGCATGATGTCGAGGAAAGGGTCATACTCATACCCACTGTGTTAGTCTATAGTAGGATATACCATGATGTTGAGGAAAGGGTCATACCCACTGTCTAGGTTACATTACGATAATTCCAACCATTGCGCTAAGGATCCCCTTCCTATGATAAATGATCTATTTCTTCATTTTTTTGTCCTCCCAATTGAAGGAAATTGACATGATATTTGTGATATATTTAAGCACAACTATAAGGAGGGCAGACTAGATGGGGGATAGTCCAATAGTTAGAGATAAAGGGAGATGACAGAAAATTAAAGGCCAAACAATTAACAAGGTTTTGGAGTTAAATGGCCTGTCATTGTACATGATTCATAATAGGATATTATGGCGTTGTTTGATCCATGATTCCATGTAGCTGACCCTCCCTAGCAGAAATGGCTTTGCTTCTTGTTGTTGCTGCATATAAATGATTGTTATGTGCTGTATGCTGTAAATAAATTATCTAAGGATTAATAATTTTCCCCCAGTTGAAGAAAATTAGATTGATATTTGTGAAATCTGAAAATGGTTTTCACATTTTCTTGTTTTTAATGAGTGGAATTTTTGGTTCAGGATATTGATTGCATGCCTTTGAATCCATTAGATAATATGCAAGACGCTCTGAGGGGGCAGATTAATGGAAATTCAAGTTTTGGGGGATGCGAAATGCGTGCTTCACCTCAGAAGGTACACCTGCCTTCAAATAGCTTAGTAAAGCAAGGAAAGGTTAGATTGTTAACAAGTATCGATGCACTCATATGGTCCTCATGATCATGTTTTTTGGTGGTTACACCTTTATTTTATAAATTCCATCCATACTTTACATTATAATTTGGAGTTAGTTTGATTCTACTACCAGTGGCAAAGTTCTTCACACAATCATCTGATCATATGCATTGTCACATACATAATGAGTTTGACTATAGCTACTTGACGTACATTAAACCTGAACAGTTAATACTTAATGGGGGCGCTTCATAGTTACCATTTTAATGATTGATGTGAGTCTTCTTATTATGTTTTTGACTAATGGACAAACCTTCACATATATTCCCATTTTTTTCACTGCTATGATTAACTGGATGAATTTAATCACCCAATGGTTTTCTCTACTTTCTAAAGTCAGCTAAAGGGATACTTAAAAAGGTCTAGTAGGGTTCTGTTGAATCTTCCATCCTTTTCACATGGGTTAGCTATCCAGATTTCCATGGCCACCGGTGAAATGTTGATGTTAGAAGCATAGAAACATTATGTGTTCTAAAAATTATTTTTATATTCATAATTTAATTAAAATCTTTCAGGGGGATGTTAACTATGCAATTGTCCAGGCAAAGGTTGCTACCATTGATAACCTCTGCCCACAAACAGCTTGTGCTCAACCGTGTAAAGTTACACACTATCAAGCTAAGGAAGCTGATATACTTGCACTTTCTGAACTGAAGCGTGCTCTGGATAAAAAGGTTTTTTTTACCTTTTTTATACACATAAATTAATAGTATTTTATGCAGTTCTTTTGGAAATGTTTTACTTGCAGTTTTTATGTACCCTGTTCATTTAGTTAACTAATCTTAATTGGATTTTTCTATATTTATATGCAAATTTATCTTGGTTATAGGTCGTCTTGCTCTGACTTTTTGGGGATGCTCTTACAGGAGACATTATTGATGGAACTTCGAAATGCAAATAATGGCATACTGGAAAACCAAAATGGCATAGAATGCTTAAAAACTTCCGAGGCGTTCAGGAAGCATTTCGCCACGGTACTTGTAGAGCTAAAGGAAGCCAGTGGACAGGCATGTGGCTTCCATGGATTATTTCTTTCATCACAACATTCTGCAATAACCTTGAAACAACATTTGATTGGTTATCGTTTTCAGGTTTCTGATGCTATGCTTCAATTGAGGCAACGCAATACTTACACAGGAAACTCTTCGCCACCATGGATGAAGCCTCAATCAAATTTTAATGTTCATGATGACCTTCCCGGTGTGTTGGATAGTTCTCTAGCACAGAAGTTTGGATCAACTGTCATTGAAATTATTAAAGGATCCAGGCTAAGGGCACATGCAATGGTGGAAGCTGCATTTCAGGTATAGATGGCCTGTTTATCTTTTGCCTCCTCTACTTCAGCAATCATTATGCTATAACATAAAATGGTTTTTTCACTTCTTGTTTCCCTCTGTTAGTGAATATTAGTAATAGCTGATTCTGTTTCTTATTATTCCTTTTTGTATTTTCTCTTTTAGCCTCAGGCAGGCGCGTGGGTGTTTACCCATGTGGTTAGTTATATTTAGATTGTGTATCAGATTCTGATTCTAGAATAGATTAGATTCCTGCTGATTCAACATTCTGTTATTAGGCTATTGCTGTCTTGAGTTGTATATATATACCTTTCAACTCTTGTATTAATCTAAGCAAATATTTCAGAATACAATATCATTTTCTTCTGCATTTTATCGTCTTTTATAACATGGTATCAGAGCTTGATCCATGGCTTCCGGTCTTGCAAATCCGTTCTCTGATAGCGGACGTCCTGATGGGCGCTCTGCAACCTCCTTCTCTTATCAAATCTCAGTCAAACTAGACACAAACAATTTTCTGCAATGGAGGCAGCAAGTAGAGGGTGTCATCTGTGATCATAAACTTCACCGTTTTGTCATAAATCACAAACCCAACCATTCCCCTGAAGTATCTTTCAGAATCTGATAGGGATCTTAATATTGAAAATCCTGCTTATATAGAGTGGGATCAACAAGACTCACTCCTTTGTACCTGGCTTCTATCAACTATCTCGGATTCTCTAATCCCTAAGGTTGTCGTTTGCCGTCACTCTTGGCAAGTATGGGAGGAAGTTCACAAATTTTTCGATAACCGAGTTAAAAATCGTTCCCAGCAGCTTCGCTCCATTTCCAAGGGTGACAGAAGCATTACTGAACTTTTTGCTCGAATCAGAGCCATTTCTGATTCTCTCCTGTCCATTGGGGATCCAGTTCCCTACCGTGATCAGTTCGAAATCATTCTTGAGGCTCTACCGGAGGAATATGAGTACATGACTCTGTCGTTGATGTTGTTAATAGCAAAGGTGACCTCTGTCCTATGGATGAACTTGAGTCCTTGCTTCTAGCTCGGGAGCTGCGCATAGAAAAGAACAAGAAATCTGTGTTGAATGATGTTCTCACCGTTAACCTCACCCAGACTAAGGCTCCAGATAATCCTCTTCCCTCTTCTGATTCTGTTGACCACGATTCTGCTCCTCCCTTTCACCCTCATCCTTCTTTTAATCACTACTCTGGCAGAGGGAATAATTATTTCCGAGGTCGTGGTCGTTATGGTGGCTCCAGAGGTTGTGGCAGACGCGGTGGTGGTCGTTTTTACAATGTGCAGTGTCAGATTTGCTACAAAATGGGTCATGATGCCAGTATCTGTTTCCACAGACACTCTGGTCCGAATATGGGGTCTGTTTCTCACCCTTCTCAGCCGTGGGTTGAAGGCAACTGGACTCCGTATTCTCACCCTCGGTTCTCAGCTCCTTCAGTCCCGTCTCACTATCCCACTGCTCCTGCTTCACTCTCTGGCTCTTCTCATCAGTTTCAAGCACCTTCTGGGCCTCCCAGACCTATGCGCCCCCAAGCCTTTGTCACAGGTTCTGAATCAACCTCCTCCTCCCTGAACTGGTATCCAGACTCTGGAGCATCTCACCATGTTACTGCTGATGGTGAAGCCTTACAAGACAGCATCCCACTTCCAGGTTCTGATCAGATTTTTGTAGGAAATGGCCAAGGTTTGTCAATAGCTGCTATTGGTTCTACTTCCTTTTCTTCACCTTATAATTCTCACAAATGTCTTACCCTTAATAACCTCTTACTTGTTCCCTCTATTACTAAAAATCTGGTTAGTGTTAGTAAATTTGCTGCAGATAATGGTGTTTTCTTTGAGTTTCACCCCTCCTTTTGTGTTGTAAAATCCCAGGACACTTCTGAACCTCTTCTCTTGGGGACACTTGGCAAAGATGGCCTCTATTCCTTTCCCAATATGCTCAACTCTCATGGGACTGCTCACTCCTCCACCAAGCTTGCTTCTGCTGCACCTTCTGCCTTTTCAGTTTCTTGTTTAAATAAGTCTAGTTCTACTTTGTATCACCTATGGCACTGTAGATTAGGACACCCTAATCCTGATGTACTCAAAACAGCTTTGCAAGCTTGTAATATTTCTTTACCAAGTAAAACTGCCTTTGATTTTTGTGATGCATGTTGTCTGGGAAAGGCTCACCGCCTTCCCTCTTCCTCTTCTACTTCTGTCTTTACATCTCTTGAGCTTGTGTACAATGATTTATGGGGTCCCTCCCCTGTTCTCTCCTCTCAAGGCCATCGTTACTTTCTCACTTGTGTTGACGCTTATTCCAAATTTACCTGGATTTTTCGCCTCAAATTAAAATCTGATACTTATTGGGTCTTTGTTCACTTCAAAAACATGGCAGAATTACAATTTAACACCAAATTAAAATTTGTTCAAACAGATTGGGGAGGGGAATTTCGCCCATTAAATAAATTTTTCACTGATCTTGGTATCCTTCACAGGATTACTTGTCCCCATACTCATCACCAAAATGGCTCGGTTGAACGCAAACATCGCCACATAGTTGAAACTGGTCTCACTCTCTTGGCTCAGTCCAAATAACCCTTCAAATTCTGGGATCATGCCTTTCTTACAGCCACTTACCTCATCAACAGATTGCCCACCTCTGTTCTTCAACACAAATCACCTTACCTTGTTCTCTTTGGCCATGTTCCTGATTATAAGTTCCTGAAGGTCTTTGGTTGTGCCTGTTTCCCTTTCCTAAGGCCCTATAATTCTCACAAACTATCTTTTCACTCTAAGGAATGTATCTTTTTGGGGTACTTTTCTGATCACAAAGGTTACACTTACAAGTGTCTTGCTTCTGATGGCCGAATCTTTGTCTCTAAAGATGTTCTATTTAATGAGCACTGTTTCCCATTTACTTCTTCCTTTTTTCCCTCTCCTCCTACCTCGGCCCCCCCTTCTGTCTCTTTTCCTATTTCCCAAATTCCACTCTTATCTGCAACACCTCTTGCTAACACTACACCAGATTCTGTCACTTCTTCATCTTTCCCTACTGCACCTATTTCTGTCCCTGCACCAAGTTCACCCTCCTCATCATTACCTACTTCCACTCACACCTCAGCCTTGTCCACCTCTCCACCTATGTCCAATTCTTCACCTCCTTCTTCCCCCTGTCCAGCCTCTACTTTATCCAACCCTTCTAACATTCATCCTATGATCACTCGCTCCAAGGTTGGTATTGTCAAACCTCGGTTACATCCTACACTCCTTCTCACTCACCTAGAACCTGCATCATACAAACTTGCCTTGCAAGATCCTAACCGGTTTTCTGCTATGAATGATGAATATACTGCACTAATAAAAAATGGGACCTGGTCCTTAGTTCCTCTTACTGCAGGTCGGCAGGCCATTGGCTGTAAATGGGTGTTCATAATTAAGGAGAATCCTGATGGCTCTGTTAACAGGTACAAGGCGCGCCTGGTTGCCAAGGGTTTTCACCAACAACCAGGCTTTGACTATACTGAAACCTTCTCACCTGTGGTCAAGCCTGTAACAGTTCGGACTATTCTCACTTTGTCCATTTCAAAGGGCTGGCCTCTTCAACAGCTTGATATTAACAAATCCTTCCTTAATGGCATTTTAGAGGAAGAGGTTTATATGGTGCAGCCGCCTGGGTTTGAATCTTCCAACAACCACCTTGTTTGTAAGCTTCATAAAGCTCTCTATGGTCTAAAATAGGCCCCCCGTGCTTGGTTTGAACGACTTGCCTCCACTCTTTCCAAACTTGGTTTTGCTTCCAGCAAGTGTGACCCTTCTCTCTTTATTCATCACTCATCTACTCACTGCACCTACATCTTAGTTTATGTTGATGATATAATTATTACTGGCAGCTCTTTGTCCTATATTCAGCAGCTTATCAAGACTCTCAATTCTGAGTTTGCTCTTAAGGAGCTTGGAAAACTTGACTACTTTTTGGGTATTGAGGTTCAGCATCTCTCTAATGGTTCTCTTCTTCTCTCCCAATCCAAGTACATTAAGGATATCCTTGCCAAAGCTAAGATGTCTGATGCCAACAACATCTCTACTCCCATGGTTGCTAATCTTAAATTGTCCAAACATGGTGATGATTATGTTGCAGATCCCACTCTGTACAGATCTATTGTTGGAGCCCTTCAATGTGCCACCATCACTCGTCCTGAGATCTGTTTTGCTATTAATAAGGTTTGCCAGTTTATGTCTCAACTTCTTGAGGCTCATTGGAAAGCTGTCAAGAGGATTCTTCGGTATCTTAAGGGCACTGTTCAGCATGGCCTGCTGCTGCAACCTTGTACTCTTCTCTACCTCTGATTGCATTTTCTGATGCTGACTGGGCTTCAGACCGCGATGACAGAAGATCTACCTCTGGGTCTTGTATTTTTCTGGGCCCCAATCTGGTCTCTTGGTGGTGTAGAAAACAAAATCTTGTTGCTCGCTCCAGTACCGAAGTTGAATATAGAAGTCTCACCTCTACTGCTGCTGATATCTTATGGCTGGAGTCTCTTCTCAAGGAACTTAGAATCTCCTTTCAGACTCCAATCCTGTATTGTGACAACCTTAGTACCGTCTCTCTGTCCCATAATCATGTACTTCATGCTCGGACCAAGCATATGGAACTTGATCTTTTCTTTGTTCGTGAAAAGGTCCTCAACAAAAGTCTTGTGGTCTCTCATGTTCCTGCTGACTTTCAGTTTGCTAATGTGCTCACCAAGGCCTTGTCCCCTCTTCGTTTTCAGACTCTTAGAACCAAACTCAGGGTGTTTAACAAGTTGACTATTGCACAACCACCCTGAGTTTGAGGGGGGAATGTTAGTGAATATTAGTAATAGCTAATTCTGTTTCTTATTATTCCTTTTTTGTATTTTCTCTTTTAGCC
Source organism: Sesbania bispinosa (assembly GCA_026901365.1). NCBI lineage: Eukaryota > Viridiplantae > Streptophyta > Magnoliopsida > Fabales > Fabaceae > Sesbania > Sesbania bispinosa. The sequence continues at coordinate 208,144 of QLOH01000549.1, read as the reverse complement.
TCAGGCAGGCGCGTGGGTGTTTACCCATGTGGTTAGTTATATTTAGATTGTGTATCAGATTCTGATTCTAGAATAGATTAGATTCCTGCTGACTCAGCATTCTGTTATTAGGCTATTGCTGTCCTGAGTTGTATATATATACCTCTCAGCTCTTGTATTAATCTAAGCAAATATTTCAGAATACAATATCATTTTCTTCTGCATTTTATCGTCTTTTATAATACCCTCTCCATTTTGGGTGACGTGAGAGTATTTTCTTTGTCCTAGCAAATTATTCTCATTGTTCATGATCTTGCATTGCCTTAATAGTTACAAGCAATGATGTATTGTTTGGTTTTGCCGCAAATCTTAAAATGACCATAGGGGACATAGCAAATCAGATGTTATGGTAGCTCCAGGCTGTAGTGAAACACATACCTTGAACATTGTTCAAGTATTATCTCAAATTCTGACCTTAAGAGTTCTTGGTACTTTTTGATGCTATAATTCAGGCATTGTCTTTGATAAAGAAGGTGAAGATGCTTTCACAAGGATTGGGCAGGCCCTGGATTGTATTGATTATCAGCGGTTGGCCTCCAAGTCGAGGTTACCTGTGATCAGGTCCCAAGACCAAGTGAATGGCAGTTTTTATTATCATAATCAGTCAACTAGCTGTGCATCAGAGGCTTTACTCAATGATGCATCTGGTCCAAAACTGCTTAATGATTCCAACAAAGTTAATGCTGAAATTCCATCAGAGCTCATCACTTCATGCGTTGCTACATTAATCATGATACAGGTAATTAAGCAAGTCAAACACCACCCACTATTCCCCATATGATTGTAAAAGTTATGTGTTCCTTGTCTTACTCTCAAGTCTTAAGTAATAAGTACTGGCCATAAAAGTTCTGAACTGCACATCTTACTGGGTTTTGTGTTTTTATCTTGTCTTTCAACTTTAAGAGATGTTTATCATCACGTTTTTGTCCCCATCTTGAACATACAGCATATATTGGTTTGCATTTTAGAACAAATCTTGCTAATCAAAATCAATGTTGCAGACTTGTTCTGAACGGCAATACCCTCCAGCTGATGTGGCCCAGATATTAGATTCTGCCGTTACCAGCCTGCATCCGTGCTGTCCTCAAAACCTTCCTATTTATAGAGAAATTCAAATGTGCATGGGAAGAATTAAGACCCAGATTTTAGCTCTCATCCCTACTTGACTTCTATCTTTTCCTGCTGATCTCTTACTTGGCTGTATATAGGAAGCTTATCTATTAGTTCATGTCACATAGGAGCTCCTTACCCTTTTTGTAAAATTTTTTGGGTGTAATTTATCTTTTATTCCATATCATCAGGGCCAAATGGTGGTAAAATAAGAATATAAGTCTCTGGATGGGGAGAGAGAGAGCTGGGATATTACTTTTGGTCTCAGTATGCTTTATGGAAAAGGAGAAATGATTTTTTTTTCCTCATACGAGTAGGGGTGCGTGGAGTTAGTATTAATAAAAATCATATTTGTTAACTTTAATATTTGTATTTTACTTTAATATTAGACAATTTAAATAGAGTAAATTATACTCCCCTCCCTTGAGAAAAGCTAAATTTACACTATTTCCCCCTCTTATTATAAAAGTTACACTTACCTTTTATTAATATGTATTACATTTTAGTCTATTTTAATATAAATAAACATTTTAGTGACGGTAAATAATTATGAATAAGTGACTTAATGAATTTTTTTTTTTTTGCAATTTTTTATGTTACTGATAATTAACTGTGAGAATTTATTATTTATTTTAGAATTTTTGAAGATGAAAAGAAATTTTAAATTTCAAATTTATTAACTTTGAAATTTTACCAAAAATCTTTATTTTACCTTTTTTAACGTTTTATAGATGATAGTAGAGCTTCAAAATTATATGTTAATGATGTTAAGAATTATGAATCAAGAAAAAAATTATCCATAAAGAGCTTGATTATATTAAAATGGACTAAATAGCAACACCTAATATCTCTTAGGGGAAGGGAGTGTAGATTTTAAAATAAGAGGGGATGAGATTCAAACTTTTCTCAAGTTATGAGAGTGTAATTTATCCATTAAAATATTAATTTATTTTTATGTAATTTTTTTTCATACATGATTTATTTTTACCCTATAATTAAAATATTAATAAATTTTTTTATTAGATTTTTATTTCCATGTGATTTGATTTTACCCTATAATTAAAATATTAATAAATTTTTTTATTAGATTTTTATTTCCATGTGATTTGATTTTATCACGTAAATTAATTATTAAGACTTTCTATATTTTAGCATAGGCTCATGATCAATATCGTATGAAATTGTAAAATTGCATAGAAACATGAGTATAAATGTCTTGTGGAACTTTGATAAGGAGCGTCTTTTTTTTTAATATTAAAATCTGCCAAAGGCCCAATAAGGATTAAGGAGCGTCTTTTAGCCAAATAGTATCATTAAAAGAGATTTTTTTTTTTGCCAGAAAATGTGTTGGCTGGTCACATTGCCTAGTAACAAAAAATTAGAATAAAAAGGAAAAGCTAAAGAGCAAGATTTTCATTTAGCAAGAATAGTTTCAAAATAAGAATTTCCCCTCTCTCTGATGTGTATGCCACGCCTGCACAATAGAAAGCTTGTCTCCAATTGTTGGGTTGATTTCCACTTTGAATGAAAATGATTTGTCCACAGAATAATCAAATTCTGGTGAATAATTTCCATAACCTTTTCCCTATAATGAAAACAACTAAATTTATCAATATAACACAAATCGTGAATTTTAAAGTTACCCCCATCAACTGAAAATGCAAATACAATATGAAAAACTAAGTAACCTAATTCATTGCCTCAATCATATGAGCAACAGTTTTGCGAAGGTATTGAGACACTACATGATCAAATAATTTAAAAGGGATGGTCAATCGTGTTGAGATTTGATTAAAAAAACTAAATCAATGCAATTGATAGTACATAAAAGAATTTAATGAGGGAGGTCATTACAGGATTTATCTAATACAACTAACCGAATCATTAACCTCTACCCCTAATCCACAATATTCACAAAGTAAAAAAAAGGAGAATAAAAAGAAAAGGAAAAATAGCGAAAAGGGATAATATTGCAGGGAAACAACCCCATCTTAACGGCTGGTATAATAATAATGAGCTTAATTAATCTCAACCCATAAGAATCATCTTACAATAATTGAAAGTGGTACAAAAGAGTGCGTTACCTCAATTTTAAGACTGGTACAAAAGAGTGGCAGAACCCATTAAATATGTTGCAAGGAAAAAAAAGTATCACAAGACCAAATTGAAATGAATCTGATAAAACTTTTATTAAGTACAAAATTGCAGCAATGTAACAACACCACTAAGATTACACTTGAAAAGCTATTTATCAAAGTATTGAATAGTAATTAAATTGACAAACTTTAGTATAAAAATGACATAATGAACTAAAGACACCAAAAATCATAAAAACTCCCTATTAGGCATTATGTCTATGTATTTTATTATAATATTTTCTTAATCCAAATTATTTACGATAATGTTGCTTTAGCTATCTTTCCCTCAAAAGTTTTTTAAAGAAACGCTTATATGAAAATGGAGTTCCCATTGATACCATAACTTATGTCCTATACACACACATATGTGGGGAAAGTTAAATAAAATTGTAAGTATTTCCCCCATCTGAATCTACTTACAGTCTAGCATAGGGGTGTTCATGAGACGGGTTGACGGGTTTTACTTGTCCCTAACTCAACCCTAATTTTTGACCGGACATATTCTATGGACCCGAACCCGTCCATAGACCCGAAGAGACCCGATGATGTGTAACTTGAAAGATGAGTCACATATAATTCAAGTAGTACGTATAGGAAAATAGGTTTTTGAACAAAATAGAAGAAGTAGGAAAAGTAGAAGGGATAGAAGGTGGACGTCACACTTTCAAGACTTGAAAGATAAGTCCTTGAAGATACACACACAAAGGTAAGGAACCTTTGATAATCTTCACTCTTGACTAGCAAGAAACTTAGAGAAAATCACTCTCAAGTATAAGCAAAAACTTTGTATATTTCATCTTGTCTACCAATCTAGCACTGACCACATTAGTACAACTACCACCATCAATAATCACCAAACAGATTTTACCATTGATTGAACATCTAGTGTGAAAGATGTTCTCCCCTTGGCTTTCCTCTTTGTCCACGGTTTGGCTACCAAGAAGTCTTCTAATCATGTAGAATTCTCCCACCCTTTCTGCCATGATAAAGAACAAGAAAAAAACGCAACAGAGAAAATTATGTTAGGTGTTTAAAAATCCTCACCACACTCGTGTTTGCACACAACACTTGGCTTTTTCTATGATGCAACTCTCTTGCCTTTTTCCACTCTATTTCTCTTGGATTTCTTACCCAACCAACGAGGAGAAAAATCAAATAGTTCACCAACCTGCGTGCAGTCAAGAAAAATTAAAACAAGAAAAGCTAAGAAGAAAAAGTATTTGTTAGAAAGAAGAATTCAGAAAATTTCTAATAACCGAATGCTCATAAGTAAGAAAATTGGGGAAATTGTTAAACAAGAAAAATGCGTGAATGGAGAAGGCAGAAGATGGAGTGGAAAAATGATAGATGTCACACTTCCAAGGATGGAAGATAAGCCTAAGAGTTAAACACACAAAGGGATGAAGGACCTTTGATAAAACTCAATTCTTGAATTAACAAGAAAATTAGAGAAACACTCTCCAATATAAAATAAAATTTTGATTCAAACTTGTCTTGTAAATTATGCAGGCATGATGCGCCCCTTTTAAAGGTGCCTACAATCCTTGCATGGCTTTTCACATTCAGCCACTTAATTCTCCTAATAATTCTATTAAAATTTAGAAACATAACAACCAACAAGGATTAAAGTTACATAATTCAGCCATCAATTGGCCGCCCCTTAGGAGAAACATAACAGCTCCAATATTGAATTGTGGCTGCTTCATTCAATGTATAACCGCTACATTGCAATGCTTGTCTCCCCCCTTCAATTTGTAACAACTCTCTTCTTGATGGTTGTAATTTCTTTGTCCCTTGCATTGATTCAGCCGCAACAATTTTTGTAACTGTCCAGACAAAATAAGTCAGCCAAATAACTCCAAGTTAGCCGCCCACATGTAGCTTCTTGTATAGCCTTCTTATGCCTGGTTGGATTCACATCATACCCTCCTTCTTTGAGAAGATTCGTCCCGAATCTTAAAGCTTTATTTATTTGCTTAATTTAATTTACTAACTACTGCAGAAACTCAAAAGCTTCCTCCTGGATCAAATACAACTTGAATAAATTCAGATTTGTTCCTTTCCAATGGTTGCAATCCGTGGAGCACCTCTCTTGTCAACACTCCCTCACCTTCCTGCAAGCAATAATGATTACCAATACACAAAGTATGCAAAATTTCTTTGTCAAGCACATATGATTCAGCCCCAAAATGTTTATGAAAATGTGCAGCTTGGATACTATTCGTAAAAACAAATAACTCCATGTGTTGGTTTTCATCATCCTCAAGAGGTTGTGTTTCAACATCGGGCTGGATGTACAATGGAGCACTTGGAACAATATCAACAAGCTTCCTCTTCAAACATAGGGGTTGGTGTATTGCATTCACATGCTCATCCTCTTGTTCCTGTAATTTAACATCACAAACAGTAGAACAATCGTTAACAAATAAAATTTCCTCGCTCTTTTTCTGTAGTTCTTTTTCTATTTCTTCTCTCTGTTTTTCTTCTCTTTCTTTTTCTTCTTTTTCTCTCATTTTTTCTTCACTCTCTCTTGCTTCTTTTTCTCTCCTTTCTTTTTCTATTTTTATTTTCAATGTCAGCTGATCAGCATGTACAGCGTCAGATGATAGACATATCAACTTAATCTTTCGTCCACCATGCATAAAAGAAATAGAAGGCCTCTCAGGATTTATACTTTTTTTATTCAACCATGGCCTCCCTAATAGCATATGGCATGTCTCCATGGGTGCAATATCACAAAGAACTTCGTCCTCATATTTCCCAATAGAGAATTTAATCGTTGCTTGTCCATTTGCAGTAGGCAGGTGTAACTTCTCAACCACCCTGCTGCTCACAACATTTCTAAAGTTGAATTGATCTACTGCAACCAAGAACAAATGACCTTCGAAGGAACACCTGGTATAGTAAAATTCCATCGCCATTCAAAACCCAGAGCCGAAGCTTTGATACCAAATGACGAGAATCCAAGGGGGGTGGTTCGTTTTACGGATCTATCTAGGTTGGAATGCTCATAAGTAAGAAAATTGGGGAAATTGTTAAACAAGAAAAATGCGTGAATGGAGAAGGCAGAAGATGGAGTGGAAAAATGATAGACGTCACACTTCCAAGGATGGAAGATAAGCCTAAGAGTTAAACACACAAAGGGATGAAGGACCTTTGATAAAACTCAATTCTTGAATTAACAAGAAAATTAGAGAAACACTCTCCAATATAAAATAAAATTCTGATTCAAACTTGTCTTGTAAATTCTGCAGGCATGATGCGCCCCTTTTAAAGGTGCCTACAATCCTTGCATGGCTTTTCACATTCAGCCACTTAATTCTCCTAATAATTCTATTAAAATTTAGAAACATAACAACCAACAAGGATTAAAGTTACATAATTCAGCCATCAATTGGCCGCCCCTTAGGAGAAACATAACGGCTCCAATATTGAATTGTGGCCGCTTCATTCAATGTATAACCGCTACATTGCAATGCTTGTCTCCCCCCTTCAATTTGTAACAACTCTCTTCTTGATGGTTGTAATTTCTTTGCCCCCTTGCATTGATTCAGCCGCAACAATTTTTGTAACTGTCCAGACAAAATAAGTCAGCCAAATAACTCCAAGTTAGCCGCCCACATGTAGCTTCTTGTATAGCCTTCTTATGCCTGGTTGGAGTCTAAGTAAGATTGGATCTGAGTAGGACAGGATCGGGTTGGCCCGATATATAAGCTAAATATAATCATGAAATGATCATATAACAATGTTCAAAAGAAAATAGTTCATACAATTAATAAATATATTGCATGCAATAAAATATCTCTTAAAGTATGCAATATTTTTTACTTTTTTAAAGTTTGGGACATTACTAAATCAAGTATAACATTATATTACTATATAATTTATGTATAAAATGTATTTTTAAAGGTAAATAGAGGAAAATTAGACTCAAAAACCCTGTTTAAAATGAAAAAACAAAGGTTGGGACTTTACATAATAGAAAATCATGGGTAATAAATATTATATTTATATATAAAGGACGGGCTGGGTAACCCGAAGGTTAACTTGAACCCGTCCTCAACTCGATGTCGGGTCAAAACATGAGACCCGATTTGATTCTATTCTTTCTTGTAGGACAGGAACAGACCCGGCCCGAGTAGGACGGGTTGGGATGGGTCAAAGGACGGACCGGGTCTTGAAGGCATAATACAAAGTACTAAATTTCCATTTTATTAACCTCACTAAAAAGTTATGGGTACAACTTAACCAAAATAAAATAATCTTTTTGAAACACAATGCAGTATAATCATAAAAATTCACAAATCCAACAACAACAAAATTGAGCAATGCAAATTAAACTGGAATCAATCACTTACTTAAATGTGATAGCCTATGAAAAGTAGAGATCGATACTTGTTTGAAAGGAAAGGGAAGAAAAAGAAATCAAAATCTAAATTTTACTCAAAAGAAATCATCGGGGTACCATCTTGTTTGTTTTCTTTTGTAATTTGAGTTAGTGCTCTATTATGCATGTCGAGCAATGGGCTATTCTGCTTGGCCCCCCCTCTTGCACAACAAAGGGGTTTTAAAAATATTGTCAAATTGGATTTCATTGCAAATTTGATTTTCAGATTTTGGATGTTCTCGGTACCATCCTTGTGCACCTTTGGTCAAGGAGATTTCTGAGAATGGTAGTTAAAAGAATTATCACGCAAATTCACTTCTTCGGAGAGGGTAAAATGTGTAATTTGGATAACCAGCTTACCGCTCCTTCTGCAAGTGTGAACACATAGCCTGTAGTAGATTTTCTTTTATGAAGATCACCTGCAAAATCTGAATCAACATATCCGCTGATAGTAAACTCTAATCCTCCATAACATAATGCAACACCTGAGGTTCCTCTAATGTGTCTTAGGATCCTCTTAACAGTATTCCAATGCTCTTTACCAGGATCTGCCATAAATCGACTGACCGTTCCTACTGCCTGAGCGATATCTGGTCTCGTACAAATCATGGCATACATAAGGCTTCCCACCGCTGATGCATATGGTACTCGAGACATTTCCATCCTCTCTGCTTCATTGCTAGGACACATACTTGAGGATAATTTATAATTGGTAGGAAGTGGGGTAGATATTGGCTTACAATCTTGCATATTGAAGCGCCGCAAGACTCTTTCTAGATAATTCTTCTGAGAAAGCCAAATCTTCCTATCCTTTTTGTCTCGGTGAATTTGCATCCCTAAAATCTTGTTTGCTGGTCCAAGGTCCTTCATATCAAACTCCCTAGCCAACTGTGCCTTCAATTCTTGGATTCGATCTTTGTTGGGGCCTAGTACCAACATGTCATCCACATACAACAGCAGAATGATGAAATCATTATTTCCAAACCTCTTGTGATATGCACAATGGTCTGAATTCAATCTGTTGTATCTGAGGCTAATAATGATGGAATCAAATCTCTTGTACCAACATCTTGGTGCCTGCTTTAGACCGTACAGAGATTTGGTTAATCTGCAAACCAAGTTTTCTTTTCCTTTTTCTTCAAAGCCTTCAGGTTGGAGCATATATATTTCTTCTTCAAGTTCTCCATGAAGAAAAGCAGTCTTTACATCTAATTGTTCAAGATGTAAATCAAATGCAGCACACATAGCCAGCACTACTCTGATAGTGGTAAGTCTAACCACGGGAGAGAATATCTCATTGAAATCGATACCTTCCTTCTGAGCATACCCTTTGACTACCAGTCTCGCACGATATCTTTCCACTTGATCGTTGCCATCACGTTTGATCTTATATACCCATTTATTTCCAATGGCTTTTCGACCTTTTGGAAGTGCAACAAGTTTCCATGTTCTGTTTCTATGTAAGGCTTCTATTTCTTCTTGCATTGTTGTCATCCACAAAGAAGCATCTGAACTTCTTAACGCCTCCTGATAGGTTGATGGTTCTCCTTCTTCTGATAGAAGACAATATGCAACATTGCTTTCCATTACATAGTCTCAGTGCCAAGACGGTTTCCTTATTTGACGTGTTGTGCGTCGAAGTTCTTCATCATTGACAACTATTGGTTCTTGTTCTTCGTGCTCCGATTCATCTTCAGAAGGATCATTTTCTTTAGACTTTTCTTCTATTTGCACTATAGTAGTTTCTCTGGAAGTGCTATCATTTTTCTGCTCACTTTGTAGCTCATTTTCTACAAATATTACATCTCTGCTGACAATAACCTTATGGGCAGTGGGATCCCATAGGCAATACCCCTTGATACTGTCAGTATAACCCAAGAATATATATTTCCTGGATTTTGGATCCAGTTTTGTTCTTTCTTGGGAGTTGTAAATTACATACACAGGACATCCAAATACATGCAGAGAAGAATAATCTGTTGGTTTTCCCTTCCACATCTTCATTGGTGTCTTGAAACCAATTGCAGTTGATGGTGACCGATTTATCAAGTAACAAGCTGTTTTTACTGCTTCTGCCCAGAAAAACTTGGCTAATCCTGCTGTTTTTAGCAAAGCTCTTGTTCTATCTAGGAGAGTTCTGTTCATTCGCTCTGCTACACCATTTTGCTGAGGTGTATGTGCAACTGTGAATTGCCTCTTTATACCCTCTTGCTTGCAAAATGTTAGGAAATCACCAGCTATATATTCTCCTCCATTATCAGTCCTCAAGCATTTGATCCTTTTCCCAGTTTCAAGTTCGACTTGAGCTTTGAACTCCTTGAATACTGAGAACACATCTTACTTCTTCTTGATTGGGTACACCCACAATCTCCTGGAGTAATCATCAATGAATGAGACAAAATATTTTGCTCCTCTAAGGGACATTTCTGGTGACTCCCACACATCAGAATGGATCAACTCCAGTGTGTATTTGCTTCTTGCAGCTGACCTTTCAAACTTCAATCTGTACTGCTTACTTATCACACAGTGCTCACAAAAAGGTAAGTTTACCGTTTTGAGCCCGGGTAGGAGATTACGATCTGCAAGAACTTTCAAGCCTCGTTCCGACATATGGCCTAATCTGCGATGCCACATCATTGTCGTTTCTTCTTGGCTAACTGCTGCAACTGATGCATCTCCTTCTTGAATTATATCTCCCAAAAGCCTATAAAGATTAGTTTGGGTCTTTTCTGCCTTCATCACCACGAGAGTGCCTCTCACCACTTTTAAGATTCCACCTTCAACATGGATCTTGCAACCAAGGTCATCTAGTTGGCCAATGGATAATAGATTCCTCCTTAAGCCCTTCACATGTCATACCTTTTGAATTGAGCGAACAGTACCATCATACATTTTCAATTTGACGGTACCAACTCCAGCAATTTCCAAGGCATGACCATTTCCCATGAACACAGTTCCTTGTGAGACAGGTTCGTAAGTACTAAACCAATCCCGGTGTGAAGTCATGTGCCATGATGCACCTGTATCCATGATCCAGACATCTATGAGTTGCCTTCTATCAGTATGACCAATTACTGCTTCACTATATAGAATTTCTCCATTTTCAAAGGTACTAGCAACACATCCTTGAGAATTTGTTGCATCAAGAGACTTCTCTGTATTCTTCTTATTGTGCCAACAATCTTTCTTCATGTTCCCTCTCATACCACAATGGTAGCATTTGAGATTCTTCCTTCTTCGAGACTTTGATCTACCATTGTTTCGACTCCCACTGGAGCCACGTTCTGTTGATCTACCTCTTGTCACTGTTAAAGCCTCCACTAGGCAATTATCTTTCCTCAAAATAGCCTTTATCTTCAATTTCCACAGGGAGAAATCACTTCCATTGAACTTCTCAACCTCAAATTTTGCCGCCATGGTTTTAGCACCAATTTTTTTATTAAACTGAACCGGATTAAAAAATTTCACCGTGAATAGTACCGTATACGTGAACAGTATTGTACGTATTCCATAAACTAGAACAAATCTAGTATATGTTAACAATCACTGTAAAAGTATACAACCACACGTGTGAACAGTAACCGTGAACAGTACTGCAGCGGAAATATTGATCGGCAACCGGTAGCTCTGATACCACTATTGTAGCTCTATCTACTACAGAAGCTGAATATATGGCAACTACTCAAGCATGTAAGGAAGCTATTTGGATTCAAAGGTTATTGGAAGAACTCGGGCAAAAACAACAGAAGATCTCTGTGTATTGTGACAGTCAGAGTGCCTTACACATTGCAAGGAATCCATCATTTCATGCACGAACAAAACACATAGGAGTACAATATCATTTTGTCAGAGAAGTAGTAGAAGAAGGGAGTGTGGATATGCAAAAGATTCACACTAAAGATAACCTAGCAGATGCTTTGACAAAGCCAATCAACTCTGATAAGTTTATATGGTGCAGATCCTCATATGGCCTATCAGAAACGTAGCAGCATGGAACATGGCAAGGTAGAGAAATTTTGATAGCTCACAAATGTGGCTTTAAGTGGGAGATTGTCAGAAAACAGTAAATCCCCATTATGCATGTGAGATGGTGTTTCAATATTATTGAGTTGATGGGCTTCCATAACATTAACAAGTTGATGGCTTACGGGGGACCAAGGAAATATGGCCAACCAATGAAATGCAAGGGATTGTGATAAAGAATGGAAGCTATAGGAACCGGAAGTTCTATAAATAGTGACTTCCTCATACAGTTTCGATCATCCAGTGTTAAACACAATACCTTTACTACAAAGTGAAGCATTCTTAGAGTGTCCAGTGAGTGTTCCTCCTATCCTTTGGAGAGAGTTGTTTCTCCTATTTCAAGAGAGGGTGTAATTGTTCTCTCCTTGTATTTAGAGAGAAAGGTTGTAACCATCTTCCACTTAGTAAAATATTTTTCTAGCCTTGTCCGTGGTCTTTCCCTTATCAATTGAGGGTTTTCCACGTAAAATACTGTGTGTCAGTTCCAATTTCTCTCATCTCTATTTTAGCTGCGGAATATTATTTTTATTACTCTGGTACCCAACAAAATGGTGGTTGACGCTCATGGTCAAATACTGAATTGTGGCATGTGAATTTTATGTAATTTCGTCTTTTATTCTTCTGCGTTTTATTTGTAACTAAACCATCTTTCAAATGGGAATTTACATGTATTTTGTTTTTGGGCACTTAGCCCTATTTATTCATAAAAAACGAGAATTCAATATCTTAAATTCCTAAAAAATTAATACATTTTTAGGAGATTAATAAAAAGTGCTATTGGGATAGTGATGATTGATGAGCAACAGTAGTTTGTAATTGGAACTTTGTTTGATACTGATGGTCAGTGGCAACATGATGGCTAAAACAGTAACGATATAGTAATTGAAACTTTGTTTCTCAATCGTGTGGCCAAAATTTCGCTGAAATGGAAAAAAGTTATGATTGCAGTGCAGATGCCACACCACAAGTATACCTTCTCTCACAGAGAGGCAATGAAGATACTAAGAGAGATTTATTGTCCATATAACAAGTCTATATAACATCCCATATAACATTTTTTTTTTCTTTTTATCATATTAATCATCACATTCCACATTTTTCCTTATATTTCTATCTCACTCTATATTGTATGAAATTATTAATGATGTTGTACATTTATAAGTTATCATACCAAAATGTATGCCAACAATGCCTTAAAAATCAAGTTAAAAAAAGTAGTTTTAAAGTGATATTTCTATTACACGAAGACTTTTTACAATCTAAAGAATCTATGATGGTTAATTTCATGGTACACCAAGCCAACATTGGTGTATTGATACAATGGGATATACCTATGTTAAGATACTCTTGGTGTTTTTGCAACTTAGTCCCCCATAAATATATATTTGTAATAAGGTCCCTATAATATGAAAAAAAATAATATGATGTGGAAGGTAGAGGGTAACGTAGAAGATCTCACGATAATGATAGAAGGAGAAAGGGTTGGGGCAATAAGAGAGCCCAACGATAGGTTTGGTGTATATGAAGGAGCACTAGGTGGTGTAGTTACAGGGGAGTTTGTGGTAGAAAAAGCGGAGGATGATGGAGTCGATGGTATAAAGGGGAGGGGAGAGACACATTTGAGCATTGACGAGGTGAAGGACAAGGTTCTTGCGCTAGCTGCGAACATTGTCATTTTGGAGGAGTATAGGTTGTTGTGGAGGTGGATGATGTTGTATGATTTGACATTATCATTGTGACGACTAATAGGCATGTCAGTGAAATCGAGAATAAAGTGCACCATTAGAGAAGATTTTGTGGTTAGTTGGTTACACTTACAATCTCAAAGAGAGAATAGAGATAGTCTTTCCTGGTGGGGGTGTGCAATGGTCACCACATGAAATGGGATGGGCTGGTTGGTTAGTTATGCTTTCCCGGTGGTCTTCCCTGGTTGGTTAAGCACGTGCTAGCATAACTCAGGGACGACGATGAAGATGGCATTGTGGCACCGATGGCGGCAACACCGGACAAAGAGGATGCAAAGTCCTACTGTGGCAACAATGACAAATGGTGGTGGAGCACGATAGGATTTAGAGCTAGTAATTCGAGCAACCCAGTCCGACCTGGCCTGATGCGGGTAGCGAGTTTTATGGGTCAGCCTAAAAAACTGGAAGTTATACAGGCTTCTACAATAAAGGCTCGAGCCCTGCGAACTTTTTCCGGGCAACACAATTATTTTGCTAGTGGGATTTATCGAGTTGGGATAAAAAGCTCGGGAGTTATTCAACTTCAAAAATAAAGACCTGAGCCTTACATTTTTGTGGGTTTTTGCAGGCCAACCCGATCAGGTCAGCCCATTTTACTGGCTTTAATATGATTGGCTTCACATGGTAAGGAGAATATAGAAGGACTTGTTAGCACTATGTGAGAGTATCCTCTCTTATATTATGATTTCAAAATTATACCGTATTTATGAAATATTTCTAAAATCTAAGAATATTTCCACTATTGTATCGGTATGACAAATTTTGTATGTTGTATTGTAAAATCAACCGTCTATAATGCATCTAGGCTTGCACAATACAAATTCAATCATGATACAGATAGTCACATTGGAAAGACCATTATATAGGCCTATTGGCCTATTTAAATGTAAGTCTATTAGTTTGTAAACATATTAACCTATCTAAATATAGGTATATTGGCCTATTTAAATGTCAAAATATGAAATAGACTTTTAAGCAAGCTTATAGGCCATATCAGACTTTTAAACAGGCCAGACCTAAAAAAATGACCCATGACATGTAGGTCAAGCTTAGGCCATGAAAATATAGAGTAGATTAGACTTGAGTCTTACAAAGTCTAACTTGGATCGACCTATTTTCACCCATTTTGCATTAATAGTAAAACTACTAAACTTTATTTTCACTATATTATTGACCTTGGAAATAAATAGAGTTATTTAAAACCCTCATTGTCTTCATCATAATCAAAATGGATGGGGAATTCTAAATAAAATGATGTCATTTGTTCTCAATGATTAGTTGTTCACCTATTAGATTTGGGGCGAGTTGTAAGGTCATCTAAACCTTCAACAGATCCTTTATATGAAAATTGAAAGTTGATGAAATTTATTTTTTTGATATAGAAGTATATTGAAAATTAATGCATCTGCAAATTAATAGAAAGTAAAAAGGCTTTGTAATTCCATTTTGTTTTCTTTTTATTTGGTCACTTATTAATTTCATTCAAGTATTTGAGATGTGTAACCTCTCTTTAATCCTTTTTGCATATGATTTCTAAGTTTAATTGGATATGATATTAGTTAGTCCTTTTTGCATATGATTTCTAAGTTTAATTGGATATGATATTAGTTAGTTTAGGGACTCTAATTGGGTTTACTAATATATGATCATAGTGTGATAGATTATCTGAAAGAACGCACGAAACATGAAATAAGATGGAAGAAGTATAGAGTAAACCCTGAACCCTGATGCGTGGTTGTTATATCACATTGAACAAAAGCTTGTTATACGAATAAAAAGGATATGCATGAAAATTATCATCCTTCTTTATCTATTGCTTGAGAAAATTTTGAGGTTTTAAAATCAAATATAATCTAAAAACTGCAGCATTCAATAAAAGGCTAGAAGCTAATGCCATAAAATTGTAATCATCCATGAATATTGACACACATCACAACACAAGCAAATTAAAAAGGAAATGAGTCACATAACAATGAGAAATGAAACTTGTTATCTCACAATTAAGCAGGTAAACAATAAAAAATAAATTGAAAGAAAAAGTAAATTTTGAATAAAATCAAAATTAAACCTTTTTTTTTTTACAAAATCAATCCAAAATCTACCAACCCGAGCACCCCATCATTCACAATCAACAGATTTTTATGCTTCATCTACCTCTTTATATCACATTGTATGGTTGTTATATCACATTGTATAAAAGCTTGTTATACGAATAAAAATGATATGCATGAAAATTATCATCCTTCTTTATCTATTACTTGAGAAAATTTTGAGGTTTTATAAATATAATCTAAAAACTGCAGCATTCAATAAAAGGCTAGAAGCTAATGCCATAAAATTGTAATCATCCATGAATATTGACACACATCACAACACAAGCAAATTAAAAAGGAAATGAGTCACATAACAATTAAGCAGGTAAACAATAAAAATTAAATTGAAAGAAAAAGTAAAATTTGAATAAAATCAAAATTAAACCTTTTTTTTTACAAAATCAATCCAAAATCTACCAACCCTAGCACCCCATCATCCGCAATCAACAGATTTTTATGCTTCATCTACCTCTTAACCTTGTCAAAGTGAGACCCCGACCACACCATCACTTGCAACAACTCTTACTTTTACCAAAACTCAGATTCTCACCTGGTTCTGAGTTCAGAGAATAAATTGGGATTTCGGGTTTTGTTTGACGGGAAATAGGGTTCTTATCTAGAGTAGGATGAATGAGCTTATGACTCTTAAGCACTTCTCTTTAATCTTTGGCAGTTTAATTTTAATTTCAATTCATCAAAAGAGATAGGGAAAGCTTGAAGTGTGACCATTGTTTGTCAGTGACTTCCTTCTCTCTCTTGTTGTGTGGAGTGCAATGTAAGAAAGAAGTGTAAAGAAAGGAAGGGGTAAGAAGTTTGGGGAGAGGAAGAGAAAGGAAAGATTTGAAAAAGCACAAAATTTGAAATTTCGAAAGAATGGTGATTCTGATACTACATTCACCGACTCTTTTTCATCCACCCTTCTACAGCAACGAAACGACCCACAAAAAATAACATGACTAAGAGATGACCAATTCTAGGACCCACAAAATAAACCGTCCAAAACACAATAATAAGAGTAAAAAACATATATACCTTTTCAATGAATAGTGTTGACACAATAATCAAATGAGTTCTCAAATTGTAAAATTTATTAACAGAGTATGCACGCATAGATCAATTCAACTTGGAATCTAAATCTATCACTTTAGGATGAATTTTTGGGAGAAAAATTTAAAGAGAATGAATTTTAGAGAGAAAAGAATGAATTTGGGAAAGTCAAAATAAAATCCAATAATTTAAATTAGTGAGTGAAATGTCCATCCATAAAAAATTCTTAGCAGATGAATTGAATATTCTTTTAATAAACAAATCTTGAATGGAACAATTTTTACGAAAGTTTTTTTATGAATCGCATATATGTATTTACGAAAGTGTATTAGTCCACTTGCCAGGCAAGCGACGCACTAGGTAAAAAGACATGAAAATGCATTTCATATGAAAAATCTGGAATCATAATGGAACGGAAAATACCTTTTACTTATCACCATTCACAAGCCAACGGTGTGCCGCGTGCGGCAAAATATTTTCTCGGTGAGGTTCTTTTCTTCCTCCTTGATATCTGTTAGCACAGGACACACATTGCATTTGTACCGGCACAAAGGAGAAAATGATGATTTGGTCAAGTTGATTAAAGGAGAAAACTGAATCCTCCATTACAGACTCATCAGTCTAAAATTTCTATTATTAAAAACGAAGCGGGCCACAGCCAAAGGTGCCCATCCAACCAAAGACTACGAAAACTTAGAAGTTCATTAAGTCAGGGTCATGGCTCAGATATAACAAGTGTACACAGAACAAGAGTCTTTTCCAAAGCAATTCCTTGCATGCTAGATGAAGGCCATATATCCCAACTAGCCTAACAGGAACCTGAACACGTCACTTAAGGAAACGATCCCTTCCACGCGCCTGCTGGCACCATCCACAACCACAAGTCGTCTAACACCTGCAAAGTGAAGAAAAATGGTTGTTATTTTCATTTTCTCCCCCACCTCTCTCTGTTTAAGAAAGCGGAAGGAAATTGCTAGTTAAGAAGATAGTACCAGGAATAGCCAGCCGCTCCATCACGTTGAGCAATGGATCAGACCTAAAACATATATGATATCTCCGGCCATGCCACGGAGGATAATTTGCATATGGTCCCAAAAGCAGTGCCTACAACCATAAAAAGTGCAAATAGGTATTTTACTGACAAAGGAAACCAAACAAAATTCCTATTAATCACAAAAATCAACTCCATAACAGTGTCAAGAAAAAAAGCAAGTTTTATTTTATAATAATCCCTGGTTTTCAAGCAGTAGAACAGCCCTCTATTGGATCACGTTAGCCCACTCGTTTTTATCCTAGATCATGTACGTACAGATTAAAATGTTGTGTTCAAACAGTTTCAAGTAAATTTTACAGTGCTGATAAAAAAAAGTAAATTATACAGTAGCCTTACATTAAAAAAGTAGGGCTTCAACTTGGTGATCACAATGGTGCTACTCAGATTACATTTGGTTCCCATAAATAACTCAATAAAATATTTGTTTGATTAAAATTTTAATCCTTCTTAGTTTCCACTCATTTTCAACTTCTTTCCTGCAGTTTCTGTTCAGTTAAATACAGTATTTTTCTGTTTGTTTTTTGGTTTCCATCACTAATTGTTTTTTGGTCTCCATCACTATCTGCATAATTCCCTGTCTTTTAATACTATAGTTTGAAGCTTCCTCTAATCAATCAATATTTCAAGGATAAGTAATTGATATAGTCCCATAATTGTAGAAAGGAAGAAAGAAATTACCTGATGGATACTACATTCATCCAGATTCATACTAGCATGTGCCTTATTTTGAATCAACGCAGTAATATCACTGAGAAGAAAACAGCAATATATATCAAATATGTTTGAGGAACACCATCTTGCTATTCTAAGTATAAACATGAGAATCACACACACATAAGCAGGAAGAAGAGAGAGTGTCTACCTAATTGAATATATATCAAGTAATGAATCACTGAGATCAACAATTGGTATTGAGCTAACTTCAGCTGCAAAAAGGATAGCAGACATAAGATAACAAAAGAAATAGAATAATTAATGAGTATCTTTTGCTTCTAACATGAATACCACTACTTTATAATAAATCAAGAATTACATAGTTTTCAGTACCCATTAGGGGGAAGAGGGGGCGTTATTCACTTTTTCACCACCACGTGTATTGAAGAAAGGGCACTTTAATTTGGCAAACTCTTAGGTAGAAATGGTTTACTACTGTGTTTCTATGTTGGATCAACAAAAATATACAATGGATCTGACATTTTCATATTTGAGTCCCATCATGCAGTAATTGTCAAACTAACTCCTTGTTTCTGTACGTTCAGTGCACAGAAAAATGGTGCACTATATGTACCTATCCAAAAATCATTCCTTCAATTTTCTTTTCTCTTTCTTAATTGGTACACATTTTTTATATACACATAAGGTTTTCAAGGAATCCCTTTAATGGAGGGGGAATAAACTGCAACTTAGAGCAACAAACTTGAATACCATTCAACATCTAACCAAAATAAGACTCAACCACTACTTTGAAAGAGAAGAATGATCACCTTGAATCAACAGAGATAGAGCAGCACCAATAGAAGCATTTGGCCTTAGCATAGCAAGTGGCTTTTTATTGGATTCCCCCACTTTTGGCACCCACGTACCCAAAGGTATTGAACCAATTGGCAGTTGAAGAATGGGCAAAGAACCAGAAGAGTGCTTAAAATACCTGCATATACCTGAAAATCAAATTCACACATTAGTTCCAAATTATTTACGCATAATCAATAAATCTAGAAGCTTACATTTTAGTATTTCTGAGAGGGAAGCAAGGTGTAGCAGCTCAGGAAATGAACCATCCTCTGAAGAAGAATGGATAATAGGAACTGTTGCCACCTTGTTTTGCAAAATTTTCAAAGCGACATCTTTTAGACACTCATGTGGCCCAGCCTGCAGATTAAATATTAACATAGCATGAAATACTATACAATCATAAAAGATAAACATAACATGAAATCAACCAGCAGGAAGTACAAGGGTAGCTAACAGGCAAAATTTTCAAGATATACTGTTAAAATCACTGTTAACAATATGAATGCCAAAGTACTAAGAAAACTGGGAGAAGGAACTACTACAAACCCTGACCTAATTGATAGGAGAAACCTGCATGGAAAACTACTGGGGGGAGTTCATCATTACAAACAGAGACATATGATGATGGCAGCCTAAAAGTTCAATTAAAAATAGGAGTTTCTTATATTGGAAATAATGAAAGAGACAAAACACCTCATAGAACCCATAAAAGACTCAATATGAATAAGAATAAGCTGCCTAAAATGTATATTAACTACTATGAGCCAGATTAGGAAAAAGTGCTTTTTTCTGCAAGAAACAAGTTTTTTAGATAAGGTAAAATCATTGTAAATACCGGTATCTGTCTATTTAGATTTGAGTAGAATATATTGTCAACTTGGAATCTATATCTATAATTGTAAATACTGGTATCAATTCAACTTGGAATCTAAATCTAAACAGAATATCTTTAACATTCATATTGACTAGAACTTATTATTCATCAAACATGTTGTGCAATCCCTGATTAATTCACATATTTATAATCAGAGCTTGCAAACCTCTAACCTATCCAAAAAGATAACAACCTTGGAAATATATGAAATTGGGAAATTAATTTGATACATGAAATTTTTCTTGCGAAACTGTTCTGGAGCACTTACATCAACAAAACGCCAAGGATATGTTCTCGCATTATTATCAGTTCCGCATTGCTGTGATTTTCTCTCTCTCCATGCTGCTATAGTATGTGTCTCAAGTTGTTGGTCAGTCAAGTTTGATACAAAATTCCCCATCTGAAGTTAAGCATGTTAGAAGACTCAGAATTTTCAGAAACATGCACCATGTATTTCTCTATAAGAGCAGGCTACAAATCATAGATGTTGAAACAGAGTATTTTGGAGAAATTGTATGTATGAGCTGCACAATTGATCACTTATTTATGGCTTGACTACAATCAATCAATAAAGAAATCGAGGAGTTAATCAGTAGCCTAACCTAATCACTAGCTAACAATCAGCATTCATTATCATTACAGTTGACAATATAATCTAACAAATCCCCCAAGCTGAAACTCAGTAGTAAGCTCTCAGCTTGTCACAAATAAACCTAGCCAAACACAGACAAAAGTCACCAGACAAACCCAATAACTCAGCAACACATACAGGAGCAAGACCAAACAGAGCCAATCCAAGCCAAATAGTATCTAAACATGGTTGATACATGTCCAAACAGAGGATAAGCCACAGTCAATACATGAATTCTTCCAAACAGCCCCTTTAAGTGGTGGAACTGAAGCACAAGAGGTGGACTGGACCAGAAATGGGCCAGTGGCCATTTCTGTCTAAGTCGCTGCCAGAAGTGGAAGTGTATTTTTATAGTGGCAGGCTTCTGCAGGAAACCCAATCAGAGGATGGAGAATTGTCTGGACATGAGCCCAGATAAACCATAGACATATCTAAAATGGAAGAATTGGAAGAGATTCTTCAAGAAGATCAAAACATCAAGGGGATCCAAAAGGCACATATTTCAAGGCCCTTCCCAAATAAATTTCTCTTTAAAATATTTTATATAAGCCTAAATAGTTTTACTTGAACCAGCTCTATAAATGATAGATAATTAGCCTAAAATGATGATAACAGGATTCACTAGTGATGAAAAAAATACACCTAAAATTTGCAGCATTGGTATGGGATAAATACACAAACAAAAATCAGTATAAATTAAGATTTGTCATCTGCCTCATTATTTCTTTCAATGTCATATAGATTAAGGCCTCAATGAAGTTACTACATAATAGAAATTTCTTTTCTTCATTTTTTACCAGCTGTTAAGATTTAACTTTTCATTACTTTTACTGCGAGCTGGCACAGGATATTTTAATAATCATTTTATCCCCCACAAACCTCTTTCACTATTTGAATGAAGTCCATTGTGCTAAACATTCCAACAAACTGGCACCTGTGAGAATCCCATAGAGGAGCCATAGATACTCCCTGAAAGCAGATTAAGTTACAACATAAAACATATATAAGGTAAAAATCAGCCATGCGGATAAACATACATTGCATGGGCATGGGTGTGTGCTCTGATATGAAGAGAAAGACAAATACCAATTCATAAATAATGTTATGAGGGGGGAAAATAAACCTCTTCATAAAGAGCATTGAACGCTTGATTGACTGATAAATCTATATCCAAGGCAATAACCTGAAATTATAATAAATCACATCTGAAGCAAATGATCTTCACCCAAGAACAGTTAAATTCCTATTGAATGGAAACATTGGGAAAAGAAAGGAGAGAAAGGTATACAAACCTTCCCTGACTCAGGAAGCAACTCATAAGCAGTGTTTGTAGACAAGAATGTAGATATATGGTGGCGAGTGGCCTGTAGATCAGACTCTGACATCTTTGGATTAGCTTCCTGGGAAAAGTTCCAATGCCATGGTAGCTTCTTTTATTTACCATAAATTTCAAGACTAAAAGGATTATGGGATCAAATAAGAGACTATTTGAGAAGAGGATATAGATTATAGAATACACAGGAAGTTTTTTTTTCCTGAGACTATAGGCCCAACACCAAAGAGATCCTAAAAAATGTTTTGTCCCATATTACATCTAAGGACTGAGATTAGTTCTTAAAGACACGAGCATATATTGCAAGCCAAAATATACAATAACAAAGGGATACTTTCCTTCCTTAGTTCTACCAAAGCTCATGAAGCTAATTAAAAGAAATTGTTCCACAAAACAGGCAGGGGAATGTCCACAAAAATGCTCTCTAACTAAGAAAAGGAGATGAAGTCCTTAAGGCTTAAGGCAATCAGGAAAACATAATAGATCTTGAAAGTTAGTCAAATAATCTAGTAAGAATCAATTTTGTTTCTTCTAATGGTTTCTTTTCCTATGCCACTGTGGTAAGAAGAACACGGCTGCCAATATGAACTATCCCAAAAACTTAAGCTGGTAGGTGAAATCCCTTGATAGGTTCTACGTCTCCAACAAATGCCCTAACATGAGAGAGTCCTTTGGACTGTAAGTGCGAACTGTCATGAGCCAACTATCCCAAAAAGCTTTTGGGTGAAGCCATATGAATGATTTTATTCTAACACGCCCCCTTGCGCAAGAGCTCATTGGGCTTGAAGCGTGGACAATGTACAGACCCACCTACCTTGTGCTGAAATTAAATGTTTTTTTATTGGAATAATGGGGCAGCAAGGATCGTACTATTGACCACTTGGTCATAGAGACTCTGATACCATGTCATGGACCAACTATCCCAAAATCCATATTAGTGGTTTTATTCTAACACAAACAATGCACAAGTTTGCTTTATCTTGTGCTGAAATTCAACTTCTAATTTTGAAAAATGGGGGATGGTAAGGATTGAAGTTCTAACCACTTGTTCATAAAAGACTTTGAAACCATGTCAAATGTCAAGTATCCCAAAAGGCTTGAGATTGCTTTGATATCCCTAGAAACGGAAAAGATTGTCACCTTAAGATAATTCTATCTTCAGTAATTTAATAAACCGGGATTCCCTGTCACATATATGGAAATTTTATGAGTGAATTCAAAATTCCTATTAACTTCCAGGCAGAGAATTGTCTCATTTTTTTGGATGAATTCACAATGCAACAATTAGTGAGAATTTTCACCAATTTATAATTTTAATACGTTACACCAGTATGTTTCTTCCCTTCCGCCAGATTCCAAAACTCCTGCTTTATCTTTTTCGTTAAGTTTATTTATACTTTAATGGCAGTTTCGAAGACAACAAAAGTATACAAGTAAGACTACAAATGAACACGTGTATGCATGAACACATGTATGCTCCCGGAAGAAAATGAAGCAACATTTTGAGGAGTGACCGAGTGAGGATAATGATAATCATAACTGAAGTCATTGACCTATAACATAGTTTAGAATACTAGAATATATGCAACAGTTACAAAGATGGGAAGGGAGAAGAAACTTACCACATGGCCAGAGACATTATTGTCAACTTCCATGTCGGATCTACCAGCTGTTTCAGCTCTTAAGATGGTAGGTAAAATATCTGGTTGTTTTAATACATAAAGAGTATTCATTGTCCCATAGTTTCCACTTACAAATGGCTGCTGCTCATCATGCCGCCACTGACCATCCACATTAAATAGGTACTGCATATAATTGGGAATGATGTCAGCATGAATTAAATATCCTTTCCATATCATGTAATGTTTACAAGTATTTCAGTTTTTCCCTATAATGTCGGATATTGTGCCACCAAACAGGTGGATTTTCTTTTAAAAATCAATAAATTAGTTACTGTCGCAGGCCAGAATGTAAAAAACATCATTGATAAATTAAATAACAAATCTACAAGTTATCTATTTAATGACGACACTTTTTTTGTCGTCATATGTAACAAACATCTATTCAAAGGAAACATAATGGAATCTATACATACTAAATATGTGATCTAAGATATGTTTAATTATTGAATGCTTGGTACATGAAAGGACATAATAAGAACCCAATCTTCCAAATGTCCTCAAACTATCAAAATTTTACACCTCCCACAATAAGGAAATTAGTTCCCAAGAATAGATGGATACAAATAGAAAGAACATAAATGAGTTATATATTACTGAAAATTGGCATAACTAACTAAGAGCATCAAACCATATATTTACTCATGTTTAATTCATTATAGGAAAGCTCTCCCCTACATATTTTTTTCCTTTGATTTACAAGGGATTGAACATATAACCTGTACCCAAATCACACCCTGCCCTTGCCATTTGAGTTAAGCTTAAGAAGCAATTCCCATCCTAAAATTAATAATCTTGTTTTCTTATATCATTATATAGACACAAAGGGAGTGGACAAGCCAAACAAAAAGGAAACTCGGTGCTATAAAGCTCCTGCCACGGTAAGGTCCAGGGAAAGGTCGGCCCCATTATAGGTCTATTGTAGGCAGCCTTAACTTGAATTTGAAAGAGGCTAATTCAACGACTCAAACTTGTGACCTTCTAGTCACATAGTAGCAACTCCAACTGTTATGACAAGACTCAACTTCTACAAAATTTTACAAAATTCAAAATCACTAGTAAATTTTCCTCCACATCTAATAACAAAAGAAGGCTAGATTCCCAAAAAGCTTGGAGCTCAATTGGCATTGGCTCCAATCAATAAGATTCAATTGTGATGAAGATGCTAGAGGTTTGATCCTCAACGAGGCTACCCAGGTACTTGCCCATTCAAGCTACCATAAAAGATGCTTGATTATATATGTGGGTTCTTCTTTTTATTGGATGACCTAAAGTAAGAATAAAAGTTAATGCAGGCTTTCACTTTTAAGAATTAGAAAAAAAAATGCAGGTCAAAATGAGATGATGGAAATTTTTATAGGGTGGCAGCTTGAGCAATATGACATTGCCTAGATTCATATATTAAAAAAGTAGATAAGAGGTAGTCTTATATCTGCCCTCTAGATTATGCTCAAGACACAAAACTTAAAGCATTTGACGGTAACATTGACGAGTCTAACCTACAATCTAGAGGATCATGCTGTTTGCAAGAAAACTTCTTCATAGCCTGAATGATGTAAATTACCCAAAAAGTTTTCTCTTTTAAAATTTAACCGTTAACATTTAATTGTTCATTCATCTTTACACTCCAAGAGGGGACGAGACATGTCTTATGCCTCGTATGAAGGCCATGCCAGTTTTTTACCCATAAATATGGTTATAAAGTGATACAAGCACAATCCTCCTTTATCCTTTCTATTTATTTTCTAGTAATATGAGCAAACAAACTCAATGATCCTATCCCCTACTCTGATCTTCAATGAGAGAAAGAGACACATTCATCAACCATATATAAAGTACATGATATAAAAGCTTTTTTTATTTTTTTTGGTCTGTATGATATAAAAGTTTTCACTTTTCAACCATAAGTAATTTATTTCCTTGGGTTTGCCAAATTCATAGAGGCGAAAACAACCTGATGATATCCCGGTGTTAAGCTGCACAAAGCTTGAAATACAGTCGGGGAGCCTTCGGTTGGAGACATGGGTATAACTGCTGACCATCTGTGCATTTACAAGTTAACATAATTAACATAATTCTAGCATGCAATTAAAAAGAAAGCTAAAAGAACTACAAAAATTAGAAAGCTGCCAAAAGAAAAAGTAATAAAATATGACAGTCACACTTCTATCATGTTAAATAACGCATAACCAAGAACTAAACGGCTACTACAGAACCAATGATACTGTTGTAATAAATAATTCAATAAATCAAGTTCTTACCTGGTAAAAGAACCAATTAGAAACACCTTTCTTCCCCCATAAGGCCAAACAAACCGCTTAGGAACAAAAACGGGTCCTGTCAGTGCTGCCACTGCATTGCTCCCCTGTCCTCTATCCGCTATTGAACCCAGCATTTCCCCTTCAAAATTTAACACCTGAAATTCAGAGCAACTCCGCAACTCGAAAACCCATTAAAAGCCACAAACAACAACAATCAAAACAATTTGCCACGGGAATCCTCCAAAACAGAGCAGAGGACCCCTCAACACTCACGCATGCAAGTATATGTACCTTCTTCGATATCAAAACCACACTCTCTAATCGCAAAACCCGAAATTCAACCAACAGGCACTGCTAATCAAAATCTGCAACCGATTATTCACCGCCTGAAATCAATGAATCACACTGCCGTCAAAGTTCCACCACTAAGTGAGTATACACAGTTCTTACAGCCACGTAGAATTTCCGACAGTAGCAAAAAAATAATGAATAAATAAATAAAGAGAATTTGGATTACCAGCAGAAAGAACTGAAATGGTTGAAAAAATAATGTAGCAATGAGCATCGCCATGTTGAAGGTAAATTTAATTTAGTTTAGGTCAGAAGGAGTTCGGAGAGAAAGAGAAAGAAAATAGAGAGAAGTTGCAGAGGAGAGCATGGTGTTGCTTGCATTGTGGATTGTGTTGTGGTTACAGACAGAATCAAATGGAGGAAGGAAGGGAAGGAAGGAAGAGAGCGAAAAACGTGATGTGGCAAAGGAAAATTTAAAATAATAATAATAATTACAAGAGCAGCCAGCATAAAACGGGGAGGAGAGAGACAGCGAGAGGGAAACAGAGCGTGAGTGAAATTGTGAACGGAAAAACAACAAAAAACGCCTAACAGACACAGTCACAATATGCATTGTATTTTTTTTTTTTTTACTTGAATGATGTAATAATATTATAATGCTCTAAAAATACACAAGAATTATTTTTCTATTTTAAGCAATCCACTAACCATTAAACATGTACTAAATTTGTTCATTTTAATAACTTATTTTATTTTTAGTTTCTCATAAAAATAAGTGATAAAAGATTCTATCCTTGTCAAATAGTTTTCAAAATTCATGAATTTGTAATTTTCTTCTTCTAAATAAGTATACATATATTTTTATAGATATTATTACCTCTTATACCTTATATTAATTAAATATTAAATATTAAATATATTTAAAATTAAACATGTATAAACTATCTGTATTGAAGAGAATGACATTTCAATTTGGAAAGACATTGACACACAATTCAATAGTTTTTAACACAGGACCCTCGTAGGTTTTAATTTGAAGGATCCTCATAAAAGATTATGATTCTCAAGAGTCAGCTTACAGAGAGATTAATAATCTCTTTCATGGCCAGATTCATAGATGTTTCAGGAGTTTCTGGTACTCAGGAACCAACCAACTATATCAGAGAAACTAATGGTCAAATTTTAGGGAACTTATTAACCCCTCTCAACATCTAACAAATTCATAAGTATTGTAAGAAACAAAATAATTTTGAAGAAACTTATTGTCAACCACTCTCAAATATGAGCTTAGCCAAAAAAACTCTTTCAAATATGAATCTATCAGATTTATGGATGTTGTGGAAGCTTTTGATGCTCATGAACCAGCTGACAGAGAGACTAATAGTCAATTTTAAAATAACTTATTCATCAACCTCTTTCAAGTATGAATCTAATAAATTCATAAGTGTTAGAGGAGGTTCTAATGAATGGGTTCAAGCTCTCTCCAATACTGGAATTTTTCAGTAGGAGAGAGATAGACCCACATACTGAAAATTTCCAGTAAATGGAGAGGATCCATTCCCCGAATGAACTAGCTGACCTAGAGAGCAACAGTCAATTTTGAACAAACTCAGAGAGAAAAAATAAAAAGAAGTTATTGACTAAGAAAATGCCATAAGGAAAGGCTTATGCAATGAGATTTTTCAACTCTCTCAAATGAACCTATTGGAAACCAATGTATCATGGTTCCTCACCTTGACAGGGTAAGCAAATCTAAATTGCATCTAAAATTTTTGGAAGGTGTGTCATCTTTCCAAACACACTAAAGCTAGACATGGTTTACCATTGTTGCATGCTTGATCAAAAAACATACAAAGGATCTGAAATTCTCAGTTTTGAGTCCGACGACTCCGACCATTGACCATTCGTCAAACTAATTTATTCTTTGTTTCTTAAGGTTGGATACCTAGATGAATGGTGCGCCATATGTGCCCATCCAAGAATCATCCCTTCAATTTCTTTTCTCTTTCCCATTACCAAGGGACAATTTTTTATATGCAAATAAGGCTTTCAAAGAGGGAGAAAAAACTGCAATTGAACAAACTTGAGTACCGTTCAAATGTCTAACCAAAATAAAAGACTTGACAATTCATACTTTAAAAGAGGAGAATGAACACCTTGAATTAATAGAGACAAAGCACCAACAAGAGCGAGCAAAGAACCAGAAGAGTGCTTAAAATGCCTGCATATACCTGAAAATGAAGTCCATACATTATTTCCAAATCATTTACGCATAGTCAAATGATGAAATTTAGCTCAGTTATCCGCTATTGAACCAAGCATTTTCCCTTCAAAATTTAACACCGAAAATTCAGAGCAACTCCACAACCCGAAATCCCACTAAAAGCCACAAACAACAAAAATCAAAACAATTTGCTTTGAAAATCCTCGAAAATAGAGCAGAGGACCTCTCAACACTCACGTAAGTGTAGAGTGTCTTCTTCGAGGTCAAAACCACACTCTTTAATTGCAAACCCGAAACTCAACCAACAAGCACTGTTAATCAAAATCTACAACGGTTATTCACCGCCTGATAATGATATCAATGAATCACACAGTCGTGAAAGTTTCACCACCAAGTGAGTATATATATACAGTTCTCACAGTCACGTAGAATTTACGACGCTCTCAAAGAAAATAATAATGAACAAATAAAAAAAAAGAGAAATTGGATTACCTATAGCATGCAATTGCTTGTGTTGTTGTTACAGACAAAAACAAAATAGAGGAAGTAAGTGAAGGAAGAAAGAGAGCGAAAAACGTGAAATAGCAAAGGAAAATTTAAAATGATAATTACAAAGTCACCATAAAACGGGGGACGAGAGAGAGTGTGAGGGGAACAGAGCAAGAGTGAAATTGTGTTGTGGTGCCAGTTCAGAGTTCTAAAACGAGAAAAACAACAATATAAATAAAACAACAAAAAACGCCTAACCGTCTTTGGGTATTGCTGGCAATGGCATAGAGTCACGATATACATACATTGTATTTTTTACTCAAATGAGCGTAATACTCTAAAAATACACAAGAATTATTTTTGTATTTTAAGTATTCCACTGATCATTAAATATGTATAACCATATACTAAATTTGTTCATTTTAATAATATTTATTTTATTTTATTTTTCTCATAAAAGGAAGTTATGAAAGTTCTACCTTAATCAAATAGTTTTCATTATTCATGTATCTATACTTTTTTTTTCTTCTAAATAAAAATATATACACATGTCCTTTTATAGTTATTATTATTACTTCTCATTCCCTCTTTTAATTAAATATTAAATTTATTTAACATTTCAATTTAAAAAGATATTGACACACATCTAAATAATTTTTAACAAGAAAGCTATTTTCAAAAGCGTTAATTTAAAGGGCGTTACAGAATATTTTGATTCTCAGAAGCCAACTTGTAGAGAGATTATGGCCAAAATTTCTAAGAGTTTCTCCTGTGTTAAAAATTCTTGAAACGTGTGTCAATGTCCTTCCAAATTGAAATGTCATTTTCTTTCGTACAAATGGTTTATACACAATTAATGTTAAATAAATTTGATATTTAATTAATATATGTATGAGAAATAATAATATCAATAAAAGTACATGTTGTGCTTGATAAGGATTTGAAATTTTCAGATTTGAGTCCCATCACGCACTATTCGTTAAACTAATTTACTCCTTGTTCCTAAAGGTTGGATATGCATATGAACGATCCACAATATGAACCCATCCAAGAATAATCCCTTCAATGTATTTTCCCTTTCTCAAGTGACACACTTCTCTTATATACAAACAAGGCTTTTAAAGAGGAGAAAAAATTGCAACTGAACAAACTTGAGTATCATTCATTGTCTAACCAAAACAAAAGACTTGGACCAATTCATACTTCGAAAAAGAAGAATGGTCACCTTGAATCAACAGAGACAGAGCAGCATCAAGAAAGGGCAAAGAACCAGAGTGCTTAAAATGCCTGCATATACCTGAAACTGCAAATGAAGTCCATACATTAGTTTCAAATCATTTACTCATAGTCAAATGATGAATTTTAGCATTCAGCTCGAAATCCCACTAAAAGCTATAAACAACAACAACAATCAAAACAATTTGTCATGGGAATCCTCGAAAACATAGCAGAGGACCCCTTAACACTCACGCATGCAAGTGTAGTGTACCTTCTTTGAGATCAAAACCACAGTCTCTAATCGCAAAACCCAAAATTCAACCAATTAGCACTGTTAACAAAAAACTGCAATCGATTATTCACCGCCTAATATCAATGAATCACGCAGTCGTGAAAGTTCCACCACTAAGTGAGTATATACAGTTCTCACAGACACGTAGAATTTTCGACGCGGAAGAGAGCAAAAAACGTGATGTGCAAAGAAAATTTTAAAAAAATAATTTAGTGTCAGACCAGAGTCCTAAAATGGGAAAAAACAACAATACAAATAAAAAAACAATAAACGCCTAACCATCTTTGAATACTACTGGCAATGGCATAGACCATAGAGTCACAATAGGCATTGTACTTTTTACTTGAATGAATATAATACTCTAAAAATACACAAAAATTCTTTTTTATTTTAAACAATGCACTAATCATTAAACATGTATCAATATGTAATAATTTTTTTCATTTTAATAAACAATATTAAATTTGTTCATTTTAATAACATTGATTTTATTTTATTTTCTAATAGAAGAAAGTGATGAAAGATTCTACCCTTCTTAGA
Source organism: Sesbania bispinosa (assembly GCA_026901365.1). Classification (NCBI taxonomy): domain Eukaryota; kingdom Viridiplantae; phylum Streptophyta; class Magnoliopsida; order Fabales; family Fabaceae; genus Sesbania; species Sesbania bispinosa. Next base: position 177,164 of record QLOH01000549.1, on the reverse strand, counting down.
TAGTTTTCAAAATTAACCCATTTGTAATTTTTTTGTTCTAAATAAGTATATACATGTACTATTATAGATATTATTACCTCTCATATCTTATACAAGGTCAACTCGCTATATTTGTGCGTCTAAAGTAAATTATAAATTAGGGGCCTATTTTTAAGAGATGGGAGGTCTTAAGTGATATTTTTTATATAAAAAAGTTGGGAACCTAATTTTAAGAAAAAATAGTTATATTAAACTAGTATATTAATCCGCATAATACGCGGATAAATGTATATTTAAATTTAATAAAAATTAAATTTAAAAATAAAATAATATTTTTAAAATAAAAAAAATGAAAAATAAAATCATTTCGAACAATTTTTAAATTTTAAATTCTAATAATATATATTTTACTATTAAAATTTAATTTACATTATTATTTGTTAATAAAAGATAATAAAAAAAACTAAAATCATAAATATAAAAATAAATATTTATATATTAAAAAATATTGGAATAGAAAATAATAGCATAATATTTTGAATTTTAATAAATTTCAAAATTTAAGGTCAACATTTATTAGCATTTAAAAATTCAAATAAGAAGAGTGAGAAAATTAGTATTAATGATTGAGAAGGGAAATTTCACTATCACAAGTGTGAGTGGAATTCACCGTTCAATGAAATAAAGAGAGAGAATGTCAAAAAATCACTGAGAGTGAAAGTAGAGTGAGTAAGTGTCTCATTCTCCAAGGTGATGTCTCAAAATTATAATATAAAAAGTTGATTGAGATTTCTATTTTATAAGGAGTTTTTTAGTTATTACTATTGTTGATTATATTTATATGTCTCATTTGAATTTTTTTGCTTCTATTTATTTGTCTCATTTAGAAGTTCAAGAGTATATATTAATTACATTTTACTACTTTTACCATTAATAAGAGATATAATAAGTGAAAAAATTAATGAATAAAATAGAGGGATAAAGGAATATTAGGAAAAAATATAATAATTTTAATATAAATCAAAATAATTATTGTATTTTTTAATCTGTGTGTTTTCATGTAATGAGATAGATAAATAGGAATAGAGATAGTATCTATCAACTAATTATTTTTATATTTTTAATGAGATTTTAATAATTATTTGATATAAAAATTTTATTAATTTTAATATATAAGATATATATTTAAAAAAAATTGAGGCATTGTAATAAGGGACCTAAGTCAATTGTTTTACTTTCATCCCCTAGAGGCGGCCTGGACTTTATATTAATTAAATATCAAACTTATTTAACATTAAACGTGTATAAACACCTGTGTTGAATAGAATGACATTTCAGTCTGAAAAGACAATGACACATGATTCAAGGGCTATTATTATTAACACATGACTAACATGAGTTACTCTCACAAGCATTAATTGAAGGCTCGTTACAGAATATTCTAATTCTCAAGAACCAACTAATAGAGGGATTAATAGTCAATAATAAAGAAAATTATTGTCAATCACTCTCAGATCTGATGCTCATAAACCAGTTCATTGAGACAGTAATAGTCAATTTTAAAGGAACTTATTAACCTCTCTCTAGTATGAATCTACTAGACTTGTAGGAGCTTACTATGTCATTCATAAATCAGCTGACTGAGAGACTAAAAGTCAATTTTAAAATAACTCATTGTCAACCTCTTTAAATCAAAAAGAACATGGGTGTTATAGGAGCTTTACAGATAGATTAACTTATTGTCAACCTCTTTCAAATATAAATATACCAATTCAGAAGGAAACATAGGTATTTTAATTTTAATTTAAACGTGTTTAATTCAAACTCCATGTTCTGTCAAATATTTACCATAAAAAGAGGTAAAAGTAGAGTCTCTAAGAAAATACCGTTAGAAAGGACATATTTATAGAACCTTTTAATGAGTTTTTTCAACTATCCAAAAAGAATCTATTCCAAACACATGTACAATAATTCCTTACCTTGATAGGATAAGCAAATCTAAATTACATCTGAAATTTTTAGAAAAGTGTGTCATCTTTCCAAACACACTATAGTTAGACATGGTTTACCACTGCTGTATGCTTGATTAAAAACATACAAAGGATCTGAAATTTTCAGATTTGAGTCCTCATCATGCACTATATTGTTCAAACCAATTAACTCCTTGTTTCTAAAGGTTGGAATTGGATACTTAGATGAATGGTGCACCATATGTACCCATCCAAGAATCATCGCTTCAATTTCTTTTCTCTTTCTCAAGTGACACATTTTTTATATACTTACAAACAAGGCTTTCAAAGAGGGAGAAAAAACTGCAACTGAACAAACTTGAGAGAACCATTCAATGTCTAACCAAAGCAAAAGAACTTGACCAATTCATACTTTGAAAGAGAAGAATGATCACCTTTAATTAACAGAGACAGAGCAGCATCACGAGAGGGGAAAAAACCAGAAGTCTACTTAAAATGCCTGCATATACCTGAAAAATAAGTACATATGCATCAGTTTCAAATCATGTATGCATTGTCAAATGATGAATTTTAATATATTCCTAAGAGGGAGGCATTAAGGTGTAGCAGCTGAGGAAAATGAGCTTTAATTTCTTCGAGGAAGTGATGCCACCTTGTTTTGCAAAATTTTCAAAACGACATATCTTTTGGACAGAATCAGATGGAGGAAGAAGCAAACTTGATGTAGCAAGTAAGTTCAAAATAATACTGGCAGCCACCATAAAACGAAGAATGAATAAGGGGAGAGAGAGGGAAACAAAATACAAAATAACAGTGAAATTGTGTGCCAGTGCCAGATCAGTATTCTAAAACGTGGAAACAACAATATAGATAAAAAATACAAACGTAACTGTCTTTTACTGCTGACAATGGCATAGACATAGTTTGTATTTGGTAGAGAGTTGAGACTTGTGAAATTCCAAACTATTTCTATGGTTAAAAATATGAGTTTATCGTGTTTTAAGGTTAAACCGAACACGTTAATAGTGTCACAATAGCAAGCATAGCTTGTAGTATGACTGTATGAGAAATTGTAAGGTAGTATCTTTTTTAATGATTGAAATTTAATCTTACACTAGCCATTGTATGTTTCACTTGAATGAGTGTGATGCTCTAGAATAAAATTCTGAAAGTGGCAGAGTGGCTTTCAATAGAGGTACCAGCAGGAGAATACCAGCGCTCTTTCCACTAAGCACCTCTTACACAATAATTCTTTTTGTATTGTAAACAATCCACTAATCATTAAACGTATATAAGCATGTACTAAATTTGTTCAATTTAATAACCATGTACTAAATTTGTTCATTTTAATATTTACCAAAAAAAGTTGTTGATTTTAATAACTTCGATTTTATTTTATTTTCTATAAAAGGTAGTGATGAAAGATTCTACAGGTCAAATAGTTTTCAAAATTAATGTATTTGTAATTTTTTTCTTCTAAATAAATATACATGTATATTATTATAGATATTATTACATCTTATATTAATTAAATATCAAATTCATTTATTATTGAGCTTGTAAAAATTTATCATCTATATTAAAGAAAATGACATTTCAGTTTAGGATTCAAGAGCCTTTAACATATGAGCTGCTACCTGATCAGAAGCTTTAACTTGAAGGCTCATATTACAAAATATCTCGATTCCCGAGCCAGCTAACAGAGGGATTAATAGTCAATAGTGAAGGGAATTATTGTCAACCTCTCTTAGATTTAATGCCCAGGAATAAAATAAGCTCATAGAGGCACTAATAGTCAATTTTGAAGGAACTTATCAACTTCTTTCGAATATGAATCTACTAGATTCATGGGTGTTCTAGGAGCTATTGATGCTTAGGAACCAACCCGCAGAAGGACTCATAGTCAATTTTAAATGAATTTAAAGGGAAAAAGGAATACATTATCTAGGAAATGGATGTATAAAATCTTTCAATGAAATTTTTTCAACACTCTCGAAATGAAACTATATACTTCCTTACATTGATGGGATAAGCAAATCTAAATTACATTTGAAACCTATAATGTGTATCTTTCCAAACACACTATGGGTAGACTTGGTTTATCGATGCATGCTTGATAAAAAGATAAAAAAAACACACAAAGAATTTGAAATTTAATTTTAAATAAAGAGGAGTTGATGAAAGATTATATCCTTATCAAATAGTTTTCAAAATTAGTGTATTTATATATTTTTTTTAATTTTAAATAAGTATACAAATGTACTATTATATATATATATATAGTTACCTATCATACCTGATATTAATTAAATATCAAATTTAACATTAAACATATATAAACCATCTATATTTGAAGAAAAAGACATTTCAATCTGGGAAGTAATTGACACATTCAACAGCTTTTAACACATGAACTACCCTCAGAAAGGCTCAGGTTGCAGAACATTCTGATTCGTAGAAGCCAGTTAACAGAGGGATTAATAGTCAAAATTTAAGGAATTTATTGTCAACCACTCTTAGATCTGATGTTCATGAATCAACTCAGAGAGACACAAATAGTCAATTTTGAAGGAACTTAACAACCTCTTTTGAGTATGAATCTACCAAATTCATGGGTATTGTAGAAGCTTCTGATGCTCAATAATCAACTGACAGAGAGGCTAATAGTTAATTTTGAAGGAATTTATTGTCAACCTCTTTCATATATGAATCTACCAGATTTATGGGCGTTCCAAGAGCTTCTGATGCTTAGGAACCTGCTATTGCTATCTGAGAGACTAATGGTCAATTTTAAAAGAACTTAGAGGAAAATTAAAAATTGGAGTCATTATCTAAGAAATGGCAGATGTATAGAATCTTTCAATGAGAATTTTTCAACACCCTCAAAAGGAATCTATTGCATGATTCCTTACCTTGATATGATAAGAAAATATAGATTACATGAAATCTTTTGAAGGTTTGTCATCTTTCCAAACACACTATAGGTAGACGGAGACGGATCCTTTGTAGTTGAAATTCAACTACAGAGTGTCCAGATTTCTAAATCCATAATTATAAAGTGATGATTGATTTTTCCAAGTTTTATTTTATATGTAAACTAAATATTTTTAAGGGTAGAGATTGTGTCCAGCTTATTTGATACCGGAGAGAATCTTGTTCCATAGGTAGACATGCATGGTTTGCCACTGCAATGCATGATCAAAAACATGCAAAGGATCTGAAATTTTCAGATTTGAGGCCCACCATGCACTGTTCGTCAAACTATTTAACTCCTTGTTTAATTTAAAGGTTGGATACTCAGAAGAATGGTGCACCATATGTACCCAACCAAGAATCATCCCTTCAATTTCTTTTCTTTGTCTCAAGTGACACACTTTTATATACAAATAAGCTCTCAAAGAGGGAGAAAAATCTGCAACTAAACAAACTTGAGTACAATTCAATGTCTAACAAAAACAAAAGATAAGGACAATGCATTGAAAGAGAAGAATGATCACCTTGAATCAACAGAGACAGAGCAGCATCAAGAATGGGCAAACAACCAGAAGAGTGCTTAAAATGCCTGCATATGCCTGAAAATTAAGTCATGCATTAGTTTCAAATCATTGACTCATAGTCAATGATGAATTTTAGTATTCCTGAGAGTGAGGCAAGGTGTAGCAGCTGAGGAAATGAACTTTTTCTTTGAGGAAGAAGATATATAACAGGAAATGATACAACCTTGTTTTGTAAAATTTTTAAAGCGACATCTTTTGGACAGAACCAGATGAAGGAAGAGTTAACAGAGGAAGAGAGCAAAAAACTTGATGTAGCAATAAAGTTCAAAATAATAATAACTACAAGGAAAGGATAGCCACTTATATAAGGGGGAGTGAATAAAGAGAGAGAGAGAGGGAAACACAATGCAAAATAACACACCAATAAATGAAATTGTGTGCCAGTGCCAAATCAGTGATCTAAACGGGAAAACAACAATACAAATGAAAAACAAAAACGTAACCGTATAAATTCTTACTTCTTACTTCTTAGGGAGCATTGCTTATAGTCCTGAGAAATTGTAATTCAGCATTAGAGTACTATAATATCAATGAAAGATTACTAATAAGAGTGTGGTTGGTAAAATTAGCTGAAAAGCTAGCTAAATGCTTAAAACTAGCTGAAAGCTTGCTGAAAGCTTAAAGCTACTAAAATCTGAAAAGTTATTAAATGTGTTTGGTAAAATTAGTTGAAAACAGTAAAATGACATTTAAGGACGACATTAATTATTAAATAATGATAAGTGGGGGTGGTTGAGGGTTAAACTTGTAATTAATTTTCAGCTAGTAACTGAAAATTGGAGCTTTTAGAAAAGTTTGTAGCTACCCAAAAAAATTACCTTACCAAACATTGTTAAAATAGTTTCAGCTACTGCAAGCCAAACACACTAAGATTCAATCTAAAAAAAAAAAAAAAACTCAAAACCTCCATGCAATTTTCGAGATTTTGTTTGGTGTACAGAAATACAATGAGATTCAAACTTAACACCTCATGATAAACTATCCAAACCCCACCACTAGGTCGACACACAATTTACATATTGTGAGAAATACATCTTCATATATAGACATGTTATTCACTTTTAAAAATTTAATTTAATAATTTATTAATAATGATTTTACTGAAACTTTTTATTAACAATTTACTAATTAGCTAATGGAGTCGTTTAATTCTAAGGGATTGATTGAATTTAGCAATATATGATCTTGTATATGATAAGTCATAGTTTTGAACTCTCATCCGTCTCCGTGGACACTGAGGTTGAACAGTCACTTCCTTCACCTAAATTTATCTATACCAAAAATCAATGCTGATGTTTTAAAATTATATTTAATAAATAAACAAAATGTTGTTCTCCAAAAAAAAAATTAAAAAATACCACTTATACAATAATTTTCTCAAAACAATGCAATATTTCTGCAAATGACATAATATTTTCTATTTCTTCTTCTTTCATACGCTTTTCATTCTTTTGACAAACTTAAACTCTTTAGTATTTGTTTGAAAATTCCCTCGTATTTTACGTTATGCAAGAATTGAATTTCGTCAAAACATTTTAAAGTCATTTTTTCACCTTTTTATATAATTAAAGTTAAAAAGTATTAATTTTACATTTAATTAACTTATACTTGAAAGTTTAAATTAATTTACATATTTGTATGTTAGATGGGTTTATTTATATTTTGTTTATAATATTTTATAAAAATATTTTTAGAAATTTGTTAAGAGTTATTATAATTTAAATACAAAAATATAATTATATATTAAAAATAAATAATAGGCATTAATTACATATTCTAATTTTAACAGAGATTAATATTAGACGTTTGAATTAACTATTTTATTAACTAATTTGATTCTATTTCTACCAAAAAAAACTAATTGGATTATATGATATTAATGTAATTTAAAGCTACTGCGTCCCATTTTTTTAGTCACACTTATATCCTCCTCTTTCAATTAACTACCACGAAATGTTAATGATTTTAATTATTAATTTTTGCCTTTTTTTTAACCACATGTCTCTTTATTTAAATGCAGCTGTACACCTATCACTCAAATTTGAGACCACTAATTAAGTTGGACCAACTCTACCAATTGATCAACATATTTGGTGGTAGTTAGAATCTTGAACTCCCGGCAGGTTTCTTACTAAAATACTTAGTACTGAAATTTTTTCACAATACATATATTACCCTTTAACATAAACGCAAGTTTGAATTATTCAGAGGTAGAATCTATATATTTTTCATGAATATATAAACATAAAAAAGGTTAAATATATATTAAAAAACTACATCTATATAAAAATAGAGCAAATCTAATTGAAAATTGATTTATAATAAATAGACAAAGATAGACCATAAAGAAATATTGAATTTTTTATTACTTAATTACTTGTGAAAACAATATCATTAGTAAATATATATTTATTAAATTTAATTTAATTTAATTAAAATCGAGTTAAATATATATATAAAGCCCAAAAACATAAATTTTCTTCCTCTGCAGGATGTAGCTCATGTGTCAGCTGTCCCTTATTGATGATTGTGTTTTGTCTTGTTATTAGATTTTTGAAATTGGGTCTAACTCAACCCCAAAAGTTAGCTTATAAGTTGAGAATTGTCCAGGTTTATATACTTTAACTTGGCCTTATCTCTAGTCTTATTTGTAGGCAATATGGAACTCTAACACACCCCCTCACGCCCAGGACATCTGGAGCGTGAACATCTTATACAGGTGGCGGCCCAATAACAACAAATCATTTATGATAGGCTTTGATACCATATTAGATTTTTAGACTTGGGTCTAACTCAACCCCAAAAGCTAGCCGGTAAGGTGAGGATTGCCCATGTTTATATACTTTGACTTGGTTTTATCTCTAGTCTTATCTCTAGGCAATGTGAGACTCTAACACTTGTGTTATTTCATCACTACACACACAAAAAAAAAAACCAGAAAATAATTAAAATAATTAATATTTCACTGCAGAATTAAGAGTTAATAAAAAAAGTTAAAATTTAAACCTAAATACATTAATGCTTAACTTCTGTTAATATCATAAAATTTAATTCATTAACAAAATAATTAATGTAAGGCATTTTATATTTAATTTCTCTTAAATTATGTTAATTAATGCAATGTATTTTATACTGAGAGGTTTTATAAAATAATTTATTCTAAACAATGTATTTTGTGCAATATGTGTATTTCGTGTCATGTTCAATAATACAAATTATAAAAAAAAAAAAAAAAAAATTGGTAAGATAGGGGAGAAATAGATAAGAGAAAAATAGGAAATAAATGAAAATAATATGAGATAGAGATGATTTATAGGTTATTTGGTGTGAGAAAAATATATAAAAAATAAAAGAGAAATGTGGATTTGAGTTGTTTGGCTTGATAAAAGTGGTAGGATAAAATTACCAAATCTCGCCCCCTATGTGGAGAAAATTGACGTGACTACATATTATTTGAATGAAAGTGGAAAATTTCTTAAGACTAATAATGCATATATGTTAAATTAATATTTTTAATGTCGTTTCTATATCTTTATTCTCTTTACCAATGAGAAATTTCAAGGCTTCTTGACAAATACAATATTTGTTTGTCATAAAATAAAAATGTTGACAAATATATTCTAAATATTTTTATGATTATTCTTAATTTTTGTTTATTATTGCTGTATAGCATATTTTTATTGGAAATTAATTTCTTTTCAAAATAAAAGGTCACTTGGAGAATTATTGTCATAGATACTTGTGTAATAAATATTTTTGTTCTAGTATTTTTTAAATACTCCCTCCAGTCCTATTTATAAGACAATTCAGACAAAAACACACATATTAAGAAAAGTAATCAATGCGTTGATTTTCAAGAAATTAGTCTATAAGATTACAAGTTTACCCCTATTTAATATTAAATGTCATTACCATGATAATTGTGTCACCTTGAAACATTTAATGGTCAACAAGGGCAAACATGAGAAAAAATAATAAATGCTTCTAGATTTGTGTACTTTGTCTTATAAATAGGACCATTGAAAAGTGTCAAACTTTATCTTATAAATAGGACCGGAGGGAGTATAACATTAAAGTTAATCATTACTTAAAATAAATAGTAAATGATTATTTTAAAATAATATGCAAGCAATTATAAAATTCATAATTTTAATAATTACTTGTAATGATTTCAAGTTTATGGACCAATCCAACTCAATATAGGCCAGCTTAGCAGGTCCGCATAAAATTGAGTTGCATCAAATTAAGTCAAAAATAATTTCTTCTTCAATTTTATTTAGGACAGTTTTAATGGTGCAAATAGCATGAATTGCTATTAATAATTGGGTTTTATATAATTTTTCACACCACCGTATAATTTCATGTCACATTTTTGTTATTTTAAGCAATTTAATTATTTTTTTTTTCGAACTTGACAACTTGAAAAAGTCTCACAACCTACTTTTTTTATCACAAAGGTAATATTTTTTTTATCGAACACAAAAGATAAGAACTGAATTCTTAAAAAGGTAAAATTGGGCGGGCTAAATGAATAGCAACCGATGTTATTACATGAACAACAAAAATTAATTACTCTCCAATGCTTTTTTTTTAAAAAAAAAATCACATGTATCCTCTATGGGAGACAATCCTCGTTAACACGGATAGGATCTTTATGGGCGGTAAAACTCTCCCTCCAAGTATTTAACACAACAGCATACCCAAGGCTCGAACTCTCCAATACATATGATATCATAGGAGAGAAACATAAAAAAGATAAAGTAGAAATAAAATTTATATTTTTCTCTAACATTATTTGGTATAAAAAAAATAAAGGTCTCTCTTTTTTTTAATAAAGATTTTTTTTTTTACATAGAGTGAACAACTTTAACATCTTTACCCCTAGTTTGTCTCCTATAATAAATATTATTTTTCTCTCCATCTTAATTATTTGTTATCTCTTCTCTGGGAATATTAACCAGGCGGGACAAATAGTACACGTATGATATGATTTGCATCCATACTAATTAAAATAAATAGATAGAGGGTACCCATTAACATTGAATTTTTAAAATTTAATAAAAAGAAGAAGAGAATATCATACGAGTTTAATAGGGGTGTTCATGAGACGGGTTTTGCTTGTACTTAATCCGACCCTAATTTTTGAACGAGTCAATTATATGGACCCGAACCCGTCCATAAACCCAAAGAGACTCGATGATGTACGAGTCCAAGTAAGACCGGGTCTGAGTAGGACAGGACCGAGTTGACCCGATATATAAGCTAAATATAACCACGAAATGATCATATAACAATGTTAAAAAAATAATTCATACAATTAGTAAATATATTGCATACAAGAGAACTTTTCTTAATGTATGCAATATTTTTTTACTTTTTTTAAAGTTTGGGACATTACTAAAACAAGAATAACATTATATCACTATATAACATTACGTATAGAATGTATTTTTAAAGGTAGATAGAGGAAACTCAGACTCAAAAACCCTATTTAAAAGGAAAAAAAATAAGGTTAAAACTTTACATAATAGAAAATTATAAGCAATAAATATTTTATTTATATATAAAGAACAGACCGGGTAACCCGAAAGGTTAGCCCGAACCCGTCCTCAACCCGATGTGGGTCAACAAATAAGACCCGATTTGGTTTTATTCTTTCTTGTAGGACCGGAACTGACCCGACCCGAGGAAAACGGGTCAAAAGGACAGTCTGGGTCTTGAACACCCCTGGAGTTTAATATATATACAATGTTAATGTAAAGAAATTTTACATAGACATCCAATGATGGTGTTATCACATCATTTATTGAATTTAATAACACATCATGTGTCATATTCATTAAATGATGTGGTTGCATACTATTAGATGTTTGTGTAAAACTTTTTTACACTGACAATGTATATAAATTAAATCTATATCATGTGGTAATATCATTATAAAATATAATGTAAAATAAATTTTACCTCATCATAAATTAATAAAAATATATATTTTAACGAGTATAAATACACTTGAAATGAATAATGGAGTATAAATGTATGAATAATGGAGTATAAATATTCACATGTACCGATACTTTTATCATTATATAGTTATACATTATCCTACCAAACACATGGTAAGTTTTGTCAAGTCATTGACTTAATGGAATCTTGGTTGGTTAGTGACTTAGTATCGTCCCTCTCAAAATGAATGTTGTATTTTCATTTCACAGCACATTAATTTTGCTACCAACCGAACGGACATGAATCTCTAATTCGCTTTTCTGTTGTTAGCAACGAAAGAAACATGAAAACGAGAAAGCACAATGATCAACAAAGTCCAACAAAGTTGTAGATACTTGGGTGCCTTAAATATCTTGATAGAGATAGTCATGGATTTTTTTTTTTCTTTGATTGATAATCTTCCATAAACATAGTTGTGGGTTTAACCTTTAAGTAGGGGTGTTGGTTAGGTAAAGCCTTCTAATAGGGTTTTAGGATTTAAACCCATGACATTATAGGTCAAGTCAATACGGGGTCAGAATCCACTTCTAATGTAACCAACTGTTATTATATTATTCTATCATATATTTTTAATATATTAATTCACAATAATATTATATGAGTCAGGATTAATTGACAACAAGTGTCAAACTTCAAAACTCACACCAATTAATAACTTTTTTGTAGAGCGTGAAATTGTCTAATCCAACCGTTGAATCATATTATATTACTATCATGATCATGTATGTTAAATTTCAAATCATTTAAATATTCGTAAGTATATTATCTAACACTGGACTTTAATTTATATTTTAAAAATACATTACGCGTTAAAATAAAGTGATATAATGAAGTATTAATTAGCTTTTGATTTGCATCAAAATTTTATAAACTTGATCTACTCCTTAATATCTTTCAATTCAGCGATTGGATTAGTAAATTTCACATTATACAAAAAAGTTATTAATTAATTGTGTAAATTTTGAAGTTTAACGTCAATTGATCATGACTACGGATGGCAATTTCATACTGAATCTGGGGATCCCCCGGGGACTGCCCCGTTTGGGGTCCCGAGAATGGGGACTTTTTCCCCGTGGGAACGGGGATGGGGAGAAAAATTCCCCCGAGAGAGATTCGGGGACGGGGACGGGGATGGGGACCATATCCCCTGCCCCGCGGGGTCCCCGGCCCACCTATTATCTATAAAAAATCATATATATAAACATAGAAGGGATATTTTTGTCTTTTCATAAATAATTAATATATTTATTATAAATAAAAAATACTGGTTTTTCTATTTTTTTAATTTTTTAAAATTATTTAATATGAATTGGGGATCCCGCGGGTATTTGCGGGGAGTCGAGGAACGGGGACAGGGGCGAATTATACCCTGTGACGAGGATCGGGACGGGGAGCGGGGGGTCACTCCCTGCCCCCGCCCCACGCGGGTGCCATCCCTACATGACTCGTATTATATAATGATGACTTATATTATATGATATTAATATGAAAATGCTAACAAGTGCCCTTAGGGATATGTAATATGTAATGTCATATTATGATATTGTATAATATTACTTCCTTCGGTCTTATTTATAAAACAACGTATAAAACTCTTCAATGGTGATATTTATAAGATACAGTACACAAATCTATAAGTATTTAATATTTGTTCTCATATTTGTCCTTCTTGACCATTGAAGTTTTTAAATTGACACAATTACTGTGATAGTAAATTTTAATTTTAAATAGGGATAAACTTGTAATCTTGTAGAAATTTTTTTAAAAAATCAAATTATTATTTATTTTTCTTAATATGTGTGATTTAATTTAAATTGTCTTATAAATAAAATTAAAGGGAACATTTCTTTTTCATTTTATAATTTTTTAAACAATAATAAATACTCATAAAAACATATTACTTATATAGATATTCACTTATATTGAGAGGTATGAATAAGAGTTACTCCCTCTGTTTCTTTTTAATAGTTGTTTTAGAGTATAAAATTTGTTTCTAAATAAGTGTCGTTTTTACATACCGAGGCAACAATAAATACTAAATTTTCAACTTTATCTTCTTCTAAATTTATTAAATGGTGAAATATTTATTACATATGACTAGAAATGGTGGAGAACTTTAAATGTTTTAATAAAAAAGAAATGATATATTTGTAAATAATGGAGAAAAAAAACACATTTATTATATTCCTTAATTTATGTACAAAAATCTTAAATAATAAATAAAAAGAAACGGAAGGAGTATGTATCAGCGTGGCGTTGAAATCCCTAGGCGTAATAAAGATGTATACGATCAATCGGTCAGGTCTATTTAATCCGGACCATGTAATAATTTTTAGTGACGAAGTCCTTACCAACTGAACGTCTGAACCATTGTTGGAATCAAAGCGATAGCCACACGTGACCGTGATTCTCGGGGAGCTACCCCAAAGGAAATCAATTCATTGCTGCTGTGGCGCTGTCTGTTGAGCATGTACACGTGGCATTGTGTTTCTTCTTGGTATGAGCATTGTGCCTTTCTTGGTTACTGCATTATTGATGATTGATAGCGTAATACTCCTTTCATTTCATTTTGACAGTCGTTTAAGGTTTCTACACATAAATTAAGAAGAATAATAAATAATTTAAAAGACATAGTAATCTTACTAAATTACCCTTATTAATTTACTACACACTTTTTTTCATTTTACCTAAATATATTAACGGTTTTTCTAACCCGTGCAATATTGCACATGATAATAAAACAAAAATTGAAAGGTTTTATTGGGAATTGTAACCATTAACATTACCAATGCATTAAGTGTGGTGATAGTTGCAATTCCCGATAAAACCTTTCTAATTTTGTTTTATTATCCTGTGCAAGGGTTGCACATGTTAGAAAAACCCATATATTAATGAGTAGTGTGGTGCACAGTTTTTTAAGTTTCTTTTCCCATAAAAGTGGGAGGGTAAAAATGGAAAACTAACATTAATACTCACATAGAAACTAGAGAACGACTCATATTATGAAAAAAATTTATTTTCCTAAAACGACTATCAATATGAAATGGAGGGAGTAACAATTGTTAGTGCATTGTGCCTTTCTTGGTTACTCCCTCTTATGTCATTTACGAGACAATTACATATATTAAAAAAAATAATAAATGCGTTGATTTTAAAAAAATAGACTATAAAATTACGAGTTTACTCTTATTTAAAATCAAATGTCACTAACATGGTAATAATTGTGTCACCTTGAAACCTTTAATGGTCAACAAGAACAAATATGAGAAAAAAAAATGTTTCTAGATTTGTGTACTTTGTGTTATAAATAGGACAATTGAAAAGTTTTAAACTTTGTCTTATAAATAGGACCGGATGGAGTATATATTTTTTATCTTTGTTAAATATACCGAATTTTGGCTTTGATTATTTTTAAATTTTTTATCAGAGTTTGATCATTTATTATTTTAAAATAAGCATTTTTAAATCTTGTCAATAATGAATTTTAATTTATTAATATTATATTCGTCCTAGAAGATAAAATGAAGAAAAAAATAAATAGAAAAAATAAAAAGATTCGCATGACAAATATATTAAAAATTATCACTTCTTATTTAAATGGATAAAGAAAAAAAATAAATTATTAGCATTTTTACAAATAGATATTTTTGCGCCCTTGACTATTTATTTCATTAAAATCTCATTGAATATTTCCGTTCTCCTTGACTATTATTTCATCAATACTTATTAGAGTTGTCAAATCAGGCTACCCGGCCCAGTCCAACTCGGGTAGAGGGTCGGGTTAAAAAGCCCAGAAGTTATTCAGACTTTTAAAATAAGTGTCCGAGCCCTACCTTTTAGTGGGTAGCCTAGTATTTTTGCGGGCTACCCAACATTTTTGCGAGTTTTTGCTGGTAGCGGGTTTTATTGGGCTGGGCTAAAAGGCCCAGGAGTTATTCGGGCTTCTAAATTAGGTGCCCAAGCCCTACGTTTATGCGGGCTTTTGCAGGTCGGCCCGGTCGGTCTAACCCATTTTGTCGGCTCTAATAATGATTGGTAGACGATGTATTTAAGAGAGATAAGTGGTAAATATTATGGATTATGTAATATGTTTATCTTTATATATATATAAAAGTAAGGTAGTGAAAGTGGCCAATGAAATCTAAAATGAGGGCACAATAGTAAATTCCTTTAAGCAAAATTTCTAAAAATAGAAAGTATCTTGACATTTCAAATATTTAAAGCATATCTAATAATTTTTAAAAAATAAAAAATAATAAGAAATTTAAAACATTCTCAAACACTTTAAAAACTGATTTATAAGTGTGTTTATAGTAATTATAGTAATTATTTAATTATAGTTATTTTTATATAAAAAAATAATAGTATTTAAATCCCATTTTAAAAATTTAAAAAAAAATAATTTCAATATTAAAAAGGAAAGGTTTATAAAATAAATAAAAATATAATACGAAATTTAAAAATAATAAAATAATTTCAAAAAGATAAAACTTTATTGTAAAAACATAAAAATATAATATGAAATTTGAAACATGCCCAAACACTTAAAAATTATTTTATAATTATAATAACAATAATTGTATTAATTATTTAATTATAGTTACCTTTATTATATCAAATATCAATATTAAAGCCAATTTTAATAATCAATATTAAAAAAAATTATAACATAAATAAAAATATAATACAAAATTTATAACATATTAAAATAACTTAGAAAATCATTTCAAAAAATAAAAAAATTAATACAAAATTCAAACATGCCCAAACACTTAAAAAATAGACAACTTTTGTTATAATAATTATAATAAATTATTATATCAAAATATCAAATATCAGTATTAAAAGACATTTTAATAGTTTAAATATATTTAAAAATGGTTTATAAGATAAATAAAAAATATACTATGAAATTTAAAATAATATTAAAAAATATTTTATAATTACATTAATAGCAATTATAATAATTATTTAATTAGCGTTCTTCCGTGGGTTTCCTATTTTTGTTTAAAGGGTCTTTGTGACCTAGGATCAAGAACAACGTTTCTTAGTTTTCATACTTTGCAAATGTCAAAGTCCCAACTAAATATTTGAAAAAAATTAAATTGTGATTGGTTATGACCATCTTCATTTGGTTTTTGAGTTTTTTTTAATTTTATTGTTGACAATGATAAATAAAAGATTGAAAATATTGCAGAATTTCTTTAATTGGTAACTTATCTTTGTATGTTTTGCAACAACTTAGTTGTTTTGCAAAATTACACTTGATTGGAAAATTAAAATTTGATTTGGTTATAGGTAAAACTATCTAGCAAAGTTTTTAAGTGGTTGATGAACTAGCAATGTTTATAACCCATAAAATTTTAGTTCTATTCAATCGTATTGCCAAATGTGGGCATATATAAGTTGGCAAGAAAATTATTGGTGTTTAGAAAGAAATATTATAGTTCGGTCTATTTGAATTTAAACCTTAAAATAAAATAATGAACATTACATCTGAAAGCATTTCCAATAATCTTAAAGTTTTATCATATACAAGAGGCATTCTTGGAGCACTAGAAGAATACTCTAAAATGTCATTCATGTTTTTTTTTTACTTCATGTATGTACTGGAGGCATTCCATAAACAATAAAAAAATCTCACTAAGGGGTCATTCCATACGCATTAGAGATAATGTATATTATATATTATATTGTATGAATTTTTTTATTATAGATCGGATAACAAATAAAATAAAATAAAATATTTTCAAATAAATAAAAAGATATAAAAGACTATAAGATATACGAGTGTTAGGAATAAAAAATATAATTATTTAATTTAACACTATTTGATAAATGAGAATGTGGAATATTAATCATAAGTGAATCTCTTTGGAGAAAAAATCGTTCTGTATGAAAGGGGGTATGAGAGGGAAAGTTTCAAAAATTGGTCAATTTCATGCATACGAACAAAAAATTTAAATATGATTTCCATGGAAAAAAGTTGGTACGTAGAAAGTATGATTAAAATGGCGGTGAGACATATTTTCAGTTAGATAAATGGGTTAGGGGGAGCAATTATAGGACAAATAGTTATCAACCTTCAAAAAGAGTTAGTTATCCCATTAAAAATGTAATGTATAAATTTTTTTTGACAAACTACAAAAAAAAAATAATAGTTCCTTTTTAAAAATGTATTTTTGAAACTTTTAGAATCTTTAGACAATCATTTTTTGAAAAATATTATGTAATGAATAAATTAAAATGATTTTAAAAGTTACTATAATTTTTAACTTCTTTTATAAATATAATTTTAAATAGGATTTAACGGATATACACGGACAATATAAAAAAGTTTACATGTTGGGGTGGAATAAAGGGAAAAGGGAAAGTATATTGAGTTTGTTAGGATATATATTGTGCAAATGAAAAATTGAGGCTGAGATAAGAATAAAAGATGAATAAAAAAAATAATCATTCACGTTAATATGTAATTTTTAACTTTCATATATTATGAATTCTATTTATTAAAAAAATATTGTTTGTATTTTTTGTCAAATAATTATTGTATGTCTAATACGACAAAAATGCTCCATGCATAGCACGGGTACGCGACTGGTGGCTATAAAAGAGATGGAGATAAATGAGGATGTCAAATGAGTATAGAAATTTTGGGGTGTTTATATATATATATATATATATATATATATATATATATATATATAAGATATATAAATGTATTTACTTCTTCATTTATGATTTGTGTGGTTAGGTAAAAAAATAAAGGAAAACATAAAAAGAACTAGAGATAATATCCGTGAGTTGCATGGGTTTATTTATATTTTATAACTATAATATTTTGTAAGATTAATTTTTAAATAAATCTATTAAACTTATTATAGATTAAATATATTAAAAATATGTTAAGAAACAAATTATATTACTTCTTAAACATGATGAAATAGTAAAAAGGTATTTCTTGAAAAAAATTATTTTTTTATATAAAGGATAAATTATTGAAAAATGTATAAGTATCATAATGGTGGACATTTATTCATAATTAAGAAAATATATATAAATAATGATTTTGTATATAAAAGCATATTACTTTTTCTCTTCCTTTTTTATGATATTACCGTAACATCTCTCACTTTTACTCTTTTTTTAATTTATCTCTTTCATATTTATCCAAGTGTAAGGTTATATGAGTATGGACATATTGTTTTCCTATTCTCATGCACCTTGAAAATATTCGAATAGCAAAAAAATTTATAAATTTAAAGAATTGTTATTTATATAAAGCATATATAATGTAGTTATATTTAAATTTTATGGTCAGTTAATGAAGTGGGAAGATGAACCATTTAATAATATAGTGGTTAATGTTTAAAGTAGCATATAAATAAATAAAATAACATTAGAATCAAATAAAGGAAGTGCGACCTAACGACAATCAATTAATATATATACTATAAAATGTATGATAATAATAAAAAAAAGGTGGCTTTTACAATGGTCCAAACCAACATTTGTCCACCAATGGACCAAGAATCAATAGGGTATAAATGAAAGAGAATAGAAGTTATAACATTTATAAAATAATCCGGTAAATATATTTATAAAATAATCCAATAAAAATAGATTTTTTAAGATTGTTGTCCAATAAAAAATATTTCTTTAATGAATGATATTTATTTGACACTTTTAAATTATTATTTAATTAAAATAGACTGAAATTTATTATACTTTCCTTCTTAAAAAAAATTATTAAATTAATTCTTTTAATTATTTAATACTTCTCATAAAAATTACTATCTCTGTTCCTATTTAACTGTCCACTTGAATAAAAAACACATATTAAGGAATGCAATTATTACTCTTGTTGTCATGCAATTAAATTTTAAACTTTCAGTTTTACTCTTTATCTCTCTTAATACAATTGGGTCTCATTATTTTTTTAATAGTGGGTCATTTATTAACATAAGGGTACCATAGAGAAAGATGTAATTATTATTGCATTGAGTTTATAAATGGGCAATTAAATAGGGATGAAGGTAGTATATTTTAACACAATACGCCTTCGAATATTTGTTCACAGTTTATTAATAATTTAATATATTTTTAAATTTTATATAAAAATTTAAATAATAAAATAATATGAGATCATAATTATGAAAGTATATTCATGCTTAATAATATAACTTATAAATTGAAATTTATATTTTATAATATGAAATATATTTTAGTTGTGTGTTTATGTTTCAGTAAGAGTAATTTGTCCTAAAGTTACAAAGAGCAACTCAATGAATAGCTATCGAGCTCGTTTGTAGCACGTTGGTCCTGGATGTGTTCACGCATTCCATTCTAGCGGAAGGTATTTTTGAATTCATGTATTATTCCAACTTTCAATTCAACAGAAGCAGAACATGAGAACTCGTTGGTTTAGATGATTTTCATTAGTTCGAGACTAAGTTGATGATGTCATGGCTGGTTTATAAGCAAATATGATTTGGTACATTGATCGGACCGGTCATGGGTCCAGTTTCTGATCCAACCAGTTGAACTGACCGGGTCAGTCCCGTATAATAACACCAGTTTGAAGTGCTCATTTATTTCTTTAAGTTTTTCACTATTTTATCTTGCATTGTCTATACATTTGTTGTGTGACACCCTTCTACCCCCAAATGATAATACGATCATCATTTTAAATTATAAGGAAAATTATAGTCAACGTTGAGGTAAAAAGGTTCACAATATTCCTCATTTAAACCATTACTGAATCCAAATCCAACTAAATTTCCATCAAAGTAAAATCAATGTTTTCGAAAACTAATTTATCATCATAATAAAAATACGTTTTGGCCATGTAAGACCCTTGAAAACAATCTTCCTAAATCTCTACATATCAAAATGAAAGAACAAGCTCCTAAACACTAAGCCCCGATGTCACAAGTATCAGAGCGAGACCCTATACCTTTAAAATTTGGCACATTGAGTGCCAACTTCATCACCTATAAAAACTACATAAGAGTACGGTGAGGAAAAGAATACATAAATATACATGCAATACAAAAGGCTACCCTTATTCCCACCCATCACCATACATATCATCATTCATCTCAATCCACACTCTCTACATTCAGCACATTAATTTCACACAAATATATAATTCACACTTCTCAAACAATCATAAAATGACAAGTATGCTCACTCTATGATCATGCACAATGCCTCTTCCTAAGAGTCATGGTTTGGAACTCTGCACAATGTGCTCACCTCATCAATCCCCTTAGTTGTTACCAATGATGGCCCTACCGTTAAATGCCCTCTTGGCCGATAGGTTGCACCCCCTCGATGGGCTCGTGCAAAGACACCCGCTCCCTCCCACCATCACCCACCTCTTATGGGCTAGGTGAGTCGCATTGTAAAACACTCCCTCTTGGAGTTATGCATCAGATGTCTCCCATCATGATCTCCACCCTGCTCGTCGCCCCCTCTTTGGGCTAGGGTATTTTTAGCCACGTCTGACTACTCATGTATCTCATGCGTCTCATACATCATATGCTCATGCTCAATGCATCATCATCATTTCACATATTTCTCACACACTCTCTATGCTCAATGCATCATCATCATTTCACATATATCTCATACAATCTCTTCTACCCTAATCACTCTACATCACATAACGAATATTATAAACATGGAACATCACATAAGATACTCACACCACAATACTTCATGTCACAGTTAATAACTCTATACATCCAATTTAATCAATCAATTCCACAACGATTCATATAATTAACACAATATAAGTAAGAGATCACAACATCACATAAGCAACACTCTCTAAACTCATTTTTGGCCTAGTAATCAATTACCAGACAGCTGTAATCGATTACCAGAAGCCTCTGGTGCCAATTTACACTCTGGTTACAAGCCCCTTGTAATCGATTACAAGCCCCTTGTAATCGATTACCAACAACTAAAATTTACCCAACGTTGCCCAGAAGGCCTTGTAATCGATTACAGTCTGCTGTAATCGATTACTGGCGACTCGAGAACGACTGTACCTGCAATTTTTACCCCCTTTCAACCCTATCTTCAATCCCTACTAAAATCTTTAAGTCCCTAACTCAATTAGCAATCAATTCATCAATTATATCAATAGATTACAGTTAAATCAACAATCGAATCAATTTGGGAAATCTCTCTCCCAAATCCTAATTTGACCCATTTCGACAATCTCGCTTCCTACTCTCAAATCCAACAAGAACTTGACAGTAATCATCACAACAATCAAGAATTTCATCATATTACAGATAATTCATCATTCATAATTTAAAATTTAAGAATCCTAGAGGGACTTATGGTTTCCCTCACTACCCAAGCACTCCAGCATACACATATAGAAGCACCCCTTCCCCCCGTACCTTAGAGACGACGATCGAAACTGAATGGTAGAACTCCCTTGACGATCTACTCTGCGACACCTTCTCCTTGTGGAGTCGTTTCTCTCCTCTCTAGGTTTCGTTATCTGACGTTTGAAAACAGATAGGGTGAAGTAGATGATCCTTTCTCTTCTTAACTATCTAATTGGGCTGAGCCTATTCTGGCCCACCCATCCCCTCTTTTTAATTAAATAATATTATTCGTAATAAAGATAATAATAATAATAATACTATTATTCCTCCCGTTTATTTTATTTTATTTTATCTGTTCTAGAAATTTTAGGATGTTACATGTTGAGTGTTAAGGACTTAATGTAAATTTCTATTCTAACAATTTCCTAGGATTCACATTATGGAAACTACACAAGATCTTGAATTTCATGGTTCTCACATACCCATACAACAATGAGAGTGACAAAGACACTTAATTACCTGGATCCATAATTGCTCTTGTTTGAATTCTTTGTGAAAATTGATGATCAATTTTCTCTCCCATTTTCCATCACTTTTCAGACTCCTTGATGGTTAGGAAGTTTTCTCTCACACGGTCAATCATTTTGGTAACTTCTCTTATATTTAAAAAGGAAGAGGAGAAGGATTTTAAAATAACCCCTTCTGACTCTATTTTCCATATCGGGTCAACAATCATCACATTGAACACACTTTTATTAAAGCCAGACTATTAAAATACATGAGTCACATTAATTAAATTAATCTAACACTTAACACAACTTTTCGAAAGTTAAGAGTGAATATAGATAAAAATTTAAGTATGATCTACTTAACCATCATCTCACTATATTATATTTATATTAAACTATTCAAATTGGGGTTAAGTGTGCATATTAGAAGGAAACATCTCTTAAAATTGGTTTCTAAAAGGAAAAAAAAATGTTTAAGGGCGTCATCTATAGTCTCAGACAATCCTTTTTAAACTTTAGATAGTAGATCTAACTTAAATTAATGTAGAAACACAAGTAAACACAATAAGGGGTTGAATTGTGTTTATAACAACTTTTCATTTTCAGATGAAACTTTAAAAAATAACGTCTTAAAGATTTCACACAGGTTTTAAAAGGTTATCTAAAGTATTGCTCTATTATCTGAAGCTTTAAATAAGAGTTTTTCTTAAAGAAAATACTTTAAAAAAGTCAAGCTTCTCAATCACTATTTAACCCCTGTATCTTTAATGTTAGCGTAAAAACTGAATTCACAAAGCTAAGAGTAACGAGAGCGTTATTATGAACCACAACAATATTGTATAACATGTTTCCTTGTTTGTGTTTCACTTTTGAAAACTTTCCAGAAAATTGTCTTTTGTCTTCCTTTCTTTAGCAAAGTCTTCTAATCAATGGCAGAGAAGTTTTGACTTATTAGAGTTTGAAATAAATATTTACCAATGAAGATAAAATAATTTTTTAAAAATAAGTAATTTTTTTCGTAATTTAATTAACAATTCAATAAATTATATGCGTAATATTTGAAAAAATATATTAAGAACATTTTGCCTGATAGTTTTATAAAAAATATTAATTTAATTAAAGTTCATGAAAAATATTCATTCTTGTGTAAGATAAATATTTAATTATGAAATGTTATATATTATTACGTGTTCACTTGCGATTTAAAGATTCATACATTTTTATTTACTATTTTAATCTCCTTATAATGTAAATATTTATTTTAACAATTATTATATTAATAAACACTATATCACTCACTTAGTTAAGAAATAAATAAAATTGTATGTAAAATATTTGGAAAAAAATCATTTAAGATGATTTTATCTGATAATTGTAAGAATCACTTTTAGGTTAATTAATTAAAAAAAATAAAATTGTATGTAAAAAGATTTGAAGAAATTTTTTTTTAAAGATATTTTACCTAATAATTTGTTAAAAAATATATTTATTTAATAAGCTATCATGTAAAATATTTATCATTATGTAATGTAAATTTTTATTTATGATAAATTAGATATTAATATATATATATATATATATATTTTCATTTATGATTTAAAGATTTAAACTTTTTCGTTTAAAGTATTCTATAGATTAATAAAAATACATTAAAAGATAATATTAAATGTAATGATTATGTAACAATTTTATTATAATATCTACAAATGCTTTGATATCTTTATATTATACATTTAATAGTTTAAATTTCATTATTTATGGAATATACTATTTAGTATATGGATACACCATATTTTTGTTGGTCCACCGTAAATAAAGCAAAAAAAAAAATCATGTTTACAATACCTTTATGCATAAAAACTAAAAACAATGGAATAATAAATGATAACACATTAGGTAAATGAGAAATTAAATAATTATGTTTTAATTTATATTAATAGAATATTTTAAATATATTAAAAATTAATTGAAGATAAATGATAAACAAAACTCAAAATATTATTTCAAATAGTAATTATTTAAGTAACTATGACCTGATTGACCTCACAAAATTATTTCAATACTAAAATCAAGTTAAATTATTTATTTTATTGTATAATATTTTCTAGATAATATTCAAGTTCTATTTTTAAATTTACTTAATATCTATATATATATATATTAATATACTTTAAGGATTGAATTGATATAAACTGTCAGTGTAAATAAGTTTTTCACAGACATCTAATGGTGTGCCGCTACATCATTTAATGAATGTGACACCTCATGTGTTATTAAATTATATTGATGATTTTATATTAAAAATCATAAGAACTATTTTGTATATTTTAAATTAAAAACATAGTCATAAGTATTTATAACCTATAAATATTAAATTAAATTTGTAGTAAACTATAAGATTAAATAATTCTTTTAACTTAAAATTAATATAATCTATTACGAGTAATTTATAATTTAATATTTATCATAATATTCGATATATTATATACAATTGTTATAATATTTAATAATACTAATTATATCATATGAATTAATTGTAAGAGATGTTCAGTATTCCATATGTTATATTTAAAGAATACAACAATAATAGTTATGTTAAAGTTATTTTAGTTTCTATAATAATATTAATAATAATAATAATAATACTTTCTAGCTAATATTCAAACTCTAATTTCAAATTTACTTAATATCTATATTCTAGTTTATTCCAAATAATTCTTATAAGATTTAAATAATATAAAAGTAATTGAATTTATTGTTTTAGTATAATTATACAAAATTATATTGATGACTTTATATTAAAATTCATAAGAACTAATTAAATTAAACTAAATTTGTAGTTAACTATAAGATCTGATAATTCATTTAATTTAAAATTAATATAATTAATTATCCAAAATGTGCCTCAAAATCGGAGCCTTTTTTTTTTGAAAAAAAAGGCTCCAGTTTGAGGCACATTTCGGATAATTAAACAAAAGCAATCCTCTTTTAAGTCTCCTTAAGAATTTCCAACAAAGACAATACAATAGCTCAATAGACGGCAGCCCAGGATACAAAAAAGAAAAACAATACAGAAGTGAAACCCAGGTATACACCAGCTCAGCAGTGAATTACATGTCCAAGAAGGAAAGACAAGCACCAGGATAAGAGAACCAAGCCGCATACGAATAAGAGAAAGACTTGTCTTTGGCCTTGATCCAATTCCAGCTGCGCACTTTGATTAAATCGACTAAGTCATTGAACGCCATAACCTTATCCTTGAAAATGGCATCATTTCTGGCAAGCCATAGAGACCAAATTGTGGCCAACCAAACGACATACCACCTTGTTCTATTTCTACTAGAACAGCTTGGAAAACCAATGAAGTGAGTAAAATTGTCATGACATGAAATATGAATAGCAGTTGAGGCACCAAACCAAGCAAAAACAACTAACCATACAGAATAAGCATAAAAACATTCAAAGAGAAGGTGAGAGGTAGTCTCCATTTCCATACCGCACCAAACACAACCACCAGAGGAAGTATTAATAACCTTCCACTTAATTAAGTTACATTTGCTCGGAATCCTGGAATCCTATTTAGCAAGGCTTTCTAAGCAAAACATGAGACTTTGGAAGGCACACAATTAGACCAGAGAAACTTATGAATATGAAAAGGAGCACAGATGTTATCATTCATCACCGCCTTATAACCTGATTTCACACTATATAACCCATCACTAGAATCCTTCCAACACCACTTATCACTAAGGCCAACCTTTAACATAATTGGTTGTAAATCAACAACCAATTGTGCTAGTAAATCCACTTCCCATTGGAACAGACTCCTGCACCAAGACCAAGCCCATACAAATTC
The DNA here is from genome assembly GCA_026901365.1 of Sesbania bispinosa. Taxonomy (NCBI): domain Eukaryota; kingdom Viridiplantae; phylum Streptophyta; class Magnoliopsida; order Fabales; family Fabaceae; genus Sesbania; species Sesbania bispinosa. The sequence goes on along the minus strand of QLOH01000549.1, from coordinate 150,938 downwards.
TCCATCCCTCCAATCCACCATGTTAGAAACTGATACATCCTTGTCTAAAGCTATAGAGAAAAGTCTCCTATACCAGACACAAAGAGGACCGTCACCAATCCAATGGTCCTTCCAAAAAGATGTATTCATACCATCCCCAACCACTCTGGCACATCTAGAAGAAAACCAATCAACTGAGGCATATGAGACCGAGTCAATAGTCCACAGGTCCACCCACCACCTAGAACTTTGAGCCTTATCACCAACTCCCTGACAACAACTCTCCCCATAAATAGAACTAATAACCCTATGCCAAAAACTACCCTTTTCAACTAACAGCCTCCACCTCCACTTTCCCAAAAAAGCAAGATTAAACGCTTTGATATCAAGAATTCCCAACCCACCATATTCCTATGAGTTTCATCCCCGCCCCAAAGGAAAAGTTTAAAAAGAGATTGAAGTTTAGAAATTGTACCTTGAGGAGCGTTGAAAAAGGAAAGATAATAGATCGGGATAGAATTAAGGACCGACTTCAAGAGGATACTATGCCCACCAAAAGACAAAGATGAAGACTTCCATCTTGATAATCTCTTCTTGACTTTAGAAATCACAGGCTCCCAAGTTTTAATTTGACATTTAGAATTTAATATTTTTCATAATATTTAATGTTGTATATAATAGTTGTAATATTTAATAATACTAATTACATAATATGAATGAATTGTAAGAGATGTTTAGTATTTCATATGTTATATTTCATGAATACAACATTAATAGTAATGTTCAAGTTAATTTTACAATATATATATATATATAGATAGATAGATAGATAGATAAAAGAAAAATGAGATGATTTTTAAAGTTTTTTGAAAAAGAGGAAGTGAGAAAAATATCAAGTGCATGAGAGATGTATGAAGTGGTGATGATTGTGACACCCTTCTACCCTAAACTCTTACGTTTAATAGATTGAAGTGTAGAAAAGGTAACGTCCCACAATGGGTAAAAGGTTCACATAACTCTCTTATTGAAAACCTCATTAGTTCGAAAACAACTTAATTAAAATAAAACGAAACTCAAATGTATTAAAATACTCATGCAGTGGAATCTCCAAAAATATAAAAGTACTAAACATCCCACTTGCTGTGCGAGGATTTCAAAACAGTTTACAAAAACCTTTCTAATTAGAAACATAAAGAAAGAACCCCCAAAATTATACCCTGATGTCACATATACCAGAGCACGCTCCCTTTAATCAAAACTCGACACCAGTCGTGTCATCATCAATACCTGTAAAAAATATCCACAGTATAACGGTGAGGAAAAGAATACCACTCATACATACACATAGGAGGCTACCCCATCCTCACCCACATATAACAACATCATCGTCAATCATACCACATACCCAAACATCAAATAATCCATCAGATAATAATCATCTATAAATCAACATATAGCTATTCATCTATATCATCATATAAGTCTCATACCATCATTCACCAATGGAATCACATACTCTATTTTCATACATAATACTCAATCATCATTAATACTCATAACATCATTATTTACTCAGTTTCATCATCAAATATATCACATATATACATCCATCATGCATACACCAAAACTCATCATCATCATAATATAACTCAATACCATCATCGAGTATAACACATTATCATATGCATCCAAACTCATCACCAACACTATATAACTCAATACATCATCGAGTATAACACATTATCATATGCATCCAAACTCATCACCAACACTATATAACTCAATACCATCATCGAGTATAACACATTATCATATGCATCCAAACTCATCACCTCACCTACCCAAAGATCATGACTTGGAACTCCGCACAATGGGTGCACCTCGTCAATCACTCTAGTTAGTACCAAGATAGTCTACCGGTGTCACCACACACCATCCGATAGGTTGTACCCCCTCTATGGGCCCGCACAACGACATTCGACCCTAGGTTGCACCCCCTCTATGGGCCCGTGCATCGAACGCCCCATCTTGATCCCCTGAGTTGTACCCCTCTATGGGCCCGCACAACGCAGTTCACCTCCTGAATTGTACCCCCTCTATGGGCCCGCACAATTCAGGTCTCATCACATATGCTCAAGACATCTCTCCTAAGTTGTACCCCCTCTATGGGCCCGCACAACTTAGGTAACATCATCATTAAATATTTTGCATATTCACCAACCATATGCATACCAAAATAACATCCATACATTGCATATTCACAAACCATATGCATGCCAAGATAACATCAATTACATTGCATATTCACCAACCATATGCATACCAAAATAACATCCATACATTGCATAATCACCAACTATATGCATGCCAAGATAACATCAATTATATTGCATAAGCACCAATCATTATGAACACCAAATATCATCAATATACTGTATAAGCACCAATCATTATGCACACCAAACAACATCAATTATATTGCATAAGCACCAATCATTATGCACACCAAATATCATCAATTATATTGCATAAGCACCAATCATTATGCACACCAAACAACATTAATTATATTGCATAAGCACCAATCATTATGCACACCAAATATCATCAATTACATTGCATAAGCACCAATCATTATGCATACCAAATATCATCAAACATTATCACACACCATCAATACCATTAAAACAATCAGGATCTCAAAATCCACTCTGGTAATCGATTACCAACCTCTAGTAATCGATTACCAGCAAACAAGGTCTCTGGTAATCGATTACAACCACCCTGTAATCGATTACCTGCAACCAAACACTTTGGTAATCGATTACCTGCAAACAAACTCTCTGGTAATCGATTACCACAATCATGTAATCGATTACCAGCGAACAAACAGCACTCCTGGGTTACCCAGAACACCCTGATAATCGATTACCACTCCTGGTAATCGATTACCCGTGACGCAGATCGCAGATTTCACAATTTCTAACACTTCTACATTACTCTATTCAACCTCTATTCAATCCTTTTCGATCAAACACCATTCATAATCATTAATATTTATCAAACTCATCTAAATCATCAATCTTTAACTGTTTTACATGGTTTTCCCATCAAAACCCCAAATCATTAAACCCTCATTAACCCCTTTTCACTATTCTCTTTATTCTCATTCAATCCAATCAAGATTCACAAGGATTCACAGAATTAATCATCAACCAACATGTTTTCATCATACAATACTCAGTATATATATATATATACATATATATATATATATATATATCAATTTCAAATTTAGAGTCTTAGAGGGTCTTATGGTTGCCCCCACCACCCAAGCACCCCTACATGCATATACAAGCAGCACCCTCTCCCCCACCGTACCTTAAGCGAAGATCGATTATAGCAAGGAAGTCCCTTTCTTGATTCTTGATGATCACTCTGCAGCAACCTCCTCTTGAGACTTGGTTTCTCCCCTCCTTAACGTTTCGCTCTCTGACGATTTGACGAATAAGGATTAGGGTGAACTGATAACCCCTCCTAACTAAAATGCCTATATAGGCTTCTTGATGATCACTCTGCAGCAACCTCCTCTTGAGACTTGGTTTCTCCCCTCCTTAGCGTTTCGCTCTCTGACGATTTGACGAATAAGGATTAGGGTGAACTGATAACCCCTCCTTACTAAAATTCCTATATAGGCTTGGGCCCATCCTCAACCCCCTTATCTTCTTTTTAAATTGAAGTAGCTTTATGGATAAAACTAATAATAATATTAATCCTATTATTTATTCATCTATTTAATTAATTATATCCTTTACTTATTTATTTAATTTAATTAATATTTTACTTAATAAATTTTAGGATGTTACAATGATGCATTGAGCATGAGCATATGATGTATGAGATACATAAGATGCATGAGAAGCCAAACGTGGCTAAAAATACCTTGGTCCAAAGAGGGGGCGACGAACATGGTTGACCATAATGGGAGGCATTCGATGCATGGCCCCAAGAGGGGGTGTTTTACTATGCGACTCACTAGCCCATAAGAGGTGGGTAACAGTGGGAGGGAGCGAGTGTCTTTGCACGGGCCAAGAGGGGTGTGTAAATGTGCAACCTACCGGCCATGAGGGTGTTTAACGGTAGGGCCATTAATGGTAACAACTAAGGGAATTGATGAGGTTCCCCCATTGTGCGGAGTTCCAAATCATGACTCTTAGGAGAGGTGTGGTGCATGTGAATGGTATGAGCATACACATTATTTTGTGATTGTATGAGAAGGGTGAAATTATAATTGTGTGAATCTAATGTGTGGAATGTATAGTGTGTGGATTGAGATCAATGATGTTGTGTAAGGTGATGGGTGGGAACAAGGGTAGCCTTCTGTATTGCATATATATGTTTGTATTCCATTCCTCACCATGCTCTCTCTCTCTCTCTTGTGGTTTTATTAGGTAATGAAGAAGGCACTCAAAGTGCTAAATTTTGAAGGGACAAGGTCTCGCTCTGATATGCGTGACATCGGGGCTAGTATCTAGGAGTTTATATTCTTCTATTTTGTTATTTAAAGATTTGGAAAAATTATTTCTAAGGGTCTTATATGGCCAAGTTATATCGTTGTTTTGTTGACAATCAAGTTCTTTTGAAAACCTTAGTTATATTCTTTTAAGGAGACAACATTGGAATTTGAATAATTATTGGAATTGCGGAATTATTTGTTAAAGGGAGAATTTTGTGAACCTTTTTACCTTGGAGTTAACTATAGTTTTCATTAAAATTTAATTTGGTAATTATTTCATTATTTGGGGTAGAAGGGTGTCACAGCAATAATGATAAGAGTTTAAGCATTAATTGTGACAAATTAAAAGTTTAAGGTGCCTATTTACAAAATGGAAAAAGTTCGGGTTGGTTTTATACTGTTTTCCCTTATATTATTTCTAGGGCTAAATATATTTTTAGTCCCTTAAAATATAGCGAAATTTTGTTTTGGTCTCTCATTTGTTTTTTTCATTGGTTTTGGTCCTCTATTTTTTAAAATCATATTATTTTAGTCCTCGTCGATAGTTATATTCCACTAAGTGATGACGTAACAATTTTTCTTGTAGATTTTTCTATGGATTTTCCTGCTGATCTCAAAATTCAAAGGAAATTTTGTTCAGATTCTAAAATTTATTATAAATTTTTCTACAACAAAGCAAAAAAAAAATAAATTTATAGCAGCATTTTTATTTAAAAAAATTGTAGTTTTTTTTCGAAATTTACTACACATGAATTTTATAGAGAAAAAATCACAAGAAAATTTCTATGAATTTTTACCCGAAAAAAATTGTAGTGGAGCTGCAAAAGTGACTTAACATGGTACAGTTAATAAGGAGTACTAAAAGCATGTGATTTTAAAAAATGGAGAACCAAAACCAATGAAAAAATAAATAAGGGACTAAAACCAAATTTCACCATATTTTCAAGGATCAAAAACATATTTAACACTTATTTTTATTACTGTAAACAATTCAATCATTTTTTATCTCCATCCCAGCAACTCTAAAATACATCTTCAATGAATCCCACAACTTACCTATTAACCAATCACATGTCATATAATAATTTGTTTTTATTATTTTAAACTTAAGAACCAGTGCTTGTATAAGCACCAGATGCTTAAATAACCTCTCAAAACTGAGTGCTCCATCCATGATTTCTGTCTCAACAGTGTTATATTCTGTAAGATCCTCATAAGCATCCTGCGATGTGGATGCTCTAATACCCTAACACAGTAAGTGAGTCAGAGTGTGAGAGAGAGTTTTTTTTTTCAGCGTTTTTTTAATATATATAGTTGTTTGGTTTCCAGCCCGTTACCCGAACCAATAGACCTCGGTTCTCGTTGGTTCGAACCCGAATGAGTAAAAAAATCCAAACCAATTAGATTGGTTTTGTTTGTTGGGTCGATCCGAACCAATGAACACCCCTAAATGAGGCTGATCGAGAGCGAGTTCAACCCTCAGAGGACGGGGAAGTAATTTTTTAAATTTAATAAGGTCGAAAGTGACATTTCAAATAATTCTCCCTCAAAACGCCCCAATTTGCGGGAATCGAAAAATGAGGTGTTGTGTGGGTTTTGGAGGGTTTTTAATTCTCTCAAAATCTTCCCCTCACTTTTTAAAACTCAGAAACATGGGAAGGGGTTATGATAAACCCATACCTCCCTCTCATTTTCCCATGGATCTTGGACTCACAAATAGGCCTTATGGAACTGAATCAAGGCCACTTTCTTTTCTTTTGCAAATTGAACCCTGCGAGAAGCAGAATCAAGATTGAGACATTTAGATTGATTGAGGTGGTAGAAGAAAGAAAAGAGTGAAAGGGAAAGTGGGATGGGAAGTTACCTGCTACTGGGTTCGTCGTTTGTGACAATCGGAGGGGAAACACAACCAATATGGACGTTGGTCAAGAAGCGCCTCACAGTCGCACTTTGGGATTCTACTCTCCGACACTTTCATTTCAAGTTTCAATGTTGATAATAGGGCTTAAACAAAACGACGTCGCCTCGCTAATTGCCCTACATGGGTCTTTTTTTTCTTTCTTTATTTTTTTTTTTTACTTTTTTAGTTTTTTTTTAACTTTTGTATTTATATATTATCTATCCTATCCTATGAGATTGAGGGCTGATTAAAACAAAACAATTTCACAAATAGAGTTGGTTCAAAGTGAGAAAGTAATTTCATAAGATAAATTAAGTAAATAGTTATAATTAGTAATCTAAAAATTAATATTTGTAATTTAAATAATTTTATAAAAAATTATACATTATACATTATACATGTATCATAATTTTAAATATTAAATATAAAAATAATAATTACAACTACTTATTTTATCTTTTAAAATGAATCCCTAACAATGAAACAGAATATCTAGAAATCTAACTCAAATAAACACTTAGATTCTGAACTAAAACGAAAAAGACAAGTTAAAATTCATGTAAATCTCACTCTTAATATGATGAGACATGTATCATATTTAATGAGATCTATGACAATTTCAAGGCGTGTTGAAAAAATGGGTTAGAAAGTATATTATTAAGTCTATGATATCCTCTTCTCTAATCATTCCACATCACATCATGAATATTATACACATAGAACATTCACATTTATCTCATCATAACCAAATCATACATGATACCTCACAATCATATAGAATAATCACCTAACAGCACTTCATGCCATAATTAGTACACATTGTACATCCAATTCAATCTAATCAATTCCATAAAACGATTCATATTTTAAATAAACACCCATCATATAAGTAGATGATCACAACATCACATAAACATAACACCCCAATCTCAGTTTTGGCCTTGTAATCGATTACCAGAAGCATCTACTCTAGTTTTTGGCCTGGTAATCGATTACCAGGAGGCTGTAATCGATTACCAGAAGCATCTGGCGTCCAATTATGCTCTGGTAATCAATAACCAACCTCTTGTAATCGATTACAAGGAGCTCGTTTACCACGATTCTGCCTAGAAAATCCTGTAATCGATTACAGACTACTGTAATCGATTACCAGTGACTCGAGAATGACTGCACCTGCGTTTTTTGCCCCCTTTTTAACCTCTTTCTTCAATCCTCACTCAAATCTTTATGTTCATAACTGGTTTAGACACGTTTTTACTGATTAAAAATAGTGAAATCATCAACTATTCCTACGGATTACCATAAAATTAACATCTAGTCAATTATGAGTTCTCACCGCTAAATTCTAATTCGACTCATTTTCGACAATCCCGTTCACAACTCTCAATTCATCATGAAACATGACAATATGCATCAAACAGAACAAATTCCAAACATAAAACATAAGATTTACCATTCAGATTTCAAAAATTAGAGATCCTAGAGGGACTTAGGGTTGCCCTCACTACCCAAGCGCTTTCGCATGCACATATAGTTGCACCCCTTCCCCCCGTACTTTAGGAACGACGATCAAAGATAAATGACAGAACTTTTCCAATGATCTACACTTCGACACCTCCTCCTTGTAGAGTCGCTTCTCTCCTTCATAGAGTTTGGTTGTTTGACGTATGAAAGAGAGCTAGGGTGAAATAGATGACCCCTCCCTATTTAATTATCTAACTGGGCTGGGCCTACTCCTACCCATCAATTTCCATTTTTAATTAAATAATACTCTTTTTGAAACATAATAATAGATATAATAATATTATTATTTCTACAAAAATCTTATTTTATTTTATTTATTCATTTATTTTAGAAATTATTAGGATATTACAATTGCAATATGTTCTTTCATTAATATAAAGTTAAGTAATTAACATAATCGATTTGAATATTGCAAAGTTTTGTGTTTTAAATATTAAAAGCATGTATAAGAGTAAGATTTTTATTTTTTATTCTTGAATTTTGTTAAATTACAAACATATTTGAAATGTTAAAAGTGAAACGTGACAGTGTGTTCTTTTAATTTAGGACATTTTTCTTTCTTTCTTTTATTTTTTAAAACATTATTTTATATGATTTTAATATTTTAAATTTAAACATGAAATCTTGAAGGGTTGAGATTGATTTCATTAATTATTTAATTTTATATTAATAAAATGACCTATTACAACAATGATAAAAGTTTAATAATTAATTATGACAAAATAAAAGTTTATGGTGCTTATTTATAAAAGTGTGAAAGTTTAGGATGATTATATACTCTTTTTCCATAATATAATAATATAGGAAATTGTGAAAAATTATAAAATATTAATTTAATAAAATTTTGAGAAATGCTGGTATGGAGATGTGCGGAGAGTGTGTTTGGCAAGACCAATAAGCTAGCTACTAACTTATTTGACTAGCTTATAAGTTAGTTTGACCAACACCAAAGTGTTTGGTAAGGTACTTCGTAGCTTATTTTAGGAGCTTTTAGCTTATAAGCTACAAACTACTTTACCTAGCTTCTAACTTATAGCTTGTAGCTTATTTAATTTTCTCCCATCAATATCCCTTATATTTTAATACATTTCATTTATTATCTTTAATTTATTTTTACCTATTTTCAATTTAATGATAAAAACTTTTTAATTTCTTTTTACCTATTATTACCTATATAATAAGTAATTTAAAAAATTATGAATTAATTAAATTACTATTTTCTTTTCATATTTTATGAAACTGTTTTTATATTATACTATTTATTTTAATTTTTAATTAAATGATTTATTATTAAAAGATTTAATAAGAATTTAATTATTTTTTAAAAAAATCTAAAAATATAATTACATAATAATATATTTTTATCTTAAAAACATATATATAATTTATATAATAAAACTTACATAGTTATGTCATTTTACATTTATCAACTAGCTTATCAGGTAGTTTTACCAAACACTTCTAATTTAATAATAAGTTAGTTTATCAACTCAAAGCTTATAAGTTATGAGCTTATCAACTAACAGCTAGCTTATCATAAATCAACTAAGTTATAAGTTAATTTTGTCAAATCCACGCTTGTGAGCCTATTTTGTGTTTGTTCTCTGCGCCTCCCTCTCGACTTCATTCATCTTCTTCCGGTCTTCCCTGCTGTCCGCTGCCGTCGATCGTTTCTCTGCCTCCCACCGCGGCGCGCTCCTCCCTGTCTGTCCTCAAGCGCCACCGTAGCAGCAGCTGCAGCACCGCCCGTCCGCCCCTGTCCGCGAGCTCGAGCGCGAAGCGATCCACGGACCAGCACCTGCAGCACCTGCACCGTGACTGACCGTACCTGTCCGGCTGTCCGAGAGCTATATATTTAAGGTAGTCTCTTCTTGATTCTTGAATAGTGTTGTGTTGAGTTTGAAAGTATTGTTATTGTTATCTAAATCTTGCTTGTTCTGATTTGAAACATTTCAGTGATTTCACTCTCTTTTTCTTAAATCAAGGATGTGAGTCTTGTTTTTATTATTCCCTGAACTCTCATTTCAAGGACGTTAAATGAAGTTTAGGCTTCTGCATTCACGATGTATTGACATAAGATTAACATACCTTAGAGGCTTTAATGTTTCAAAAGTAAGTTATTGTAGACACTGTATATCCCAACTCTATTATTATAACAATTCAAAAAATGAAAGTGAAAAGTATTTATGGTATGGGTATCAGGAGTTTGAAAATCTTGAAAATATAAAACTGTTTCATTGTTTTGCATAATGTTTGAAAATCTTGTTGGCCTTTGCGGCATTAAATCTTGTTTTACATGTAAACAAGGAGCTTGAAAAAAATGGACATCATTGAGTTTCTGATCCGATTGAAACGAACCGAACCCGTATTTAATTGGTTCGGTTTGGTTTGGTTCGGGTCAATGAAAAAAAAAAACAAGGAAATCCGAACCGAACTGAACACTTTTGTATGGTTCGGATTTGTTTGCCCCTAAAACCGAACCAAACCGACCCATGAACACCCCTAGCCTCATCTCTCTCTTGTTCAGATTCATCTCTCTCTCTCAATCAGACATGAAAACTTTCAAACCCTAAACCCTAATCTCTTGATCAATCTTTCTCAAGTCCTGGTTCAATTCCTTCTAATCTCACCGATCCGTAGTTCCTTTGAATCTCTTGATTGATCTCTTTCGATTTGGTTCGTTCCGGATTTTACTTTACTTTGATTTGTTTCTTCCATCCCGGTTTCTAATCGGTAGCTTGTTTTCTCTTCTTTGTTGCAGGTTTTTTGTTCAGTTCCTCTAAATTCGTTGGATATTTGAACCACATCAGCTGAGAAAGTTGATTTTCAGATCTGGGTTTCACACGTTTCACACTTGTTGAAGCGCATCAGGTATGTTTCTTCACTTTTCAATAAATCCGTTTCCACCTCTTGCTAGTCCTAGCTGGATTCCTCCTTGATCTGATCGTTTAAGTTGTTGATCCGTTTTGAGATTTCAATGTTTCAATTGAGTTACTCTCAAGTTGATCGCATACTTTGATGATTTTAATGCGGATTATAACAGCTTGTGAATAGTGATGTGTTTGATCTGTGGAGACCTGGGTTTTGGGATCTGACTTGTGTGGATTCAATTCAATTTTATTTTTTTTATGTGTGGTAATTATGAGTGGAATTTTGAATTAAAGAATATTCTCTTATCCACCTTATGTGCAGGAGAACTTAATCATGCTCTCTGTAATAGCTTCCTATGATGCTTGTTGGGTTTCTATCTGTGTCTTTTCTTCTCAGTTTTGCTTACCCAATGTTATGAAGCTGCTATTCCACATACCTGTTTCTCCAATTGGTAGTATATCATGTAGCTTTCTGTTATTAGAATGTTTTCCAAATTCCAAAAACAATCTTCTGAAGGAAATCTAGAAAGAAACTCCGATAGACCTCATAAGTGGTTTGAGAATCCCTTTCAAGTTTCTGGTTTCCATTTTATACAATTTCGAGTCCTGATAACATATCTGAAGCTACATAGAATTTGTCCTATTTTGGTAAACATGTTGAAACCTATCTAATTGATTTGTTGGTATTTAAGAAAGTGAGAACTTTGCTATAAATTATTGGTAGCAATGAACATATAACAAACTTGGTGCATATTATCGCCTGCCTTCATAGAATTCACCCCATTGGCTGCAATGGTTGACTGGTCTGTGGTCATCTTTTGATGGCCTTCTTCTGCTTTAGCAAAAGGTGGTTCTGGAACAACGTAAAGGTTTATACCAACTTTGCCTTGATGTGCTTTCTGTTTGATCTTTATCTAAAATTTAGCAAATGTCACAAGGTTGGAGATGAGTAGTTACAATGGAAGTAGGAACGCAGAGAATGAGAAGGATGAAGAAAGCAAAGGGTTGTTGGTGAATGGAAATAGAAACAAAAATGAAATTTGCTGAAATAGACAAGACGCATGCAGATGAGAATTGATCCAATGATGAGATTGTGATTCTGTTTGTTGGTAAAAATCAGATTTTGTTGGCTAGTAGATTGGAGTTGGAGACTTATGAGTGGTGCCTATAATTGTGGCTAGCAGCTATGGTGATGGGTTGCTTTCTGATAATTTTCAGAAGGGCTTATCTGTTTTGTTTTTTTTATCTCCCTTTCCTTTTCGTCTTTTGGAAAGGGTTGCTGGGCAACAAAGTCTCACTTTCTAGTTTCCATACCAATTGTTAAATATTTGACAGTTTTTTTTAATATTAGAGAAATTGTTAAATTGAGTTTTTTTTCCCTAAAATAAGTAGCTTTTTTGCTGTGTTGTGAGTGATCAGTACATGGAGATATAGGTGGGATTGGGATGTGAGAATGTGGCTGGCATCCGACATTTGCTAATTTTTAGATAGAGATCAAACAGAAAGCATTATATGGCATCCGACATTTGCTAATTCTATCTAAATGTGCTTATATTCAATTTCAGTATATAGAGTTTTTAGATGAATTTTTTCTTGTATCAAAGCAAATTTCCTTTTGTATTCTTCAAACTTCTGAAAGTTTATGCATCCAGATCAGATCTCTATCCAAAGTTTGAACTCTTTCCTCCACCTAATTGTGTTCTTGATCATGGTGAAGGCATCCTTCACCTTGAAGTCTCTAGCACGAAGAAACTTCAACAGAATCACATCACTCCTTTTCATCAGCAAGGAGTGGCACCCCCCAAATGGACACCTCTTCTGATTGCAATGGCGGTGAAGCTTCCTCCTTGGTGGCTTCCTCTTCAGTTGAAGCTTTCTGCTCTGTTGCAGCTGCAACGGTTTCTGCTCTGACATAGGCAACTCTACTTTTGGTTTGGAACTTAATTAATCCACTTAACAGCAATTCCAACTGTTCTGTAGTCACCACAATCTTCACAATCCTTGTCTTCAGGTTTCTGTTATCAGTTGTCCTACAAGAAACCAAAACCTAAAAATGTTGAGGATTAATTTTCTGTTATTGTAAAAAACTAAAGATCTATTTTCTGTTATTGTAAAACTTCAGGATCCTAATCCTAACTAGCAACTAAAGTGAAGAACTAAAGATCTAAGCCAGTAGCCAGAAGTTCTTCTGCCATCTTGTGCTGATAAGGTAGCCATTGTTGCCTTGACTTCTCTTCCTCACTCCTATTGCCAAGCATTCTGCCTTGTTGATGCATTGCTCAGCAAACTCCTCAGTGTTGCTGCTGATGCTGCTTCCACACAGGCTGCAAAAATTAATAAATAAAAATTTCAATTACTGAATAGAATTATTAGAGCAAATGTTTTGAAAATTTAAATATATAAGAGTTGTTAATTTGATTTTGTATCTGTGATGTTTATCAAACAACATTTAAATATTTATTGTGTGTAACTGTAAATTCAAATTTTAGCAATATTTTTAAATCTCATTATAAAAGTTAAGGTTAAATTATTTGTAAGTTTTTATAAGTTTGTTAAATTTAAAACCAGATTTAAATATATTTTTATTATAAAAATCAAGTTTATATTGAATTACGATGAAATTTTATTTTTACAAAGTCAAATTATAAGTTTTTTTTAATGCATATTATATTTTAATAGAGAATTTATTATTTATTTGATAAAAAATATTCAGTAAATAATATATAGAAAAAATTTAAAAAGGCATTACAGTTTATTATTTTTTGGTAAATAATAAAAATTTAAAAAAACATTTAAATATTAAAAAAAAATCTGGTAACGTCGTATTTAAAAAAGTATTTAAATATTCAGAAAAAATAAAAAATTGCTAACGTGGTACCTGATGTTTGCAAAAAAAAAAAAAATTAGCGTATGTTTTGCAGTTGAAAATTTTCTTTTTAAATTAAAAAAATAAGCATTATATTAGTTATTAAAAAAAGGGCAAAATTGTCATTTTCCAAGGCTGAACCTCCATTTCCCTCCCCTTGCCAAATTATAGCTCCCAAACAAGGGGTGGGTTTATCCTCCCTTGCTCCCTCCTTTCCTCCCCCTTCCCTTCCCTCCTAAATCCTTCCTTTCCCCTCTCACTAAACTCGCAAACAAAGCCTAACGGGATCCCTTTGACCACTGCCACTGCTACCAATTTCATTCCTGACTAGCTCGCCACCGCTCTCCGCAAGGTGGTACATATCACATTCCCATTCACCTTTTTCTTAGTTGTTTATGTCTGGCTTAAAAGTTACAATGAAGCCAGCGTTTTGGTTGAGGAATGTGATATATCGTTCTGGCTTAAAAGTTCAATCTTGATTCTGTTCTGGTTGAGGAAAATTTGCTTCCTCTCTTCTGTTCTGTTCTGGTATTCATAAAGTGGTTCCAGCTTATCATATCGTCAACATGCTTATACTATGGGTAATGGACTAATGGGTCAATGATTTTACTGTGGTAATACTCTAGGTTCTGGGACATATCAAGTTCTGAAATTCGATTTTGAAGTACAAACTGATAAGCATGTAGGATGAGTGTGGATTAACAGTTAATTTGAAACAAAGAATTATCTGACCCCACACGCCTTTAATACTCGAGACCTGTTGAAAGTGGGACGATTGATGCTATTATTTTAACTTTTGTTTTGTTTCAAATGTCTTCCATGTTAAATGCAAAAACAAATGATGTTCCATGATGCTCAGTTTTAAAAATTCTCTCTACATGATGAAATTTTTGTTAGGAGATAATGGTGTAAAATTATCGGTTTTCTAAGAATCTTTTCTTAATCAAGATTAACCATATTCAAGCTCATTCAAGTTAAACTAATATGTTTACCTGTGGTCTTTAGAACATATATTGGTTTTCCTAGAGATACATTTATATTATGATTTGAAAGAGTAAAGCTAGATCATGGGTGTGATTGCTGCTAAGCTAGATCATGGGAGTGATTAATCAATGCAGATCTGTTATTATCTTTATTTGAATTTACTGATTTTTTTTCCACTTTTTTTAATACCCCCATATTTTAGTTATTTTATTTTTTATTAACTATGACTTATGAGATCCAGCCCGTGGGCTGGACATGGACCAGGAATTTTTTGGGCTTGTTTGCTTCACGAGGCAGTGAGGCCTGCCTGGTCCAGCCTGTGTAATGGCTTATGTTGACCAGGTTGGTCCATATACACAGCCCCGGTGTTATGGTAATAATAAATTATAAATGCGTATCACTGCTCTTTTGATTGTTGTTCTGTTGTGCTTACCAATGCCAATATTATATTGTATACCGACTAAAATCCTGTGCTTTTCAGCATGAACACTACCTTCGTGCAAACACAAATAGCAGCATTACTGACCTGACTCGCTCTCAGCAAGAAGAACCTTGAGCTTCCAATCAATCAGTGTTTGCCCCGTGTTAATTTGTGGGTAATAACATGGCTGATTTTCTGACCTCTACCCACCGATCCAAGTGGATCTTCTCTCCTCAACAGCTGGTACTTGTTTCATTTCTATCTTTGCTATTCATTTGAAGTCACAATTCATAATCACTTTTGTTCTTCCACTAACAAAGGCTGTTGGTCTTATTTCTCTGCATAAGTTCATAACATTGCTTTAGAAGCAGAGAATTTCTAATTTGTAAATTGTAATAACCACTACTATTTTCAAAATTGCAAAGTAGGTTGGATGGAGAAATTTGTTGTATTAGAAGTTAAATTTACTGTTTTTATGTAAGAGGTGCATAAGACTTGAGAGGGGCTTCAGGGAAATTCATTTTTCTCTTATATTATGTGTACAATTTACCACCTTTGCTTTTCTTATATCTATTTCTGTTTTAGGCTGAGAAATATAGAGCTGCTAATCAGAGAGCCAAACAAATCCTGGAGAAGGTATGCAAACTTTCCTAATTTACTAGTCAGTCCTCCCTTTAACCCTTTTCCCCTGCCTTATAAATATCTTTGCAAACTGATGAGAGTTTCAACCAGAAAGCTTTAGGACCATGAGCCTTTACATATTTGTTGCTGTATATTTTCTTAGGTGTTGTGGCCTTGTGGGGAATTGCTTTTCTCTTATTCCTTACAGATATAATGTTTCATGGTATCATTTGATAGTTTATTATCTGGTTGCTGCTGACTATTAATTTTTTTTTGTTTTTCTAAAAAGTGTGGAGCAACTCTAATGGAAGTAGATGTTGATGGGTCATTGTCATATCCTGAACCCCAGATGACTGCAAAGGACAACAGTAATGTTATTTCCCGAAATTTGGCTCATTTTTACTCTCAATGCATAGAGAGCATTATATATTTTAGGTTTTTGATTGCTTTGAAAGTATTTCATTTGTTTTTTGTTCCCCTTGATTGTATATGTGAATTTCTATTTTCTAATGTTCACAAGGGTAGTATTTTATGTCAGCTGAAAAGCATTCTCGGATAAAACCTCTTAGTACTGAAGAAGAACAGTGTATAAGGGTATTTTATGAAAACAAGCTTCAAGAAGTGTGTAACAATTTCCACTTCCCTCATAAGATCCAGGTATGCAAGTTCTTCAGATATTGTAAGTGTAACTGTAAAGCAGTCTGTGTTGATGAAATAATTATGGCAACGCCGTTTTTCTATAGCCAACCTTTTGAAATAGTTTATGATATACAGGCAACGGCCCTCATCTATTTTAAAAGGTTCTATCTGCAGTGGTCGGTGATGGAACATCAACCAAAACATATAATGTAAGATTTGCTTTAGGTCGGTGTGAAGACCTCTGGACTAAGGATATACCACATTTGTTTTTTTGGCCATATTAAGTTGGAATTGGAACTTATTGGTCATTATGGTGAATTCATACTTATTTCATTGATTTCTTTGAAAATGTTTAAATTGGTTTGGATATTGCGCCTGATGCACTGCTTGTGAAATGGTTTGGTCATCTGTTTTCTCTTTTGATTAATCTTCTTATCCCTTTGAAGTTTGAACTGATTACTTTTTTTTATGCCATTGTCTGATTGATTACCTGTGTGACTGACATATACTTCATCAAAGTCACTGTTGGATTTGTGTGATTTATTTACGTTTTTAGAAAGTTTTTTGTTACTTGTTAGCTTCTCAGTGACTCAGATTTAATTTTTTACACAGGTTGACCTGCATATATGCTGCTTGCAAGATAGAAGAAAATCATGTATCAGCTGAGGAGCTTGGTAAGGGGATTTCACAGGATCATCAAATGATTCTCGATAATGAGATGATAGTTTATCAGGCATGGATAGACCTCAAATATCAAATTGATATATGTCCCTTTTTTAATAATCTTTGATATGGAAACCCTTGTTTTGCAGAGTTTGCAATTTGATCTCATTGTTTATGCACCATATCGCTCTATTGAAGGTTTTCTAAATGATATGGAGGTATGTCTGGTTGGCCTATGCATTTTGTTATTTTGCATCTCAAAATAAATCTCCAGCTCTCTCTCTTTTTGATTAGTAATTATATGACTTGTCTACTATTAAAATTGCAATTTTTTTTAATGATTTTACGTTATGCTGGAAATTGTGACTATTGGCATGGACAGGAATTTTGCAATGCCGGTGACGACCAACTTCAAATGCTCAAGGTACTAGTCCTATTGTCCAACATAATTGTATGGCTGGGCAAGTGGGCACACTGTTGTGGCCATGAGTAGTTGAATTATTTTTGGCGAATATTTTATATATGGGGTTTCTCCTGTATCCTTCCCTCTCCAGGACTGATATCATCTACAGTTTATAAATAATCTCAACGATTAAAATTGTTTTATTCTATAACTAAAATTTTTTTGACCATAATAAATTTAAACTGTTGCATTGGAAATTGTGCAACATGCAATTTCTTTCTACACTGTAGATGATCTCCATCCCTTCATTCATGTGTCCCACATACTTGAATTATAAATTCAACAATTTATTTTCTAATTTATATTTCAATTAAAGGGAATATGCTGCAAAATATTGACCACTAATTACTAAGGGACAAAATGCCCTCATGAAAATAGAGGGCATCAAAGAAATCTCTCTCTCTCTACACACACACATGTGATTGGACATGTCTAGTTAGAGGTGCAAAGAGCTAATCTGGACTATTCCATCTTACATGGATGATCAAGATTAGATTTAAGTAAAAGTGCAAAACCAATCTTGATCATTTGTGTAAAATTGAATAGTCAAGATTAGCTCTTCTCTCTATGCTCTTACCTGTTATGCTCCTTGTTTTTGTGTGTGATTGTTTCCTCTATTCCTTTCTCTTATGGAACAATATTTTCAACTGTTCAACTATTGTTCTTCCCTAGTTATAAAAAACTTTGTGCATCCTCTTCACCTGGACATGCTCCATGAGATCCACGATGTATAGCTTATTAGCTTCTTGTCTCATGATGATTTTTCTCCTATAGACTTTGCAAGATACAGCTAGACTGGAAGTTGATAAAATGATGCTTACTGATGCACCACTTTTATTTCCTCCTGGGCAGGTATTCTCATAATAGTCTGTAAAATTTGGAACTCCATTGTAGCATATAGTGTTTTTTGTGACAAGAAGCAATAAATACAGTGTTTTTTTGTGACGAGTAGCAATAAATAAATTCTGTCTGCTACCTTATCTTTACCAGGGATTTTAGAATAGAAAATTTGATCTTCCTGATTAATGAAATTCAGTTTATCTGCCGTGTTGGAAAGTCCCACATTGACTAGTGATAAGGTCATTTAATAGTTTATAAGTCTTGGACAGTCCTCACCCTACAAGCTAGCTTTTGGGTTGAGTTAGGCCCAGGTCCAAAATCTAAGATGGTATCAGAGTCTATCCTAGATCCGTCGTTATTGGGCCCCCACTCCTTGATGTGTCCACGCTCCAGATGTCCAGCCCTGGGCGTGAGGGGGTGTGTTGGAAAGTCCCACATTGACTAGTGATAAGGCCATTTAATAGTTTGTAAGTCTTGGGCAGTCCTCATCCTACAAGCTAGCTTTTGGGTTGAGTTAGGCCCAGGTCCAAGATCTAAGATGCCGAAAACAAATAAACCATATCACTGTTAACCTAAGCTATATGTATAAATGGGGAGAATTAAAATTTAGGAAATCCTTGTGAAAATATTTCTATTTATGGTTTAATGAACCAAATTTTGGAAGAGTGGTGAACCATTAACACTTTTTGTAAGGTTGTTTCAAAATTGGAAATAGGCTTGCCAGGGTTCCTAAATGATAAGAAAAACAGAAACCTAGGCTGTGCATAATTACTGATTTGCAACAAAGCATTTTCTAATCAATCTAATTGCAATCTTCTAGTTCAGCTTTGTTTCAAACAATTGTGTTTCAAAATCTAAGTACCTGTTTGTGTCTTTTGATGCAGTTGGCCTTGGCAGCATTGTGCAACTCAAATGCACTCCATAAAGTTATTGACTTTGATAGGTGCTTATTGTTTCAATTGTTTCTTTGCGACCCCCTGGGGCCCAAATTTTCCTTTTATTGTTACTTGTTGCACAGTCATGTAACAAAATGCCTTTCCTGGGTGTGATCTTGAAGTATATTCTTTGACCTAAATTTATTTATCTACTTAGATGCTCACTCTTACACTGTAACACTGGCACTTAATTGCAGTTATCTAAGCAGCATTTTTTCCCGTCAGAATACCATGCATACAATGTCCGAGCTTTTTGAATCATTGGATGCGATTGATTCTTGGGTAATTATTTATCATTCTAATAGGTGTTAAACTGAATAACTGAAGCGTAATTCCAAATTAACATTTTGTATTAGCTGGGAATGTGGTTTTCTTCTGTTTTACATGGACCATTGTGGCCTTGGTTATGTACGCAGGTCAGAAAATACAAATTTCCTTCAGAGAAGGAATTGAAGCATATCAACCGGAAACTAAAGTCTTGTTGGGGTCTTAGCTCTCATGACGAGTACTTCCTTTATCCTTATGTAGCATTGCCTGCTGGGCCTTCACATCCAGGCCCTCCCCCAAAATATGTTTTAGAGAGAAACTTTCATGTTATATGCTAATTTTGGATTGCTTTACAGGGGCAAGAAGCGGGAGAAGAAATCAAAGCACAAGTCCAAAAAGAGCTCAAATGAAGCACAAAATGTGCCATCTCATGTCTAGCTCTATATTCTTCTCAATCGAGCTGCTCATCTTTTTAATTTTGGATGGGTATTTTTTTGTTTCTCTTTGGACATGAAGGATGGCGTATTGTCTTGAGCGATAGTAACATTTTTCTCATCCTAGATACAAGAACCAAAGTGACCAAGGAATCTTTCGAAAAATCCTGCTGCAGACATAATGGTGGAGTCTGATTCAGTGATGTTTGTTGCTCTGCATATGTCCCTCGATTGCCGTTTGTATGACTTTATTTATGACGAAATGAAATTGCTTCAAATAATATGGTGTTTGGAAATGCTTCAGCTGTTCCATTCTTCTGGTGTTTTAAAATGCTTCATCTTTTTTTTGCTGTTGCCGCATATCACTTCTGGAGATGACCAACAAATATTTTCTGTTTAAACTACAAACCCTTTCTCTTACATACTGCTTGATTGGAGGGATTTAGAGGGGAGTGGAAGGGGTCAAAATCCCTCCTAATAGCATTTTAACTCCCCTTCAAAAGTATGGGGATTTAGAGGGGAGGGAAGGAGGATTTAAAATAAATCAATTAAAATTATTTAAATATTTATTCATTCATTAATAAAGTTGGATATTATAAAAGTATAATGATAACAAAAAAAAGTTGATTTTATTTTCTCTTCACTCCTTTTATGAATTAAATAAGAAAGACATTCCCTCTCAATTTTGAACCAAACAATAAAATGATATCTCCTACTCCCTCCCCTCTTTTATGTGAACCAAACAGACCTTATAGTACATGTTCTACGATAAGTAATAATTGCAACAAGTACTAATTATCTATGTGGTATTATATATTTGCATGCTGTTTTTTTTAATTATTAATTTTTAACATTGCAATGCATTTCATTGGTCCACTTTTGACGTTCTTATCCCTTAATTGATGTCTTAAAAATTCCTTTTTTGGGGTCAGTTTAAATGATGTCTTAATAATTCTTTTTTTTTTATACAAGTAAGACAATGAGGTTTGAACTTGGAAATCTCGTGCTAAATTACCCAAATCTCCAACCACCGGGCTGACGTCTTAATAATTCTAAAACCTGCATTTGTCGATTTTCCCTTTTGAAGATATGTGTATATTTTATTTATGTAAATTTCCATTAAATTTGAGAACTTTATAGAAATGTGTCTTCTAACTTTCAAGTGTCGTTTGGGTCAGTTATATTGAAGGTTTTGTAACAAGTATCCTAACTCCTAAGGATGATCAAGGACCATTAATGTATTTTTGGTTGAGTAAACCCCCATATCAGTCCCTAACATTTTTCACGTCGTGCAAATTTGTCCCTCACTTAAATGACTACGTTCGTCCTTGACTTTCTTCGCCGTCATGCAATTAGGTCCAAAACCCAAACTTCCGTTAACAACTTGATGACATGTCACGTTAACTGCCATGTGGGACTGTAAACGACATCGTTTCACTGCAAAAATGGTATGAGAAACCCGAATTCTCTCCCCTATTCCCTTCCTTATCCTTTTTCCCTGTTCTATGCCATTTTTGGAGTTATCCCAAATTCTTTGCTCATTCTCTCAAAAAATGACATTCCCTCATTGACCAATCCAGAATGACTGCAAGCAGAAAGGACACCCGTGAATGTCTCTGAATCCCAATTCTTTGCATCTCTTCAAATGCTTCAATAGCTTCTCTCCCATATCCATTCACTGTCAAACCTGATATCATTGCACTCCATGAAAGGAAGACGATAAAGGGTTAGCAGCAATGCCTTGTCTTCTCATATTTCAGTATAAAAAGAGACCCTTTTGGGGTGAATCGCTCATGGAATAAGCCCTGATCATTTTATTGTATTGGGAAACAAAGGGGCAGCTGGTTTGCTCAAAGAAACATTGGGAATAGCTTGCATCTTGCAAAGAGCCAGAGAGAGCTACCCGAGATAAGAACTGAAGAGAAACTGCGGGGTGGATTTGGTGCAAATTGGCCTTAGAGGAAACAGATTTTATGGCAGAAATCACCTGCTCTTTGTGGGTTAGAGGGGAAAATGAGATGGGTATTGGTTGGTTTTGTTTGTGGTGTGGAAAAGGCACTAACTTGGTTGAAGGTTCCACCAGCTGGGGAGTGGTAGTATAGTGAAGGAGATGAATGCCAATGGTGGCAGTGAAACAAGAGAGAGAAAGAATTGGTGAACCGAATTCGGGTTTCTGAGACCATTTATGCAGTGAAACAACGTCGTTTACAGTCCCACATGGCAGTTAACGTGGCTGTTAACGGAATTTTGGTTTTTGGACCGAATTGCATGACGACGAAGGAAGTCAGGGACTAACGTAGTCATTTACGTGAGGGACCAATTTGCACGACGTGAAAAATGTCAGGGACCGATATGGGGGTTTACTCATTTTTGGTTTTAACCATATGTATCCTCTACGGGAGGCAATCCTGATCGAGACAGAAACATGAAACATCCATATCATGGTGGGGCTAGCTCTCCCAGCGGAGATTTTTTCCATCCACAAGACTCGAACCCGAGACCTTGCTTTAATGTATTTTATTAAATAGTTTAAATTACTTAAAAAAATTAAATGAAGATTTTTTTTTTATTTTCTTAATTAGTATATTAAAGATACTCATTAAGATTCTGTTTATATTAAATCTTTTTAACTGCAAATCTACTTTTCAATGTACTAAGTCTAAGACTGTGTTAACAATAAATGTATTAATGTTTAAAACAGATGATTCAAATTATTTAGAGGCTTATTTTTGTGTAGCAATCACAAAATCAGCTCTTTATTTTTTGTAGTTAGTACTTAGTAATAGAGGTTGCGTCATTTATACTCTAATCCTCATGCTGTGGAATAAGTTTGGTAAAGGCTTATAAACAAAAGGATCAAACATACATTTGAACCTAAGACCTTTGAATTAAATGAAATGTTGGTAATCAAATTACGTCTCTTTTTCTTTTTTCTTCTAATTAATTTCTTTTCTAAGCTGTTATTTTTCAATTTAAAAAAAAAACATAGAAGGGGACAGGTAGAGGGATGGGTAATTTTTTCTAAGGCGTTATTTTTCAATTTTTGAGGTTTCTCACTCTCACTTCTCAGTATCGACTTGCGTTATTTTTGGTCAACTTGTATTGGGAGTTGCTTTTAGAATCCCCTTTTTTGCTATTTGCACTCCATCCCATACCCAATTCCCTATACTATCCCTACCCCTACCCCTACTCCCACCCCATGCCCCACCCCCTCCCCGCTGCACTTGCAGCTCCCCCCCCAACCGTCTCCCCCTCCCCACTCCCCCTTCCCCACCCCCGGACAAGGTTGTCTGGGAATAGTTCCTGGACTGTCCGTACGTTATTTTTTTTTACGTACGGACACCCTTGTCCGTTTTTTGTACGTACGGACAAGAGTGTCCGTACGTTGTTTTTTTTTTACAAAAAAAATAACATACTGACAACGGTGTCCGGGAATAGTTCCTGGACAGTCTTGTCCGTACGTTATTATTTTGTAAAATTGAAAAGGAGAAATGGAGTGGGAGTGGGGGTGGGGGCGGGGAAGGGGGAAGGGGGAGGGGGAGGGGGGAAGGGAAAGGGGGTATTTTGGGTAGAACAATATTATGGGGGTGGGAATAGTAAAAACTGTGGTGGAAAAAGTAAAGGCCGGGTTGGCTCGCATGGCCCAGCCCAGTTATATCCTGAACTGTCTAGGACTCAAAATCGGGTCAAGCCGATCAAGATTGGGCCCAGCCTTGGGTCCTTCACCCCTTAGCGAACGTGAGCTCCCGGTTCCCGCAGTGTGCAGGGGAGTGGAGGTTTCAAAATCAAAATGGCGTGCTTACTCTCCACGACCTTCACCGTTCCTCTGCGTGCTTCGCCAATGCTATTACTTAACAAGGTGAACTTTCTCTGTCTCTGTGCACACATATCCCTAAACTTGTTCAATTCGGTTCCTGTCATGTGTTTGGCTTTTGGGAGTGCAAATGAACCAAAGTAGCTTTTCCCTTTACTACCTGATTATGAACTTCCAAACTCAACTTTCAACTTTCCATCAATATATGCTTGTGATACATGATTATTTATTACTTTCGATGACTTACCCCCAGGGAGTGCACCAATTAAATTTTGCTGTGGGTAGAGTTTCAAGCAAAAGAACAATTAGTACAGGTTTTTCTTTTCAACCTCTCACTCAATTACCATGTACTTCAGAATTAGAAACATGATCTATTTCACTCTTTTGTGTTATAACTGTTTTGATAACTTTGATTTTCTATACTTATCGCAGTTTGGGATAGGGTCCTAATGTCTTATACTTAGCTGCTTGCTCATGGTTGCTTTAGGATATAGGAATTTTTTCCCTAATAATTGACAGAATGGGAGTGGAATTGTCATGTATAATTAGTTAATTTATCAAATTTAAGCTAGCAGCCTGTGTAATCATTTTGTTGGGTGATGGAACTACTACAGCCATTTATTGGTTAGATTGGATTAGAGTTTTGAATCTGCATCTTAAATTTGGCACATACTTTTAGATGTGCATTGAAAAAGAAATGTGTGAAGAAGGTGAGATAAATTTCCAGTTTATGGAGGGAAATTATATCCATGAGGAAGAAGATAAAAAAAAATAAGAGTATAAAAAGAACGGTTTTTCTAACCTGTGTAACATTGCACATGATAATAAAATGAAAAGTGAAAAAGTTTTACTGAAAATTACAACTATCACAACATTCAATGTGTTGGTAATATTAAATGTTACATTTTTCAATAAAATATTTCCACTTTTGACTTATTGTCCTGTGCAATGTTGCACATGTTAGAAAAACCGTAAAAAGAAAAGCCAAAACTTGTGGAAAGAAAGGTGAAGCTTACCAATCTCATTCTTCCTGACTCTTTAAAACCAAAGTGGAGGACAAATATCTTGGATTTTAGCCTACTTTTTATAGATACATGATTTAGCTTTGATTAGATTCTAACATGTATACAATATTGTTACAATGTTCAAGCTGCAGGCTGGGTTGGAAATTTTGTCTGTTTGGAGGGTATTTTTGCATATTTGTTAATTGTATTGTAAAATTGCTCATGCCTTGGCTGCCTTTGGTGGGAATTCACTCCAGATTTCAGAATTATCCAGTGTCCATTCTTGGTGGAATTAATTTTCCCTACTAGATCTCTGTTGTTCTCTGTCATCCCTTTATGTATATCAGAAAACATGCATGGTGAGATGCTGTGATGAATATGAGAAATTATAAAGCAAAACTGCGAAAATGAAAGCTAAATGATTTTATCATGTTGAGTATTGTTGACTACACTACACAGTACATACACATAACCATGTGTGTGGGCAAGTGGCACATGTGTCTATCATACATATTTGTGCTAGCTTCAACTTCAACTTCTAGATTCAGACATAGGCAAAATTCGAAAGTTCTATGGATGGCAGAATTTTTGGGAGTGTTTTGATTTTTGAATACTTGCATCATGTTTGTACTTAACCTTTTTATTCTGACTATATATATTGTATTTGCAGCTCAAAAGATTCTTGATCTTGGATCTTGCAGTTCAAATAAACACATATTATCTGTGAAAGGAAGCTGTCAACATTGTTTGCTGTCATGCGCAAGATTTCTACACGAAACATTCTCTTATAATTTGGATGTAGATTATTGCACTGAAATAGTTATATCTGGTTATTGGGTGGGACCTGATGCTGATGATGGGTGGGGATTTGTGGAAGCTGTAATTAATCAAATGACCTGATCTTGTTTGTTTTAAACAAGAGTTGATTTTGCTTCATTATATCATAGGTGTAAGTGGTAAGGTGGCTACAGTTTTCTGTTCTTCATAGGCTACAAAAAATAATCAGTCATTTGGAAAACTGAGATTATCACGTATAAACGGCTACTGGAGAAGCATATCTAGTGAAGGCTTGATAGATGGGTTTAGCTCAGTCTGCGGGTTTCGATTATTTGTGAATTATTTTAGGCATCATGTCCGCATCTGTAGTTGATCAAGACTGAACTTGGTAAAAACACTTTTTTGTCTTCGGTATAGGCTGCTGAAGTTGACTGAACTTACCTAGTGAAAGTAATTCTTTGCTCTCGCTAATCGCTATCCATGCTTCTTGACTTGGGTCACTGAGGTCTAGTCGAAGTCTCAACCTGGGCATCGTATCATTGCCAGATTGCCTGCTGGGATGGAACATTGATTTCGACTTTGACGAATGCTACATGGTCAATGGTATCCGGTGGGAGGGGTGGAATGGAACCGTGGAATGCCCATAAAATCATTGCATATAATTTTTGCTCTGGTGGTAATTTCTCATAGAGCATTGGTGCCTATTATTGAGCAAACCCCATTAAACATGGCCATAGATTGCTTGTCAGAGACCTATGATCAACCCAAATCAGATATAAGTCAAATCGGGCTAATTTACGTGTTTATATTGGAGGTTTCAGAAAGAAAGAGTGGAAAAGAGAGGAATTTTTTTTTTGTCTAATTAATAATATCTATTTTGATAATTTTTTTTAAATTTAAAAAATAAAATGGTATATTAATATAAATTTAACGTTCAATTTTTTTTATATATATAAATATTGTATAAGTCTCTTAATTTAAAAATAAAAAATTGTCCTCATCTCCCTTTACCTTTAAAACTCTCAATAAAACCACACTCTAAATAAATCAGGTCAAGTTTTTTTTAAATAATATATTTAATTAAAAAGGTTGGACTCCAAATTATCTAAAAATCTTTTTAAACCCATCAAATCAATCTATTTTAGTAAATATAAATAATATAATAATATTTATTATTACAATTATTATTACTATATTAATTATTTTTTATAATGTCTTAAAATTATATACACTTAAATATTTAAGTAAGTTGTTTTACATAAAAGATTTAGTTTATAAGGTTTATTTAGAGATAAATTTATGTCTATTCAAATGTCTTATTACAAAATAAGCTTTTAAATATGTTTTAAGGTTAGACCCAATTTCTAAAATGGTTAGGTCAAGTTTTAGAAAAAGACTTATATGAGATAAATAAGTCAAATTTAAGTTTAAATTTAGATTTAAGAAATATGTTAAGCTCAAATATTAGAAAATTAATCCAGTCTAATTTAGCCTATTTCCTCCATTTCCATGCAGAACAAAAAACTTAGAGTTGATCATTGATATGGTTTCTATTAAAACGTTAGTTGATACGAGACAACATATGAATTGTGTGGCATAATTTCTAATTTTCTATTAAAGAGCAATTTACTTTTTTTTTATTTTTAATTAATATTTATCTTTAAAAGAAAAAAAAAAGTCAAAAGGCTATGTCTGTATTCATGCAATTTAAGTTGTATCTAATTGCAGCTCTAGCTGTTCTATTAATTTCTGGAGATTGTAGTATTTTTTTTTTGGCAACCTAAATCTTTTATCTCTAATAAATGATATCTTGAGCAATACTTAACCCCAACATCATTTTTATAATTCCTTAAGAATAAGTTTGACATGTTACCCGGACTGGTTACTTGACTACTTTCGAAAATACTAGAAGGGAATCCTAATCCATCAATGCATGAGCATATTACGCTTTCAATACATTCACCTGAAAAGACTAATCATGGCATGCCCATAATGTAGTGCTCTTGACCTCTTGTGATGAAGACAACTACCTCATCATGTCCTACCTTTCACTAAATTTAATTATCTTGGTTGTTTCACATTTCCCCCTCTAATCCCCCCCTGGCCATTATTTTTTATTAGTATATTATTTTCAGAATTGCCATGTGTATGTGTGTCTGGCAGGTAAGTGAAAGTTTAATTAGGAGAAGGAAGATTGCCTTATTCAAAATTCAGCTTAAACTAGCAAGGATTAAATTTAAAACTTTGTCGTACCGCTTTATGATCTTAAAGTTGAGCCTTGTCAGTAAAAATATTATTTTACTGTTGCATTACATAAGATAAGATGAACTAATAAAAGGACCATCTTCCTAGAATATTATTTTAGTACTTGATATTTTACATAATTTATTTTATTTGAAATATTAAAAAAATTAGTCAATACACAGATATACGTGCACACAATTTTTTTTTTTAAAAAAAAAAATTAGTGATAAAAAATGTAAAATTTTAAAAGAAAAAGCCGTCTGATAAATGACTCCCACTTTATTATACATACAAATTAATCTGTAATTGAATATATTTAAGCTTTAAAGCTTTGGATCCTATACTATACTATACTGTTACTGTGCAGTGAATTTGAGGGTTTGAAAACACACAATGATTGATTACCAAGTGAGCGAGGAGATGAGTCTTATGAGTTCTGTTTAGAATCCACAAATTGCTCATTTTTGGATCCTGAGCTTTATGGCGGAGGAGGAACGCAATCACGTGAATCTTGTCCAAATCTTCCTCTCCTTTTATTAATCTTCTCTTATATTTGTAAGTTTCAGTGATCGATCTATTCGCTCTTATTAATTAGGGTTTATTCATATATAGCAGCACCTTATTAATTAGGGTTCAAGTTTTGTCCCATATTTCATCCACTTGTTTCATATGGTTTCAGTACACAGTTTCTTTAATGAATCTAAGATTTTTAGTATCAAGGGTTATCAACAGCGGCTGAAGGGATGATTAGTTTTGAACTGTTTTCTTCATATTTTAAGAATTCCTTTCCTCTAGCTCTTATGAACTCTCACTCTAAACATATTGAAGCAAATATGTCAATATAATTATAGATCCAGAAAAATTTGAGAGAATTTAAGCAATTAGTATGTAAATCAGGCCTAAATAGTAAAGTGGAAAATTTATTTATGAGATTCAATTATATGCCTTTTTTTTTGGCTTCTCTGTGTTTATTTTCTGATCGTTAAAATCTGGGGTTCATGATTTTCTTTTGGTGCCGTTTTGAATGGTTTGTGTTTGTTTGTCTGGGTTTCATTACACTTTGCCCTTGCTAGCTATTCTGCTGTAACTAAAGCATAATGAAATGATGAAATTAATTATCTGAATTGAATAATTAGTTATTTTTTGGATTTTGCTTCGATTTCTTGACTGGAGTTCTAGGTGACTTTTTCTTTTTTGAATTTATGTTTTTATTTAATTATAATTATAAAAAACATCATATTATTTTAAAGGCGTTATGTGAATGAAATAGTGAAAATAAAAGTTTGTTATTTTATAATTTTCTTTGTAAATTTTTAAAAATAATAAGGTATGAAATAATGTGAACATTTATTATATTAGAGAAAATATATCAAGTGAAAGTAAACAAAATAAATAAAAAAACACAAAAAAGAAGGAAAGATCACAAAATGGTTTGCTTCTACCTTCCATGCTGGTGAGAGTAGACTTTGGAGCGAAGTTTAATAAAAATTTGGGTGCTAATTAAGTTTATCTTTGTCCATCTGTTTGCATTTATCTTCAACTTCCTTTCTTTTGTTCAAGTTTTTCTCTTGTAATCTGATTGAACATGGTTGTGTATGTGAGAAACAAAGTTATTACTGTCAAACTATTGTCTATTGATTATTGTTTTAATGTGCTCTCTGCAAACGATGTTATGATGACAGCTGAAAGATAATGATTAATTACTTAGCAGTGATATATATACAAAGTAAACACAAAGATCAAGGGGTAAGCCATCCCCTCCCCCTCTGCAGAATGCTCTTTAATTAACTAATTCAAAAAATTATACTACTATTACTATATATATATATATATATATATATATATATATACCAAAGCTTAAGATATAGAAGTGACATCACCAGTTTGACCAAACATTATATTTGAAGTTATGATGACCAACTCATAACTGAACTATATATTTACTCTAGTCTAATCACAAAACAACATAACGTGACAAAAGACTCCTCAACTCAAGAATTAATTCGTTTTTATAGACGGAAGAAGAGAAGGGACATTCTGAGTTATGCTTAAAATACCATTTTGGCGATATTGGATATATAATTAAACAGTTTGACAGATCTTTGACATATACAATATATAGGAGTACTATATATCCAACCCATTCATTTGAGAACTAGAAATTTTGGTGTAAAATTAATATCTGCTAATGAAGTAATTATAACTATCACAGACTGATATACATGTATATATGTATATATTTCATGTCATGTGCAATAGCCTTTAAAGATCTAATTTTCAGAGTTCCCTGCATGGAACAGTGCTTCCACACAGCACAGCAGTCACTCAATTCCATGGAATATTAAAATTAAAGGGGTGACTGAAATCAGTTATCAATAACAAGAAGAAGATTGATTAATTTCAATCTAGGGAATGACTGTGCTTAATTAATCACTATATATATATAGAATATGTACTGATCTACCTTTTTGTGTTGAGGTTCTGCAACTCACAACCCATGATCCTTTGCCTGCCCTGAAAAAAAGGCATATCTGACGCGTTTTGCCATAATTGCCACTCCCCACTCCCTCAAAAGGAATGCTTTGTTATGAATCTCGATACCGCAATTTCATGGTCGGACCCAATGGGAACACTGTTCATTTCAATGTACGTGTTCAATTCAACTCTAGAAAAACCATCCCATCATTTACAATTCGTTACAAATTTTTATGTATTCACTTATCCTATCAAGAAATTTAACCATAAACTTAATTATCACTACAATGCTACCAGCTGGTTATTAATTCTAAAACAAACTGATCGATGTACTAAATTCTTTGGTTAATGTTCTTATCACTTGCTACAGTGTCAAAGTTAATTAATTAATATCATCACGATCTGTTAATTTCTAAGATTAATACTTTTGCCTCTTACTATCTGGAACTATATATCTTTCATTTAGTGTACTGGTGGATGCTTGTTCTGTTCTGTACCAGACCTCAGAACAGTCTCATGTTTGCTAGTGTGAGCATGTGTGGTTTGTCAGAGAGGATCAGAAAGTGAAAGAGTATATATATAAAGTCATTAAGGTAATATATATAGCTAGTTGAGAAGTGGTCCCAA
This sequence comes from Sesbania bispinosa, assembly GCA_026901365.1. Lineage (NCBI taxonomy): Eukaryota > Viridiplantae > Streptophyta > Magnoliopsida > Fabales > Fabaceae > Sesbania > Sesbania bispinosa. Next base: position 120,075 of record QLOH01000549.1, on the reverse strand, counting down.
CCCAAGAGCTCGCTCTTGTGTGTGGAAATTATATATCTCTCAAGAGTGTATATATTTCTAAAACCCTAATTCTGACACAAGTTCAAATTGGTGAGATGAGAAAGGACTTAATTTTGCTGTTCATTTGAAATATAGTAGAATGCTTGCTAGCTAGCTGCAGGCATGCCTGTGATATGATTCGACTTTCACGGTTAATTATGCACATGTAAAGCAACGAGATTGTGGTCCCCTTTACTAGGGTTAGAAAACCAAAACCTAGTACATGTATGTAATGTACCAGTTTATTTATTTTATAGCTTTTCACTGTTAATTACTGGATAAAATTTACTTGTGTAATTTAATAAATTTTGATCAAACATTTATTATGATAATCCACGGTTAATTCAAACCCTCCTTCAGGCAAAAGCTATTTATGTTACTAATTAGTTACGGATAAGTTGGGAAAGGTCACAAATTAAAGCATAAATAATTGAATTTGAACTCATCAATCCTAACTTTTAATCTCTAACCATATTAATTAGATGTCTATTTTAATGGAGGGAAGAGTTTACCATGGGGATTTTGGATCATGACATCTCAAGAATTGGTTAACTACAAAACTAATTAAACTAACCAATTAATCACAAGGTCAAAGAGTGTGGCACTTTTCACGCTATATATGTTAATTAGAATAGTGATCTTGACCCGTCATGATATCTATTATGTTTTGTATAAACAGTTAACCGTCTAAATTAGTAATATCTGAAGATTTTTTTTTTCCTTTTTTCCGGTATAATTAAGATAACAATACGTCTTTAAAGCAGATATGTAGAATGTTCCACAGATAGATTTTGTATAGGTTGGGTCACCTATTCTTCTTTACTGTTTGTTATGTAAACAGGAAGAAGTACCTCTTAAACTTCACATTAATGAACTTTGATTAATTATCTGAACTGAAGATATATAGTAGGACAATAAATGAACACCATTGCATCACACAGTTGGGAGTTTGTCAGAACAAATGATATAAAAAGATTCTGCAGTGTCAAAATACAAGAAATAACAAGATAATTAAAAGGAACTAAATTAAAATGAGAAATCATTATGAACATTGATTTGTCCTTTTAATTCAGTTGGAGAAACTATGCAATATTCGGACTATATATAAGCTGGATTTTGAAACTTATAAATTCATTAACTAGATATAAAATAATTAAATTTCCTTAATTTAGTCTTGAACATGATAAAAATCATAAGAAATCTGTTGTTCCATAATCTTCATATATGATAAATACCTTCTTCAAGAATTGCTTTTCTAGCTAGCTAGATATATATCCATAAGAATCAGATTGATCTATTTGTAATTATCAATGAAGCATGCACTGCCACTTCATAGTAGTTAACTGACAGCAAAATTTACAATATTAAAGAAGCTCAATAGTCAATACAGTGATACAATTAATATTTAAAGATAGAAGAAGCAGGGAAAGTCCCTTATTTGACCACATATATTACCTCATAATAATACCCAACAAAATTAGAAACGCTTCTTCTTCACTGTTGTATCTTCTCCCAGAAAGACAGAAACTATATATATATATATATATATTCAAATTCAACCAGATTGATTTGCAGGAGAGTTTTCAACGAACCTTGTGATTAGTAACCCTAAACTGTAGAGGTGCAAGGATTAATTAATTAATTTGAGTTTGCTTCTGACGTTTGGTGGTTCTTGTCGCTCCTTCTTCATACTTTTCTTTGGCACTATCATTGTGATTGATCTTCAATTTCTCCCTTTCAGCTTGCCTGTATTTATGCAAGTACCTTCCAATGGCTTCAGCAAAGTTATCAAACCCTAAGGAACTAAGAGCCCAACAGATGTCATCCCCATTAACGGTCTTGCGATTCTCCTTGTGACACTTGTCAGATGCTTCACTCGTCACAAAACTTATGAACTCTGTTACACATTCTTGCATTACTTGCTTGCTTTCTTTCGAGATCTTTGCACTTGGAGGAAGGATTTGCTTCATTATTCTACCCACATTTGCAATGGGTAAAGCCCTATCTTGCTCACCTTCCATTTGGAAAATTATATAATCAAACTATATTTTCCTTTACTCCTTGCTTTTGATATGTGGACAATCTGGTTTTAAATAGATTATCTGATTATGCATGTGCGTGTAAGTGAATGCAATGTTTTGTGAAACACGGTACAAACGTCAAATGTAAAAATATTAATATGTTTCTCAAACCACAACATATCATGAAAAAAAATTATTTTCTTAAAAAATTGAAATGGAGGGAGTACATTATAATGTAGGGTATTCATCGTGTTAGTTACAAAAAATTTAATTATGAAACTTCTGTAACTAATATCTGAGCGTACCATACATCATAATGTACCTTAATTAGATTTACCCACCCTAATGGATTTAGATTTTTTTTTATGTTTTGGTCTCTATAGTAATAATTAAAGTTTCTATGTAACTACATTTCACTTTCATTATGCATGGTTAACGGAGAGTTTGTTTCGAGGTTTTAAATCATAGTACTCTTGGGAATAATGTTTTCAAAAATCCTACTACCAAAAATGTTATTCCTGAATAAAATTTCTAAACATGTAATTGATAGATATTTAATATTTCCGGAAATATTTTTAAAATTCATTTTCAAAAATTAAAAAAATTAAAAATAGAAAAAATATAATTGATCGCGTATACTAAATATATGAAAGACGGCCATCTGCTTCTATTTGGGTTGGAAATTTGGAATAAAGCTGAGAAGGAGATTATAAGTCATACTGCGACAAGAGCTATTTTCTGAAAATTTTTGTTTTAGAATCAAAGCCTTATTAATTAAAATACTATCGGTCCCCACTGCCATTCCACTTATATCCATATAATATATACATACATACTCTACTGCCCTTAATTAATTTAATTATTGGAGAATATAATATAATCTTATTATTCGTACTATTCAAATAAGTGGAGCACATTTGTTGTTTTCATGTTCTAGGACAGATCCGACCTAAACGTACCTAAAAAGAAGTCTTTAACCATAATGTTTTATCATATATAGCTCTTACTTTAGTTAATTAGATTATGTTTTTGACAACCTTTTGGGGCAATAGAATTCCTTCTTTTATAAATTCGAAATTCGTTAGGCTTAAATTCTTTATCTATAACTCTAGAATTCTCTTTCACTTTCGCATTAACAAAACCTAATTGATGCTTAGATTCTCAACATTATGATGCAAATATAAAAAACATTTCATTATCTTGATAGGAAATTAATAATATCTGATACGCTTGAATGCTTCAAACAGTAAATAGAGCACTTACACATAAAGAATATTGGTTTGATTTAACAATCCTATACATGTTAATCATAGTGGTTCATGATCTTAATTATTTTATTTACAAAAATTGAAATACATTCATTGATTTTGTTGAATTCTTATGCATATTGTTTAGCATTTTTTATCTTTATGGAATAATAAAATAGCACGTTATAATTATAAATCAACTGAATATATGTGAAAGAATAGTTTGATATATTGCAAAAAATGATAGTAAATTATTAATTGTAAAGTAAAATATGCATTCAAGCTAATAGGTGGACCAAACAAAATTCGGTCCACCTAGTCCAATTAATATTTTTTTGCTTACAAAAGGTGAATGAATAATTTTATTTTTTTATTAAATAGTATTTATATGACTATTTAAGTTTAATTTAAGGGAAAATATGGACTTACAATACAACCTATGTTGATTTCGTTGAGGATGTATCAATTTAAAGTTGAAGGACAAAATTTTACATTACAAGGTAATATCGATTTGAGTTTTTATTATTTTCAAGTAATATTTCATAAAAACAACTGGAAACTATTTTAATATTAATCATTATTAAAATGGGCGCTGAATTTGGTGATTAAGAATTTAAATTACTATATTTCTACATTTTGGACCATGTGAACCATGGTCCACCGTAGACAAACCCTCCTAATAGTCAAGTAACAAATCCTTTTATAAAAGGGTTAATTCGCTAGATATTACTAGTGAGGAAATATATCAAATTAATTGAATGAGATTAAAATTCTTTATTTAAAGCAACCAGTGACATAAATTCAACATTTTCTAGAATTATTTTAATTTAAAGGATTATTAATATATAGGTATAATATAACAAGTTATTGATTTGTGGCTCTATAATTCTAAGTCTAGTATGCAAATTACAAAGTTCAAGAGGACAAGTGTTAAGTTCTTATTTAAATTTACATAAGAAACTCAATAAGACTTTAGATGAACTAGATCTATATAGCATATGTGCTTCCAACTAAAGTTTGGATTGATATTTAGTGCCCGTTTGTTTTAGATTCTGCAACAGTCAGAATCAATTCTGCAGAATTGATTTTAAATCACTTCCGTCCAACGTACTTCGTAAAGCGTGCATCATCCATCTCAACAATTCATTTCTAGAATCAATTCTACTCAACTGTAAACCAAACGGACCCTTAGCAATGTTCGTAAAAGCTAGGATGCAACAGTGTCATATCGCTAGTTCTTTCTGTGAATTGATATTGAAACAACTATATGATTATATATAGATCCAATTTTAAAATAAGGCCAGGGGTTCTGCAGGTTCAAAGCATTTAACTATCTCGAGCGAAACATACTTTTATATATGCATGCATATAAAATAGAGTTCTAATTATATGGATACTAGAATCTAATTAACTTAATTTTCTAACTTATAAGTACTGGCGGATTAATTGTTAATTTAGAAAGTAATTAAGAACTGCCAACTTAAGTGATGGTTGCTCACCAATGAATAAAAATTGTTGAGAGTATGTTTCTACCATTCTACCGCTTAATTGTGGGTCTTCACCATTTAAACTGTAGGAGTTCAGAAAGATTAGTTTCAATTAGATTATATTATCCCACAACTCAAGCAGTGCCGTGGCTGTGTAATGGTAGTGTTTTGTCAATTGCGCGCCTAAACATATATATCTAGAAGCCAATGCTTAGGCATGGCTGTAAAGACACATGTTAATTTAACCAGTAAAATCATTATTTACAAACAATCATATTCACTCAATGATTTTATTATTGTAAATAAATTTCAGATTAATCATTTTTTATTATTATAGGGATTGTTTTGAGTGTTTGTTTCTATGTTGTTTTTATTCTTATTTTTTCTCATTTACTTTAGAAATAACATATTCACACAACAAAAAATATACAACAACTTATACAACACACTTTTCTCTTTATCTTCTCCATCACATCACACAATTCTCTCTCTTTTTTCTTAAAAAGTGAAAATGAGAGAAAGAAACATGAAGGAAAGAAAAGGGAAGTAAGAAAAAAGAACAAATTAAGGAAAGTATATAGGAGGATTTTTGAGTTGTTTGGTATAAGATAAAAGAAATAAAAAAGTGAGGGATAGTAAAATGAGTATGATGTGTACAATTTACCCATTTGCTCTCATACTTGAAAAAACTATTATTATTATTATGGCCGCCAAAATGAGAAGATCGAGTTTGTAGTTTTCTCGCGAAAGTAGGCGAGAAAAATTTTCAATTGGTCTCATGGCCACAGTTTTCCTCTCTCTTAATTTTCCCGTCTCAACCAAATAGTTTTCCACTACATTTTCCTGGCTTTTTCTTTGTCCCCTATTTGGTGTGTGTTTGATTTGACTTTAAAACTTACCAAACTCAAATTTGAATTTGTCAAAACACAACTATTTTTAGTAACGTGAGTTTATCACATTTTAATGTTAAACAAAACATGTTACTCATTTCCACACATTTTTCCCTTTAAAAAGTATCTTGAAAATGAGATTTTTAATTTGCTGCAGGTTGACAAATGCATGGTGTTTGGAATTGGATTTATCTCTACAAATTTATTTTTTATTAAAATATTAATCAAACGCGTTCTAATGTTGGGCAATCCCATTTTAAACGCCACGAAGGTGTTGACCAGAAAAAATAACGCCACGAAGGTGATTTTGGCGCAAAACCAAACCAACAGCCTCTACTTTTTTTGGTAAAAAAACCCAGCAAAACCAACAGCCTCTGTTTTTTGGTCGAAAACCAACAGCCTCTGACGATCCTCGTTTTCGAGGAAAGCCCAATTATACCTGCTTCTATATCTAGTTTTGTTCAGTGTAAAAAAATAATTGATAGCTCAATTATGAGACGGACCTGTTTTGGGCTGATTGGCCATTGGGTCTAAAAGGAAGAAATGTCCAAAACCAAATATGCATGAACCTCAGATTAAGGGGCCTGTTTTTTGGCGTCTGGATTCTCTCTATTTGCGGGAGAAATGGAGAGTTCCATTTCCTTTTTTCTATTGTTGACACGTGGCATATTGTTGACACGTGGCAAGATAGATATCTCACGGCTACAATTTTAATTGGCACATTATTGAATAAAAAAAAGACTAAATTGTAAATTTGGTTCCTGAAATATTGGTTATTTTTAGATGATTATCGAGTAATTTTTCAATTGAGTTATAATTTTCTTTAATTAATATTTTTTAAATAAACTATTAATTTTTCACTTAACTAGATTGCGGGTAACGAGCGCGGGTATGAGCATATAGGTGCCCAACAAGTACGAGGACGGGCATTAAAGTTACTGCCCACGCGGGTATGGGTGCGGGTACAGGCTTTTTTTGAAAGTGCGGCTACGGGGACGAGCACTATGGTACCCTGCCTAGAGGATACTCATTGTCATCCCTACTCCTGCTACATTTGGTCACTTTATTCAAATTTATTAAAAGTGAATGAATTTTCATTTTTCAAGGACTAAATTGAATAATTTTTCATCTTTCAGGGACTAATATGACTGACTCCAAATCTTTCAAGGTACCAAAATAAGGGGTTAGTTCAAAAATTACATTTTAAATTCTTCATTTTAGTCTAAAAAATTTATTGTCAATTTGGGGGTTATGGTTTCTTCTAACATAGCAGGAGTAGGGATGACAGTGGATACCCTCTGGGCAGGGTATCATAGTGCCCGTCCCCATAGCCGCACTTTCAAAAAAGACTCGTACCCACGCTCATACCCGCGTGGGCAACAATTTTAATGCTCGTCCCCGTACTTGCTGGGAACCTATATGCTCATACCCGCAATTTAGTTAAGTGAAAAATTAATAGTTCATTTAAAATATATTAATTAAAGAAAATTATAACTCAATTAAAAAATTACTCAAAAATCTTCTAAACATAACCAATCTTTCAGGAACCAAATTGAAAGTTTAATTTTTTTTTATTCAATAATGTGCCAATTAAAATTTTAGCTGTGAGATATTTATCTTGCCACATGTCAACAATAGAAGAAAGGAAATGGAGCTCTCCATTTCTCCCACAAATGGAGAGAATCCGAACGTTGTTTTTTGTTTGACCAAAAATGGGCCTGTTTTGTGTACTTGCTGGAGAGAAAGAAAACAAAAATAACTGTGTCAACATGGGAGGAATCACAAAGAACTGTATATGGATTATAATTTGATTATATTTTGTTTGTTCCCTCTGGCTATTTAGGAATAGTAGAGTGTTCAATAATGCTGTTGTAGATTTAGATACAACGGTGGAGTTGATAAAAATTACATTTTGACGTTGTATTAGAGCAAAATGTAAATTTATTTTTCTTTTTATGATTGTTGTACTTGTACACAACCTTTGAATTTTTTTTTCGTTTTATTTTTTAAAAATAAATTCATATTTTTTTTATTTCGAATAATTCTCGAAGTAAAAGTGACAGAGAAAAAAACATCATAACAAAAAAAAAGGGTATTTTGAGATTTTAATAAGTTAAAAAAATAGGGGTGGTGGAAATAGCAATGGGCCTTCAAAACATCGACAGGTTTATGGATCTATGGCCGAAAGAAACTGGACAGGTTTTTGGATCTTAAAGCAAAGAAAGTATGATGGATGCCTTTATAAATTACGTTTTTGTATTTTATTCTCTCTCTCTTTTTTTTCCTTAGAGTATCCTCCCACCCAGTAGGTAAGAGACTAATATCTCGGGGTACTATCAGGCGCATTGTATTTTATTCTCTAGGCCTCATTAATATTCATGCGACAATTTGAGCTTATGACATAGACTAATCTGTTTAAAATAGATGAATTGAATGGTTTAGATATACTCAAATTTTTATGCGATTTACTAATATTTATGAAGGTTTGTTATAAATAAATAATCAATCTATAAGATTGCATATTTTTGTCTTTAACAGGGAATCCCATAAACATAACTACATGTAGGTGATATGCCTATATAAATAGGTTAAATCACCCAAAAAGAAAAAATCTTGCAATTCCTGTTAGAAATTAATTTTGAATTTTGATTTCTGAAAGAAAAAAAAAAAGCACCTTCAGGTGAGAAGAAAAACTTGAAATAATTACGTTTTTTTCCCATCAAATATTGATGCATTAGACTTATGGGATAACTTTGAATAATCACTTCTCTGGGAATTGTATGATTACACCCCTAATGACGTGCTTTTAAGTGAATGTGATTTTTTTTTTTTTTGTACTTGGCAAACTTTCAAAATAAAATGATTCTAAGTTAGTTGCGGATAGAGACAACAGGTATCTTATTGATCAAGCTAAATGGACATCAAAATCATCTTAGCTTTCAAAAACCATTAATTCTTATACAGAAACAACAACCTCAAACCTTTCGAGGAAGTTTCATACATACACAGGCAAAATTTTGGGACCAATTAGTAGCTTCCCCAACTTCCCGCCTTTTTCTCTCACTGTCAAGTTTCAATTCAAGTGTGAAGTGATGAAGGACATGCATCATGGGCTCCACCTCGCAATTTCGTTTAGGCCCCATGTCCTACATCTACTAACCTTACTATCTCATTCTAGGTTTTATCCACAACGTGGAATCTACTTGGATTATTTCAAGTTACATTATTAAAATTTATAGTGCGTAAGATTAGTAAGCTGTTTTTTAATATTTCTTTATTCAATGTATTTCATTTAAGTTTTATTAGTATCAAATTTAATCTAATCAATATCTGATATGTTATAAAAAAACTTGTTTCTAGCAATGGGCGCTGTGACATTCTTTTTTTATTATGTTGGGATATCAAATGTTAGTCCCACATTGGATAGGAATGAGCAAGGAGAGTAATATATAAGTGGCAAGACCCATAAAACTAACATCTTAAGGTTTTGGGTTGGATGTGGTGTCTAGCTCATTTTGTGTGGTTTGCTCATTTGGCCTTATGGGCCCTGTGTTGGAGGACTCCCCGGTGGGCCCTGTGTTGGAGGACTCCCCGGTGGTTTAGGCACTCGAACCCTAACAAGTGGTATCAGAGCCGGTGGTGTGAATCAAGTGATCTGTGACCGGCTCAGACGAGAAATTGGTGGTGATCCTTGTGTGCGGGGCAAGGAGAGCAATACATGAGTGGCAAGACCCATAAACCTACCTTAAGGTTTTGTTAGATGTGGCAATACATGAGTGGCAAGACCTTGTGTGCGGGGCAAGGAGAGCAATACATGAGTGGCAAGACCCATAAATCTACCTTAAGGTTTTGGGTTAGATGTGGTGTCTAGTTCATTTTGTGTGGTTTGCTCATTGGCCCTATGTTGGAGGACTCCCTGATGGTTTAGGCACTCCTATGTGTCACTACCGTGTTTATTTTTTCCTCCTAAATTATCTATCGTAATATTTTTATTTTAAATAGTTTTTATTGTTTAACATTTATGATAATTTATTAAGTTATTTAATATAAATCTCTCAATTAATTATCAATTTTATGTGCAAATCAATCAAGATCTGAGTTTTCTTCATAAATTTAGTTATGGATATTATAAAACTGATTTAGTTTAATTTTACTCCCTCTGTCGCACTTTACTTGTCTTTTTAGAGAGAAAAAATTGTCCCATTTTACTTATCATTCTACAATTTTAATGAATATTTAAATTTTCTTTAGCAAATATATCCTATGCAATTATTGTTTGAATGACTTTGAATAAGGTGTCAATCATTTAATATAATGTATTGGAATAACTTAATTAATGAGTGATAAGGGGTATAATATAAAATGAATTAAAAAATTTTATGAAAATAAAAATATTAATTACATTTCTTAATTAATGTGAAAAAACCTTAAAAGACAAATAAAGTGAAACAGCGGAGTAGTCTCTGTCATAAATTTGCATTAAGATGTGTTATTACGGGATGAGGAGATAAAAAAATATGGAAAAAGAAACAAAAAAAAAGATAAAAAAATCAATTATAATTAAACGAATATGTGAGAAACGAGAAAAATCGAATTTATGCTAAAAGCATTAGGCTTAAATATATTTGTAGTCTCTCGAAAATTGGTGAATTTTGTGTTTAGTCTCTAAAATTTTTCATCTAAGTTTAGTCTTCATTAATTTTCCGTTTCCAAGTTTAGTCCTTACCATTAATTGTTGTTGTTAAATGATGATATGACACTGTTACATTACGCTGATGTGTCTATTTAGACTTACGTGACTGCCAGTTGGAATTTAAAATAATTAATTTTTGAAATAATAGTAAAAAATTGTAGCAAAATAATTAATACAAAATTCAACGTGACAGCCACGTCTACCTAAATGGACACATTAGTAGAACTGTCAATTCGAGTTACCGGCCTGGTTTGATGCGGGTAGCGGGCTTTTTCAGCTGGCTGGGCTAAAAAATCCGAGAATTATTCGGGCTTCTAAAATAGGTGTCCAAGCCCTACATTTTTGCGGGCTTTTTGCGGGTAACTCAAATTTTTTGCGGGTTTTGTGGGCTACCCGACCTTTTTGCGAGTTTTTGTGGGTAGCGGACTTCATTGGCCTGGGCTAAAAATCCCGGGAGTTATTCAGGCTTCTACACATCAGTGCACTGTAACAGTGCTAAGTCATCACTTAACAACAACAATTAACGGCAATGACTAAACTTGGAAACGGAAAATTAATGAAGGACTAAACTTAGGTGAAAAATTTTATAGGAACTAAACAAAAAATTCGCTAATTTTTAAGGGACTAAAAACATATTTAAGCCAAAAAACAGTTATTAACATTCATGCAAAATTTACGAATAGATTTTCTAACAAATGAGTACTATCCATTTTCATTATCAATGAATAAAAAATTAAAGTTAGAATTATTTAACAACTAAAATGTAATTTAAACAATTGATGTTGTTACAAATAATTTAAAATTTAAAATAATATTATTCAAATGAATTATATCACATAAAATAAAATCATTAGTCTTGCTAAAATTCTTCCCATTCTCTCTCTTCCAATTTAAAATTTTAAATGGTAATAAATAATAATCATAAATTTTAAAATTTATTAAAATTTAAAATCTTATCCTATTATTTTTTATTTTAATTCTTATATTAAGATAAATATTTGTTCTTATTGTTATGATTTTAATTTATTTAATTATAATATATTGTTAAATAATAATAGTTTAAATTAGATTTCAATAAATAAAACATATTCTATTATTATAATTTAAAATTAAAAAATTTGTCAAAACTATTCTAATCCTTGTTTTTAAATTTTAATGATATTAATTTATTATAAATTTAATTTTAATTGTATAAAAATATACATTCACCTACATATTATCCGGTTAATATACTTGTTTTGAGTATTTTTTAACCATTAGATACAATAATATAGTATTAAAAAAACAATCCATATATGCAATTAATATGTACAGTATTAATAAAGTAATAACAAAAATAATCCATAAGAATTTAAAATTGTATAATTAATTTGAATATCAACTGATAAATTAGTATAGTCAAAGATTTAAATTTAAATAACTTTTACATAATCTATTCAAATTGCATGAATTTCTTCTCTTTCTTTGTCGTACAGTAAAAATAGTTCATATATAATATAATTTTCATTTTTTTCTCCTATCAATATCTTCTTGCTCATTATATTATATTATTATTTGATTGTTTTATTATAATTATATACGAAGCTTCATTAAGGTTATATATATGGATTTAATGGATATCTATGGTATATTAATTTGTGTAATATGTGGATAAAGATATATTTTATATAAATAAACTATATTTATAAAAAATAATTTTTTTAAAATTAAAAAAATAAATTTAGAATATTTTATGATAATTATTTAATTTTTAAGTTATAATAGTATATTAAATTTTACTATTGGAATCTAACTTACATTATTATTTAATAATTGATAAGATATCATTTAATAAATTAAATCATAATTATAAGAATAAATAAATATTGATGTTAAAAATAAGGATTGAAATAGAAAATGAGAGGATAAGATTTTGAATTTTAATAAATTTCAAAATTTAATATTAACATTTATTAACATGTAAAAATTTAAATAGGAAGAGAGAATATTAGTATTAAGAATTGAGAAGAGAACCCCGCTCTTGTACGTGAGACAACATTTATTACATACAGGGCTGTAAATGAGCCGAGCCGAGCCGAATACCTAAAACTCAGACTTGGCTGGTGAAAAAAAAATATGGGTGACTCAACCCTGACTCATTTATTTAAATGAGCCAAACTTAAAGTCTGGGTTTGACTTGTTAAAGAAAAACAAAGCTTGAACTTGGCTTTGTTTAGTTCATTTTTAACTTCATTATTTTTGCTTTTATGAAAATTTTATTTAAATCATTTTTAAAATTTATGAATTTATATTTAATAAATATTTTACTGTTAAATGATAATATAAAAATTAAAATATATTCTTAATATATGATATATATTGTTATAAAATTCTAAAATATTTATTTTTCGAAATTCAATGTATAACTTCATGATTAATATAAGAAATATTTCAATACTTATTTTCATGTATATAGAATAATTATTTTACTTTATTATTTATTTTAAAAATAAACATATAACTATATATATATATATTCTTTATCTATTATGTTTTTTTTTGCTAAGCATACTTTATTTATAATTTACTAATCTTATTTACTTTAATTATTTATATTCATTAATTATTATATATATAATAAGTGAGTTATTCATGAGCTCTTAATGTTAAGCTTATAAGGCTTGAGCTTGTTTGTTGTTTGTTTAATTAAATAAACAAGGTAATTGATAGAGTATTTAATGAATTAAGCTCAAATAATTCACGAATAGCTCAACTCATTTACTGCCCTAATAATTATATAGTCATTTTTTGTTAATTTTTTTGTTGCTTAGGTGTGCAAGAAATTAAAATCACCTGTCTCTTTTTCTTTTGCCTTCTTTATTTTTTCCCAATAAAAATATAACATTTTAGAAAATTAAAAAATTAATAACTAAGAAAGGAAATATTTATTTCGCTGGGGGGAGGAGGAGATAAGTTTTTAATAAAGTTACATTTTTATTAAAGGAGACAAAGAAAATAAGTGATTTCAATCCGCATGGAACATATACATCCTGTATTCCTGTTGTAGCTTTTGATCAGATTAACACAAGAGTTTGTCGTTGTCCATGGTGTTTCACGAAACATCATAGAGCTGAAATGCTAGTAGTCTTCAGCACGATTTAAATCAAAAGGACAACAAGCTAAGCAGTTTAGAACGAAATGCCAACCAGCTGACACGTGAGACTTGAGACTTGAGAGGTATATACGTTTGCAAAAGTGTACATCCACATACTTTAATTTATGTTTATGAGATCCACAGTAGCACTTGAAACTCATATTTGCTTGTAATAATCTCAATGTCAATTTAACTGAAAGCATTATAAAAAAAAAATTAAATCAGTCCAGTCTAATCATATTTATATACATTGGCTGGGATTGTGTTGATATTTTTATGTTTTTTTTTAAAAAAAGTATATATCAAAATGGGCATTGTATATTAACATTTAGCAAAATTAAAGGAAGAAATTAGTAACACATTACTTTCTTTTATATTTTACTACATATATGTACTATAATTAAGTAAGAGCATTAGCACCGCATGTGCTAAAGATAGATCTTACGAGACAAAAAGTAACATCGATACATTTATTTGTTCCAAACTAATGGAGGAGGTGCTTAAATAAGCATCCGCTCTTAAATAAAAGTGGTGTAGGATCGGTTGATATATAGATGGTTTGAGAAGTGTATTTAAGAAATTTTTTAGAGTTGCGGGTGAAAATAAAAAGTGATTAAATTATTTAAAATAATAAAAATAATATACTATTATAAGAAATGTCAAAAATTATAAATTATTAATTTAAAAATTTTTTTAGGGGTGGTGGAAGAGAGATAACCTGAAATTCATAATTTGTTAGGCAGTGTAGTTGATGATTTAAAACGTGTAGAGCTTTTAAAACCCCTCGATCAACTGTCCCAAATCATCTATTGGGAGGAGAGACAATATATACAGAATCTAGGGTTTCTGTTCAAAAGTATATCCCCTTTACTTAATCATTCATTCTTTTTTTACCACTTTTATCATTGAAGTATCAATGGAGGACAGGAAAGAAAAAAGATTTTTTTGTTTTCAAATTTTGAAATAACAAGGAACTAATTAAAGAGTGTAAAAAGTGCTGAAAGCTTAACCCATCATTGCACATCCAACTCAACCGACTGTTGTTTCTTTTTATCATTATTTACCAAACACCAACATAAAGAAACTCATAATCTCAATGAGGATCTTACCATGCCATTTTTAAGTTTAATCATTTTTGCAAAAGAAAAAAAAAACTGCAACATCATCCCTTCCCCACACCCCATATACCAAAAGACAAGGAAATAGAATGATTATCAAATATGTAAAAAGGAAAAGGCAAAGCTTTGATGGAAAAATGTTACTTTTAGCAGTTCAAGCAAAGATGTATAGGCAGTTGCACATGACGAGGAGCACATATCATTTGCAACGACGTCGGTCCCATTTCCTACAGGCCATACCCTATTTAGTGAGTAGCATTTTTTTAAAAAAAAATTTAATGAGTATAGTGCCTCTAACCATAAATTATGTGGACCTCATTAGGGTTTAGAAATTTTTTTGTTATCTCTTTTGTCGGCAAATGATGCACTATGTAAATGATAAAAATCATGAATTTTGTTTTTCCAGTCATATCGTACATGTTGAGGTATGAGATTATATCAAATTAAAAAGGAAGAAGAAGAAGAAAAAGTAACCAACGGGGGTTGGTTCAAGTGGTACATGCTTGATTCCCCTTAATCAAGATCTCGGGTTCAAGTCTTGTAGATGGAAAAAATTCCCGTTGGGAGAGTTAACCCCACCATGATGTGGATGTTCCCGGCTCGAACAGGATTGCCTCCAGTGGAGGATACATGTGATTAAACAAAAAAAAAAGGAAGAAAAAGATGTACACCTTAATAATTATAAAACCGCTGTAAGCCATTCATGCATGTGATAATATATCACTTTTTCCCCCTTATATGAATATAAGTCCTTTTACCTTTCCTTTAATAAATTATTTAATTAATTAGTGTGTACTTGTGTCTTGAGTCATGCATGTAGCATTTTCCTTCTTAATCTATAGATCTACAACACATGAATATCAGTAGGGTATCAACATATATTTGAATTAGGTTTAATTTAATTTGTTTTGGGGGCGAAACAGAAAAATATCATAATTTAATTCGGGCAAATTAAAACTATATATATAGTCAAGATTTTTATTTACATAAACAAGGGAGAATTAATTAGTTTATATTTTATAAGTAGAGACGAGAGTGAGATCCAGAGAGATAGAGCAGATGGTACAATGGCTTTAGACATGCATGAAAAAAGTTTATTTACATACAAGAAAGAGAAATTAAAGGGAAACTGGTAGCTAGTTTTGCCCCCACACACAAGTGATATAAGGCGACGAATGTCGCACATGTGTGAAGTGCAGCTTCCTTCACATATTTAAATTCTGCATGAGTGAAACTTTTGCTTAAAATGATTGATGAGGATCTTTCATCCATAACACTAAGATTGCCTTTACAGAATTACAGTGGACACAGGATAAGACCGCATTATCCCCAACACCCTCGATGCTCGTGAAAAACAAAAAGAAACATTCAGATCGCCATATATATTAGTAATATTATTCACTTAATTATACTAGCTCATGCATTTAGGGCATCTCTTTCCAATAACCTTATATGCATAAGTACCTACATTTAATACTTTATAATTTTTTAATATATTTTTTATTTAAACCACGTATATTTTTCATGGAAGACAATCCTACTCGAAATTGGAACATTCACGTCAACGAGACTTATCTGAAATCTCTTACAATTTTAATATATCATTTGAACTAACCTCGTTAGTAATTTTTTATAATAATATATTATTTTTAGTATTTTAAACAATTTAATCAATTTTTCCTTTAACTAGAACTTTAAAAAAAATTCTTATAATAAATATATAATAATTTTAATTGCATAAAATTCTCACATCAAAATTTGAGGTTGAAACAATTTAAATATACACTAAATTTTAGTTAAATGATTTTCTAATACATGAAGAAATACAAAATAATATATTATTAAAACATAGTTCAATTTTTAAATAATAAATATATATGTTTTTAATGATTTTTTTTTAAAAATAAATATATCAATCAATTTCTATTAAATATATACTAATTAATATTTTAAGGATTTAATTAGTATACACTGTCAGTGTAAAAAAGTTTTATACAGATATCCAATGGTGTGCTGCCACATCATTTATTGAATTTAATAACATATGAGGTGTCATATAATTTATTAAATGATACGGCAGCACATCGACCATTGGATATCTATGTAAAACTTCCTTATACTGACGTGATAGTGCACATATATTAAACTCATATTTTAATATATATAAATTTTATTGGATCGTATTAAATTGTAGAAAAGTACCATTTTGCTGTGGAGTAATGGTGCTTTCTTTGTATAACCCCACAAAAGTTGCTCTCCAATAGTAAAAAGGTGGCAGATGATTTCCTTCACAAATGTTGCTATTGGTGTAGCACCAATGTTAGAGATGGACTTATAATATAATATGATTTTTTTAATCAGCAAAGAAATTTATTAAATTGGAGCATGAGAGATATATATCCCAATCTTTACATGAAACAATTTACCTTAACAATATATATAATAACAGATCCAAATATCTGAAATCCAATCATAAAATAAAATTTGAACACCCTCAAACTATAGTAAATATATAAGTGCTTTCAAAGATTGACAATGGCTCCCTGCAATTCAATTAAAGCTACTGTCCTTGCTTCAAAGATTAACAAAACCTTCTACTTCATTTTCATTCTCACTTCTAATTAAGGTGCATATATCCATGATTTGGTAAAACAAAAAACAATTCACAGATTCATGTGATTTAATTTCTTCATTTACATAGGCAATTTCTTTTGTCTTTCTATTTAATAAAAAGTCGAAATATTTTTTATTTTCATTTTGAAAAGGATTCAAAGTTAAAGAGATTTATAAAATTTGCGCGGTGATTATACAAAAAAGCATTATATGGATATAATAATAATAATAATAATAATAATAATAATAATAATAATAATAATAATAATAATAATAATAATAATAAAACTGATGACATAATGGATTAATATAAAATACATGTGCAATTTTCATTGGTCCATTTAAGAAGGGTATCAAAACCATTCCCAATGTAAGGGTACCAGAGAAATCTCCTAAAAATATTTAATTTTCTTATCATTCTCGAAATCAAATTTATTTTGCCAAAAACTTAATTTTACGTACCAAACTTATTCCTACTAAACTCAATTCTATCCAACTTTAAAATAAGTGGACCCATACTGTTGAATCAATTAATGTTCATTAATTTCAAAGAGCTTAATATTAATTAAAACCAACATAGCATAACTAATTGACTTCAGTTATATCATGAATTAACAAAAAAAAAAAAGATGAAGCCCATCAAATTAAGCCCACGTTGGATGAATACTAAACAATTCTAAATGGTGTGAAAACTTTCCTAATTTTGAATTATATGTAGCACTAATGATTCACGTACATCAAAACAGCGAATCCATTAACTATTTAGAAAATCGGACCGGACCAGCCGATCGGACTGGAAAACCGGTGAACCGGCCATGTGTCCGATCCAACAGAATCACAGAATCGGCCTTGCACAGAATTGGTCACAAAACCGTTCAAAAATCGGTCAAAACCGGTTGAACCGGTCTTTAAAAAAAAATTCAATTTTTTATTTAATTTAAAATACTTTTAAGATAAATAAAAAATATGTTTGAGAATCACATAGATATTTATCATTTTACCAATTATTTTTATTTTTTTGTTTTATAAACCTTATAATAAGGTTATTTAAACAAATTTATAGCTTCATATATCTTAATTTCTTATAATTTTGTGTTATTTTATTAATTAAAATATTATATAATATTTAAAATATATGTTTAATTAATACCGGTTCTACCACGGTTTAACCATTGAACCGTGAATCAGTGCCTTCACCGGTTCAATTACCAGTTCGATTTTTAAAACATTGATTATTTGTACCACATGACCTTCTGTCTCTTTTAACTCACTTTCTCTCACCTTTTTTTTGTTGTGCTTAAATTTAGAGGTGGCAAAATGGACTACCCGGTCGGGCAAAAAAAGACCAAATTTAATTACGGCTCAAAAAATAGTGCCCAAGCCCTATAAAATGCGGGCTAAATCCGGTATTTTGATAAAATGGGCTGGGCTAAAAAAACCCTATATTAATTCTGACTCAATTTTTAAAAATCAAACCCTATAATTTAACGGACGGGTTCGGGCCGGCCCGATAGGCTTGACCCATTTTACCACCTCTATTTAAATCACACAGTATACAAATAATGGATTCATTGTTTTGATTTACGTGAATCATTACTGTTTTATGTAGATATTCTTTAGTCAATTCTTATATACACTCACTTTTTTCTTACAGCTCTTTTCAACTCCATTTTTTTATATCTCTTTTTTCTAATTATTTTATTACTTATCACATCACTCACCTTCTCTCTCATTTTCCTTTTTTTTTTGTTTTATATCTCTCTCTTCTCTTCTCACCCCCACATCCTAAAAAGAAAGTATATATATATATATATATATATATATATAAATAATAACTTTTCTGCATGAACAAAATCTTAAATTTCCCTCAAAGGAAAAAAATGAAAATGTTGAATGTTTTGTGGGCATTTTAAATTTTTTAAAATGAAGAAGTCTTATATTTATTGAGGAGTTACTATTATATAAAAGAGTTTATAAAGCAAACATGCATGTAATTTAAATATATATGCCAAACATGTGGAAGGAATGGACTTGCACTTTGCAAAATTAGATTAATTAATGCATTAATTTCTAATTTTAATTTGATGGATTTTTAAAATAGTTTGTTATACTTGGTCCAACCTGTTAATTTTTATTAACCTGTATATTTTTCTCAATTAATTAAATATTGAGAGATTTTGGCCCCATAAAATTTACATCTGTCGGGAAATAGTCGTTAAGAACCCGTCTATGCTACAAGTTTATGCTATTTTCCATCAGAAAATAATTGAAAATGTGTTACTGATTGATACACACAAATTAAACATGCAAATGAAAGGGAGCGAGAAAAAAACAAATTTGATATGGTTTTATTCGTTGCATGTCGAATGCCCCTTCTTAATTTGTATCATTATATGAATTGTACGTGAATCGGAAGTTTCGTTTGGTCATTCTTCAAATTTGTATTATTGTTTGTATGCATAGATTGAGTGTGCTATTCTATGTCTGCTTCTCTCGCACAAGCAATAATCATCGATGATAACAAAGTCCATGATTTGGAAATAATGACAAAGTATGCGAGCAACGAAACTACAAAAGTGCCGTTACTCGTTTGGTATGTATAGAGATTGACCTCAACTTTTAGAGCTTACTCATTTTTCATCATTCCATTGTTTCCTTCTCCCATTTGTTTATTTTTCTTCCTTAATTTATCTTATAAGTAACTTGTCATCACTCAATATACAATATGTGCAACAATAGTTTATTTCAATATTATATGAAGTGTGACTTATGCAAACGACAATAACATCGGCTACAGGCTCATAAGTAAATGCAGTCTCTTATAAATTATTGTTGCTAGTGGACGACATTAAAGTTTTCAATCTTAATCAACGGGACCTAATGTTCCAAGTTTATCATAAAGTAGTGGTACCAATGAGTCATGCCTGGCTCAACTCTTACAGCAAATAGCACCATCAATGAGAAACAAAAATTCTGAATTTTAATTTTTTTAATGCAAAAGAAAATTTTGTTCGGATAACTTCCGTGGGATAAACAAAATAACAATTTTTCATTTAAAAATAATAATTTACAATTCTAATTGGTTAAAGTTTTTTTATCTTATTTAATCTCTTTTGTTTTGTTTTTATATAACATTATGTAGTGTTTGGTAGGCACTTCGAAACAGAAGACATGTATGTTCTATTCTATATTTGATATATTTTAAAAGTATAACAGAATATGACATATCATTAAAAAAGTGAAACATTTTTTGTTCTATAAAAAGGTGGAACTAAAGACAACAAAATAGAACTTCTCATTATTAATTTTTTATTAACAAAACTATCATTCACTCTCCTAATAACCTTCCTTCTTCCCAAAAGTGTAATTCCTATTGCCACCTAACACCTTTGACCACCACCATTGTCATGACCTGACACCCTATACCGTTGTCGCCACCACCACCGCAACTGCCACCGCCACCGCCGCCATCACCTAACACTTACCCACCATCATTGTCGCTTGACACCCTATACCGTCACCACTGTCGTCGTCGCCACCACCACCTCTATCACTGTCGTTGCCACCGCCGCCCTACACCCCTACTTCTAACACCTCATATTCAATTTTTTAATACTTTATTAAATAATAAATAAGATAAGGATATATATGTAACTGAACACATATCATCATGTTCTGTTCTGTAGTTACCAAATACAACACATAAGTCATTTTTTTCTGTTATATTCTATTATGTTCTATCCGTCTCATTTTGTTCATCTACCAAATGTTACCTAAGAGAGATTTATGGGTTTGAGTATCCCTTGTAATTATTCTAATTAATCCTTTTTGCTTAAAAAACATTAATAAGAAAGATTTAAATTTAGAATTTAATGGATATATATCGATTATGTTTAAAAAAATTATAGTGTCATTTAATAATGAATTATCACATTTTTATTAAGTTAACATTGATCGATCATATTCATTAATGGGACAATGCATTATTGAATATTTACTCCCGTGAGTAAAAATCTATTATTAAATAGTATTATATTTCATTTAATTTATGCGGTCTAACCTATTTAGTGAGAAAAAGTATTGGTTATTGTTTTTTAATTTTCCATCTATATATTACTTATTTAAATTTTTTCATAATTACCTGAGCCCATAAACATGTACAATAATTCAATCTCGTTTTCTAGCAAGAACTACCGCTTAATGCTTATATAAGTTATATATCATGTTCAGCAATACTTAATTTATATATTATTATCTATTACAATTTAGTACTATTTACTTAATTAATATTTTAAAGCAGGTTGTGGATTCATATTTATTGAAGAAGAGAAATTAAATAAAGAAGACATATATGGATGATAGGGACAAGTGAATTGAATAGTTAGTGGTTTCATTTTGTCAACATATTTCAAGGAAAAGGAGCCGGAAAACAATCTTTCACCTTTTTATTGATTGATTGGGATATTTAATATATATGATACACATTTATATGTTAATGTACAATGGGTAAATCTCAACGTTAACTCAAATTTAGAAATTAACAACTAGCTTTTACCCCAAAAAACGTAACAATAAATTACTAAAGTAGAGAGGGCGCGCGCCTATGGGAATATATAATTCTGATTGTAAGATGGAGAGAGACAAATAATCCAATGTTTATATATGCAGTTATGGGAACTCGGATGCAAGAAATGAGTATATGCATAAATGAACATGCATCAATTATTTGATAGTAGTGCGAGCAAAAAGGTGTAATCATGGTTGTTGAGACAATGTTTAGAAGTTAAGAAACCAATGCTTAGACAAGCAAATCAAAGATTTTATGGGCATTATGGACAACGTCAACAGATCTGCACCTATAAGGCTACAATCTATCTTCAGATTGATTATAGTATGCAATTGAACTAGTACTAGTTCTTATTTAAGTTTTTAATTGAAAATTGAAAATAATAATGCCACACATATTTAATTGAACAGCTCATAATTAATTATATATGTATGCATATACCGGCCTGTTAGAACATACAGTTTTTTTTTTATTATTGAAAATTAGATTAGTAAATAACTAGATATTAATTTTTTGATTAATTTTATTTATTAAATTTTAAATAATTATTTTTTATAAGTTTACATTCTGAATTCACAACATATCCAGAGAAACTAATTAAATAATACAAAAAAAATATTTTTTTCTTTTTACGTAATAATATTTTTGTTTTATAAATAATGTATTTGACAATCAAATTAATGTAGAATATTAGCTTATTTTAATTATTAATAATACTAATCTCGAAAGAGGTTTTTTACTGAATTTTTTAAGTATAAAAGAAATAAAACTTACCACAAATTTATAAACTTAATAGTGTGATACAAAAATTTTAATTTGAATTTTAATAACTATTTAACTCAATTTTATTTATGTATTTATCAGTATGTTGATAAACTTCTAATTAATATCACTTTTTATAAAAATAGTTTTATATTTACATACAAAGTTATGAAAAGGTATTTTTTATGAAATTTTTTTTATAAGATGAAAAATGTTATATAATTTTGTTTATTTTTATAATTTTAATAATTTAAAACTTACTCTTAATTAAGTAATTAAAAAATAATGTGTAATATCATTAATTATTTCTTTGTATTTGATGAATAATAATTAACCAGTAATAGTTATCATCAATACATGTATCAAATGAGATGATCATTATGAGAAGATTAATTTTAAATCATTGAATTTAACTATGTATAATTAAAATTTAAATGTGAAATCATCTAAATTTTCAAATAATCATGTGACTTACCAAAGGGTCGTGGACTCATGTTAATCATGCATACTGAAATTGTGGGAAGAGCTCTCGTTCGATGTCTACTAAACACATTCTTAGATAAAGGTAAGAAGTCTTAACTGTAATTCGGTCTCAAATAATTAAGATTATACCTGGTAATAGGAAAATATTGTGGTTAATTAATATAAAAATATATCACGTGACTTTAAGCCCTCATTTGGTGAGGGAGAAGTGTGCAGAAATGAAATATGTGTTTGGTTGCATTGTAGAAATAAGGGGAAATATGAAAAGGCAGTGGGCCCCATTACTTTTTTGTTTCTTCGCAAGAGAGGCGAGAAGTGCGAAGAAATAAACCTGCCTCTTTCTCACTTGCAAGCTTCACAGTTGTGTTTCCACCTTCCCCCCACTACCATTGTGGTCCGGTCACGTTATTGGCTGGAGCGAGAGGCGCGACGGAGCTGCATCACAAGAACCTGT
Organism: Sesbania bispinosa; assembly: GCA_026901365.1. Taxonomy (NCBI): domain Eukaryota; kingdom Viridiplantae; phylum Streptophyta; class Magnoliopsida; order Fabales; family Fabaceae; genus Sesbania; species Sesbania bispinosa. The sequence goes on along the minus strand of QLOH01000549.1, from coordinate 96,568 downwards.
GCGATGGCTAAAGCATATTGTGGTCCTGTAAGTTTCGTTGATGAGCATGCTGCATTGTGGTCCTGTGCAAGCTTCGTTGATGAGTTTCCACCATCCTCATTCGTTGAGAAGTGTGCTGCATGTCGATCCTGTGCGGTGGCTGAAGCACAGCGGCTACAAGGCTGTTACCAGTGTAGATATGCGACTAACGGGGAGTTGCGCGCGACTGGAGCGAGTGTTGTGGCTGCTGTGTCCAGTGGTGGCCTTCCAACGGAGTGGCGAGGCGCGATCTGCAACAGCGGCGGCGGCCTGAGGTTGGTGATGCACGGTGGACCTGCGGTTGCTGGAGGAAGAGACGACACTTGGGGATGAAGAGACGACCGGAGGCGGAGGACGATGTTGTGTTCACACTCGCTCTTCGACACATTCTGACTTCCTATAATCGATTTCAGTTTACCAGAAATCGATATTTTGGTACTAAAAACAAGGAAGTTTATATTCTGACTACCAGACAATCGATTTCTAGCACAAGGAAATCGATTTCTGTGAATCAAGAATACAAATCCAAAAAACTTTGGTGCAGACAATCGATTTCATTAGCTTGAAAATCGATTATTTGTCTAAATTGGCGGGTAAAATTGTCCAAAATAATAAAATACTTCTATTTCACTTCTATTACTTCTATCACACCAAACAACTCACCTTAACATTTCTCTTCTGTTTCTCACCTATTTCACTCACACCAAACAACCTTTATTTCTCCTCTATTTCACCTCTATTTCTCTTCTTCCCACTTCTCTCCTACTCATTCCATTTCTCTCCATTTATCTACTCCCACCAAACATAGCATAAATGATCATACAATTGATAGAATTGTTAACATTGATAATTTATGTATGATTAAAATTGATTATTCTTCCATGTAAAAATAGCTCTTTAATTATCCATCTATCCATTCATTAGTGTGTTCGCTTCTTTTTCCTTTTTTTAACCACAGGTATCCTACATATGAGGCAATTCTCCGTATAGAAGACAATTATGTTCGAACCGACAACATCCATATCATGGTGGGGCTATCACTCTCAACGTCGATTTTTTCCATTTACAAGACTCAAATTTGAATCTTATTTAAGAGAATCAAATATGTACCATTTGAACTAACCCATTGATTTTTTTTCCCTTTGATAAGTGTATTCACGAGATTCTTAGCATTTCTAATAATTAATGTATTACATTGGTTATAACATAAAAAAAATTGTTACAATAAAAAAATATATCAATATAAATAAAAAATATGCGTTCAAAAATTTTCTTTTCAAATATTATCACTAATCATGGATTTGTACAGCGGATGAGAAAAGAACGTAAAGGACGGGGAGCAGCGCGTTAGATGGAATAGTCACTTTCTTTCGTTATTTGAAAATTGAAACAGTATTAATTTGTTGAGTGAATTAAAATACAATTTTTAAAATTAGCTCAAAATTGTCATCTTCAAAAGGAGAAGAGAAGATGGGTACAAAAGCAGGAGCTATTAAGTAGTTGAATATTGTTCATCATGTACCAAAAAGGCGTACGTTATGATAATTGCAGAGCTGCGGTTCCTAAGTCCCATCAATATGATACATGTACATATAGTTACTTGGCAGTATTGCTAAAGTGAAAAAGCACTCCATGCGAACAGCGATGAGAATTCTCATACTGGTGTTTATGTAATAGCATTTTTAATGTCAGTTGCTATAATTGTTAAGCACATATATACGCGTCTGTTATTCATAATTTAATTAAATAAAAAATTAATAAATCCTAAAAAATATTAATTAAAAAAGTTTATAATTCAACTAAAATTACCCTAGAATTATCCAAATATAATTATTAAATATCAATAACATAATTTAATTAAATCGAAACATAATATATTAATATTTTAAAATATAATACATGATCTAATGTTCAAAAATTTTATTAAAAATTACAATATATTTTCACACCACACTATTTTGTAAACTTGAATATCATGTATTAGCATTATTTAAGATATGCAAAAAATGGTTATTAATAATATTTCGTCATATATTATAAAGTAAAAAAACATAAATAAATAGTTTTAAAAATATATTTTTAATATGTAATATATTATATATCAATTTAAAAAATATGTTTAAATATATTAGATATTTTAATAAAATTAATATATATAATTAATATGTGGTATTATTTATTAACTAATTATATATATATGGGTATGGGGCGGACATGAGCATTATAGTGTTCGTACCCGCGCCCACCGCCATAAAAAAGTGAGATACTACTCGTACCCACGCTCATACCCATTTTACGGGTTTACCCTACCCGCTGCGAGTATCCATAAGATTTGGGCTCAATTGTCATTCCTAATATATATATTGTTTTTAAAAATAATAAGATGAGAATTGTGTATTCTAATATTTTTTCTAAATAAAAAATATAATTTTTTTTATAAACAAATATATATAATATTGTACTCTTCTACTTTAAACAATGAGTGTGAAGGTGTAATTCATAAAAAAATGTGATTAAGTGTTTGTTAATTGATTTGGAATTATATAAAATTGATTTTAAAATTAATAATTGAAAATGAATTATATATGAATTATAATATATATTTAATAGAAGTGATTTTATTTTAATTATTTTAAAAACAATTTTTTAATGTGGAGATGGTAACCTGTAATGTGTAGGCAAAAGATTGATTTCTTATATTCTTTAACAAATTAATCACAATATATTATTATTACCCCACCATTATTGTAACTAATCACTATTACAAATTCATTAAATTATATGAAAATATTCTTCATCCTTCTCGGCTTTTTTTTAGATGACAATGACAATACTTAATTTATATGATAGACTAAATAATCAAATAAAAACGTTCAGATTTGCCAACCAAAAAAGAAAGATTAAACCAAAATATATTGACTACGTACAAGCCACTATATATAATTATAAGTTATGAATCTTCTAAGCAAAATTATTTTTATATATAGCCAATTAGCAAATATAGATTGTTGACAAAAAAAAAAAGAAAACATATATAAATTAATAATGAAAATGAATAGACACGAGCACGACCCCAATCTATGAATTTATGATAAACTAATGTAAGTAACATATGTTTCATTAAATTTCTGACACCTAATATGAAATGAATAATGTCCATTAATTTAGTAATTATTATGTTGCTCTCTCTTTCAATAGTAATATTATATTTACTCGTTTCATTTCAATTTTAATTTACCATTACATTTTGTAAAACGTTATATTGAGAGACTGTCTTTCTTTTAAAAAAATAAAAAAGAGAAAAGAAAAATATAGGGAGGGAGACCAATTGCCACACGTCACTGGTAAGTATATTCGAAGCTATGTAAAATTTCAAAAAAAGCCCCGCATTTTACTTTTTATATCAAAGTTACCCCGGACTATATGACCCATTTGAAATTACCGCAGACACACGTGAACAGAAGAATTTTTGTATTATTGTGGGGTCATTTTCGAGAATGATTCGATCGTAGTCTACCCGTGAACTGGTAAGGCTAAATTGGTAACTACACACTCTAGGCGGCTGATTCTTACCATAGTGGTACTTTTGTTATTTTGATTAAAGGACAAGGTCGTTTTAGGAAAATTAGTATTTGCTTTAAAATATCCCCAGAAACAGACAAACTTTCCAACTTGAAGCCCTCGTCCGCTAGCAACGTCAAATAAATTAAACTTTTAAAAGACCCCCACAAGTGATGTACCCATAATACCCTTCCTTCCTTAATGTTTTCTCTCTCTTTGTTATTACGAGTTAATTCAATTAACAAATCAAAATATATTAATAAGTGTATTTCAATTAATTTATTTTTTTTGACAGTTATAGCGAATAATTCATGACATGGGTGTTAACCATAGGTATCCCCTATTACTAGAAGTAATCCTATTCGGGATTAATCACAGTTAAGGCTCATCACCCCTTCTTAAGAGTGTGTTTAGTGGGGATTGAACCCAGGAGCTCTTCCCACAATCTCAGCCTGCGTGGCCAACTGAGTCACAACTCTTTGGTAGAAAAAAAAAGTTTCTTCGGCACTTAAATTTTGAGTGTAGAAAAGAGAAAAAAAATATATGAAACGGAGAAACATGAGAAATATGATAATTAATGTGATAAAAAAAATGAGATATTGTTAAAATAAATATAAACATAGAGTTTAATATATGTACATTGTCATTGTAATTAAAGAAATTTATTTTACATAGACATTTAATGATGTGCTGCCACAATACTACATCATATTAAATTTAATAACACATGAGGTGTTACATTAATTAAATGATGTGGCATCATATTATTTAATATTAGATATCTGTATAAAACTTTTTAACAAAACAATTGTATACCAATTAAATCTTAATTTACTTTATACCAAGAAAAATAAGTGAAGGGCGTTTTCTTAATATAAAGCAATGCTAAGGGCATATACACAGCTAAAAACAATCGTGCCTGAAAGAAGTATAATATATATTTTATCACAATGCAAATCCAAAGCCTGGTTCTTGTATTCTTATGGCAGCAAGCACCCTCGTCTCCACACCATAAAAGGAGGAGAGTTTCCTGGTTTTTGTCTTCCTCTAGTTGCACAAATCCCATCTTTTCTGTTTCTTTTTCTCCATAGTTTCTGAAGAAAAAATCTTGCTGCTAGCTAGCTAGATGCAACAAACACTACTATAGTTTGTAAATTAAGAAAAGGGAACAATATATTTTCAATAGATTCTTCCCCTTTTCTCTCTGGCTCTACCTACCTTCGATGTCAAACATCACTAGTTGTGATAGTGGGAGTTTCTCTACAGAGAATACCAGAGAAGATGCAGTTAAACAGCAACCTCCAGAGATACTTGGTCAGTTCCATAGTCCACATTCTCTCACTTCAACAACAATAACAACAAATAATAGCAATGGTTCCAACACAAATTTACAACCACCAGCACCTCTTAAGAAGAAAAGAAGCCTCCCAGGAAATCCAGGTAATTAACTTTTCTAACATTCTCATACCTGTTCTTCTTTTTTTCTTTCTTCTCTTTTGTTTCTATTGATTCTTAATTTTCTTTTTCTTTCTCCTTGCTTTATGAGCGTTACTTGTTTAAGTAACATTCTGATTATTGATTTAAATGGATAATCAAATTAAAACTGGAGCCATATATATATAGATGGATATTGTTATTCATGGCCTGCACATGTTAATTCCTATAGTATCATATAAGAAAAAAAATCCAGTACCTTTCATTTATTGAAAAAATACAGTTTATAATATTTCCCCATCCTTCTCATTGATTCTAAAAATGAAATAATGATTCACACAATTTGCTTGTATATTTACTCAAAAAGTCAAAATGGGCTTTCATGCCCACATTAAATTTCTTGATATAATTAATGGCATGCCTTGCTAATTAATTAGAGTACATTTAATTAATTAAGACATATTTAGGCTCCATGAAAGAGGATAAGGCTTGATCCGGTAGAGGGCATGGGAAAGGTCTTTGTTGAATTAATGAATCTGTTCTCCTAATTCTTCTTTTCTTAAACAGAGGCAAGGATGAGCTCAGGATAATTTAAACCAGAAATTAATAGTGAAAATAATGAATTATTGGTGCTAAGTAGGGAATAAGCTCAATTATTGCCTTGCAGGGATTTACAATCATTGCTGTTCACTGTTGACTTTGCTTGACTAATAGTTTCAATTTCATCTTTGTTTCACACCTGTTTCAGGTAAAGGACCATATAGTATAGTAATAGTATACTTTTGCACATGAAATACCTCTTCTTCTCTCACTCTCTATAAGTGTGAGAGTTTCTTATGTGTTTGTCTGTATGTGGATGTCTCAAAAGACAAAAAGAGAGAGAGATCTTGGAATTTGAATTTAATTTAATTTAATTTAAATTACATATTCAATAATCTTCCTCTCTTCATTCTTCTTATCCATTAATTGAAGGCTGATCCAATAAGTGGTTGTGCAGATCCAAGTGCTGAAGTTATAGCTCTATCACCAAACACACTGTTGGCTACAAACAGGTTCGTATGTGAAATCTGCAACAAAGGATTTCAAAGAGACCAAAACCTTCAATTGCACCGGCGAGGACACAACTTGCCATGGAAGCTTAAACAGAGAACCACCACAGAAATTCGAAAGCGGGTTTATGTTTGTCCAGAACCTTCATGTGTCCACCACAACCCAGCAAGAGCACTAGGTGATCTTACTGGCATTAAAAAGCACTTTTGCAGAAAGCACGGTGAGAAGAAGTGGAAATGTGATAAATGCTCCAAGAAATACGCTGTTCAATCTGACTGGAAAGCACACTCGAAAATCTGTGGTACAAGGGAATACAAATGTGACTGTGGAACCATCTTTTCCAGGTTCATACATAATATATATATATATATATATATATATATATATATATATATATATTACTTGTGAAATTTGACTCATAAATATTCTTTCATTCGTAGTTGATAGTTTCGTGCAAAAGTTGCATGCAGTAGATATCCATTACAAGTAATAAAGCGTGCCGTTTTGGCTTCTAAGACAGAGAGGTCTTTCTTTCACTACACAAACACAATTAAAAAAATAATTTAATTTTCATTTTAAAATTCATTCCCGTAAATTTTTTTCTAGGTTAGTTATATATGTTATTAAATTTTCTCTCAATCATCAACTATAAGAAATTAGTCTGTCTAGATTACAAGGATAAGTCACTAGTAAATACATATTAAATTTATTTTGGTCAAAGATTCCTTGTCTAATAAGATACTAAACTAAAACATTAGTCTTTTTATTTGATAATAATAATACCAATGCATGGTCCTCATGAGCAATTATATATTATACTGTATACTGTGTATTTCATTTTCATTTATTTAACTGCAGAAGAGACAGCTTCATTACACACAGAGCTTTCTGTGACGCATTGGCTGAGGAGAACAACAAAGCCAATGAAGGACAATTATCAAAGATGGGTTCAAATTTGCAATGTCAACCAAATATCCCAAACCTTGTTTCCTCATTACCAATCAATAGTACCAATCCCAACCCACAAATTGGTGGGACAACAGAATTCAACCATTCTGATCACAAGCATCCATTATCACTGCCTCATGATCTCATGCCAGTGCCTCCTGCAAAACCCTTCAACAACAACAACATTCCAGGAACTGTTTTCACTCGAAGCCTCTCATCCACCTCTTCTCCCTCTCTTCAACTGAGTTCAAACATCTTCGAGGAAAACGGGCTCCATTTAGCTGCAGGGTCACCGCACATGTCAGCAACGGCATTGCTGCAAAAAGCTGCACAAATGGGTGCAACAGTGAGTAGTAGCAGTGAAAAAAGTTTTGTCACAAACATGGCACCGCCACCATTTGGTATGGTGCAACAGCAACAGCAACAGCCAAATGGGCATGCCTTCATGAACAACCACTACATGCAGAATGGCCAACAGGGTATTTCTCCTGCTCAGTTCAGTTTCAATGCAAGTGGGATTGGTGGTGCAATGAATGGTGTGGATATGTTTAATGCTATATTGGATCAGAGTAAGGCGTTATCGAAGATCATAGAGCAGAACAGTCAAAGCAATGGTGGAACTGGAGGTCCAACAATTAACATTGGTGGAAGTAAAGGAAGTGGGGATGTAATGACTTTGGATTTGTTGGGGATAGGAGGAGGTGGTGGTGGTGGGAATGTGCATGCAAATTTCTATGGTGGTACCCAACAGGGGGAAAGTGGTGCAACAGATGGGGTTTGGAGAAATTGGTCCACAAAGAATGCAGGGTTTGAATCGTTTTCAGCTACAAGTAGCATTTGAAAAAGAGGAACCATGGGGGCCTGGGGAGCCAAGAAATAATATTCAACTTTTTAAAAAGTGGGTTGAATTTTCAGCTCAATTTGGTCCTTATGTGCTTTTTTATTTATTTAACTAATGCCCTCCCTGGCCTCCCTTTCGGCCATGACACATTAAATCATGTATATTGGTCGAGTTTACCATGACAAGCCAGTGTAACCGATGTGTTCAAATGTTAAAATGGCAAAATCATTAAGAATTATTCCCTGTTCAAAATGCACGCTTTTGATTTCATTACTTTGTCAAAACACGCAAAATCTTTTGGATTTGAAATGAATGCACAAATTAAAATGACGTCAGAGAGAGTGTTTATATATATATATATATATATATATATATATATGTACAGTGTGCTGGCTCCTGATAGCCACAAGGAATGAGAACCACAGAAACTAGATAAGGGCTATCTCATTCCCATCCGAAGAGTCACAAATACTCCCCAATGGACGACCAATCGGAATCCGCCACGTAGATTATTTATTTTGTCTTACACTTCCTCTCTCTTGTGATTGGAACCGGAATGGAGGAAGGAAAGGAGAGGTTACTTGAAAAGGTTCCAATTCCAATGGCTACCTAATGAATTAACAAACGTAGAGTAGAGGATATAATATTATAGTGTAAACTAAACTCTGAATCGATATAGGTAGCACGACAATTGACACAAGTCCCCAGTTATAAAGTTGTTGTGAGGGTACGGAGATGGCAGTGCAAGTCAGGTTTGGGGGATGGAAGAACCGAATTGGCATAGCACAATGTTCGGGCGATCGACAAGAAAATTTCAAATTCGAAGATAAAATGAGGTCACCAGCGGAGGAATTTGCACCATTAGCCACGAAATTTCAGCGGCGGATTCTAGTGGGCGTTGGGACAGCTTCACTCGTAGCTGTGGGTGCAAACTTTGGTGGCATTACCAGTTTTCTTCTTGGTTTATCGCCAGAGAATGGCCGCAATCTGAAGCTGGACGTGCTTTATCCCATTGGCGACTACAGTCGTTGCTTTGACACAAGAGAAGGATTCGGTAATTCACTTAAAACTTTATTATCATATATAATTCCTTCATGAATTGTTATAGGGTAATATATCCATATATTATATATCAGAATTCATATACCCAGCAAATTGGGTTGGAGATCAGACGCTGCTGTACAGAGCTGCTAAGAAAAGAGAAATGGAACTATCATTGGATCCTCCTCCCCTGAATGTACGGACACGTTCTAATGTCACTGAACCCGTTGCGGCATTTGGTCCTCCCGGTTCCAATGGTGAACTCAATGTTAGTGTTATTGTCTCGCCCGTTGCTCAAGACTTCTCGTGAGTATGAATAGTAATTAGTAAAAATTCAGACTTGTCACTTCACTTCGCTTTAATAGCAACCAAATGGCCGACTGAAAGAATTATATATTATTATTTTTTAAAAAGAAAGATAACTTTTCACTTTAACCTTTATAGCAGAAAGTGGTGTAGGGTCTAAATCGCACAAATAAATAATGAAAAATTGTTACAAGGATTGACATGCTCTTCTTTTTCATAACGTACTAATAATTGAGAATGAAAGCATGTATTTCTAACTTGTTTACAAGGATTGAAGCATTTGGAGGCCCAGAGGAGGTAGGTGAGGCTGTGATACGGACCATAACAGGATCAGGGGACGTGAAGGGCACATTGATAAAATCAAGTTTGAGGGAGGACCCTGTTCGAAATGCCAAATACTACAAGCTGGAGTTCAAAGTTGAGAGTCCCTCGTTTCGGCGACACAACGTTTCTGTCTGCTGCGCTCGTGGGGGTAGGCTTTTTACTTTAAATGCTCAGGCACCTGAATCGGCATGGCCAGGATTGAAGTCAGATTTCTATAGAATTGCTGATTCATTCACCCTCACAACTTAAAATGAAGTTTAAATGGGAGAAAGTGCTTCCTCGCCAGAAGCAAAAACTGAAAAATTATTTCCCTTAGATCGAGCTTGTAATTCATTTCTTTTATTTCCAAACCTATGCTTCTGAATTGCACGGCTACAGTTACCGCTGTGAATGGAGTGCCTGTTGCCAGTTCTAAACCCAATCATTTTTTAATATAACCAAAAGGTCAAGCACGGCCAAGTAGAAACAAGTTTGTAATTTTGTATATATTACATGTTTCTTTTCCATTTTTTGGAATAAAATACATATTTCAAATCTCTCATTATATGATTCTCTAATGTATGTAACTATTATACACATTCAATGATTACCTAGGTATTTGATCAGCTACAATGAAACATACCAACCCATAAAATATGGCTCAAATACAATTACTGTACATAACCCTTTTACTGATTTGATGAACAAACTGAATGTGGAAATTCAAGCACAGGTAATCTGCCTCCGCTTAACCATCTTCTCATAATTCTCAGAAACCATTGCAGTCAAATTAGGGTCTCCATATCCGATCTCTGCACCAAGTCTGCAAAAACAGCAGTTAAGCCGTTTCACTATTTTATATAGCAATGAGGAAATGAAGATTGATGACGCAATTATTTTGCACAAAGAATCAACCAAAAAGGAAACAAACATAATATTTTTGTCAAGGTTGACTTTGCAGGGGACCCAACAGGGAAACTGACCAATTCCAAAACCCTTACAGGACAAGACATAAAACCACAGGATAAGGACATAAGTCGAGCAAATGAATTTATTTTCCATTTTAAGAACGGGATAATGATGCTCTGAGAAGAAAAAAATGGACAAGTGGCATAGGATGGCTGAGAGACTAAAGCAATAACCAAAGACAAGTGTGAAATGTACATACTTTGGGTCAAGTACAAGTTTCTGAACTTCTTTGATGGCTGAACTTGCTGCATAAAGAGATATCTTCCCAACCTGCATAAATTTCAATAGAAAAATAAATGAGTCACAGGCATTTTGAAACTTCATAATTATTAACACTTCTCTCTTCTGACCTCCAATACTTGAAGCTTAGCTTCATGTTCATTAGGTAGACAGCGGACTTCCCCTGCCAATCTTACAGCCTCCCCCAGGCTTTCTGGAGATAAGAAATCAAGGCCCAACTGAACAGTGGACTGAAATTTTCATAATATAGAGATGATCACATATACTATGACAAGTCAAACACGGGAGATCGATATTGTTTCCATTAAACAAAAGGATTTCCACTTTAATTCATCAAATTAGATATTCTATGAAAATTGTGAAAAATCAGTTGTAATGAATCTAGGCCATTCTATTACAAAATGTGGTTGAAAGCAAAAGTAAATTAACAGCAGTATAAATTTGTTCAGAAGTTATAAAACATTTTCAATAACATCCTAAAAAGTAGAGAATAATGATCAAGATCGACTCTCATTCCATCAATTGGTTTCAAATATGCTCAATGGGAATTGTGCAAATTAACCTAGACATTCATAGATAGGATCATAGGAATGCTTGAGTCATGCAAGTAGCATAAAATAACGATGCAAAAATGTATCCAATATAATTCAAATTACACAAGTTATGCCAGTATCAGCTCTAGAATATCACCTAGTTAACTCAGTAGCTAGATTAAATATTTTATAACTAGAGAGATAATATTAAACATGGTAGACACTTAATCAGATGAAAATTTCACCCTTTGAATGTGACTCAAGTAACAGGTATTAAACTATGAAGGTCATCAATTATAATAACGACCTCATAAGGAAAATGAACTCACCTGAACATTCCTTGCTTGGAAAGGGCAACCAGCAGGAACAAATATAGCTTCCCCTAAATTCTGTTCAAATGACCACGGCTCCACTCCTACTTAGGAAGATATTAATCACATTAGAAAGGAAGAAGATAAATAAAATCAATTATTTTCAGAAATTCCTAGGCTACCCCTACCCACAATTTGGCACACTAGTACTATGGTTTCCATGGTAAACAGTACACATCTGAAAATTGCTCCCACATACCTTCAGTTAAGTGCTCACTAATCACTATTGTATTTCTTTTTGCCAGCAAATTTGTTTCAATTATTTTTCTGACTGATCATTGAACATCAATGAACATGGTGAAGATCGATAGCAGCGCAAAATGCATCAGCTCAATGGAGGAAATAGGAAGGGAAAAATATGAAATTTTTGAGAGGAAGAAGGTCAAACTTAAGTTTTATTAAAATGAAACTGATAAAATAAGTAAAATGAAACAAAAGGCTACTTGAGGAAGATTTACAGTATCTTTGGTCTGACAAAAGAAATAGAGAGAAATAGGGATAAGATGAAGATGATTTGTAGATTGTTTGGTATGAGAGAAATAAGTGTAAAATAGGAAAGAAATAATAGTGGGTAATTGTTTGGAAAGATTTTTGAGGAGAGGGGAAGGGGAGAAGATAAAGGGTTTTGTTAGTAAATCTCATTCCATTTACCACCAAAACTGGGATAAGAATTCACTGGTTTACTTTACTTAAACATCCAAACAAGAGGAAGCAACTATACCTTTCCACTTCACTCAAAAACTTCAAAATATAGCCACTAGAGGAATGAGAGGGAATGGTTCTCATTTTCATTTCCCCTTCATAAATTGTTAAACTCCCAAACAAGGGAAATTATTCCTTTCTCTCTCACTACCCACCATCAAAAGAAACTAAAATTTTGTCAACTTTGGGGGTGTGATGGTGATGGAGTCCCCGAGGCGTCCATTGTAATTTCATCTGTGTACCTAACCTACCACTTCTTTATCTAGCCCTTAACAATTTATAAAAAGAAAAATACGATCTTACCAAATTCTTCCTTCAACATTCTTTTATGGTGTCTGTCAAGAAAAACAGCTCCATCATAAAGAGGCCATGTAACCTTGAATCCAGAGGGTACCATCACCATCAGTAATTGAAAAGTCAAAACAAGTTAATTAACCAAAGGGGGAGGGGGGAGAAATGTAAGTTTAAATACTTTTTAAAAGACTTACAAATTCATTTACTATATCATCTGACTTCCCTAATTCCTTCCAATGCATTTTCAAATATTCAGTCACCTTTGGAATGTCCTGCCGACGAAAGACATCCCAAAGAACTCCAGGATGAGTTTTCTCAGAGACATCTCCATTTTGTCTAAACGGAAGTTCACACTTGGCCACATTCCCTTCAGCATTAGAATAAATGTTAAACCCTTGATCCATAATCGAATCATTTTGGTTTGATTCCAAATCCAGTTCATTATTTTTTGTATTAAGTGATGAATCAGGTGAACTCCCTTCGGAACATATTTGTGGATCCCCACGAGATTCTTTCGCCTCAGATTCCTTATGAGCTTTTTGTATCATTTCAATTTTAGTTCTCTGCCAGTCTTTCAGCTTTGCTTCACTTGTATGGACCAAAAGGTACACCTGAAACTCAGTAAATTTATCATTTGTTACTTTATTCATACCCCACTGATTTCCTTTTCTTTCTTCACATAAATCACAATTCCATTATTTCACTCTAGATTAAACACAAATGCACAGTACTTAGCAGAGTTTGGGTAAACAATCCACAAGTTTGGGCATTTGAACTCAAACATTACAAATTCCCATTAAGCACTTACTATCAACAACTTGCAAACATTTAATTACAAATATCAACATTCAACAACCTGCATATATTAATCTGAGAATTTAGACAATGATGAATACATAACCACATATAAATTAACAATGAAGCATCAAATTAATATTCATAAGACATTTGAAATTTCAACCAAAATTATAAGGAAGTTGCAGTTTATAAAATAATAACTTGTACCTACTCAAACTTAGAACTGCAAAAGAAAAAAAATGACCATTTTTCATCTCTTGGGTTGATGAGGATAGAGTAATATACCATATCACGCATATTGAAGTGGAGATTAGTCACTGAATCTCCTCTACCAAGTTCATCACTAATCCCATAAGATATATAGATCTTGGGTCCTACATCATTTTGCAAGGAGTAATGGGGCAATTTAGCTGCAACATTAAGAAGGCCCCACTTGGAGTGAATATACTGAAGTAAAGGCACTTTGCTGATAAATTCAGGTCTTTGGTACAATAGAAATTCTTCAGATGCACTAGGTGAAGGCCAATCCTTCAACTTCAATATTTGTGGCCAACCATTTTCATGAATATGTCCTTCAGAGTATCCTTTCATGAACTGTCCAAGCTCAATATTAATCTGTCAATATAAAAATAATAAATGCAGCCATGAAATGGAGTAATTCAACAAAAATGTTTAACCAATAAACACAGTGCAATTAAAAATACATATATACAATCTCAATCACCAAAAAGAGAAGAGATGTGGATATATGCGTACCTCGGATCCATCTAAGCAATCTATGGCCTTAACCATTCTGTTTTCTTCTTTCATTTTCTCATCTGATGTCTCTCGAATCCCTCGCCATATGGCCATTGGATCCCAGCTTGACATGGATGACCTATCAAATACTTGCTTAACGATAATGGGTTCACCATTTTTCCAGTGCTTTCTAAAATTGCCAATCCCATCTGTTTTGAGATCTTCAGATGTTGGACAATAAAGATAATTATCATCACTATCCTCTCTATGAGAATATTGGCAAAGGCTGAGGGCATTCAACCCAGTTTCTGCTGGACCATCAGCATTACCAATTCTGCAGCCACTAACCATTTCCTCTACATTTTTCACCAATTTTGCAACCCAATTTATTTTGAAAATCCTACTTAAATTTAATGATGAATAACCACAGCCACCATACTCCTTAGGGGGGCATGGAATACTTCCGTTGTCATTGGATCTCCAATGAGGAAACTTACATAATATGTTTTGATCAGGAGTTTTTGCTTGCTCTGTTTGGGGTTCTTTATTGTGATGTACAGTTGCTTCTCGAAGATCTCGACAACAATTAAGGCACAAATCATATGAGCAACTTGGACAGCGTCGATGATAATCAGTAATGGGTATCCTACATAAATTACTGCACAAAAACAAATCAAGATAAATAACGGGCCATATACTATCTATGAATAAAGATGTTGAATAATGAATATGATGCTTCTGCACCCATACAAACCACCAATTCTAAGAAAAGTGTTATAGATGTACCAGCACATCTGCTCATCTGCATTTAATTTTGTCCTCAGAAGATCTATTTCAGAGCCTGAGGGAGAAACCATTATTTCAACATTGTCAAATACTTGTACACTAGGGGGGAAAATACATTCAAATACTACAAGCAGTTCAAGGCTGCAAGAAAAATCTTAAAATGCATCTCACCACGCAATTTCTTTTCAAGTTCAACTTCAAAGCACTGTTCCCGGTGGATCTGCTTTACCACAGGAAGCACTGACGAGAGCAGCAAGTGAAGATACTGTAACTTATCTAGTACAGGTATCTCTCGTATCCGAACCTTAATCTCAGCAAAACCAGAAATTTTACTGACTGGAACAAGAAATTGCATATGCTAAACTTTGAAGGCATGCATAATCATATGGTAAGTTGGTAACTATCAAAATACCTTTATTGAATTATCACTACGTAAGCAAATTTTACAATTACATATACCACGGCATGCAGGACATATCCTCTGAATTTCATCCAACGAAATGTCTGAGTACCTAAAAATAAGTAACCCATAACAGTCAGTCGCCATCCGAAAAAGGGGAAAATAAAAAACAAATTAGAAAGGGTGTATCTTCACTATAATTCCATGCTCACCATGTTGATATACAACTATCACAGTATCCTCTCCTATCACACCGAAGGCACCAAGTAACTCTGTCCCTGTCATTCCTCCGGCACTGATGGCAAGTCTGGCCACCAGTGTCTTGAGAAGAATCCGAGGTTCCATCGGAATATTCCTGTCATGGAATTGCAACCTTTCAATTCAGCATACACAAAAACCTTCCAATCCATCATAACTAGCAAGCACATAAAACTCACAGTCGTGGCATTAGCATCCAAGCTCCTGTGCGACCTTTTCCTTGCTGAATCCACTCCAGAAGCTGGGGGCGAATCGTAGGAGACCCAATTCTCTTCATAGGGAGGGACATCCACATCCACACGTTCAGGGGAATCATCATTAGGCCTGGGAGCATGACGAGTTGAAGAACCCCTTCTAGTCTCAGACTCAGGGGTATAACGAAACTGGTTCTTGGAAACCTTATCCAAGAACTTCTTCCCAGAGGAAGAAGAGTGGTTGTTGTTGATGGCAGCAGAAAGGGGCGTGTCAAAATCGTCACTTTTGCTCTCCAAATAAATATCAGACTCGCCCAGTGACAACGATTTCCTCTTAGCTTTCTTGAGGTTAGCCCTCATGGCGGAATTTGCTGCTCTCTTCTTGGCTTGGATGTAGTGCTTCTCGCACACCGTTTTGTCGGGCATGGACATGGCCGTGCATCTCCATTGCTTCCCATCTGACCTCTTGCAACGCAAATCGTCAGGAATCCCCACATTCTCCTCGCCGTTGGTCGATCTTGCCTGATCCATAATTCAATTTCTTTCTTCTACTCGCTCAGTGAAGAAGGAACCCCAATTGAGAGCCACAATAATCTCCCATGAGTGAATGCCCTAAACCCTAACTAGTACCACGAAGCACGAGAAAACAGAAAGAAGAAACCCTATTATCGTAGAAGAGGAACGCGACGCACGGAGAGAATTACGAGTTGTTGTGAAGAGTTGAATGTACCTGCCACAGTTTAAACATACAGAAATTGATGTTGCAGCGACGGCGTCGTTTAGTGTTCGAAAACAGAAACTTGGGTGCGATAACACAGCTTACTGTAAACGAACGCCAGAGAGAGAGGGCCATTCTGGCGCCTGCAATATTAGGACCTCAAAGGTGTGTGTTTCGGAAGCTGGAATGGTAAAAAAATAATAATAATAGATTTTTTTAAAAATAAATAAATAATGATTTTTAATGTTTAGTTAAAATTTTATTGGCAACTATGATTGATACAATTATATCAATTGAGTTAATTGGGGTTATAATCTAGTTAAGACTTATTATCAATAAATTATCTATAATTATTTCATAAGTATCGTTCTAAGTTTCGGTATTACTGGATGAAAGAATATTTTGAGAAACCCAAAAAACAGATTTTAACATTAGGCTTAGGCAAGCAACATTATAATTTTTTGTTTATTATTAAAGTTAAAAAAATTATCAAATGTAGTTGGATGTATTAAAATTAATTTGACGTAAAATACATTGTTTTGGAAAAAAATTTACGTGAATTTATTTTTTAACATAAAGAGTGTGTTTGGTAAAATTAGTTGAAAAACTAGCTAAAAACTTAAAGTTAGCTTGAAAGCTGAAAAACTAGTTGAATTGATTAAAAGTATTTGGTAAAACTAGCTGAAAATGATAAAAATGACATTCAAGGACATAATTAATTATTAAAAAATAATAAGTGGAGGTGGTTGAGGGATAAACTTGTAATTAAATTTCAGCTAGTAGCTGAAAAGATGAGTTTTTTAAAAAAACTACCTCAAGTAGCTTTTTAAGAAAAGCTAGTAGCTACCCAAAAAAACTACCTTACCAAACAGTGCTGAAATGGTTTCAGCTACTAATTTCAGCTTTCAGCTAACTAAAATGACTTACCAAACACACTCAAGGATGTATTTGTTATTATATTGTGATGCCTTTTAAATTAAATAAACATATACATTTTTACTTGATTTTAAATAGCGTTTTATCGGTTTATTTTTTAGTTAGGAAGAATTAATTTTATAATAAATAAAAAAATCTATGGCCATGTTATTAGGATGTGTGAGAACGTGTCTATATTCTCTCCAATACTGGAATTGTCCAGTAGGAGAGATCTAGACACACACATGTGTCTCTCCTACTGGACAATTCCAGTAAATAGAGAGAACCATCACTTGTGTGAGAACCAACCAAATTATTGGGTTACGGAAGGTGGAGTCCAAACATACATTTATTTGAGATTATTTTTAGAAATAATTACTTTTAAATTTTTTAATATATTTATTTTTTAATTTAGAAATCATCAAAATTAAAAAAAAAATTATAATTAGAGGTTATTCTTACTAGATTTTGATAGGAAAAAAATGAAATAGAAAAAAGAACTCTAAAAAAATCATTTTTTAATGTTGTAACCAAACACAAATTAGCTTATAAGTTTTATAAAAATCTATAAAAAAAAATAAATTACCCTTTTACACAATTTAAGAATCACTTTTCTTAATTTCAAACAGACAAGCTAATATGCTTTGGAATACTTGGACGTGGATATGGAAGCTAAACATACCTGAGAAACAAGCACTCATCAGGATAATACTTGGATGTGGATATGGAAACTAAACATACCTGAGAAAATAAGATTCTTCATGTGGCAGATTTGGCATAATTCCCTTCCTGTCAATTCCATAAGAGCTTCGCGTGGCCTTGCTGACTTGGATATTTGCACCTGCTGTAATGACAGATCAGAGACCTTAGTTCACTGCTTTAGGGACTGCAAGCCAGTTCGGGAGTTTTGGCAAACAGTTGGTGTGCACATCAATGAATATATAACTGTAGAGGAGTTTAGGGATTGGGTTCGAACCAATTCCTCTTCTAATTCAGTCCATTTTTCAGCTACGCTTTGGAATCTCTGGCTGGCTCGCAACGAATCTGTTATAGGTGGTTTGGATCGCCCATCCAACAATCTAATTTTTTAGAAAATTCGCAGATTAGGCATGGAAATTGCAACTGCTTCGAACATTCAAGTTTCGGACAAACCTCAAAGATCAGTAGCTTGGATCCCTCCTTCCGATTGTTGCATCGCTTTGAACAGTGATGGAAGTTCCTTTGGCAATCCGAGTATTTATGGGTTCGGTGGCATCTTTCGCGACTCTGTTGGAGCTTGGGTTCTCGGTTACCATGAGTCTAGGCTTCATGGATATCACCCACGCCGAACTACAAGGGATTTTAAGTGGGCTCAGATTAGCTTGGTCTAGAAATTTCTCCAATCTCATTTGCTATACGGATTCTACGCATGTTATCCATTTAATTCACAAAGAGGACATCACTTATCATAAATATGCTTCAATCATTTATGAGATCAGAGACTTACTTAGTAGGAGCTGGAACGTAGCTATTCATCACCTCCTCAGAGAAGGAAACTCTTGTGCTGACTTCCTGCCCAAAAAGGGTGTCTGTGAGGACGCTCCTCCCCAGATTCTGGACAATCCCCTGCCTGAGATGAACAATATGTTACTTGCTAATGCCTTAGGAATTCATTTCATGAGAGCCTAAGTGTAGTTGTCTGTCTTTTCCTTTCCCTTTTTTCTTTTTCCTTTCTTCTCCTCCTGTACCAAAAAAAAAAAAACAAGTTCATATGCTTAATCGGTGTCTAATAACCTAGCTTCATGATAAGGAAAATTATATCATACATTGATTTTCTTATCTTATTTTCTTTTTAGATAATAAGGAAAAAAATTCTCAATACATTTTTTTCTTAAATGCTAAAAAACTCTCTTTAATATTTTCCCAAAAGAACTTACGCATAAAATTGATGTGCAAAAATAATTTCCTTAGAAATATATATATAAATTCATACTTAATTTGTAATAAGTTCTAAATAGAAAATTGCTTTTAAATCAACATGAACCCCATTTTAATGCATTCTAAACATAAAAACTTGTTCTGGATGGATAATGGAAGGGTATTATGGTGCAATGATTTGGTAGTGGTCTTCTTGTACTCTGGTGGTGAGGAATGATACAACAGGTGGTGCACTTACAATGACCTTCAACTTAAAAGTCAATGTATAGTTTAGCATAATTTTAGCTAAGAAAATGAAAGTGTGTTCTTAAGCATGCATGAAAGGCTTTCTTACAGGGGTGTTGGAGTGCATGGGCACTTATCCCCAGTCTGCTTGGTGGGAGAAGTCCCATCATTTTGTTGGGTGTATAGTTAATGGCCACACAAAATGATGAGAATTGGATAAATCTATCCATCCCGCAAACAGTGCTCGCTCAATTATACCGCGGCACTGTTTGCGGGCCCTCCCACCCTTTTTTTTCTATCATGCAGTCCCTTCCCTTTTTTTTTTCAAATCCATTTTTTTAAAATATTTTTTTATTTTTATTTTATTATTATAATTAGTTTTAGTTATACGTTAACTCGATGTTAATTAAGTATTTAAAAACGGTGAACATATAACAAATGAGGTTAATGGTGGTTTCATTTACAGTTAACAGAATATGTTTTTTGGTTAATTGCAAATCAAGTTAATGTTTTTGGTTAATTGCAAATCAAGTTAACACAGGGTTAATTATGTGTCTAGAAACGGTGAACATATTAGGAAATCGGGTTAATGGTGTTTCCGTTTGTGGTTAACAGAATATGATTTTTGGTTAATTGCATATTCTGCTAACACGGGGTTAATTATGTGTCCAGAAACGGTGAACATATTTAAAATGAGGTTAATGATGTATACATTGACGGTTAACAGAGTAGGATATTTGGTTAATTGAATTTGTTGGGCTAATTGTGTGCACAGAAATGGTGAATGGAGTAGCATATTTGGTTAATAAATTAAAAAACAAATAAAAACTTTTTAAAAAAAAAACTTTAAAAAGATAAAACTAAACCGCACACAGTGCGGTATAAATGATGGCCGCACTGTGTGCGGGATATCTATCACTGCTCATGAGAATTTTATGAACTCTCATGCTCTTGACCATATGATGACATGCAACAAATTAGACCAACGATGTAGTATGGCTCAAGTTGTACAATCGGAGTACCTACACAATTGGGAGCCTCGTCGGCCATAGGAATGTCAAAGTGGGTCGGCCGCCAACAAAAACGGGTTGACATGTATAACCCAAATGATTGTGTGTCGGGTTGGGCGGGTTGACTAAAAGATAAAATAGTTTAAAAAAGATAATACATTATATATTTAAATTATAATAAAATAAAAAACATCATTTAGCTCTTTTGGCTTTACTTAATAAAACTCATCAATCCTCATGAAATAATTATAATTAGATACTATATATAAATAATAACAAATAATATTTTTTTATAAAAAATGCTAAATTTTATGGGTCAACATGGCGGGCCAACCTGACTCAAAGATTCGTTAGGTCTCGAACAGAATTGTTTCTCGTGGAGATATATGTGGTCTTGCACCAAAAAAACTTGACGAGTCAATCCAACCTGCCAATTGGCCCACCGGGTTAGACCGTTGGACGTGGTTTGTGAGTCGGTAGTACCTAACCCACCTCACATTTTTTTGAAAAATGGTGATAATACACTATAGTTCTTAAATTTGAGAAAGAAGAGGAAGATGCATATACTTTAAATAATGGAATATTATCAAGGACATATTACAAATATAATGAATATCATGATTTTCAATAAAAAAATATTATATTTATGAGTTTTTTTACCATTGATCTTAGGACACTAGTTAGAAGGAAACGTTTAAATAAACTAAAACATTATTCGTGTTTTTAAAGTTTGACTGAAGTTTTAATTTAGTGCAAAATAGACATGTGAAATTCACATTAGTAACCATCATTAATAAACAAATGTTGTAAATTAATTTTAGAGTTAAATATATTTTTTTATCCTAAAGTATAACAAAAATTTGCTTTTAGTCCCTATATAGTTCAAAACTAGTAGTTTTTGTCCCTTAAAAGTTAAAAATACACCAATTTAATTTTTATCATATAGTTTTCCTGTAAATTTTCCTAGGGATTGTTATCGATAATGAGTAAAAAAAGGTATTTTCACATTTTGATAAAAATTTGCTAGAAAATTCGTACAAAAATCTATAGGAAAACTATACAATAAGGACTAAATTAGTATGTTTTCAATTTTTGAGGGATCAAAACCACTAATTTTAAATTATGGTGACTAAAAGTAAATCTCGAGTTGTATTTCAAAGACAAAAACATATTTAACTCTTAATTTTAAAATCGATGGCTAAAAATAAATTGTGCACGAGTTATAATGCACATTTAATGAAATGAAAATGATTTCATTTCAATATTTTGAAATCACATTGTGCACTATACAAACTTGGTGCCAAACATCTTGAAAATTGAAATAAAATACACACAATACACACATATTAAAGGGACTAGAACTAATAGTATTTGATTTAAAGAGAGAATTAGGAAACAAAGAAATGAAAAAGAGAAAAACATGAAAGAAAGAAAGAGGTGAGAAATAAAGTAGATTTATACGATATTTGATATGAAAAAAAGTAAGAGAAATAGAAAAGAGAATGAGAAAAAGTAATAAATTATACAATTAGACATAAATCTCTTAACTGAATCATGATTCTATGAATTAGTGAATTAATATTACTCTCATTCGCGAATTAGTGAATCATGATTCACGCCCCTTCCACTCCCTCATCTCTTTTCTCACCCTCTGCTTTAGTTATGTTTTTGTATATTTCAATGTAGCAAAGAAAATCTCTCTCCTCAATCTCTGTCTCTCCACCTTCCTCAGCTTATACAGTCTCCCTAGTGGCCCCAAACTGACAACCATGGCCGCACCTATGCTCTACAAAGCTTACAGCCATGATTACATCTCTATGTCCCATCAAACCCAGTGCCATGGCCACACATCATCGCTCCACCAACCCCAACGCCATGGCCGCGCACACCACCTTGCTCCACGACCGTAGCTGGGCTTCAAGAATCAAGATCCACCATGTCCACCGCCCCTCATCAGCTCCAAGCCACCATTGCCACTGTTTTGGGCAAAATGTGTAAAGGGCATTTTGGGATTTTAATCTGCTCTAGCAAATCTCTCTTCCATTTCTTCACAAATTGGGTCTTCCATTTCTTCACAAATTGCGTGAGACACATACCGTACAGATTCACCCCCTATTTCTCTCTTCCCCCTATTTCTTGACTGTTCCAAACAAGATTGTCTGAGCTATTTCTCCTACATTTCTCCCTAACATCTATTTCTTCAGCGTTTCTCTTCTACCAAATGTAGGCTAAGTTTGGGGAAAGGGGAGGGCAATGGTGATTTAAATGGATAACAGGCACATGGGAAGAAAAAAAATTCTTTGCAGCCATCAATGCCCAATAGCTTTTAGTAAAAGCCTTTTCTTGTCCAAGCTTTCATTAAAAGCTAAAACAAACAGGTTTAATTCGTTGGTCCATAACAAACTCGATTAATGTTTTTGGAGTGGGAAGCAAGGCCATATTCTAGTATCACACAATCACCAATGCAAGTTTCAATGTGTCAAACGAGGGACAAAGGCTAAAGTGAAATTCTGGTTTCAACAAGCAAAATTTAATCTTCTAACGGTAAACACTAGATTCAGGTCATATGGCATATGAAAGGAACAATTACAATACTTTACTATTTTGACGTACAATATTTGGAACTAAACTACAACAAAATTGTGGAGCCCGTTATAAGGCTTGGTAGGGAAAGCAAATAAATCAAATAGCCTTTATCTTTTTGTGTTTTCGTCTATCACTGCTATTTCTATGGCTGTGCGATCTTTTTGATACCTGAGAACAAATGTAATCCAAAAGTCATATACAGAACAGAATACAGAAATAGCATATAAAAAGTAACAGCTAACTACACTCTCCATTGAATTTATCTCTAGATCGGTGCAAAATTATATCAACATTTACTACACACATCCGTATAAAATCTAATGGCTTTATGCAAAAGGTTATAATTTACCTATACAACTTTTTTCTATTTAGAGTTTATTAAAACCGTCAACAGAATTTTGAAGGTAAAAAATTATGTCACTGAGGAATTTTTGTTTCCTTTCATTCATTTAAGATTCAGCCCCCTTCTTTTACCCTCCACCATTTAAGATTAAGAATTGTCATAAATTAGAAACGAGGTAAAATCTATGGGAAAAGAACATACCGCAGCAGAGATGGCCTTCAGAGGGTCTCCACCCTTTCTTATTTTTTTCTTGGATCCCCTGCGACGATTATTATTTCCCATTGCATCTCTTGCAAGCTTAACCATGTCCCTTGCTTCTTGTGTAGTTTTGTCCAATAGGTAGTCAGGGATATCACGAAGGTGTGAAGGAGGGGCGTTCTTGCTCAAAACTTTGTCATGTTTCAATAGATCTGCTCAAATACAATTTCAATGTTTAACTTTAACTTCATCCGACATAAAAAAAATGCAAAAATAAATCCAACAGTATACAATAACAATACAATGAACAAATAACATTACCTAGGTCTCTTGGATTAGTTTCAAAGTGGACCTTCAACCTAAACAGAAAAACACAGATGTGTAGGGATGGATTAGAAAGGTAATAAAATCTAAGATCACATTTACAATTCTCAAGCATAACACACGCAATAACTGTCACTTACTTTTCAGAGTTCAAAATTTCATTCCTCAAATCCTGGGCTCGTGATTCTCGGACAGCAATTTTAGTTACGCTCTTCCCTACATCCTGCAAGATAATGCCAATCATCAATACTATTTGCAAAAGCAGCTAGCTACCACAAATATACTTAGGCACGCATTGCACATCCACCTAAAATCAGATAAAAGAACAGAGCTGAAAAATATCCTCTATTTAAATTTCATTTAAAATAAAAGCAGCCGAGAAGACATGCAAGATGCTAGTCAATCTCAATATTCTCAAGCTTAACTTAGACAGAAAAGACATGATAATCACAAGAAGAATGCTTCTCGTTTTTTGGACACATAAGATGAAAACTTTTCATTTTTAAACTAGAGGATTCTTAATCAGAAGTTTGTACAGAAGAAAAAAAAAAAACATACCAAGACAGTAAAAAAGGCTCTCATTGATTGATGCATCTATTGAATACTATGATAGCTTTGTTTCAAAGAGTAAAGGAAATCATAAATCACCTCAGCCCTATACCGTAAAGATTCAACTGCATTCTTGGTGAGTAAGGGAAACTCGGTAATTAAGTTCGAGCCCTTGTTTTCATCTTCCCCAATAAAAGATCTTATTTCTTCTAAAGTGTCCATCTCATCTGGAGAAACCTACAAAAAAAACAATATCAATATTTTTATCAGACAACATGGAATATCTAAATGATTCAGCATTATGTACTATCTAACAAGTAATAATACATTTTGAAATTTACTCGGTGGAAAAGATGGGCTTTGTTTGTCTGACAAACTCACCAGAGAGATAGAAGTACCAGAATTGTATGCTCTTCCTGTACGTCCAATTCGATGTACATATCCCGCAACACTTTGAGGCATTTCAAAGTTTATAACCTGTTCAACGACAAAGAAAGCATTAACTAAATGATTTCAGTGAGCAGGGCATTCTCCCCGTGAAACAAAGATTTAAACCAGAAGATGAAATTTATCATAGTTTACAACTCTTACTAAAATAACATATGCAGAACAATAATTTCAAACAGGTGCAAATTAGACATAAACATGTCATAAAGAGATAAAACATAAGAGATGACTTGCATACCGTGTATACATTTTTAAAATCAATTCCCCTTACTACTCCAAATTCAGAATCTAATTTTAGCTTAGAATGTTTTCTAGACTTCCGTGATCCAAAATTACTTTCCTTTGGCACTTCATCCTTCTCCTTTGCCTGGCTGACATCTGTTGCAATAAGATAATCAAATAGGCCGGCATTGAATTCCTGATGAAGAGGTTTACCAAAATCATGTGAGAAAATGTAGATCCATAAATATTAATAATAAAATCCATTTATTAAGGACCCGTTTGGGGTGGTTGGGAATTTTTAGTTTTTGGTTTTCAAAAAATTTCAACCAAGTTTTTACAACTCAAAACTGAAAATTAAAAACCACTTTTTGTGGTTTTCAAAATGGACGTTTTAAAAAATACACAAAGTGGTTTTTAGTTTTGAGTTGTAAAAACTTGGTTGAAATTTTTTGAAAACCAAAAATTGAAAATTTCCAACCACCCCAAACGGCCCTTAAGAAAACATAAACTTCTCCTTATGCATCTCTAATAGGAAAATGCCATAGCACTGGATTAAGTAGAAAAACCTTAGCAGATATCATACTGAAAGAAAGAAGGAACTGGATAATATTCCATACCTCAAGAATATGGAGACGAGAGTTCTGTGGCAACTCAGCATTTAAAACAGCAGACTTTATCCCAAACTATAAAGATATAGGGGGAAAATGAGAGAGAGGAAGAAATTATGACAACAGAATAATCCCACTGCAACTAGAAATGTTTAGACAGGACTGGAAGCAGAGTTGTTGAGGAAATTATTATAACGAAAAACACAATCTTCCAAAGTTGATTGAAAACTTAATCCAAAACATTTTAACCAGACATATTGAAGGAATAAATTTCAGAGTATAGAAAAAAGGGTTTATTAATTATTGTACAATAAACTGATACAGGTTGAATATCAATGCAAATTAATTTACTGAATGAATAAAAAGAACTGCACATGTATGTAAAAGCTTAAGCAGTTAAATAAAGGTTCCTGAATGATTTTATATATCTAATCTAACAATGTTCCTCACATAAGAATCCTTTTAGCTAGAAGCATGACAATGCATAGATTCACTCCATCTTGTGCTAAAATTCAACCTGTATTAAGGATAATGAGGATGGCATAATGAGGATCAAACTCTAGATTACTTGGTCATAGAAGCTCTAATACCATGTCATTAACCAACTGTCCTAAATACTTAAACTTGTTAGGTGAAGTCTTATGAATGGTTTTATATATAACACATACCTTTTCCAAGAATAGTTTCAATCGGAAACTCATGTCTATAGTATTAGTGAATATCAATACTTTCTTTTGGACCAACTCCAACTTCAACACAGCAAGGATGTGGAGCAACTTATCACTGGCAGGACATGAGATCTGACACAAAATATTCAAAGAAAACAGTGAAAAGCTTATCAAATCCACATAAAAAATGTTGTCAGAAATCAACAGGCATAAATGGAAGAACTAATGGAGTATATTTAAAAAAAAAAAAAGAAAAAAAGAAACAAAACAGTGCCTAAAATCTATTATGCAAAATGATACCTTCCAAGCACCCCATCAGTAGGAAACATACTTGATCCTTAAATAACCAACAATATCAATATGCAAGATTTCAAACTCATAAAAAGCTTAACATTTTTTCTTAGGATCACGGAATCAAATGACATTTTATTTCAAGTGTTAAAACTCATTTCATTCTGAGTTAAATTTTTCCTTGCCATAATGGTCCATTTCCACCTAGTATCAATGATACAGAGACAGATCCCATAGAAAGAAATGATTCAATATTTTTTAGGATATAATAAAGAATTAACAAGTGCAATTATCCTCACAATATCAAGAAGACGGGTAGAAAAATTTATAGAATGTCTTACCCAGAATTGCTGAACGTTTTTAGGGATGACATCATCCTTCTGATTTCCCACTTCAGGCAAAGTCAAAATAAAGGGATTGTGTAGAATCAACTTCTTTAGTTTGTCAACATCAGCACTGCAGAAGATAACAGTACAATGCAAACAAATCAATACAATTGAAGAGGGATTAAACAAACGGACATGATCTTATGTAAGATAATCCTAAAATAACAACATCACAGAATGTTCAATGGTCATACACAGCAAAACACTCAACCAGTAAAACTTCACATAGGTGACATTTTGTTAATAGCAGGCATATAATATAATCTTCAAAAGTATAAGAAAGAATATTGTGTCTGTTTTCAGTTTCATATTATTAAACATAAAGAAACGATATGCAAGAACATGGGGAAAATTTGAACAATGAGTGATGTAGCATTCCCATTATATCACAAAGCATTTAAGCAAGAACACAAAAAAGAAACACCGTAAATAACAAACCTTGATGTTGCAGACATAAGAAGACACTGGCAACTTCTGGGTACATGAGGTGTAAAAGCTTTTATATCATCTTCATACCCATATGATAATAGAAGATCTGCCTGAAAGCATTGTTTTGAATATCAATCATGTCAACAGATACAAACAATGAGCCATTGGCTACTTGAATTAGCACTGATAAATTAAAAATAACCAACATTTGAAATTAAGTTGTGAAATTATTAGTGAAAACAGAAAATAAAAACAGATAAATGTTTCTTAATCCAAACAAGCTCAAAGAGTAAACGTAGATAGTAGATACTAAACAAACAATAAGCTATATCTGATTTCACCTCATCAAGAACTAGAGTTTCAAGAGAACCATTAATGGATGCCGCCTGAAGTATGCCACCAGACAAGCACTTGGCTATGCATGCAGGAGTGGAGATTAAAACATCAGGGGGTCCAACCAAAGCTGCCCGCTACAAACCCAAATTAGAGACAATCATATCAATGCATATTCCAAAATAAATAGAAAATAGAATTTCCACTTGTGTATCAGGTATCAACTATCAAGTGCATGTGTGAACTTGCTCCCTTGATCAGTGTCAACAAATAAACAAAATCATGGAGGGCATAACCAACCAAGTCATTGGCAAGCATATTACTATTCAACTGCACAACTTTCAGTTGAACTCTGCATAAATCGAGGAGTGACAACACCTCCGCATACACCTGAAATTGCATAGAGAAAACAATGGCAAATTAATTTTTACTAGTGAAACGGGGCAAGAAAAGAAAGTGCGCAGAACAGAAACTGGAAAAAGCGAACGAACCTGTTGACACAGTTCGCGAGTTGGAACAAGAATGAAAGCATTGGGTGCTAACTTCTTCCTATCGACATTACCGGTAAACAGTTTCTGAAGCAAAGGAAGAAGGTATGCGAAGGTCTTCCCAGAACCCGTCTTTGCTCGAGCAACCACATCCTTACCTTCCTGAAAACAGCGAGTGGAACTATTTTATGGAAACTGAAGTTGAATAAGTTTATAGTTAAACCATGAATTGATGTTGAAGGAGAATGTGACCAGAATCAGTGGAATCGCGACGCGCTGAATTGGAGTGGATTTCTCGATTCCCTTCTTGAGTAAGGCACGAACGAGGCGAGCGTCCAATCCAAGCTCTTCGAAACTTTGTTCATCGGCTTCTTCTTCGTATTCCCGTAGGGTCTCTTTCGATGTGTTTTCGGTTGTTCCCGCCATCACTGCAAGCGGTTTCAAACGGGGGACCGAAGAGAAAAATCGTTCAGAAATTGATGCTGCGGCAGTGGCGAAATACAAATGCGCCGTCGTTTTGTTTGGTTCGAGCTGGAATAGAGAAACTTGGGAGTTTCATGCGCCTCGCCGGCAATATGTTACGGGTGTTGTGCCCCTGGTATTGGATTTGTTTATTTAGGTCTTCACTCCTCGGAACAGAGGAACAGTTGAAAGTGACGGACATAGAGGTCCATCGGTGGGGAGTTGCTTTTGAAACCCTTTTTTGCTATTCGCACCCCCATAATATACCCCCTTCCCAAACTACCCCCACCCCCACCCCCCCTCCCCCTTCTCCACTCTCTGGCCCTGTTCCGGTCTCTTCCCCTCTCCTCTTTATTTTTTTTCAATGTTTTGTGTTTAGAGACGGAAAAATTTCGTTTTCGTCTCTAAACACAAAACATTGAAAAAAAATAAAGGTTTTTTTACGGAACCTTCCGGAAATTAAGTTCTGGATATCAACTTTGTTAATGAAATTTCCGGAACCTTCCGGACATTAATGTCCGGAACAATTGTGGAGCAGCAGGGGTGAAAAAATTCCTAACCTTCCGGACATTCCATAAATTAATGTCCGGAAGATTCAGGAATTTCTGTTAACAAAATTGATATCCGGAAATTAATTTCCGGAAAGTTCCGGAGATTAATTTCCGGAAAGTTCCGGGAATTTTTTTTTAGCGAGACGAGTTTAGAGACGGAAAAATTCCGTCTCTAAACACAAAACATTGAAAAAAAATAAAGGGGAGGGGGAAGGGACCGGAACAGGAAGAGGAATAAGGGAGTAAGGAACGGGGAGGGAAGGGGAGGGGGAGAAGGTTGGGGGTGGCTGGCGGTGTGGGTGGGGGTGGGGGTGGGTGGGGGTAGGGGTAGTATGGGAATGGGATATATTATGGGGATGCGAATAGCAAAAAGGGGAGTTCCAAAAGCAACTCCCCCATCAATGGTATCGTGTGTGAACCAGCCCAATATATTGGGCCGTGCCACGATTGTTGAATTTGGCCCGGGTAACTTTTTTATGAAATAAATATATTTTTTATGTGGTTAGTATATAAATTTTTCCAAAGAAAATATAGAAATTTAGTGCATTTTAAAAATAGAATAGAAGATAGAAGTAAAAAAAATATATATTTTAGTTTGAGTGGAACAAAAGAGAACTTAATAGAACATCATATTACAATTTTTTATTAATAAAATTATCATTACCTCTTTTCTAACTTCACTCCTAAAATTACCATTATCTTAAATTACAATTCCTCCACCCTCATTACAATCTAACACTCCACCACTGTTATAAGATGGCACCCCCTATTGTTGCGGTCATCAATTGGCATTCTTCATCATCGTAGTCATCAACAAACACCATTTTTGTTGTTGTTGTTGTCATCTACCATCCTCCATCACTGTCATCTGACACTTTCCTTCGACATTGTTGACACCCTCCATTGTAGTCACTAGTCATCACCATCAACACCCTCCACCTCGACCACTCTCATTGTTTGACACCCTCTTACATTACTAATCCCAACACCCTCCTTCAACTAAGCATTAAATATAATAAAGATATGTGTGTAATTAAATACAATATTTCGTTCTTTTCAACAAACGTCAAATGCAAAGGTGTTACATATAATTTCGTTAGAAATTAGTTGATTGAATTGGTTATACAAGCCTATACTCCTATTGTTAGTCCACGTGTTTTATTCCATTATCAATACAATTTCACTTTTCTCTCTACTCTATTTTACTTTTTTCTTTAACCATGTATTTTAACATGGTATAAGGGTCATAACACCCACCTTGAGCTCTTTTAACAACATCCTTCATTCTTTATTTTCTTTATTGTTTTCTTATTGTTTTACAGTTTCCTCTTTGTTTTGTTCACGAGGAAGAAAGAATAATGTAATCACATTTTAGAATTTCTCACCCGTTTTTGAGTTACTCTCGGAGGTGCACTTTGTTTTTCTCCATCTCCAAGCTTTAGATTTTGCAATTGCAATTGACATGGCATCGTCACGGGCGACTGTGGTTGTGAGCACTTCGAACTTCGCCTTCTTCTTCATCACGCTTTGAGGTGACTTTTTGTGCTTTGATGTTAATCGCAAATTATAGGTTAAGGTTCCCAATTCTTTCACTGATAAAATAAAATAGTTCCACACTTGGTTCTACCAAGGGCGAAAAAAGCAAGCCCAAGGCCTCCAAATCCGTTTTGAGATCGCAGAAGGTCGGTCTCCAATTCCTATCGAAAGAATCGCAGGCTTCCTCAAGACTAGAAACACGTTACGTTGAACGTGTTGGTGCTTTGTGTTAGTGTGTGTTTGGATTGGCGTTTGCAAACTTGAGTTTAGGAGTCTGTTTGATTACTGTTTTTAAAAACAGTTTTCAATTTTCAAAAATTAAAAAATTAAAAAACTTGTTTGTTTATCACTTTTACAGTTTTCAATTTTAAATACAGTTTCTATTTTTAATTTTTAAAACTAAAAAAGCAAAACAGGTTTATCCTGTTTTGGTATTCTGTTTTCGGTTTTAGTTTTGGAAAATGAAAACTATAAAACACACGGAGAACTCACACTTTTCATTAATGGCATTTATGTAATTTTTGAAAACTTTTTATTAAAGATTTTAACGTGCTCGATGTGGTACCTGTTCAGAGACAAGCAAAGCAAAAACCTGGTGGGATGACTCTTCCTCATTCAGCCACCTCCTTCCTGCAAGCGCAGATGAAGGCGAGATCGAAAGAACAACAGATGAATGCGACCTTGAAGTTTTTGTGGTAGGGGCAGCAATGTTCAAGCGGTGAGGATGGGGAGGTTGTGGTGATGCGGCTGAATGAGAATGGCGCTGCGGCGCGGCGAGGATGGGGAGGTCTGTGAGTGGTGAATGCGCGCACGCGCGAGAGGGTGCAGTGGTGCCGTGAATGATGGTGGTTCTGAGCTGGATGCAGTCGCTTCCGGAGGTTGTGACCAGTGAACAGCAACATGGCGACACTCTACGTTGCCAACGACGGGGTTAACGGTGATGGGTGTAACCTCTGTTTCTTCTTCGTTTCACTACTTGATTCTATATTATAGATACAAAGCTAGTTGTGTATATTTTTGTGAATAATCCATTAGACAATTTTAAATAATGGCTTGAATCAACACATGAAAAGAAATGATAAATGGTCATGACAAGGTCTTTCAGAATTTTAAAACTTTCACGTGAGTGAGAGAGCCCAAAGAGGATATAGATAGTTGCTCTTGGAGTGGAGGGGTGTCATAACACCAGTGGCTTAGTTTGTCAAATATATTTATTTTTAAATGTTGTTTAATTATTTTATTTTAAGTTTCATTTTTTTTAAAAAACAATATCGAAGTTTTTTTTAGAAAAATATCAAAGTTTTGTCTTGATCTCATTATGAAACCTCTTTTAAAATTGTTCAATTATTTTCTGCATTAAATAATTTTTTAAGAAAATATTTTTAATTACTAAAAATATTTTTTTAATAAAACTTGAATGTAGCTTGATGATTAAACCCTCGTTTCAATTTTTGAAAAAATTTGAGGAAAATGAAAATTGTATTTTCATCTAATAAAATGTCTTTTAATTTATTCATTTTCAACCCTTTTAACATTAATTTAGTCTCTAAAAATTAAAATGAATGGTTTTTTTTTTCATTTTTCAAAGTTAAAAATGTAATTTTTAGTTTTTAATGGTTAATATGATCAATCTCAAATTTTTTAATGACAAAAATACTAAACAAAATGAGCTGAATGCAATAAAGATAATGAAATATTATGATTTTGATATTCTCCTTTATCTCTCATATTTAAAATACATCACCCAAGAAATACAAATTAATTATTTTTTTAATGATATGTGGTTTTAATCCTTACTTATGTCTAAAATCATATTTTTTTAAATGAAAGTATTAAAAATGATATATTTTTATAAAAATTATTTTTCAAAAGATAATATTTTTAGACACAAAAAATACAATTAAACCAAAAAATATAAATTCTTCAATAAATTAAAAAATGCATAAAAAAATTTTCAATCAATATTTTTAAATATTAAAATCACGTTTAAAATAAAAAATATATAAGTTCTTCAATAAATTAAAAAATGTATTAAAAAAATCTTCAATTAATATTTTTAGACACCAAAAACAGTTTTTTTAAAAAAACATTTTCAAACGTATTTTGTACTTTTTCAGTTTTCAAAAACAATTTTCAAAAACAACTTCACCAAGTAAGTTTTTTTGTTTTCTCATTTTAAAAACAGTTTTCAAAACTGAATTATCCAACGAGTTTTTTTTTTTAGTTTTCTTCTCAAAAACAGTTTTCAAAATGCATTTACAAAACTATTTTTAAAAACTAAAAAACAAAAGTCAATCAAACAAGCTCTAGGTGAATGTGATTTATTGAACGTGATTTGAAGGGAATTTGAGTTTGTATAAACGTAATTTTTTGTTTGGATAATTTGTTGCAATCGTGAGTTAAAGAAAAAACTGAAGGAAACTCAAGTATCAGCAAACGCAAAAGCTAGGAATTATTGCATCAAAGTAAACTCAAGTTTCCATCCAAACTCAAGTCATGAATGCTCATCCAAACATTACAGAAAAAACTAAACTCATGTTTAAAGACCAAATACTCAAGTTTACTTAGCCAAAACGTTCATCCAAGCACACTCTTAGGATCTTTTATTACATTATGTTGTGTTACTCCTTGTTATTGCTCTCTTGGGTATGGGTTTAATGGAGCCAAAACTCGGTTTCTATTTAAATCAAATATACAATTATCATCTGGTTCAACTATTAGTTTTAGTTATCAAAAACTTCCAATTCAATAAAATAAGGTTGAGTTTGATTGTGTTTTATATTTTAGTTTTACAAGATTATTTAAAATTGTTTTTTTAAATAAAATGATTTATTTATAGTATTGTCACCGCAAGAATAGAGAAAAAAAATATTTTTAAGCATTTGAGAGTTGTTATAAAATTGAAGATCATGAAAATAAAAAATAGCTACATTTTCTAAAACTATTTTAAAAAATTGTTTGTCAAAACCTGTTTGGTTTGCATTTTCATTTCCTGATTTTTGTTTTCTGAAATTTTACAAAGGAAAAACTGAAAATGCTAGAAACAAAAGATCGTCGTTTCCAGCATTTCGAATTTTTCCTTTATAAAATTTCAAAAAATAGGAAACAGAATAAAAACAGGAAATGAAAATGCAAACCAAACAGACCCTTAAAATTCTTATTTTTTATTTTTTTAAAACTATCTTTTAAAACTGTAAATAAGGTCTAAGGTTATCATTTTTTCACGAGTTGTTAATTTATGCTACCCAACCAAATGTAAGTAGCATGTTTTTTATTATTCAGATTAAAATAACTCGGTAATTATCTGATATTTTAAAATAAACACATAAGTCCTACATTTTTGTGAGTTTTTATGTGGGTTTTATGAGTTTTTTTAGTTTTTGTGGGCTTTTGCATGTAGTGAATTTTATCAGGTTAGACTAAAAATATAACACCCTAGCCTTGACTTGCGGCCCATTACTCGAGCCTGGGAATTCACTGAGCGTGTTAACTTACTCAACTTTTCCACCCCGTGAAGTGGATTATTCCCACTAATATTCGGAAACCTCTATGGATTCGAACCCAAGACCTTAGGGATATAGTCTTAAGTTCCTTAAATTCACTACCAAATCCACGAAGGTTCCCAATTAGTGGGAATAATCCACTTCAAGGAGTGAAAAAGCTGAGTAAGTTAAACACGCTCAGTGAATTCCTGGGCTCGAGTAGTGGGTCGCATGTCAAGGCTGGGGTGTTACAAAAAAAATCCAAAAGTTATTCGAACTTTTAAAATAAATCTCCATACCTTACATTTTTGTTTTGCGGACTTTTAAAGGTAAGTCTATCAGCCCATTTTGTCATTTATAATTTCATTTTTCAATTTTTATCTTTCAACTAGCTTATCTACTACTTTTGCTGCACACATTATTTATGTTAAATTTTGGAACTCAACTAACTATAAATTTTGATAGAATTAATTTAAATGATTCAAATTATATTATTATTTATTATATAATATATTATATAGGTTTGAATATGTTTTTAGTCCCTCTAAAATGCATTGTTTTCATTTTAACCCCCTAATTTTTTTTTAGCTTTTCATCCTCACAAAATCTTTTTTTTTTTTTTAAATAGTTCTCGTTGTTATATTAGCTTAATAGTTTGCTGATGTGACTATTACATGTTAGTTGACGTGACAAACTTCTTCTTCAACCCCATTTTCTTGACCTAAGACATACAATTTGTCATTTTTTAGGTCCCTGCTTATTCTTCCAACTCTTAACAACCCTAAAACTCCTTTTTTACACGTCTGAGCCAGGTAGACCTTACCTCAATCAAGGACCACACTTCCACCAAACATTAAATTTTCCTCCATGCCCAAAGTCCTCTTTCAAATCCTCTATCACCTCAAAATAAGACCACTTATCTTGGTCCATATCATCAAACTCAACCACTTCCCCTTCTAAGTACCTCCTCCTACCAATCTTAGCAAACTCCCCCTTGTGATGAAATACAGTAGTAAAAGACATCATACATCAATCATAAGCCCGAAAAAATCAACAACCGGTTCATACTACACATAAAAACATTTTAATTTGGGATTGTACAAGCAATAACCCAATTCAAAGACATCATATACCAATCAATTTCAACCTGCATCATAATTCAAAATGCAATAATCTAAATCTCTCCACTAGCTCTACTTCAACACCACCAAAATGCCTCTTATACTTTGTCATATAAAACACACTGAGAGAACAAACAAAGATTATGGCAACAAAAATGATGGTTTATAAGAGTCAGTGAACAATATTAAGAAGGATTTTTTGTCTTAAAAGTGTAATTTGTTTTTTTTTTCATTTTTTTAGGTTTGACAAATTTTTTTCTATTTATTATGTAATTTACTAAATTATTAAATTTGTTAATTGATAAATTTGATGCCACATAAAAGTGAGAATGTCATATCAACACCTGTACTAACAGACATATCAGTAAGATTAACAACAACTCTAACAGCGATAACTATTTTGTAAAAAATAATTTAGTAAGGACGAAAAATTAAATTTTTTAGGGGTACTAAAATGAAAATGAGTGCATTTTGAAGAAATTAAAAATATATTTAAACCTATTTTATATTATATATATTGGGAAAAAACAAAGTAACGGATAAAGAAGCAAGCAGGTGCGAAAGACAAATTATAGGCGTGGGCAGTGCCGCTGTGTAATTAGGAAAACCTCGGGGGATTTATTTATAAATAACTTTGGCCAACTATGGTGGATCTGTGAAGTTTGCAATTGCATAGCAGACAAGCTACCAACAACATATAAAACACCACTTCCACCCCCACACCACCTCTTCACTTTATGTCCGTTGTATTTCCGTTTTTGTTGTAAAATATAAACAATCGAGTGTTGTGTTGGTGTGTGTAACTGTACTACAAGTGCATTGATCAATTGAATTGGCGTGATCCCAAGAGTGATTTTGAAGAGATGGCGATGGCGATGGCGAGAGCAAGCTCTGGTTTGCAGTACCCAGAGCGCTTCTACGCCGCGGCCTCTTACGTCGGATTCGATGGATCCACCTCTCCAACCAAAGCCCTCACCTCCAAGTTCAGCAAGTCTACCGCTCTTCTTCTCTACAGCTTGTATCAGCAGGTAGGCTCCATTTCTCATCGCAATTTCGGATCCGTTGGATGCGGTTTCTTCACTTTCTGTTTTGGCGCGCATTGCGTGCTCTCCGCTATTTTCAGTTGTGGCCAGTCCAATTTATATGAACATGGAATTGCGATTTTTAATTTTGCTACAGCCAGCTTGTTCTGCTATCTTGTCGGTGATGGATGGCATCTCTGATTGGTTGAGTGTGCTTGCAACTAGTCTTGGGGTGTGATTGTTGGTAGATCTGGTTTTTGGATGGGAACGAGAGTGTAAATAATTTCTAGGACTCAATGGCGTTCTATTTTACAATAGTGATAAAATTGTAAACGGCCTTGTTTTCATGAGCACTGAATTAGATTTAGAATCTTAATTGTTTGCCGTTAGATAAGCCTGGGTTCTAATGAAATGCACACAAATCAACCCAAGTCACACTTTGAACATCAAGGAATGAAATGTTGATTCGTTAACCATCTATCATACGGTTCCAGCTTCCTCATGTCAAATGGGCTTTTTGTTGTTTTGTCAGATGCAATGATGTATATACTTGGAGTTGAAGTAGGGATTTATCGTAGAGGATGACATATATTAACACTTAATTTTTTTTTATGTCAGGCTAGTATAGGACGATGTAACATCCCTGAACCCAGTTCATGGAAAATTGTGGAGCATAGCAAATGGGCCAGGTTTGTGTGCTTTAAACATTCACCCTCCCTTTGCTCTCTCTATGCTATTTTGTACAGTTCATTCACTCCATTTATGTATGCATTTGGTGCAATTCTGATTTTGCCATGCTTCTCCATGCTATCTATATTATGCAAATATTTTGTTAACCATGCTTCACTAGTTTTTGCCGCACCCCTGTTTTTATTTTGTTGAGAATATCATTAAAAAGTAGTAGTTATTGATGCAGCTGGAACCAGCTTGGAAACATGTCATCCACAGAAGCCATGCGTCTTTTTGTCAAAATATTGGAGGTCATGCTGATAATTTTATGTCACCATTTTTTCTTGGTGTAGTGCAGAATGTTAGCTGATTAATTTTGTTCTTATTTTCCTTTGTTGCGTAGGAAGAAGATCCTGGTTGGTATTCAAGAGCATCTAACTCCATTGTAGACCCTGTTATTGATGTGCAAATGAATGTGAGTATTACCAAGGCTATATGTCATGCTGAGTCCTTTTCTTGCTATGGCATTTTGCCCAGATGATAAACATAGTTTTCATTTATACTTTTGCTAGTGACTTGCTATGAGCTTTACTTCTTGTACTCATCTACCGATTTAATTCAGAATAACTTTAGAATAGAAGTACCAAAAGATCAGGATGTGGTGTTATTCACAGTTCAATGATATGGTTAAATATGTTATTTCAAAGATAAAAGTTCAAGATCTTGTGTATATATGTTACACTGTGTTCTCACAACCCTTCACCCACTATGCATGCATCCAATTCTCATGCATCTGAGTGAGTTTAATGATTTTGCTTAAAGTCATGTGCTGATTTATTGGCATGGCACTTAGGAGTTGATCCTTAGATTTAAATTAATGTAAGAGACATTATGTGAAGTGAAAGAAAGAGAAGTGCAATGAGAACATCATGTTTTTCTCCACTTTTGCTGCTACTGTTAACATTGTAATTTCTCCCCTTTCATTCTGTCTTCCTGGTTTTACAGCACAATTCCAAAGTTGAACCGGTAATCGAGAATGGGAACTCATATCCAGAGATAAAGACTATTTCCACTGAAAATGGAAGCCAAGTTGGAACCCAGGATAAAGATGTTGTCCTTGAAGGCTTTGGTTCAGTTGGAGTCTATGATCAATGGATTGCACCTCCAGTATCTGGTCAACGTCCTAAAGCCAGATATGAGGTCAAAATATAAATTATTCCTCCTTCACTAGTTTTTCTTTCTTTTTTCTTTTTTGCCTTTTTCTATTAATCTGTTCCTATTCCTAAGCTACTTCTTTTTTTATATGCTCAGCATGGAGCTGCAATCGTGCTAGATAAATTGTACATATATGGTGGAAACCACAATGGTCGTTATCTTAATGATCTTCATGTAAGCATATGTTCAATATCTCTACTGCATGCTATGCATTTTGGTTTGGCTAAGTAGTAATATATCCTATGAGGTTGATTGAAACTACTAATTTTGGTTTAAGTAGAGGTTTATCATGTGGTATTACAGCTAAATTTTTCTTAACTTTCCCCTCAAGTTAACTACACTGTATGCTATTTACTTTGAATTACATTGAAACAAATACAGGTTCTAGATTTGAGAAGTTGGACTTGGTCAAAGATTGAGACTAAGATTGAGTCTACTGACTCGTCATCCCCAGTAACATTAATCCCTTGTGCTGGCCATTCTCTGGTTTGTATCAAAAAAGTTTCTTTCTCATTTGAAAAACCCTACATAATCTTATCTTCTATATTCAATGTGTTTTTTGTTAGTTGCCATTACTAATTCTGGAATTTTTTGAATTTTGACATTTGAAACTGACTCCATAGATTCCATGGAATAATAAGCTTCTATCACTTGCTGGACATACAAAAGACCCAGGCGAAAGTATGCAAGGTATACAATTATAGTTAGTGGCTTAATCATTCCATCAGGGGTTGGCATAATATCTGTGAAAAACTTAAAACATGTAGTAATGGAAAATTTAGGATTGTCATTTATGTAGATGAATCTCAGAAAAGAAGCTTTAAGAATTTTGATGGCTTACTTTTCACTTCAGTAAAAAACTAAAAAACATGATACTATTACTATATTCACCTTAAAGAAGAAAAGCAATCAAGAGTGATGAAATTTTGGTGTGCGTCTTAAGTGAAACATTTAAGTGAAAATCTTGTTATGTTAGAATTTGCCTTTTTGGTTCCTTAAAGTAAATTTTAGTTGAACAAAAATAACTTGTGACATTTTGCTTCATTGATTCAATCTAGGCTGTGTAGTGTTTTTTCCCTACTTGTATATTCTTTTATTTTTGTTATCATTTCTATTGTAATTACAATTAAGCATCTATTTTTAATATTATGACAGTGAAAGTGTTTGATCTGAAAACGGCAACTTGGTCAACTCTAAAGATTTATGGGAAACCCCCGGTATGTATCTGTTATCATTCCTTTAATTTTATGCTTATTATCCCAAAAATCTCAGAAACATTTGAATTTTATGTAGAAGTATATGACATGTTGCGATTGCTTTTCTCTAACTGCCTAACAAGAGATGCATAAATTTAATGGTTTTTGAATCTATGGTTTATTATTGCTTTTTACTTTTTTGTTTAAAGGAAACACATTAATGAACCATTAGGTTGCATTTTTTTGTGTGTGCTTTTTAGGCATCACGTGGAGGCCAATCAGCTACCTTAGTTGGGACAAGCTTAGTAATTTTTGGTGGACAAGATGCAAACAGAACTCTCTTGAATGATCTGCATATTCTTGACTTGGAAACCATGACATGGGATGAAATTGATGCTGTGTAAGAAGTTTCCTGAAGCAACCCTTTCTATCTCACTGTTTTCTTATTTTACCTTATTTTGGGGGAGGGTATGGACATTTTAATTTATATGCTGGGAAATGTTAATGTTTATAGGGTGTAAAATATAACAAAGAAAAAGCCATAAGAACAAATTGAGGTTTGACTTTGTTTTGCAACCATCTTTGCTTATGCCAAAATCTGGTTATGATACATGGTAATTATGTTATTTTCATGAGTAGTGAATGTATCCTGGTTTTCCTATTCCTGTATAGTGAG
Source organism: Sesbania bispinosa (assembly GCA_026901365.1). NCBI lineage: Eukaryota > Viridiplantae > Streptophyta > Magnoliopsida > Fabales > Fabaceae > Sesbania > Sesbania bispinosa. Next base: position 56,196 of record QLOH01000549.1, on the reverse strand, counting down.
AAAAAGAAAATGTTAAAGGAAACATGTTGATGTTTAATGCTAAAGAAATCTCAACTGGCAGTGGGGTGCCTCCTTCTCCAAGGTCTGATCATGCTGCTGCTGTGCATGCGGAGCGGTACTTACTTATCTTTGGTGGGGGTTCACATGCAACTTGCTATAATGATTTACACGTTCTCGATTTGCAGACTGTAAGACCATTGCCTCTTCTATTGGACTGTCAAATGGAAAAATCATCATCTAATCATCAATGTGAACTATGCAGATGGAATGGTCTCGACCAGCACAACTGGGTGAAATACCAACTCCACGTGCTGGACATGCTGGTGTGACAGTAGGGGAGAACTGGTTCATTGTTGGTGGGGGGTGACAATAAGAGTGGTATGGTTTTTTGCCACCAGGTCACTTAATTTTAAAATATTTCATTTTGGGGAATAAATTTTTCCCATTCAAAATATTGTTCAATTCAGGAACCATTTTTTATTTAAATTCTTGGAGCAGACACATCTATTCTCTTAGAGGTCAAACTAAATCAATGAAACTAGTTTTCTGGTGGTGGTTCTGTAAAGTTATTTGGTTTGACATGGTTTCAAACACACAAACACACATGTGCACGCATGTGTTTGAGAAACTAACTATATTGGTTTAATTCTCAGCTTTAAAAATTATGTCTTATGCATACTCTTGTTGTCAAGGATGACCGAAGCTTTTAAATTAGTAAAACTAAATAAATAAAAATGAACATTCACTGTAGAGCAAGATTCAAGTTGATAATTGGCATTCCGTTGATTGCCCAAGATAATTGTGTTAAAGAAAACACCTTTTTCAGAGTAAAGATTATTGAACATGCACCAATGTGTATTATATGGAAGTTCATTGATATATATGATTCCTCAAACCTGTTTGAGTTCTTAATATGTGTGAACATGCACCAATGTGGCATATTTATCTTGCATGTTCCTTCCTTCTTTGCATGCTTTTATGAGTAAATAAAGGTGATACTGCAGTGTTTTTCAGAACTTCATCTCTTACATCTTTTGAAAGACCTAAAACCTGTGATAGTATGTAAGCTTAAAACTTGGTGGAGAATCAATACGATCAAAATCAAAGCACGTAGAAAATCATTGAAGCCAACATTGAGATTCACTTGATTATACTTTTGAGGAGAATGTAGTTTGCTTTTGGAAGGTTGAGTTTTTTGTTTTGGAATGTTCACCCAAAAGTAATTTTGTAGAAATGAATTTCATTTGGTTAGATTAAAAAAATTACTTGTGAAATTACTAAGATACTAGTTGTTAGAAACTTAAAATATCATGAAAATATCTTACAATATCTTTATTTATTATATAATATCTTAAATTATCTCTTAGGTTAGTTTCCTATTTTAGAGTATCTTAGAATAACAACGTGGGTTGGTTCAAGTTATACATGATTGGTTCCCCTTAAGCAAGGTCTCGGGTTCGAGTCTCGTAGATGGAAAAAAATAAAAATCCCTACTAGGAGAGTTGGCCCCACCATCATGTGGATGTTCTTGGCTCGAGCAGTATTGTCTCCCATGGGGGATATTTGTGGTTTATATAAAAAAGAAAGAGTATCTTAGAATATCTTTTAAGATTAGTTTGTTTATCCTATGATATCTCCTAGGATTAGTTTTCATATTTCTTCGTAATTATCATGATTTGTTTCCTAATTTAAATAAATTTAGGAGTCGATTGATTAGTATAAATAAGAGTCAGTACTTAGTGCATTTTTTATGTATGTTAACTTTAATAAGGACAAATCAGTGAATTACACTACAAGTGCATCTTGGTAATAAATTAGCCTTTTGCCCAAACATCTCTCCCTACAGATTGCATTAAAGAGACTAGAGAGTAAATTCAAACAAGCACTTTATTCTACAAGATGACATGCTTTGTGTTGTGTCTTCTCTAATTCTTCACTTTCTCTCTGGTTTCGGATATTTTATAATCTACATTTGATTTTGAATTAATATGATGATAGAAGTTCTTATTTGTGGGAAATTTTTAAGCATACTGTTCATTGTTAAAGAAAGTTTACCAGAAAAAGCATTACTGTTTTATTGGGATCATTGTGAAGGGTAACTTATGGTGTAGTTACTATATATTTCAATCGCTTTTTTACCTAGTTTGTTGCAAATTTATCAATGATTTTAGATTAGAGGACATTTCTGGTGCTGTCTTGTTGTTGCTTTATATGTCTTATTTCAAGTTATATTCCATGCTACTCTGCAGGGGTCTCAGAGACTGTTGTGTTGAATATGTCCACGCTGACTTGGTCAGTAGTAACTTCTGTTCAAGGGCGTATTCCTGTTGCTAGTGAGGTACTTTTAATTTTGTAGGGGAACAAACTCTTGTTAAAAATACTAACCATGTAGGAAAAATAATACTCGAAGTGGTTATTATGTAATTTTTACAGGGTTGCATGTGCTATAAATTCTAACTATTATACTGATCCTTGTTAACTCTATGCTGTCATCGGGGGAAGATACCCGGAGCTTTCATATAGTTTTCTAGTGTCCTCTGCTAAAGATATTAAAATGTTTCTCACTGCAGGGATTGAGTTTGGTTGTAAGTTCATATGATGGTGAAGATTTGCTTGTATCATTTGGAGGATACAATGGACGTTACAACAATGAGGTGAAGATTATTTCAAAATCTTAGGCCCTTTCTGCTTTCTTATGCTTTTGTTGTATTGTTCTCCCTCCTCTGATTCAGTTTACTGCATTCAGGTCTATGTCCTTAAACCAAGCCACAAATCAACCTTGCAATCCAAAATAATTGAAAATCCTATACCAAACAGTGTTTCTGCTGTGCCTAATGCCACAAATGCTACCCGAGATGTGGAGTCTGAATTTGAAGCAGGCCATGAAGGGAGAACTAAGGAACTTGTTGTGGACAATGTTGATTCAACAGTATGTATTATTGCAAAGCATGCCCTTTTTTCAGTTTGACTAATAACATAGACTAACAATTGGGCCATTTAGTGATAGTTCACTTAATTGCTGATCTTAAGCCTAAAGCAAAAATTATAATGAAAAATCGTCCGGAATCTCATAAGAAACTCCAAACCACACAGATACACTGTACATGCATTTGTGATAGTGAATAGCTATTTCACTCCTCTGAAATTGCAAATTCTGTCTGGACCATTCAAATTATAGGCATAGATAACGTCCTGTATTTGGTGCATTCATTTCAATTCCTGCCACTGCCAGTCACTACTTTCATATTTTGATTTTTGGGTATCTTACAGAAATTGAAAGGTGATCTTATAGCTGTCCTGAAGGCTGAGAAAGATGAATTGGAATCTTCACTCAGCAAGGAGAAATTGCACGCCCTTCAACTAAAGCAAGAGCTAGCAGAAGCCGAAACTCGTAACTCCGACCTTTCCAAGGTAAACTACTTAAATAGTTGATGCTCCTTTTTCATTTTGGAAACCCTTGAAAAGGGATATTATGTCATCAGTACATATTGAACAGAGTTCATAGGCCTCTAGAGTATTAGTAAATGATGCTGTTAAAATCAAATAATTTCACCATGCTATGACAACTCCCATTATTTAATGTAGTGCTAGGAAAGGACTTAAGTAATTTGGAGTGGTGGTTTATGCTGAAAATAAAGTGTTTCCAGTAATACATTAATAAGCCAAATGAGATCTATAAACAAAACTTGAACATTATTCATTGTTCTAAAATGCTATCAAGATGCCCTTATTGCCCTCACTTTTATCGCACTGATAATGCAGGAGCTCCAATCAGTACGTAGTCAGCTTGCTGCTGAGCAGTCAAGGTGTTTCAAACTTGAGGTAAGCATTAATGCTTCTGACAGCCTTCTTCTCTGGGTCATGATGAGCAAGTGTTTTGGAACATTTATTATCATGCCACTGAAAAGTGAAATGGATGGTATTCTAAAACGAATGCCCTGATCTCCTCCAGGGCACTCAACTTAATCTATGATATATTTTAAGAAAGAAAACCCCTGATAAAATTACAAAACATATGTTGCCTAAGTGAAAAATGGAGTGATTTTGAAAATGTAGTTAATCGTTTGAAGTCAATTGAGTCACTACTCACTAGCTGTTAAGTAATTGCTTAGACGTGTAAATTATGATGTGTAGGCATTAGAATGAAGTGATCTATGTTTCATCACTGATGTTGCCATTATAGCTCAGTGAAGGAAAGTTACCAGCGAAACATGGTGCATCAATGTCATCCATGTACTAAGCTGTTCATAGAGTAATAAGTCGTCCATGCGATCATGACTCTGAATTTCAGAGTTTTCTATTCTATGCAAAAAAGTGTGTATTTTCTATCTTTTAATCATACAAAAATACGTGTCACTCCATGGTCAGTTTGGTGTAGGGAGACTTGATGAAGCGTGTTTGCCTGTTAGAATCTCTCATTGAAATCATTCTAAGAAGATCCCTCATTGTTTTGGTCTGTCTAAGGCTGCTTTATAAGTTTGGCGTTTGTCTCCTTTTATTATGGATGAAAGAATTTGAATTTTTTATTTGGGATCACAGGTGGAGGTTGCTGAATTAGGACAGAAGCTCCAAACATTTGGGACACTACAGAAGGAACTTGAACTCCTCCAGCGGCAGAAAGCTGCGTCTGAGCAGGCTGCCTTAAATGCAAAACAAAGACAGGGTTCAGGTGGTGTATGGGGTTGGCTTGCTGGTACTCCCCCTAGTCAGAAAGCAGATGATGCATGAACGTGTGATTAGCCTAACCGGATAACAATGCTACATTTGGTTTCATTAGACAATTTTATATCCAATACAGTTATGTTTTGGTTTGATTCAGTTCTTTCTTTTAGTGAAGGAAATAAGATCTAGCTGCTGTTTGGCCAAAGGAAACCCACTAGGGGTTCTTACACATTACACACACTGTAATTTTAGTTGTGTAGTTTCTTTTATATGGCTGTTAGTCCAGGACAGTATATGTTATTGCTCCCCCCATTCTTGTTGATTTGTATTCAATTCAAAATGAGTACATGATTGAATGAAAGCATAGATATTCTTTTGTTTGGGAGAGCTACTATACTATTAGGTAGCATTTGGTAGACACTTCGGAACGGAATAGAACGGGACATATAAGTTTCATTCTATATTTGGTATATTTTAAAAGTAGAATAGAATAAAACATATTATTGAAAGAGTGGAACACTTTGGTTTTATGAAAAAAGGTGGAACGAAAGAGAACAGAACAAAACATCTCATTATTAATTTTTTATTGACAAAACCACCACCGACTATTCTAACCTTATTCCCAAAACTGCTATTCCCCCCGTTGTCACCTAACACATTTTACCACCACCATTGTCGTCTGGCACCCCACATCGCCACCGTTGTCGTCGTCGCCACCACCACTACCACCACCACAACTGCCACCGCCACCACCTAAAACATTTTACCACCATCATTGTTACTCGGCACCCTACACACCGTCTTCATTGCCTCCAACGCCATTCCAATCCAAACTCATCACCAATCCATTCCAACCCAACTCTATCCAATCCAATCAATTCCAACCCAACCCAATTTAATCCAATCCAAACCCATACCCAATACAATCCATTGCAACCCATTCCAACCCCAACCCAACCTAATCCAAGCCAAACTACGTCAATCCAAATCCAACCTAATCCATCCCAACCCAACCTAATCTAAACCACAGCCCCAATCCAATCCAACCCAACTCAATCCATTCCAATGCAGTCCGACCCAATATGTCCAAACCCAATCCAGCGGGAAGGAACGTGTAATCTTTTTTTTTTTGGGTTTAATTTCTTATATGATTACTATTAGAATGATTGAATTCTAAAAGGGAGATGATTTTTGCACCCATTTAATCGAGAAATATACCTCTTGGGGATTTTTTAAATTTTTGTTATCTATACTATTATAATTGATTAGATTTTTTGTTATTATTCATCGGGGGTTACTTTTTCTTAATTTCTATAAGTAGTAAAGTTAAGAGTTCAAAATTTAGCCTAATCTATAAGATATATAGATAGTAGGTAGATAAATATGGAAAGTTTAGTGAGGAGAAAAATAGAAAGAAAAAACAATAAAGAGAAATAATGTGAAAAATGTGATATGAAATGAAAAAAATGAAAAAAAAAATAAGGTGTTAAAGGAAGTGTAAAACAAAAAAATGTGAAAGAAATTATTATTCTTTTTAAAAGTATTAAAACTTTGATAGTTAACTTTTGGGGGGTAAGGTTATGGTACACAAGTTTTAAACTTGTGTACTGGTACACAAGTTATTATAGACATAGGATATATTATTTTTAATTGAATGGTCTAGATTAACTTTTATTCAAAAGGTAGTGGGTATCACTGTGTTGGATTGTGAAAATTGCAAAAACGGGTTTGGGTAAAAATAGAACTTTTAAAATTTACATTGTGGTCCTCCTATTATTATGTTATTAGTAGTAGGTATGTTTCTCTCTCATCTCTCTCCCCTTTGTCTCTCTCTCTCTTCTCTCCTTTGTTTCTCTCTCCTCTCTCTCCCCTATTTCTTTCTCCTCTCTCTCCCATTTGTTTCTCTCCTATCTCTTTCTCCTCACTCCGTTGTTTCTCTCTCCTCTATTTCTCTCTCTTATTTCTCTATCATCTATTTCTCTCTCCTCTCTTCTCTTTATTTTTCATTTATTAAGATTCTCTCCCCTCTCTCTCCTCTGTCTCTCTCTCCTCTATTTCTCTCCTATCTCTTTCTCCTCTCTCTCCTTTGTTTCTCTCTCCTCTATCTCTCTCTCTCTTGTTTCTCTATCCTATGTTTCTCTCTCCTCTTCCTATTTTCATTTATTAAGATTCTCTCTCTCCTCTCCTCTCTCATGTTTCTCTCTCTCTCTCCTCTGTCCCTCTCTATCTCCTCTGTTTCTCTCCTCTTTCTCTCTCTTCTCTCCCTCCCTCCTTTGTCTCTCTCATCTCTCCTCCCTTTCTCCCTCCTCTGTTTCTCTCTCCCCTCTTATATATTTCTCTCCTGTTTCTCTCTCCTCTATTTCTCTCTCCTCCCTCTCTCCTATGTTTCTCTCATGTTTCTATCTCCTCTATTTCTCTCATATTTCTCTCTCTTCCATATATCCCTCTCACCACGGGAGCCAAGGTAACACCCAAGTCATGCACACGAAATTTCAAGACAGAATTCATTCGTCAACCATGCAAGCCCCCCACTATCCATGGAAAGTGTACTTAGGGTTAGAGTTTGTATACTACCACCATCACCACCATCTACTCACCCGGGTCAACTAACCAAACACTTCGTTTCACCTCAACCTTCCACCACATACTTCAACATGCTCAACGGGACACCAACAATATTTTTCCAGAATTTTCTCTCATTACCCAGTATTTTAATTTAATTATCTTCTTTTAAATGTAATTAATTCACAGTAATTACCATAAATATAAAAAAACACGAAAAATCACCAAGGGAGCCAAGGTAACACCCAAGTCATGCATGCAAAATTTAACGTCAAAATTCTTCCGTCAACCATGCAAGCCCTTCCACTATCCATGAAAAGTGTACTTAGGGTTAGGGTTTATACACTACCACCATCTACTCACCAGGGTCAACTAACCAAACACATCGTTTCACCTCAATCTTCCACCACATACTTCAACATGCTCAATGGGACACCAACAATATTTTTCCAGAATTTTTTCTCATTACCCAATATTTTTAATTTAATTATCTTTTTTTAAATGTAATTAATTAACAGTAATTACCACAGATATAAAAAAACACGAAAATTCACCACGGGAGCCAAGGTAACACTCAAGTCATGCATGCATGATTTCACGTCAAAATTCATCTGTCAACCATGCAAGCCCCTCCACTATCCATGGAAAGTATACTTAGGGTTAGGGTTTATACACTACCACCATCTACTCACCAGGGTCAACTAACCAAACACATCGTTTCACCTCAACCTTCCACCACATACTTCAACATGCTCAATGGGACACCAACAATATTTTTCCAGAATTTCTTCTCATTACCCAATATTTTTAATTTAATTATCTTCTTTTAAATGTAATTAATTCACAGTAATTGCCACAAATATAAAAAAACCATGAAAATTCACCACGGGAACCAAGGTAACACCCAAGTCATGCATGCAAAATTTTACGTCAAAATTCATCCGTCAACCATGCAAGCCCCCCGCTATTCATGGAAAGTGTACTTAGGGTTAGGGTTTATACACTACCACCATCTACTCACCAAGGTCAACTAACCAAACACGTTGTTTCACCTCAACCTTTCACCACGTACTTCAACATACTCAATGGGACACCAACAATATTTTTCCAAAATTTCTTCTCTTTACCCAATATTTTTAATTTAATTATTCTCTTTTAAATGTAATTAATTCACAGTAATTACCACAAATATAAAAAAAACACGAAAATTCACCACGGGAGCCAAGGTAACACCCAAGTCATGCATGCAAAATTTCACGTCAAAATTCATCCATCAACCATGCAAGCCCCTCCTCTATCCATGGAAAGTGTACTTAGGGTTAGGGTTTATACACTACCAACATCTATTCACCAGGGTCAACTAACCAAACACATCGTTTCACCTCAACCTTCCACCACATACTTCAACATGCTCAATGGGGCACCAACAATATTTTTCCAGAATTTCTTCTCATTGCCCGATATTTTTAATTTAATTGTCTTCTTTTAAATGTAATTAATTCACAGTAATTACCACAAATATAAAAAAAACACAAAAATTCACCATGGGAGCCAAGGTAACACCCAAGTCATGCATGTAAAATTTCACGTCAAAATCCATCCGTCAACCATGTAAGCCCCCCACTATCCATGGAAAGTGTACTTCGGGTTAGGGTTTATACACTACAACCATCTACTCACCACGGTCAACGAACCAAACACATCGTTTCACCTCAACCTTCCACCACATACTTCAACATGATCAATGGGACATCAACAATTTTTTTCCAAATTTTTTTCTCATTACCCAATATTTTTAATTTAATTATCTTCTTTTAAATGTAATTAATTCACAGTAATTACCACAAATATAAAAAAACACGAAAATTCACCACGGGAGCCAAAGTAACACCCAAGCCATGCACGCAAAATTTCAAGAAAAAATTCATTCGTCAACCATGCAAGCCCCCCCACTATCCATGGAAAGTGTACTTAGGGTTAGCGTTTGTATACTACCACCATCTACTCACCCGGGTCAACTAACCAAACACTTCATTTCACCTTAACCTTCCACCACATACTTCAACATGCTCAATGGGACACCAACAATATTTTTCCAGAATTTTTTCTCATTACCCAATATTTTTAGTTTAGTTATCTTCTTTTAAATGTAATTAATTCACAGTAATTACCACAAATATAAAAAAACATGAAAATTCACCACGAAAGCCAAGGTAACACCCAAGTTATGCATGCAAAATTTCACGTCAAAATTCATCCGTCAACCATGCAAGCCCCCCCACTATCCATGGAAAGTGTAGTTAGAGTTAGGATTTGTATACTACAACCATCTACTCACCAAATGTCCTCCATTGGCCAAGACATTATTAACACTTGACCATCATCCCAAATGGACCGTGAAATGATTTTTCTGAAATTTTTGGGAACTAGCAACTATATTTTGTGATCTTTCTTTATTTTTCACCAAATAATTCACAATAAATACATTATAAATTGAAAAATCACCAAATTTTGGTACACAGTGCCTCACCCACTTTGGGATGTCCCAAATGAAAGGTTGGATTTTTTATGGTCATTTGGTGGTTTTTGTTCTTAAATTGTAATTATTATAAACTTTTTCCTATGAAAAATTTTGTAAAAAATTATTTTAAGGAGAGATTAAAAAAATGGCATCAAATTAAAGTAATCAGTGTATAATAGGACACATTGAATGTTAATTAAAATATGAAAAATTATAATACAAAAGAATAATATATTTTATAATTATAATAGTTAAAGGGCTTATTTGTAATTGTAAAAATTTAAGGTGACCTGCTATAGCAGGTTAGCCTAACTTGTGTACCGGTACACAAGTTTAAAACTTGTGTACCTTAACCTTACCTAGTGTTGAAAGTAGAAAAAAGAAAGAGATAAAAAGAAACAAATCAAGAGAGAGTGTGAAATAAATGACAATAGATGTGATAGGAAAGAAAGAGAGATAAAAAGAAAAAAAATTAGGCGTGAAAAAATCTTATATATTTTAAAATTAAACTACTAAATACATAAATATATTACATTTTGTAAATTTGTAATCGAAAACATATATAAATAATAGAAATTTAAGTAAACACAAATGACAAGACAACACTAAATATTTTGAAATGAATATAATAACAATTGAAATCACCTAAATACATACTCCCTCAATTCCTTTTTATAAGACACATTTTAGAATTTTTTGTGTTCCTTTTTATAAGTCACTTTACAATTTGAATAAAACATTTATTATAATTTTCCCTATTTGCCCTTATTAAACTTTAATGTCTTCCCAACTATCAAATGATAATGAAATTAGTTAATAATATTAAATAAGGGCAAAATTAGAAAGTTAAACTACTTTTTAAAACTCAAATAAAATAATTAACTAACTTTAATTACTTTTATTGGTTTTTGTGATTCAATATAGTGTGCCTTATAAAAAGGAACGAGGAGAGTATATTATATTTGTTTATATTTAAATGTATATAAACTAGATTTTTGTTTTTTCCAAAAAAGATAAAAATGTGGAACACATTTGGGGACACCTCGAATGAATTTAATTCTTTTTTATCATCTCACTCCATTAAAGTTTCAACGAAGACATTTTCATTTTTCCTTATTTTGTTGTGACCATTAATAAAAGTCAAAGTCAGACATTGTCATACGTTGGTGTTTATTTACCAAAAACCGTTTTCTCTCATGGTCAATTATATGTTGTTATATCTAGGGGTGAAGCCTCGACAAAGACTTAAGATTCTTATATATGATTATATTTTTAAAAGTTATAATTTGACGAAAAATATAGTGTATAAAGGGATATTTAAAAAAATATAAAGATATGAATATGGTATATTTTACATTTATAATTATTAATGTTTAAAATTTGTTGTATTAAATAAATTTTCTATGTTTAATTTTTTTTAATTCCTTTTATATAAACAAGTATAAATTTTAATATGAGAACAAATCACTAATCATTATCATTTTCTAAAATTTACATATTTATATTAATTAAATTAAATATATTATAGTATTCAATATAAACAATCTATTTGAATAATAATACTCATGCATCGCATGGATCCGACACTGGTTATATACATACCTATAGGTATTTTACCTACTCATTATCCTCTCTTTTTTCACACTAGCTCCATTGTCGCAGTGCTCTCTAGCATCGGCCTCATTTTCCCTCTTTCCTAATGGTCTTATTTATTTTACTATTTCCCATTATAAATCTCACTGCATCAAAATCATGTAATCCGAAGTCACTCGAAAGAAAATTAAATAAAATAGACATAAATGTCCTTAGGATAACCCTAACGAATATTACTTTTATTATATATAAATATAAAGATAAAAATTTATTATTTTTAACATATAAGCTACATGGAGAAAGAGGATGTTACAATCATAGTATTGAAAATCGGATCAGCCGGTTCGACCGGGAACCGGCCTGACAACTGGTCCATTGAACCCTAAAAATTGGTGCTTTTTAGAATCGGTGAAAACCGGTACTAGAAAACCGGTCGAACCAGTCATTTTCTAAAATTTTCAATTTTTTTTTTCAAATTTTTTAAAATTTTTGTTTAATCTTAACTATTTTAAAATTAATAAAGACATATATTTAAAAATTACACATAGATATATATTATTTTACCAATTATTATTAATTTTTTGGTTTTATAAAATTTATAATAAGGTTATTTATACTAATTTACGACTTTATATATCTTAATTTCTTATAATTTTATATTATTTTATTATTAAAAATTTAGATAATATTTAAAATATATATTTAATTTATATCAGTTCAACCATGGGTCAACTATAGTTGAACTATTGAACTGAGAACTAATGATTTCACTTGTTTAATCACCCGTCCAATTTTTAAAACATTGGTTACCATAGCTCCGAACGTAAAAATATAAAAATTTGATTCATGAATCACAAAGAAAAAATGAAAACAGAAATCACGATTCCCGCTTTGGCTACTTCTTGCCGCCCAATTTCCACAAGCATAATCTCATATCCCCTACAACTTCTTGCGCGCACAACACCTTTCTGTCTTTCTGCCAAGTTCTCCATCTCGTACGAGACACAGAGTTGGTATAGTTCTTTTTTCTTTCGCAAATTCTCCATTTTCCATTTGCTTCTTTAAACATAGCCCATGAGCCACTATCGCGAACATCTCGCCACCGTTTCTGAAACAACTGGGGATGCAAATCCCAATAACCAAGTTAGGAACTCTTCTTCATCGGAGCTTGGTTCGGCAAGCGAGGTCAGTGCTCGCATTTCCGATGTGCCAGTGGTTACTTCGACGGAAAATGTTAGGGTTAGGGTTTCTTCTGAAGGCGATGCTGGACCCGCAACCAAGAATCACGCTGAAGCAGAGAAGTTTGATGATTACGTAGGTTGTGAGAGAAATGGTGGAGGGTCAAGGGATTTAGGGCACGGTTTCGAAGTGGGTGATATGGTGTGGGGAAAGGTGAAATCTCACCCGTGGTGGCCAGGACACATATACGATGAAGCATTTGCATCACCCGCAGTGCTTCGTACCAAGAGGGAAGGGCATGTGTTGGTGGCTTTCTTTGGTGACAGCAGCTATGGGTGGTTTGAACCGGGTGAGCTTATCCCGTTCGATGCAAATTTCGCCGAGAAATCGAGACAGACGAATTCAAGAACTTTCTTGAAGGCCTTGGAAGAGGCAGTTGATGAAGCCAGCAGGAGATGTGCTCTTGGCTTGCTTTGTAGATGTAGGAACCCTTATGATTTTTGCCCCACCAATGTTCAAGGTTACTTTTCTGTTAATGTGCCAGACTATGAGCCTGGAGTTTATTCTGATGCACAGATCAGGAAGGCTAGAAATGGTTTTGGACCCATACAAACGCTGGCTTTCATAAAGCAATTGGCCCTTGCTCCCTATGGTGGTGATTACAGTAGCAATGATTTCGCTAAGAATAAGGCCACTGTTGTTGCTCTTCGGCGGGTAGTGTTTGAGCGGAATGATGAGACTTATGCCCAGGCTTTTGGTGTGCAGCCGTTTCACCCTTCTGATCCTGAGTTTAATCCACTTGATCAACCTGTGACTCATCCTAATAGTGGTATACGTTCTTACCCACCTTCCATTTTGGATGTCATAAGTCATTACATGTTCTTTTTGTGAACATTGACTTTTCACGCACCCTTGACTATCAATGGTACAGTTCTTCAATTTTTTTCCCCAATAGGTTTCCCCTATATGAATGGATAATTTTTGTTGGTATAAAAAGCAGTTCGTAACTTCTGCATGAATTCTTAGTTGTAAAAGATTTTTTTTTCTTTTTTCTCTGTTTTCTATATTTTTCTCGTCTCATATTTTTGTTTTTCTTTCTCTTCTCACTTGTTGGTATAATTTGTCTTGAACTAAATAGCAGTTTTATATTACTCATTCCAATCTATTCATAATTAATTAAATGCTATGTTTTGGTCTTAACAAAACCTTGTTACTATAATTAAAATTTCCACCTATCTTGACAAGAAAGTTACATGAAAGGTGAAGCTTCCTGCACAACATTAGGATAACTAGAAGGTTTGCAATTTATGAGCTTGTTGATTTGTGATTACATTGTAAGCTCATGTAATTATCCCTTCATGAAACCAACCCTTAACCAAACTGGTCCCAGACTGAAAATATCCGGTTCTTTAAATCTAATTTTTGAACCGGTTCATTCTTTTTTTTTAAAAAAAAAAACCAATTCAGTTTTAACCCATTAAACCAGTACAGGTACCTGAATTTCTCTCTTGGTCTCGTTCTAAATTAGATTAGATTTCACCTATTCCAATTTTCACGATTATGAACCCTAACTCTATCTTGTGAACCATAATCCCCAATTCCTGTTCGTGATATCATCTTTGACTGCGTCTCACCGTATATCGCCTATTCAAGCTTTGAATCATATCATCTCGTTCCTGATCCCATTCTCATTTCAATCGAATCGTTCATGTTGTTTGTAAGGTACTTCATGGATCGTTCATTTCTTCACCACAACTGTAATGCTTTGGTGGATGACTGTGTGTGTAACACCCCAGCCTTGACCTGCGGCCCAACTGCTGGGGCCCAGGAATTCACTGAGCGTGTTAACTAAGCTTCATCCACCCCTTGAAGTGAATTATTCCCACTAATCGGGAACCTCCGTGGATTTGAACCCAAGACTTCAGGGATATAGTCTTAAATTCCTTAAATTCACTACCAATTGAGACTATCCAAGTTACATGGCTTACCCTGAGTCTTCGAAAGCAAAGTTAAGAGCTCTTAGTGCTCCAAAGCTTGGTTTGCCTGTATATAGATACTGACTGACATATACCTTTCTGTTAGAAAGGATTTTGGACCTTATAGTTTTCAGTGTAGTATCTGATCTTGCTAACCTGTTGTATTTAGCTTTAAACCTTTACTGTCCTAGTCGAGTTTTCTTCGTGGCACAGCTTTAGAATTTTATGATCAGTGGTATTGCTTTCAAGTATTAAAAATCAATGACTTGCCCTAAGACTTCTATCAGCGGGTTTTTTCCAGCTCAGCTCCAATGTAATTATGTAACATCATTTTATTGCATTGATGGGGATTAAAATCATTTGGACACTATTTTGTGGTGTAGTTCATTTTAATTTTAATTATTCCAAGCCTCCCTCTTTGAACTTAATTCCAAGTTGTACTTGGTATGTATGTATCATAACTAATCATTATGATTTGATGAGGTGAATAAAAAAGTGATATCATTATACTACTGCACAAATTAATTGTGTTTATATATTTTTGTATACAGAATTAGCAGATCAGATCAGATCTATCTGATTGATGATATATCATACACTTTTTTCATGATAGAGAATTCGTAAGTTGCAATATATATATATATATATTTGAAAAGAGAAACAGAACATGCCCAGTAATAGGAAATACTTTAGAATGTGTAGCCATGCCATTTACCAACCTTATTTTGTCCAACTGAGAAGAAAATGCTTGATTGTTGGTCACACATTGACCCAAGCACTTTCAAAATCCAAGGAGTAAATTATTTTAAGTAAGATTAAGACTCTCTCTATAAGTTTAGTTCCTGTTATTAGACCATATAGCTAGGTTTGTGAAACTTCCTGTTATTAGTTCCTCTGGGAAGTTAGTTTTATTAGTTCTGCAATATCCTGACTTGAAGATTTGCTTTATTAGTTTTATGTTGTACCATGTGTTCCTCTTTCATGGATTTTTTTTTTTTTTTCATTTATTGGATTTAAAACTGATTCTGGTTTCAAAACCAGTTTTTAAACTAATTTCAACAAAGTCCAATTTTAAAACCGGTTTTGAACTGGTTTAAAACAGGGTTTTTTTCATTCCACTGGGTTAAAACTGGTTTTTTTTCATAAAACTTGTTTAAACCTTTCTTTTTAAAAAACTGGTTTTAAAAGCGGTTTTTAAAACTGGTTTTGATCCACAAATCGGTTTAAAACTGGTTTTATTCATAAACCGGTTTGAAACTGGTTTAAAAACCAGTTCGGTTAAAAATCAAACTTGTTTGGGCAGCAAAACTGGTTCAATATGAAAAACTGATCCATAAAAATGGTTTATATTTGGGTATGGTTTGGTTTTTAAACCGCCCCATGCATAGTCCTATTTCATATTTGAATGGCACCTGTTTGCTGATGGTTTTTTGTTGTATTCTCCAGCTCCTTTAAGTGGTCCACTGGTGATGGCAGAAACTTTGGGTGGTGAGAAGAATGCTACAAAATCTGTTAAAGTTAGGGGCAATTTCAAGAAGGATAGGTATCTTCCTAAGCGTCGAGAGGAAGCAAGTAACTCTTTCCAGTTAGCTTCCAGGGAGGAGGCGCTGGATGTGGATGCAGCTGAACGTCATGTATTTCAGAAGAGACCTTTAGTTGTGTCTGTAGCACCTCAGGTTTTAGAGAAGCATGAAAACAAATTTATAAGCCAGGATGGTGGAGCTATAAAGGCCAAAGTAGTTGTTGAAGATCAGGTTCAACCAGATGGCACTGGTCTTGCACCCCAAGAAATTACCCTTGATGCAAAGCCGCATCTTCTTGACAAGATCAAAGAATCTTCGGAAGAAATGATCAAGAGCTTTGAACCCGATGATGTTGTTAGTAAAAGCATGGGTAGACCTGATTTCTCTGGGGAGATGGCGTTGCCAAGCATAGTTGATAAGACATTTCAGTCTACCTCTCAAGAAAGCAAAACTTCTATTGATGTTAAACATGATGGAAATGTAGTACCGTCAGGACCTCATGAAGATTTTCAGCGAACAGAGCAGGAATTTCTGACCATAACTGATGAAGTAAAGCATAGGAAACTTGGTGTTGATGGTGTACTGAAGAAGATAAAAGTTCATAGAAGACCTGCAGATGACTTGAACTCTGAGACTTCTGCTATTGGGGAAAAAAATAAGAAAAAAAAGATTAATAGTTTAAATTTGCAACCTACCTCAGGCCATCTGGAGAAGTCTTCTATTTCTGAAAAATCTGTACAGCTCTCAGAAAAATTGATAGGAAAACCTGTCTCAATTGGACTGGCTTCTGGAGAGGATTTACATGCAGAACCAATGCAGGTGGATGTTTCTGCCAGCAATCTACTGCCTGCAGATAACATAGCAAAAGTTAATTTTGAGTTGCCACAACTTTTGGATGAATTGCAAGCTCTTGCTTTGGATCCTTTTCATGGTGTTAAAAGAGGGATTCCTACAATTGTTCGGCGGTTCTTTTTGCGGTTCAGATCTCTTGTTTACCAGAAAAGCTTGTTGATGTCTCCATCAACTGAGAATGAAGCTCCTGAAGTTTGTGCTACTAAATCCCCTTTCAGTTTTGTTGCATCTGACTCTCATGATGATCATGCCAGAGCTTCACTTGTAAAGCCTGTAAAACACATTGTTCAGCCTGATGATCAAACCAAAGTTGGGCGGAAAAGAGCTTTCTCTGATCGTCAAGAAGAAATTAATGCAAAGAGATTGAAGAAAATAAACTATTTAAAGACACTGGCCGCTGAGAAGAAGGCAGCCAGCCAAAAAACTTCTGAAGCCCGGCAAGTAGAGGAAAAAGATTCCGTGATCCAGGGTTCACCCAAGATAGTGAAACCAGATTCAATCAGGAGAATGGAGCGTCCAACTAAGCCAGTTGAACCCACCATGCTGGTGATCAAGTTTCCTGCCAAGACATCACTTCCATCTCTTGCAGAGCTGAAGGCAAGGTTT
Organism: Sesbania bispinosa; assembly: GCA_026901365.1. Lineage (NCBI taxonomy): Eukaryota > Viridiplantae > Streptophyta > Magnoliopsida > Fabales > Fabaceae > Sesbania > Sesbania bispinosa. The sequence continues at coordinate 38,722 of QLOH01000549.1, read as the reverse complement.
GCTCGTTTTGGGGCCATAGACCAATCTGGTCTCCGTGTCTTTTGGAAGACATCAACTTGTCGAGTTGTTTTCTTGCACAAGGTCGATGCACAAGCTGCATACAAATTTGCCATAGCAAATCAATCCTTATTTTGCAATGTGGGTGTGAGATGCTTTCTCCGTGAATTGAGGGATTCTTCATCTGATGTCTCTGAAGCTGCCAAGGCTAGGGGAGCTGATGGTGCCTATGAAACGCCTCGGATTAAGGATCCTGTAGTGGCTCAACACCAGACATCAGTGTCAGCACAGCAACTTCTTTCACAGCCAACGATCCAGCTCAAATCCATCCTGAAGAAATCTACTGGGGATGAGTTAGGCCAGGGAACTGGTAATGGAGGTAATAGTAACGGGACCCCACGTGTAAAATTCATGTTAGGTGGGGAAGAAACTAATAGGGGAGAGCAATTATTGGTGGGTAATAGAAACAACTTCAACAATGCTAGTTTTGCTGATGGTAGTGCACCTTCTCCTCTTGCTATGGATTTAAATAGAAAGAATGTTCAAAATGCCATTTCTCAACCATCGTTGCCTACTCTTCCATTTCCTACCCAGTCTGCCAAAATCCCACAACATAATTTGCATAATTCTGAAATGGCACCAAGAAATAGTCCCAGTTTTATAAACACTACTGCATCAGTTACTTCAACCACAGTTGATATATCACAGCAGATGATAATCCTTTTGACAAGGTGCAACGATATTGTGACTAACTTGACGGGTTTATTAGGCTATGTGCCCTACCATCCACTTTGACAAAATGGCACCATACTCAACAGTACACCAAATTCAATACAAAGAAAAATGCGGACAAGTTGGATTGCGAATGACATGCTCGAGGAAATGCAAGAACCGAGAAATATAATCGTTCAAGAGGTTTATTTTGAGGTTTTTGGGTTTCACAATGTAAATGTACTCTCACATTGATAATGGAATCTTATAACCTGCCTTTGTTCGACCAAAAAAAAACCTGCCTTTGCATTTGTTTTACTATTTCTTACTCGAATCATTTTTGAGGTGGGACTGTGGGAGAGTTTTTTTTTTTTTTTTTTTTTTTCATTTTTTAGTTTACCGGAACGGGAAGCTTTGTTGATTTATCAAAGCCCAAAGCACATAGATGCTCACATGTACTTCTGTAATCTGTACCCATATTGTCTCGGAAAATATGTGCGTGCTCGTGCATGACTACCTGCTGAGATTGTCCTTTTTCTTCTTTGCTTGCACCATTTCAATTGTAAGCTTCACCTCGCAACCGAAAGCTACTATTTAGAGCCCTTTTTGGTAAAATAATCAGTTGAATTATAAATGATATACTTAAAAGTGTCCAATGAAAATAGTTGATAAGTTAATTGTAAATGAAAAATTACATAAAATGATATACTTAAAAGTTTTATTATATAAATTCTATTTTTTTAAATAAAAATATATTATAACATAATTATAATTTTAGATTATTTTTATAAATATGTAATTCTTATTAATATTTTATTAAAAATTAAAACAAATAGTGAAATAACTAAAATAAATAGTATAATATAAAAATAATTCTAAAAACTAGAAATAATACCCGTGTGTTGCACGGGTTTATCTATGTTGTATTTTTATAATATTTTATGAGAGAAATTTTTTAAAAATAAGTGAAAGTTATTGTAACTTAAATTTATAAAAAATAATATTAAAAATAAAATTATATTAATTATATAACATAATAAAAAAAATTAAAACTAATTACAATGAGAAATTACATTAAGTTATTCAGTTTCAAGAAAATTTTATCCAGTTTAAATATTTCTCATCATAATTAATAAAAAATTACCAATCTCTTTAGTAAGATTATTATTGAAAATTAAATATTTTAAAATATAATTGTATAAAAGAAGTTCACTGAACACTTATGTATAATGCATGATCTTTTGTGTAACTCCATGATAGGTTGCATTTTTAGAATAACATACACATGTGTATTGTCCTTTATAATAATAAAAAATTTCAATCATTACTATGATGTTATCCTTAATTAATAGTACAATATATAATATTTATTCATGATAAAATATAAGTTTTAATAAATATAAACATATATAATTTAATGATTTCCCATCACTTTTGTTTATTGTCATTATGTAACGTCCTCATTTCTAATCTAGAAATAATGCTTGTTGGAAGCACTATTTCCAAATTCGTGAAATCATTTCGTTCATTTCGCATATCAATATACAACATAAAGGCTTGAGTAACCCAACAATTACTAAGCTCCAAACATTACATACATAAATCAAAGAATACCAATACAAGTTTGCCATCAAGGCTCCAATTCAATGCATCAAGTAACTTCATAAATTCCTAAGAACATCTTAATTAATATCGGTAATGGTTCTAATCAATGTTAAATACATCAAACATAACCAAACATCAAGCTATTATCATCAATGAGTCTTCTACTGCTCGTCACTATCCTCTAGAGTATCCTGCACATCTGAAATATTGTTCCCATGGAATGGGGTGAGACTAACGTCCCAGTGAGTGTGACAAGTGTGTGCAGTGTGGGGGAGAACAACCAAGAACCACCACAATATACATATTAATTCAAGAAACATAAATGAAGGCAATTATCATACTCCTCAAATAACTATTACAATCAACAATAACTTCATACCCATCAAACACAACACAATCAAAATAATAAAACTTATAAATGCATGTCTCTGTGAAGTGTTGTAACCCGACACCCGGGGTCTTTTCACTGTTACATGATTGAGCGCGCTCGGCCTAAGAATCCAAGGACCGTCGTCCCGGGAAACCTGAAATTAAGTCTTAGCTGAACATGATGCACATATTGATTCATTTATTTTTCATGATTGAGGCTTCCCCATCTTCCCCTTGGCCGGGAGGTCGATGAGTTCGCCTCGTCTTGCTTAAACATGATTGCCCGAAGGCCTGAGATGGTCCGAGGACCCTGTGATAGCCCGGAGGCTCTGTTATGGCTATAAGCCCTGTGATATCTTAACTCATAATTTGTAACTGTGATGGCCAAAGGCCCTTGATTACATAATAGTATGCTCAATAGTTCATGACTGTGATTTCTTAAATTCATAATTCCATGGCTGTGATGGCCAAAGGCCCATGATCTCAGAATAACATAATCAAAGTTCATCATACATAATCATCCAAGTCATCTATCCTATGGTTTTGCAAATCAATACATCCAATCATCAATACATTCATATTTCCTAAGTTTGTGTCACACATACATCACTAATTCAAGAAAGAATGGGTGAGGAGAATGGGGATCATATTCTGAACACAACAATAACAAACAAGTGAGAATCACACCCATCTGAGAGTCGAGAAAACGGAGGAAGAACGAAGAATGGAGGGCCTTGATGGGGGAAAGATTGATGCAAGACTCGTTCTTGATGAGTAGAAATCGTTCTTGGCCTTTGCTGGGACTTCTCCCACTAGAACCCCTCTCTCTCTCTCTAAGTGCGAGAAAACGGATGAGAAAATGAATGAAAACTGACTGAGTTCGAATTTTAAACGTGCAGTAACTGTCAAATTCGCTCGAGCTAATTAAATTCGCTTGAGCGAATTTCGTCCAGAGAGCACTCTAAAACCCCCCATTTTTCGCTTGAGCGAATTAAATTCGCTTGAGCGAAAATGAGTCTGTTTGAAGGTGCGGTTTTCATCAAAACCCTATCATATAACCTATCAAACTGAAGCCCCGGAAATAAGCTTTCTAATGAAAGTCGAATCACCCTCAATCGGACATCTACAACTCTAGATATTTGCAATTTAGTGCACCAAGGTTATTAGGCTTAAAACCTAAATCAAGCAACAACCTTAGTTTTTGCCTCTTAAGCTTTTCCTTATCCATCTACATTCAAATTCGAATTCGAATCTTATATTTAAACATTATCCTAAACTTGATATTACTCTTTTATCTCTATTTCTTGTGATGTTATCATTCCTATTTTGAAATATGATCTTTAAATTAAAATGCTAAAGCATATATCTTTCCTGAGGATATCCCAATCAGTTCTGATATTATTATATTAATATTAATAATATAATAACTACTACATTTATAACAATTAAGGTTAATTGAAACATTAATAATATAATTTACCTTCTAATAATTTTATTATTATCTTGTTATATTAATAACAATTATTATATCTCCTAATATCAAATTCCATATCTCTCTTTTAGTATTCATATTATCGTGTCATTATTATATCATTAATATTATAATATTATTTTATTATAGTTACTGTTATTATTATAAAGATTCTCTTTTCATCACCAATATTATCGAAATACAAATATAAGTATTTTAATGTTATTATCATTATTATTTTTGTTACAATTTTAGATTTCTAAATTTTTGGGATGTTACAATTCTACCCCCCTCAATGGATGAAATGATAAAAAATATTTAATTATTTAATATATGAGATTTTTAGTAAAATTTATTTTATTTTTTACTTAAAAATCATTATTAAAATTCATTTAGTTTATAACCCATTAATCATTAACTTTTTATCCTAATTAATTGTTACTAATGGTTAGTCACTAAGTGGGAGCGGTTATAATCATGTTATAAAAGGATTAAAATAGATACTTAATATAATAATTATTTAAATTGTTAAACTCAAAACTTAACAATAATGATAAACATTTAATTTTGTGTTCAAGTAAATTTTACATATAGAATATAGATAGATAGATAGGAAACAAATATTTTTGGTACTATTGTTATTTTATGTCATTATTGAATGATATTATTAATAAATAAAATATTACTTACATATGATATCAGTTTATTGGTATTTTATATTATGCTTAAATTTTATTGTGTTTTTTTTGTAAAAACCAACTTATAATAAGAATCTATTTATTTTAATTTAGAATTTTAAATATAAAGTGATATATAATTCGTTTTACATTTGGAATAAACTTTAAAAGTAAGAAATTAAGTTATTAATAAATGGATTAATTTAATTTTTATTTACTTATTATTTAATAAATATAATAAATATAATTATTTAGCAAATAAATAAGTTATTTGAAAAAACAATTTGTAAATACTAAAATCCCAATTTTTTAGATAAAATAAAATAGTACTTATTTTATGCTAATTTTATGCATTAATTGATATGAGGTGGAGGATAGATTATTGATGAAAGTGAATTTTTCTGCAACAAAAAAGTATAAGACATATATGTATTTAATATAAAATAATGAGTAAAAATGCATTACTTGTTAAGATAGGCATGAAGAGCGGAAATTATACTTTTTAATGTCAATATCCATGCATGCTGTCAATGAGATGTTTGGCTATTGTTGTAACCTGTAGGATTGTTTTGATAGAGTTGCAATCTTTGTCTTTTGACTCCAGGTGAAAAAAAAATAGTTGTTGGCAACTATCTAATATTGCTTATAATGTTATGTTAATAAATATGGTTAATTGACTATTAAGAATATAAAAGGAATGTGACTTTTTTTGGTGCAATACCACAGGTATCCTCCACTGGAGGCAATCCTGTTTGAGCTGCATACCCAGGAGAACAACCCCTTACTAGCTGATCCATGTGCTCGGTGGTAAACGTGTGGTTAATTGATTGTTACAAATTCTCAAATTTCATATCTGTCCAGTAGTGATTGTACATGTATTTCATTAGTTACAAATAAATTTGTGTACTATTTAAGATAAAAGTACGTTACTTAATATTTTTCATATCATTGTTGAAATTAAATTTTTATATTATTACGTTACTTCTGTTTTTTTTGTCGTATTAGACATACAATAATAATTTGATAAAAAGACATACAATAATTTTTTAATAAATAGAATTTATAATATAAGAAAATTAAAATTGCATATTAACGTGAATGATTATTTTTTTCTATTCATCTTTTTTCTTACCCTTGCCTCAATTTTTCAATATATCCCAACCAATTCAAGCTACTTCCCTTTTTCCTTTATTCCACCCCAGTATGTAAAGTTTTTTATATTGTCCGTGTATATCCATTAAATCCTATTTTAAATTATATTTATAAAAGAAGTTAAAACTAAGTTACTTTTAAAATTATTTTAATTTACTCATTACATAATATTTTCCAATAAATGATTATCTAAACATTCTAAAAGTTTCAAAAAGTACATTTTTTAAAAGAAACTATTATTCTTTTTGAGTTTGCCAAAGAAATTTTATATATTATATTTTTAATTGGATAACTAACTTTTTTTAAGGTTGATAACGATTTGTCCTATAATTGCTAACTAAAAATATGTCTCACCACCATTTTCAATCATAATCTCTACCAACCCTCTTTCCATGGAAATCATATTTAAATTTTTTGTACATATCCATGAAATTGACCAATTTTTAAAACTTTCTCTGTCATACCCCCTTTTATACATAAAGAATTTTTCTCCAAAGAGATTCACTTATGATTAATATTCACCATTCTCATTTATCAAAGAGTGTTAAATTAAATGATTACATCTTTTATTCCTAACACACTCTTATATCTTATAGTCTTTTATATTTTTTTATTTGAAAAGATTTTATTTTATTTGATTTGTTATCTAATCTATAATAACAAATGCTTACAATATAATATATATTTTGTTATGTCTAATGCTTATGGAATGATCTCTTAGTGAGATTTTTTCTATTGCTTATGGAATGCCTCTAGCACAGGATGTACAAAAAATGATTGGCCTTTTAGAGTATTATTTCTAGTGCTCCAAGAATGTCTCTTGTATAGGATAAAACTTTAAGATTCTTGAAATTGCTTTCAGACGTAAAGTTTATGATTTTAAGGTGTAAATTCAAATAGACCGAACTATAATATTTCTTTCTAAACAACAATAGTTTTCTTACCAATTTATATATACCCGCATTTGGCAGTAAAATTGAATAGAGTTAAAATTTTATGAGTTTATAGGCATTGCTGAGCTCATCAACCATTTAAAAATTTTGTTAGCTAGTTAAAATTTTCAATATTTCGTTTATCACTGTCAATAATAAAATAAAATAAAAAACAAAACTCATAAACCAAATGAAGATGATCATAACCAATCACAATTTATTTTTTTCAAATATTTAGTTGGGACTTTGACATTTACAAAGTAAGAACAACTAAGAAAAGTTGTTATTGATCCTAAGTCACAAAGGCCCTTAAAAAAAAGAAAAACCACATAAGAACACTAATTAAATAATAATTATAATTACTATTAATGTAATTATAAATACTATTAATGTTTTCAATATTAAAATAACTTAAAAAATCATTTCACGAAATTAAAAATGTAATACGAAATTTGAAACATGCTCAAACACTTAAAAAATAATTTCATAGTATAATTTTATTTAACTTATAAACCTTTTTTTAATATATTTAAATTATAAAAATGACCTCTAATATTGATATTTGATATTTTCATATAATAATTTACTACAATTAATATAACAAAAGTTGTACATTTTTTAAATTACTTTATTATGTTTTAAATTTTTAAATTGTTAAAATGGACTTTAATATTTATATTTTATATAATAAGGATAATTATAATTAAAAATTACTATAATTACTATTAATATACTTATAAAATTATTTTTTTAAGTGTTACAACATGTTTCACATTTCCCTTTATATTTTTATTTTGTAAAATTAAGTTTTACCTTTTTGATAAATTATTTATTATGTTTACGATTTTGTATTATATATTTTATTTTTGTTATAAACCTTTATTTCAATATTAATATTATTAAAATGAGCTTTAATATTGATATTTGATATAATAAAAGTTATTATAATTAAATAATTATTATAGTTAATATTAACATAATTACAATAATTTTTTAAGTGTTTAAGCATGTTTTAAATTTCTTATTATATTTTTATTTTTTAAATCAATAGATATATTTTAATTAATAAGGACAACTATAATTATCAATAATATAATTATAAAATTATTTTTAAGTGTTTGAGTATGTTTCAAATTTCGTATTACATTTTTAATTTGTGAAATGATTTTTTAAATTATTTTAATATGTTTTAAATTTCATATTATATTTTTTTAAATGATATAATTTTTTAATATTGATTGTATATTGATATTTGATATAATAAAAGTAATTATAATTAAATAATTAATATAATTACTGTCATTATAATTATTAAATGATTTTAGGTGTTGAGCATGTTTCAAATTTCATATTATATTTTTATTTTTAAAATTATGTTTTACCCTTTTAAAATTAGTTTATTATGTTTTAATTTCCATATTATGTTTTTATTTGTGTTATAAATCATTCCTTTTTAATATTGAAATTACTAAAATGGGATTTAAATAATATTGATTTTTATATAAAAAATAAATATAATTAAATAATTACTATAATTATTATCAACATAATTATAAAATGGTTTTTTTAAGTGTTTGAGAATGTTTTAAATTTCTTATTTTTTATTTTTAAAAAATTATTAGATATATTTTAAATTATCATAATTTATATTTATTATTATTATAATTTGTATTTTATGTTGATATTTAATTCAATATAATCACAATAGTTAATTAATGATGATGCATAATATTAATCATTTAAAATGTAAAAGAAACTTTTTATTTTTAGAAGTTTTACTTTAAGGAATTTACTATTTTGTCCTCACTTTAGATTTCATTGGCCACTTTCACTACCTTACTTTTATATATATAAAGAAAAGATAAAGATTAAGGAGTAAAAAATTAATGTCATTAAAGGAAATATTTTATTGTTAAAGGAAATGTTTTGCTTATGATAAATTAAGTATTTAGTTTTTACAATTTTAAATCATAGCAAACATATATAATTGTGCACGGAATGTCTAATTTATGTTTTCAATTGATTGTAATTAATTTTAATAACAAATTATAATATAACATGAATGCAATGACAATTGTGGAAGGAATGTCTAATTCATGTTTTTAAACAGAAAAATTCTAATTAAGTTTAATAATTAATTATATCAATTATAATACAAGTAATTAGGCTATTCAAGTCTATTTTACTAATGTATATTATTATTATTATTATTATTATTATTATTATTATTCATGTTTTAAACAGAACAATTCTAATTAAGTCTAATAATTAATTATAATCAATTATAATATAAGTAATTAGGCTATGTAATTAATGTAATACGTAACGTCCTAATTTCTAAATCCAAGAATAATGTCCGTTGGAAACACTATTCCCGAATTTCTGAAATTATTTCGCGTCATTTTTTATATCGACACACATAATACAAAGATATCTAAGCAATCCAACGTTTGCTTGGACTACCACATAATTCATACATCACATTTTAAACACAAAATTCTAAACTGAAGCATGGGGAAACCAACACCCTCAATTGTGAGAGTTCATAAACTCCTACCGGAAATCTGACAGAATTTCCCCTGAAAACTAGACATTTCCCAATTTCCGGAATCACCTGAAAACCAGCAAAATACCAGTGCAGTTCATAATAGCATAATCATTAATCCAATTCAATAACAATAGGTCTCCATGGCCAATCTATAAACTACTACATCATACATCAATTAAATAGCCACTACAATCAATTTTCCAATAACATCTCTAGATAATTACAAATAATTCATCACTGAAGACTTCCCCCTGGTTACTGGGAGTGTGTGACCCACCCCAAAGGCTTCCTCTCCAGTGAGCATAACCTGGAATAACCTGCATAACTAAAATATATCCCCGTAACGTGGGGTGAGACTACGGTCCCAGTGAACAAAGCATGCAGCAAGCAGTGTAGGGAATACAATCAAATGCAATGCACAAACATAGCACATAAATCATTAATCCTAAACTCTGAAATACATGTTAGATCTAAAACACATAGTAACTCTGAAATACATTATGACTCTAACATACATAATAACTCTAATAATATGCATGAACTGCATTTCTCGGCAGTACGGGATCTTGTCACTATCTATGGGCTAGACTTGAGCTCAAACTACAAGGAACGTCTTCCTTGGGGACGTATCCCGCCATTACTCTGGACCGAAGTAAAGTTTTAATGCATGAATCTCTGGGCCGAAGCCAAATCTCTGGGCCGAAGCCAAATCTCTGGGCTCTAGAGGGCCTCAATGTGGTTAATACTCAAATCCCGACTACGACCCCCTTCATTTTGGGTCCATGCCAGAATTGGAGTATTAACAACTTGAGCTTTTCCACCCCCCTAAGGTGAATTATTCTCCGGAGAGAACCCTCCGTGCTTGACCCAAGGGCCTAGGGACTCAACTCTTGGATCCTTTGATAATCTGTTGGTCTTAAGAGGCGTCAGCGGAGTCAATACTCAAATCCGACTGCGACTACTACTTCTTAGCCCATGTCTGGATAGGAGTATTAACAACCTGAACTTCTCCACCCCCCTAAGGTGAATTCTTCTCCAAGGAGAACCTCCCTTAACCGGATCCAAGACATGGGACTCGGCCCTGGACCCACATGGAATTAACTGTGTCTTTTAGATTGTGCAAATGCATGGAAGGTACTTCTAACGAAACATAGCACATGACATTAATAACATAGAACTCATGTTGGAACCAAACAATTTCTTTGAATACATGTATACATCCATAGCTTACAAAATCATCATGGAATTTCAAGGATCATCAGTAAAATCACCCAATAATCTTCATTCCTACTTAATCCCAAAATTCCCAAATTGTTCTAACCTGGGGTTTCACATACAACCCATAATCATCTCAAGGCATGCATATCATATACTTCTAACCTCAAATCAACATCCAAACTAAAGGAAAGGGAATAAAAGAGTGGGGATCATGATAGGAACACACACAAAATGTGGTGAGGGTGTGTGAGCTTCGCTCACCTGAACAGATCCGCGAAAGCCTCCGCCGCGTGAAAGCCTCCACCGCGTGAAAGCCTTCTTCTCCGGCGAACAGAGCGCCGCACACAGCCATCGTCTTCCACCTTCGTCGCACCAAGGGTCCAACCACCACCTGCAGGTTCACTGCCGCCCCTCGTCGAGCAACACCACCGCTACGAACGTCAAACCTGCGGCTGTTTCATTTCCATCAGTCGTCGTACGACCGCGTTTCCTCCGTGCAGGAAGAGGAGAGGAATAGGAGTAGCAAACCACCGTAGGTGCCCGCTGTCCTTGTCTCCCCGCCGCGAAACGTGGCGGAGCACCGTTGCGTCGCTCACCTGTCCGATCCACCACCCCGCGCGCACCCCTGCCTGCAGCCGCGCGCGGTGACGAGCGCGCCCCTCAGCGGCTTGGCCGCGTCGTCCGTCATCGTTCAAGCAGCCTGGTCGTGCCGCGGCCACCGTTCGCGCCGCCGCTCCCCCACCGGATCCTACCCTCAGCAGCGAGCCCCTCCTTGTGCCAGCATCTCCGTCAGCCTCTGTGTAGCCGTCGCCGTGGACGACTACCCTCCATGGCCACCTCCTTGGTTCTCCCTCTCCTTCCCCAAATTGTGCTCTGAAACCCTAACCCTTTTCCCCCTCTCTCAGCCGCCCCTTTCTCTTTCTTTTCCTTCTTCTATTTTTTTTGTTTAAAACCCTAATTCTATTTGTGTGTGTGTGTGTGAAAAATGAAATGAGACATGTAAGGGTTGTACTCCGATTTCCCTTTCTACCCTTCTCTTACTTCTCCTTGTTGATAGTCTAAGGTTTTTCGTTACGTCCTTTAGATATAAATCTTGGGATGTTACATAATAGTTCAAGTCTATTTAGATAATAGATAGATAGATATATTTTACTCACATGTGTGTCATTAAATATATGTCATTTGAAAAGAATAATTTAAATTAAATATAATCACAATTTAAATATAAAAATAGAAATTTCTAGATAACTCATTCAAGAAATAAATTAAGTGATTTTAATGGTTTTTCTTAATTTTATTTTATGAATTTGAAATAAAATATTTTAAAATTATTATTTTTAAAATTGATGAAGAAATAGTCCAACATCAATATGATATATTCATTTTATAGGATTTGTAAATTGATATTTACATTAATAGAAAGGAGATGAAAAGAATAAAATATTTTAAAATTATTATTTTTAAAATTGATAAATAAAGAGTCTAACATCAATATTATATATTCACTTGATAGGATTTTTAAATTGATATTTACGTTAATAGAAAGGAGATGAAAAGATGAAAATTTTTATTCTTAATTGAGTTATGCCTTTAAGAGAATAATTTAATTCGTAATATGGTAATTATTGTAGGCATTTAATACTATGTTCAAGATAATTTTACAATATGACTGTGTTTGGTAAAACTAGCTGAAAAGCTAGCTGAAAGCTTAAAAACTCGTTGAAAGCTTAAAGTTAGCTGAAAGCTGAAAAACTATTGAATGTGTTTGGTAAAACTAGTTGAAAATGGTAAAATGACATATAAGGACAACATTAATTATTTAATAATGATAAGTGTGGGTTGTTGAGGGCTAAACTTGTAATTAATTTTTAGCTAGTAGCTGAAAATTTGAGTTTTTTTAAAAAGCTACCCCAAGTAACTTTTTAAGAAAAACTTGTAACTACCCAAAAAAACTACCTTCCCAAACACTGCTTAAATGGTTTTAGCTATTATTTTCAATTTTCAACTAGCTGAAATGACAAGCCAAACACACTCTATATATAAATAAATATAAATATAGATAGATAGTAAAAAGAGAGTAATAATTTAAATAATTTTTAATTTTTAAATAAGAAGAAAATGTGAAAAGATATCGAAAGAGAAGAGTGTGTGAATGGGAGAGAAGAGAGGGTACTCGAATTTAGTTTTAGTTCCTAAAGTTTAAAATCATTGGTTTACGTCATTTATGTTCTGAAATTACGTAAGTTCAGTCCATTCCCTTAACATCGTTAACTTTGATGTTGACGTGGTAATCTAATTTCTGTGTTAGCTTGTCCAGTCATCTTTAACGAAAATGATTTGACAATTGAATAATATCTCAGCTCATCCCGTTAGACTTCATTTGATTTTATTAAATGTAATGAAATTATTAATTTAAATAAAAGTTACAATTACCATTTACTGTGTTGAAATTGTAAAAAGAAACCCTAGTATGTGTCTACCAATTATCAAATCATTTTTCATTAAAGGTGACAAGATAAACCGATAGAAATTCCTTTGTCACGTGAGTATCAAAGTTAACGGTGTTAATGAGTATGACTAAACTCACGTGATTTTAGAACATAAGGGACTCAAACCAACAGTTTTAAATTTTAGGAACTAAAACCAAATTCGGGTCATATTTGAGGGACGAAAAACATAACTTTAATTTATATTAGATCAATTTTTAAAATTCAAGTCGAAAACTCATGTAGTTTGATAAAAATAATTTTAGTAAAATAATTTTAGTTTGAGAAATGACATTTATATAACTATAGTACAACAATACGACCAAGAGAGATAAAGAGGAAAAAAAGAAAGGAGAGAAAAATGTGAGATATAGAAGTGTGTTTGGCGAGACCAATAAGTTAGCTACTAGCTTATTTGACTCGTTTATAAGCTAGTTTGACCAACATAAAAGTGTTTAGCTACCAGCTAACTTATCAGGTAGTTTTGCCAAACACACCCTATAGCTTGTAGCTTTTTTAATTTTTTTCCATCACCATCGCTTATATTTTAATACATTTCCCTTATTATTTTTAATTTCTTTTTACCTATTATTATTATCTATTTTTAATTTTATTGACAAAAATCTTTCAATTCTTTTAACGTATTATTACCTATATAATAAGTAATTTAAAAAATTACGAACTAATTAAACTGTTATTTTCTTTTCACTATTTTATGAAATTATTTTTATATTATACTATTTGTTTTATCAATTTCACTGTTTATTTTAATTTTTCAATTAAATCTTTTATCATTAAAAGATTGAGTTTAATGTATGTATACTGTCAGTGTAAAGAAGTTTTACAAAGACATTAAATGATGTGCTGCCACATCATTTAATGAATATGACACCTCATGTGTTATTAAATTCAATAAATGATGTGGCAGCACACCATCGGATGTCTGTGTAAAACTTCTTTACACTGATAGTGTATACTAATTAAATCCTAAAATATTTAATAAAAATTTAATTATTTTTTTTAAAATCTAAAATTATAATTGCATAATAATATATTTTTATCTAAAATACACAAATAGAATTTATATAATAAAACTTAAGGATTTAATTAATATACATTGTCAGTGTAAAGAAATTTTACACAAACATCCAATGGTGTGCCGTCACATTAATTATGAATGTGACACTTCTAATTCAATAAGCTAGTTTATCAGCTCAGAGTTTATATCCTAGGAGCTTATCAGCTAGCAGTTAGCTTATCATTTAGTTTTGCTAAATACATGATAGGTGATGTGACAAAGAGATATATAAAAAGAAAGTTATATGAGTCGTTGGATGTTTTGATTTTACGTATTTATGAATTCTTTTTAGTTTTAACTCTTAACTTACCTTTTTCAGGTTTTGTTGGGGGATTTTCGGAAAGATTTAAAAGGAATATTAAAAATTAAGCTAGTTGTTAACTGATTCTCGTACAATACATATCCCTTGTAAAACAAGTAAAACGCAACCCAACCCAACCCAACTGGCTGAAGACATAGACATAGCTGCTTCTTCTCCCTCAAAATTCAATATCATTCATCTGCAAATCGAAAACAAATTCCCAATCTCAATTCCAAACCTTTCTTCAAATCCTACGATTCTGTCTCATCTTCACCGACACACAACCTTAACCGCACCATTCCCAACCCCCAAATGTCTCATACCCCACAAACCCTAATGCCCCTCGATTCCGACGAAGCACCCCCCGAACCAAATACCCCCTTCCCCCAACCCGCCTCCGAATTCCGCCCCCACCCTCCTCCACCTCTCCTTCAACCAAGACTCCGGCTGCTTCGCCGCCGGCACCGACCACGGCTTCCGCATCTACAACTGCGACCCCTTCCGCGAGATTTTCCGGCGTGACTTCGGTCCCGGCGGAGGAATCGGATTGGTCCACATGCTCTTCCGATGCAACATACTCGCCTTCGTCGGCGGCGGGTCGGACCCTCGCTACCCGGTCAACAAGGTGATGATTTGGGACGATCACCAGTCACGGTGCATCGGAGAGCTTTCGTTTCGATCGGAGGTGAAAGGGGTTCGTCTTCGAAGGGACCGAATCGTTGTGGTTTTGGCGCACAAGATATTCGTCTACAATTTCGCTGATCTCAAGGTTCTGCATCAAATTGAAACAATTGCGAACCCTAAGGGGCTCTGCGAGGTTTCCCATGTTTCGGGGACTATGGTTTTGGTGTGCCCCGGCTTGCAGAAGGGTCAGGTTAGGGTAGAGCATTACGCGTCAAAGAGGACCAAGTTCATCATGGCACACGATTCCAGAATCGCGTGCTTCGCTCTCACACAGGATGGTCGTTTGCTTGCAACTGCTAGCTCCAAGGGGACTCTAGTTAGGGTTTATAATACCTTGGATGGTTCTTTACTCCAAGAGGTGGATTCAAGTTTTTTATTTTTTTCAGCTTGTTATGTTCTATATGTATAATTTTGTTTGTTTTGGACCTTTTGGTTGTATAGGTGTTTTTTTTTCCCCAATGATTGGTTTGTCAGTTCCATTGCTAGGAATAGGATCATTGAAATAATGCTAGAAATTTATAGGTTGAGTTTCATTTGCTGCTAATTGTTTTGAAATGTTGGTTATTACTTAGGGGTTCTTTTGTGCTGAGTTCAACTGTTTTTTAGGAAAGTTTGAATGGAAATTTTAGTGGGTGATAATTTCAGGTACGGAGAGGTGCTGACCGAGCAGAGATATATAGTCTTGCCTTCTCTCCTACAGCACAGTGGCTAGCTGTCTCCAGTGACAAGGGAACCGTTCATGTGTTCAACCTGAAGGTTGATTCAGGACTTTTGGGGCATGATAGATCACATAGTACATCTGAGTCTAGTCCTGCTAGTCCAACAGCAGCTTCATCTCTTTCATTTATTAAAGGTTTGTGCACTTGTCCTGAGTTATTCATAAATGATCAATTGATCATATATGGTATTTAGGTGCCTTGTTGAAGAACTAGAACTGCATTTGTTACTGTAGTGTGACAAAGTTTTGTTTTGTCTAGAAATTCAGATTTTTGTAGTTGCTCACAGTCATCTTAATCCTATCTTTTTATAGGTGTGTTACCAAAGTATTTTAGCTCAGAGTGGTCTGTGGCTCAATTTCGCTTGCAAGAAGGTTTGCAATATGTTGTTGCATTCGGCCATCAAAAGAATACAATTGTGATACTTGGCATGGATGGCAGGTATTTCAGTAATGGATCATGTCTTTTTGTTGCATTCAGATTTTTTTTTTGGTACAATTGTGCCGTGCTGCTCTCCATAGTTTGTCATTGCCTTTTTATTTTTTTGGGTGTTGCTTTGAGATATTAGGCACATTCGGATAGGACTAGTATGGTGCAAGTATGATTTGAAAACTTAACTTTTGAATTTTACTGCTATACCTGTGCATTGCTTGCTAAAATTGATCGAGGCTAATGGCTTCATTTAGTTTTTGTGCCAATGGTAGTCTTAACAGAAAAATGAGATTTATTTCTAGAGTCATAAAGCGGATGACAATTATGCTTTTTCTTTTTTTAGGGTTTAAGCTTCAAATGCTTCTTCAATATTGGCACCAGAGGACTAGCTGTGTGATTATTTTTTACTATTTTATATTTATAATATAACTGATAAAAGATGTCAGGTTTGGAACATAATATCTTGAAACAAAAAGATAAAATTAGGGTCATTTGCATTTTCAAAGGATCAACTTCTATCATATCAATTTGCTATCATAAAATAAAATGTTCACTAGTTCTTTGTCTATGACTCTCCCTTTTTCCCTGTGAATTAAATTTTGATGCATTTGTCTATTGAATTGTTAATGCAGCTTCTATCGATGTCAGTTTGATTCTGCAACCGGTGGAGAGATGACGCAACTTGAATATTACAATTTCCTAAAGCCAGACGAGACATTTTAGCATGAATGCATCATGATGTATATATCTTCAGTGACACTTCTTGTGAATAATATTTTAATTTTCTGCTTACCCCCTATTTATAACGTTTTAAGTTGTAAATACGAGTATCTGCTAAGCTTTTACACTAATGTTATCCAATCCTCTTTGTTGCTGTGTATATATTAAACCTCGTTATCAATTAAAATGAACTATCAGCAGCATTGGCTTGAGATTCTTTACACTCTTGGAAAGGCAATTATTAGATCATAAGTGGTAGATTTGTTTTGCTAATTACTTTCGGAAATGCTCTAGCTCGTTGTTCACGGTCGGTCTTTAATCATGGATCATTTATTGGTGTTGTAAGAGCTTGTGTTAAATGTCAAAAGATAATGTTTGGCACCCAAAAGTAAGAAAGAGAAAAGAGAGAATTTATAAATGTAATAGGTGATTTAATATGATAAGAGATAAGAGGAATTAAATGAATGATTGGAAAAAAAAAGTGTCTATATGTATCATTATTAAATTTCAAATGAGTTAGGTAATGTGTCATGAAACCCCCATAACTAGAACCACTTGAACTTGGCGATACCACCTACCGGGAATTGAAGGCGAGGGAGGGACACCCCTTCTGCTAATGTTAAATTATTGTTTCGTAGATATATTTTTCTTTAAAAAAATATTTTTATGATATAATATTTCTTTCTAGTGTTTTTTTTTTTTTGTGTTGACTTTCTAGGTTATTTTAGTGAAAATAATCGTTTTTAATTTTAAAGAGAAGTATCAAAGAGTTGTGGCTCAGTTGGCAATGCAGACTGAGACTGAGATTGTGGGAAAAACATATAACTTTTATGTTGCTTTTTTTCTTAAGAGCTTGTCAAAACAGCATATAACTTATTTGGTTATTTAATTTAAAAGTACTTTTTCTTTAAAATAAAATCCAAATTAATTGGCTTTAATTCTTAGAGTTTCTTTCCTCGAAAGCTTCCCGAGTGAAATTTAATTAGGCTCTTTTTAAATACAAGATAAATTAATTAAAAAACCAGAATTATCATCAAAATAATAAATTATTTTACAATAATCACAAAAAGTAATAGAAAATAAAGTAAAAAAAGAGTTTAGAACTATGGCTGCCATAAGAGCTTAATGGAGATCCTTTTCTCGAAGACTAAATGCATGCCATGAGCATTGAAAATTAAGAGCACCCCTTGCGGTTGGCGTCTATACGATTGCATCAGGAAAAGAGGTAATGATTTTAAACTGAATTGTCCTCAAATCAACAGCAAAGTCCAATGCCTGGTTCATGGCTGCTCGAGCACCCGCTAGTGCCTCAACAAGCTCTGTATTGGTCAAGTAAGACGCACCTATCTGACTCAAAATTCTATCATGTCTTTCTTGGAATCTCTCTACTCTTTCTTCTGCCGCTTCCAACGCCTCGCTAATGATTTTTAGTTTTTGTGCAGCCACCTGTGTACTCTGCCATCTCTTGAGGTTCGGCACACAAAATAAGAATGACGTAGAGAAGCCTATTATGGCGAAAACGATGTTGCCAAACCCCATGACAGATGTTCATACTTCAACATGTCCTAGAATAGAGGATATTTGAGTAAAGACCCTTATACTTTGCTTCGGTTTGGGGTCACTACATTACTTGAACTAGAATTAATTATCCATTCCTTTTCTTCCATGTCCAAGTGTCCCTCACATTCTTCCGACTTTAATAATCGATTATCATTCATCACCAATTTAACATGGTAGGTGTTTAGCTTGAACAAACAGGTATTCTTAAGTTTAAGGGTATTTGGCCTAGTTGAGCTTTCTTACAACTTGGTTCATTTTCAATAAAAGTGTGACAATGAAATTACATCATTACAAACTGATGTTTGCTATGACTTTACAATTAATTAATCACGACAAAATTGAGATGATCATGGATGAATTCACTTCTAGGAGCTAATGAATAAAGTCATATTAATTTAATAACAAGATAAGATGTCCTTGACATATCACTTATATTTTGAGAGCTTTGCTGCCAGTCTACCCCGAGAAGTCCTTAGATCAGGTTGCTCTTTTCTAGCTTTCCTCTTTGGTTTCTTTCTGGGACTCGGCAGCATCATTGGATTTCTATTGAGTTGTATTCTTTCCAGGCGCTGGCGACGGATCTCAGGATCAGCCCAACCTTTTCCCCATTCTGAGAATGAGGAATATGGTTTGTGTTTGTGAGTTTTCCTTGCAAGAAACATATCTGCCTCAGGGTAAACATAGAAAGCTTGCTCACTCATAGACTTCAGAAATTCCAATCCCAATTCTGTTGGCTCTGGATATTTTATCTGAACATGTGTCTGCAATTGTATAATGGAAATCAAATCATAGTCAAATTACCAATGCACACTCATGGCACACGGCTGCATATGTGCAGATAACAGCACATGCATGGTAAGACAAGCACAAGATAGCAGTGCCAGTGCCACTGCTCCACTTCAAAACACCATATCTTTTCTGATCAATCCTTAAACTCAAAACACCATATAAAGGGTTTTCCAGTTGGGATGTGGTTTAGATCAATATGTTAGTAGGATCACTGCCCAAATGTATATATCATTTCTTAATTTTCAGAAGCAACAAATCCAACACTTCAACCATGAAATTTGTGAAAAGGCTCTTGTAATAAGTAATATTGATATACAAGGATAGGTTATTTCTAGTTAAAGCAAGTATACCTTGTCATCTCCTTCCCTGATGTATCCTTTAACTTCCAATATTCGAGCAAGACCACTCCACCATAATATATCAGTGGTTAGAAACTTTTTAAACTGCATATGGCCATTATATATGAAAACAGTTAAAACTTGTTACAGGAATTTGCGACAACATAGAACATCCAACATAACAAACAGTGAGAGATGACAATTATATGTAGGTTCACCTGTTCCCTTATATTCCTAACTAAAATCCTAAGACTTGGCCTCTCTCCTTGTCTTATATCTTTGGAGTCAAAATGGATATCATTATATAAGGAATCCATTGAATAGCTACAAGCCTGAAAAATAAGCATTCATGTCCCATCAGTTTCTTTCCTCTGGCGGAATATAGAAAATACAACTGCTGGAGCATGACAATTTAGTTCCACAAAACTTGAGCTCTTAAAACTATAGATCCATAAAGACCATAAAACAAAACATTTGTTTAATCAATTAATCATATTGAAACTTAACCCTGAGAAATAGAAACACAAAATACACATGGAGTAAGATGAGGTATGGATGTTGGAGAGATATGTAGTGAAAATCCAAGAGCCAATATTTCGATATAAATTCACATGTAAGACAAAAATGCAAGTGTAGTTGGTAAAAAATTGAAACTATTCAACATACATTATGGACACCTATAGTTTGTAGTAAAATGCAAGCCTCCTCTTTTAAATTTTGCCTTTGAGGTGGTCCTTTAATGCACACATCACATCTGCATGAAAGAAGGTGCATCAAGTAAATGGTGTCAATATCAAAGCTAACATGCATTAATAAATGACTTAAAAACATCAACTCACTACCAGTAAATAAAGCCACAGGATAATCCAATGGTTACAAAAAGGAAGCAAATATGCTAATAAACAAGGTAATTCAATACCAACAATCGGTTGAATTAGAAATATTTACAAGATCTCAAGCTTTTCCTATTGAAGAGTGATTTTTCTCTTTAATGGATGCTTAAACATAAAATAGAAAGGCATTGAGACCAAATTTACATACAAGAGACATTTTTTATGACTGAAATCCTCTCCAAAGTACTCGACAAGTGTCTTTGCTCGACAGCATGAAGTATTCATTCCATATCTGCAAATATACATTAAGATTTGGTGCTAAAATAAAACAAAAGAAAAAAAGACAAATAAAGATGTATTCATTGAAGCAAACCTGAAACAATCAGACAACATGACATATGCTTGTTTTATTAGATCTTCACTTCTACGACTTGGCAAAAGTCTTGGCTTTCTTGCTAGGTTTGCATATAGAACTGGTTGTGAAATTGGGGGCAAATACAAGATATAAGTGGTGCAAAAACATTAAACAATAAACAACCAACTAAGTAACAAGAGTTTAAAATCCAACAGAGAACGGAGAGAAGATCAAAGGAAAAGTGCATCACAAGGAAAAAATTATATTCTAGTATAATTTAACTTACTGCAATCTGCTAACTTCCCATCTCGACCAGCCCGTCCAGCTTCTTGGTAGTATGCTTCCAAACTCTAATCAAATTACATATTTGATTATTTGAGATATGTCCAAAAAATTTGACAATCCAGGAAAGCATAAAACATTGAATGCACAAGAAAATACAGATAAACTTCAATACATGTAACAGACCTGTGGCCAACCATAGTGGATGATTCTTCTGACATTTGATTTGTCAATCCCCATTCCAAATGCTACTGTCGCAACAACAACCTGAAAATGGTAAAACACAAGCATAACTGTTATGAAACAAACCTTTTTATGGTTCTGGAATGAAGGAAATAATTTAAATTATAGCCATGTCTTAATATCACCAAACTTACAAAAAATTTCACTCTTGAAATTTTTTTTGGGGGGGGGGGGGAGTTCATAACATAAAAACTTAAGCAGTAATAACAATAATTACAAAGAAATACCAAAGCTTAGATGTATAACAGGCTGGGCAGGGTTTCAAGCAGCCTAAGTCAAAAATAGAATATATAAATAGGATTGAACATAGATTCGGTAATAGATTGAGACTTAGAATAGCACACCGCAGGTATACAAAGTTGCAATGAATAATACATGTAAGTATGTAACTTAAATTTCTAAATCCAGAATATCAAATTCTACTATTAAATTATAACATGCCATAACTGATAACTGGCCACCTCAATTCAAATAAAAAAATATTGGCCCCTCCTTAAAACCCGAAATAAAAGAGAGTAGTTGGGTTGGAAAATATTGAAGTGAGACATCTATAATAGTCTGTTCAGGCTCCAGATCCATACCTGTATACTATTTTCATGAAACTCTTTATGAACACTTCTTAGATGCAACTTGGGCAGCTGGAGAAAGAAAAATGAGCTCATATATCAGTTTAAAACCTAACAACAGCATAAAATAAATGGTGACAGGAGAATGTGCAGCAAACATTTCTTAGAATTGAACAACAAGCAAATTTTACATTCTTCTGCTTCCTAGTGCTTCACTGTGTCTTAGAATTGAAGATTCTGTTGTCAATTGACATGATCATCCTGATAAACTTCAATTCATTACAAATTTAAACGACCATCTAATTAAACAATATTGAATATAATATATAACCCATACCCCTGCATTATAAGCAGCAGCTTTCACACCAAACTTGCATAGATACTTTGCAATTCTCAGTGTTTCTTTTCTGGTGGTTACATATATGATTGTTGGTCCTTGATCCAAAAGCTCCTTGGGAGGAGGTTGTACGCAAAATTCACCACAGGTAGCTGCATTTATAAAAAAAAGTGACCGAACAATACGTAAAATTAGGAACTGCAGATGTTCAATGACATTTTCTTTACTATTGGCACTAAAGTTGCTTTCAGTTTCTAAACTAAATATGATCAAATATTAGTAATGAACTCAGGAATAGCAGAAAAGTTAGTACCATCAGAGTTATCCCTACTTTGAGAGACACCATCGTCATTTTCCAGTAATTCAATTGACAATTCTTTTGCCTTTATAAAATGGTCTGTATTGCCTGAGTGGATTATATTTATATCTTTATCGCCATAGTCATCTTGATTGTCATCCACATCATAAGAAGAATTACTGTCTGTATCAGAACTTCTACTAGCATCAGAGACATTGGAAACATCATCTGAATCATCTGACATGAAATCTTTTTTTCCACCAATATTTTGCTCTCTACCATATACTTTAATCAATTCATGAAAATCTTTCTCATAAGAAGCCCGTGATGTTCTACTATGCTTTACCTGTATGAAACCACTGAATTTTTAGTTTTATAGAGTAACAACAAGATGGTCTAATCAGAGATGAGTATACAAGTTGTCATCAGCAAACTCAACTCACCGTGAAGCGTAAGTTAGATCGAAAAAATGATGTGAGAACAACATTTGTTTCTTTTGACATGCATAGAGATTTTAAAATGTCTTCTCGAACTCTCTTTGTAGCTGTAGCTGTCAAGGCCATCAGAGGTATATCAAATTTCAGGGATTTTAGCTTGCCAATACTGAAATTTTCCCTCAACACAGACAGTTGGCTGAAACAAGACAAGACATTTAAAAAGATATCATACTTGCGAAATTAGAATAAAGACATTTAAAAAAATGTGGTATGCCAAAAAAAGGAACAAAAGTGATATGTGTGATAATCAATCAAATCAACCAACAATTGATCCTGGTTTCTTTGACATCCAACCCACAAGTTATGATCATTTAAGATGTTCTATGTACACTAACTGATCCTTAAACAACAATGAATAGAAGGGATAAAACAAACCTGTAGGCTGGACGGAAATCATGACCCCATTTAGAAATGCAATGTGCCTCATCAATTGCAAATAAAGCAATGCCACGGCTTTCTGCAAGCTTCTGCAGTGATTGAATCAATCTACATAGGGTTGTAATGTAGTTACCAGACATAAGAAGAATAAAAAAGACTAAAAAGACAAGACTTGTAAGACACAGAATGAGCTTCAAGGCCCCTAAACACACACACATACCTTTTGATTGTCTCTGGGCAAACATAAATTATATTATACATGCCTTTCATTGCTTTCTCTTCAACAGTATCATCCGGTTGCCCAGAGCCAAGAAAGCAAGCACTGATTCCAAGGCTTGTAAGCTTTAAGCATTGATCATGCATCAAGCTTATCAAAGGTGAAATCACAACCACCACTTTCCCAGTTAACAATGCAGGAATCTGAAAGCACAGAGATTTCCCTGCCAAAACATAATTATGAATAGATGCACAATAGCCACACAGCAGGCACGGGTAACTTGCTAGAGATAAAGAACAAAACCAGATCCTGTTGCAGCCAGGACAAGACAGTCTTTATTAGCAACCCATGTAGAGAGTGCTTCCTTCTGAAAACTTTTCAAGGATGAAAAACCAAAATGCTTTTGCAACAGATAGCTAACTCTCTGCTCCCAAACGGATGAAATATCCAAATCTTGAGCGACACCGGGAAGATCAACTCCAATTTGAGGTAAAGAAGGCTCCTTGTGCTCTTCCACATCAACAGCAACAACGTCATTGTTCTTGCTCTTTGTGGCTTTATCAATGGATTGGAAATAATGGTTGAGTACCCTTGACTTTGGAGCTTGAAGGGACGAGGGAAAAGTTCGTTTTTTGAGAGAATTCCCATTACGTGAACGTAATTTGTAGGTTTGGGTATTGGATGTTTCACGGTCACGGTTGTTAGTAGTATTGAAGATATGCTCCACAGCGCTGGGAACCGATGGACCCACTACTTTGATGGCTTCAAGAATGTTGGAATACTCAAAACCCATTTCAAGCATTTCTGCAATTACTTGGTCTGAAGATATGTTGTTGTTGTCGTTCGTCATCGCATTCATTCGGGAAAAAAAATCTGAAAATGTAAAATCATAACTGAGAAAGATCCCCTTTTGAATTAGAAAAAAAAAAAAAAAAAAAAAACTGAAAAAGCACTATGGTTTGTATCTCTTCTATGCTACCTAGGTCAGAAAATAATGAGAGAGAAATGCATACCTGGTTGATTAATCAGTAGCGAAGTCAGAGCATTTTGGCGAGTTCTTCTTCTGGTTCCTAAGTTATAAACTTATAATCGCGCCAAATCTTTTTAGGCAGCAAAAACAATACAAAAAGGAATGAATGAAGAGTATATCACAACCTGATATTAAATTCATATAACATAAAAACATACAATAATTCATACAATACACTTTTTTTATCTCTCTTTATTACATCACCTATCACATTTCATATTACTTTCTCTTTTTTCTCTTTCTTTCTCTTTATTGTACATGTTATACATATACAACTTACATTTCTCTATCACGATTCACGAATGATTAATTAATTTGATAATGGGTAACGATTCTGGTTTTGTTTTTAGTCCTTGTAAATGAATTTCTTTTTTATTTTACATCCTTACAAATGAATTTTTTTAAAATACATCCATGTTACTACATGTGTTGCTCCTTCTCCTTCTCCTTCTCCTTCTCCCTTTGTTCCTGCTTCTAGGGGTGGAAACAGGCCAGGCCAGGCCAGGCTTTGGCAGGCCTGAGTCTGGCCTGACTCATAATTCTTAAGCCTGAGCCTGGCTTGTTACCTGTTACAGGCCTTTTTGTAAGGCCTGGCCTGGCCTGCGAAAAAGTCTGGCCTGGCCTGTAAGCCTGTTTAGAAGCCTGTTTTATAACAAGGCCTACCAACAGGCCAACAGGCCTATAAGCCTATGCAGGTCAGCAGGCCTTTTAAGCTGACTTTTTTATATAATTAATTTAATATATTCTAATTTTTTACTATATTATAAATTTTTTAATTATATTTATAGTTATTTATATAATTAATTTAATATATTATATATTATTATATTAAACAGGTCGGCCTGTTAAGCCTAATAGGCTTTTTCATAGGCCTGAAGCCTGACCTATTTAACAAAACAGGCCTTTTAAGAAGCCTTAGCCTGGCCTTTTTAATAAACGAGTCAGGCCAGGCCAGGCCAGGCCATAAACAGGCCAGACCGCAGGCCGGCTGGCCTATTCCCACCCCTACCTGCCTGTCTTCCTCCTTTTTCTCCTCCTTTTATTTCTTTTGTTTCATATGTGGTTTAATTCGATCTCATTTTAAAAAGGCTTAAATATGTTTTTAGTCCCTATAAATATGGGTCATTCTGTTTTTAGTCCTTGTAAAAAAATTGGTTTTTCATCCCTAAAAAAATTTTCGTTAGCTTTTTTGGTCTCTGTCGTTAACTCTTAGTTGATATGGCAAATGGAGTGTCACATCAGCATGCCACATGTGTTATTTATGTTCAACTTAAATTTGTTTTTAGTCCCTATAAATATGATCATGTTGGTTTTAGTCCCTACAATTTTTTTTTTGTTTTTTTACCTCAATTCCATCCTCATCCAACATCACAATATCTTTTTTGCTTTCACTGTATTGTTACACTTGAAATTCTGAAACTTCTCGTTGATTTAAAAAAATAAATTATTTATGTATTTAATTATTTGAAATTTCAATACACTTGAATTCACAGTATATAGGTGAAAACACCTGTAACGACATTTTTTCTTTGTAATTTTTTTTCTATCTATTGACTAACAAAAATTTTCATTTGATTTACAATTACAAACCTTTTTTGTTAGTCAACACAAATATCATTAAGTTACAGGTTAATAGACATAAATCAAATGAAAATTTAGTCAATAGAAAGAAAAAACTAGTAGAAAAAAAACCGTTACAGGTTCCCCCTTATAGAGTGAATCCAAGTGCAATGAAAATTCAAATAATTGAATACATAAAGAATTTATTTTATTGAACCCAGGAGGAGTTCAAGAATTTCACGTGTAACAATGCAGTATAAGCAAAATGACACTGGTGTTGGATGGGGAAAAGATAGAGGTTAAAATAAAAAAAATATATAGAGATGGAAAAAAATTATAGAGACTAAATACAAATTTAAGTTGGGAAGAAACAACACGTGTGGCAAGCTGATGTGACACTCTGTTAGCCATATCAACTTAAAGTTAACGGCAGAGACCAAAAAGGCTAACGGAAAATTTTGTAGGGATGAAAAAATAAATTACGGGGACTAAAAACAAAATAACCCATATTTATAGGGACTAAAGACATACTTAAGCCTTAACCATATATTACAAAGAGAATGCACGCAAGTCGTAAAAGCCTTTGAAAGATGAGATTATAGAGTTAAGATAGGGAAATGACAAAAAAGATAAAATAAAATTCTTCCAGGCATAATCAAAATCTCTAATTTTTTAAGTGTGTGTTTGGTTTAGCGTTGAAAAGGGCCAAAGAAGAAGCGTGACTCTGCACAAGACCAAAAATGTAAGGATCC
This sequence comes from Sesbania bispinosa, assembly GCA_026901365.1. NCBI lineage: Eukaryota > Viridiplantae > Streptophyta > Magnoliopsida > Fabales > Fabaceae > Sesbania > Sesbania bispinosa. The sequence goes on along the minus strand of QLOH01000549.1, from coordinate 11,590 downwards.
ACCGGCTTGAGTTAATTAAAAAGATCTTAAATTTGTTCTTTTTATTTTTGGCACAATTTGCTCTTGTAATCCTCTTTACTCTAATTCTATGTATTAGAGGCGTTGAAATAACTCTAGCTCAAGAGTTTATAGTTTCATGTTTTTATTTTTGGATGAAGTTTCATTTTTCCATATGTTTAGTGAGTTCTATATGTAACTATTTTTTTTTCATGTTTGGATATTTTTCAAGTTCTTAAAAGTAGAAAATAATAAAAGGAAGATAGACAAAATATATAAAAAATAAAAATTGAAGTTTAGTGGCGGATTCAGACGACCAGTAAAATAATGAAAATTATATGATCAACTTTAGTGGTGGTCATTAATGCCAAATATATTAAACATTTCTGGCGATTTTTTACCACCGGTATTGGTCAAAACAATTTTTGGCGGTCCTGCCAGCATTCTAGCAAAAAATGCCACAAAACATGTTGTGGCACACGTAATCATGGTATCTTCCTTGACTGCCAGAATTGTATTTTGTGGCGGTCTTAAACTGCCAAAAATGGGAAAATTAACCTCCACTAAATTACATATTTTTTTGTAGTGCATTAACAGTTTAGAGTTTTAGAAAGAATTTAAGGGAGGAATCAAGAGTTAAGCTCCGAATACCTAATTTGAAGAGACTTAAGGGAAATCAAGTTAAGATTTGAAAATGTAAACTATAAAGGTCAAGGAAAGGAGATGGATATGCTTTGATTATGGAAATTGGAGTGAATTGATGATTTATGTCATTGTTCACGTGGTATGTACCTCGTTGGGATTCAATTAAAGATGTTGCTTAATTTCATATTTTAAGCCTAGTGACCTTTGTGTACTCATTTGATGATATCAAGAGCTTTAGGTGGATGATTGAGGTGATTAAACTTGCATTAGAAAGCTAAGATTCGGGGCTTCGATTTGATATGATACACAATAGGTGTAAGGATCCTCTACAGCCTCTCCAGCCAAGTCTAGCTACGGAATAACTATGGAATAACTACGGATTTCGATTTAGTAGTTATTCTGTAGCTAAACTTGGCTGAAGAGGCTGGAGAGGATCCAGATCCTACATGATAGTGTTACTGTCTTATTTTCTCTCTAGAGAGTGAGCAAACATATCAGTAAAACAAGGGTTTTCGTTTATGGTTTTCTCGCCCAAGCGAGAAACCTCTCGCATGAGCGAGAAAACAAGGTTTGCTCTCTGACTTTGTCTCGCTCAAGCGAATGAATACTCGCTTGAGCGAGAACGTGCGATCAGAGAAGGTTTTAGAGGCTCGCTCGAGTGACGCAAGCCCAATTTTTATAAATTAGTGTCTAGGGTCATTTAACCCATTCCAAAAGCATTTCCCCATCTTCCACTTACCCTATCAGAGAAAGAAGAAGAGGAAGAAGGAGAATGAGCTTAGCTTGAGGTCTTCAACCAAGAGAGGAGCTTGGAACCACCATCCTCCACCCCTCCAACATCTCCATTCTTGCTCTTGAAGTGAGTGTGGTTCACCCACTCACTTTCATTTCGTGTGAAATCCTTTGAATGTCTTGTTCCTCTTCCCCTTACTTATTTTACTTGGTTGTGTTTGAAGTGAGGTTAGCCTAAGGTTATGGATGATTTATTGTGATGAATGTATGGTGATTATCTTAACTCTAAGGTTGAAGGTTAGGGTTTTGTATGGGACTTACACGATGAGGTTTATATGCTCTTATGAAATTGCCCAATCATTTGTATTCATGTTCATTCATTATATATCATGTATCATGTTTCAAACCCTAATAATGTACAAAATGTTTTCATGGGCCTATGGCAAAAGAGGAATATCATAGGGTCTTTGGACCAAGAGAAATATCACAATGTCTCTAGACCAGAGAGGGATTTTGTAACATCTCGAAAAATTGAGACCTAGGAAATATAAAAGAAAACCTCAGGTGGTGAGCCAAGCGATGAGGGAAGTTAAAAGTAGGTTAAGAAACCGGAGGTTAAGAGTGTAAAAGAGGGACCAAGAGTTAAGTCAATCAACTATAGGTCGAACCTAGAAGGAATCACACTCACAGTCAGAGGGAATATAGTGTTTAAGGGTAAAAAAATGAGGTTGGGTATAGAAGAATTAAGTTGAAAGGAAGGGTTAAGGAGAAGAGCTACACCGAGATCTTAGACATTAAGTTGGTAGAATAAGCTTTGTGGTCAAGGGAAATGATTTATCAAGAATTAGAGTGGGGAAGGGTTTTGGATGAGAAGAACTAAGTTAGAAGAAGGTTATCGTGGAGAGGAACTAGGTTTGGGAAGGAGAGTTTTGAGTTGGAATCAAAGAAGGGCAAAAACCTAGGTTGTTGCTTAATTTCGGGTTTCAAGCCTATGACCTTGGTGCACTAATTTGCAAATATCTAGAGTTGTAGGTGTTCAATTGAGGTGATTCCACTTGGGTTAGAAAGTTAAGATTCGGGGCTTCAGTTTGATATGCTATATGATAGTATTCCGAGCTCGTTTGCACCCCAAACAGACGCATTCTTGCTCAGGAAAGAAAGCTGTCGAGAAACAGCGGAAATTCCTCAATTCCTCTCTGTTTTTTTGCGCTCCAAGCTGCGCTGAGCGCAACTGAAGCGCATAAAACATAGAGTTTTTTTTTGGGGGGGGGGGAGTTGCGCTAAGCGCAGCCTGAGCACAGCGGCCCGTCTGTTACTCTAAAACATCAAAAAACTGAGTTCTTTCATTTTTCATTTTCCCTTTCCCCTAGAGTGAGACAGAGTGAATTTCTAGAGAGAGAGAGAGCTAGGGCTTGCATTTAGTGAAGAAGAATAAGATTTTCCTCTACCCCAAGGTCTTTCACCTCCATCTCTTCCCTTCAACCTTTCCTTGGGTACTTCCAGAGGTGAGTTTGGTTCCCAACTCACTCCCCCTTTATGTATGAAATTTATTGCATGTCCCCTCCTCCATTCTTCCTCTTCTTTGTGCATGTCTATGGTTGAATTGATAAAGAGTTCTGTTGATTGTGGGTTAATCCCTCTCTTATGCTCAAACCCTAGGAGTACAAGACTTGGGGTTAGGGAAAATTGTCTATGTGTGTGGTTTTGTGAATCTGTATTGATATATGTTGAATTATTATAATGAATTGCTAAATTGTGCATGGATTATTGAAATATGTTTTGAGGAAAAATGGAATTTTATAGTAATTCATATCTCAATTTTCATATGAATGGATATACTGAATTGTCAATTGTGCAAAAGAGGGGACTCCGGTCCAAAGAGGGGGCTTAATGCCCAGAAATACCTAAGAATATGAAATTATGAACGTGTATGTGTGCTTAATTAAAACAGGAGGTTAAGTGGCCACAAGGGAGACGTCCTTTGTATGGTTTTGAGCTCAATTTCAGGCATGAGGTATAAGTGAAAAGACCCCACCGGTGTTGGGTAATACACCAGAGGTTATTTGTGAATGTTAATATTAATCTTAATCATGCTTGAAAGTTGTAATTGTTATATGAACTTATGAATGTTATAATGCTTACTTTGTTGCTTGTACACTCACACCCGTTCACAGCCTTACTCACTGAGATTTATTCTCACCACACGATATGTGGACTTATTTAGTTGTGCAGGGGCACCCAGCAAGGCAATTGAAGGACTTATAGTTGAAGATCTTTGTAGAATCCTGTTACTTTTGTTTTGTAATTAGAATTGACTTGAGTATTACATTTTGGTTGTATGTGTATATGAACATGTTGAGTAGGATACCTTCTGGTTGCATATAACTTTAGCTGGAAATGTATTTAGCCTTTGTTGGCATACTTTCAGTTTTGTAGTTAGTGTCTTCTTGCGAGTAGTGCTTTTGGTTGTAAATATAATCATATTGGAGCGCTAAGGATTAAAATTATAATTCAAATTCTTATTCATGTAATAGAGTTAGGATTGTAGTTTGGCCATGGAGGCTTAGATAGGGATTTCCATTGTATTGTACATTTATCAACTGTATTGGTAAATTTTTTGGTTTTCAGGTTAAGTTAGAATTTGGTAAAAACCCCATTTACAGGGGAAGCTCTACCGTATTTTTGGTGGGAGATGTAAGTTATTCCTTAAATTGATTTATGTATGACCATGTGTAAACTTAAGCAAACTTTGGAATTGCCTAAGTAATTGTTTTGTAATGGTTTGATCGATAAATTAGTGAATAATTTCGAAAATTCGGAATAGTGCCTCCAACGGACATTATTCTTGGGTTTGGAAATTAGGATGTTATATTATGGTATCAGAGCAGTTCAATCCAATTGGATTGTGGATAGGTTAGTTGCCCGTGACTTTCTATGATCCTATAGTACCTCATGTTCAATATAGGGACTGATCACCCCTCTATTGGGTGTGTTGTACACGGGATTGTGGTGAGTGACGTGAACATGATGACTTGTTAAGGAAGTTGGGACATTTCCCTAACAAGGTTAGAGCCACCCACTTGTGAGATAGAAGGAGAATGACATAGGTTCCTTTCTAAGAGTAATACTTTCACCTTAGGAATTTCATAAAAATGTCACCCCCAGTTCCTGGTAAGCATAAGGTACACATAAGGACAACTAACTTAGATAGACCCTGTAACATCCCGAAAACTGGAACCTAGGAAACATAAGAAAAGCCTTAGGCGGTAGACCTAGCTAAGAAAGGAATTTAGAAGTAGGATGAGAATTCAGAGGTTAAATGTGACTTCAGAAAATAAATTAGGGAAAATCCATTTGGAACCATGTGTCTTAAAAGAGTATAGAGGAGGGACTAAGAGCTAAAAAGAAGAGCAACACCCTAGATCTTAACCTTTAAGCTTGGAAGAATAAGCCTCGTAGTCAAGGGAATGGATTTATCAAGGACTAGAGTGGGGAAGGTTTGGATGAGAAGAACTAAGTTAAAAGAAGTTTTGAAGGATAGAAAGTAGGTTTGAGAAGGAGAGAATTGAATTGGATCCAAGGGGGGCACAAACTGAGGTTATTGCTTAATTTTGGGAGTTAGGCCTAATGACCTTGGTGCACTAATTCGCAAATATCTAGAGCCATGGGTGTCCGATTAGGGTGATTCCACTTCCATTAGAAAGCTAACTTCCGGGGCTTCAGTTTGATAGGTTATATGATAGGGTTCAGAGCTCATTTGAACTCCCAAACAGACTCATACTCGCTCAAGCGAAAATATCTCGCTTGAGCGAGAATTGTCCAGAGAAGGGTTGCTCTTTGGGGTATTTTCGCTCAAGCGAAAATATTTGGCTTGAGAGAAAATACACGAATTCAGTTTTTAAAAACAGAGGGTTTCACTCTCTCCCATTACTTTCCTTGGTTTCCTAGGGTTTCTAGAGAGAGGGAGAGAGATTTTTAGAGAGAGAGGAAGCTTGGGAGCTCGAAGGAGGAAGAAATGGAAGATCATAGAGCATTTTTAAGGTTCCCAACCACTCGGGGAGCTTGGGATTTCCCTTCTCCACCTCTCATCCGCCCCTATTTCCTCCCCTAAGGTGAGTGTGGTTCACTCACTTGCTTATTTGTTATGAAAATTCCCTTGTATGATCCCTATTCCACCTTCCCTTGCTTAAATTCGTGGTTATTGTTGATTAGAGAAAGCTAGGCCTGTTGACTTGAATGTATTCCTTTGTAATGTAAACCCTAGGTTAGAGGAAATTGGGGGTTTTCATGAGAATGAGTATTTGAGATGTGATTACATGTATTTGATCATGCTTGAGTATGTTTTTACCCCCATCATCTTCATGGAAAAGGTTTTTGGTCTTTGACCTCATGAAAAAGATAAAGAAAAGTTTTGGCAAAGGTTTGACATGATTGGGGTCTTTGGCCCTTGGCAAAGGTTTGGGTCTTTATGGCCTTGGAAAAGGTTTTAGGTAAGGTCTTCCGGCCTTTAGGGACGACGGTTCCTGTTAGTCTGAGCTCAGTCTAGCCTAAGGAAAGGGGTTAAAATCCATGGTACAGAATTCAGTATTTGAGAATTATTGTTAATTGTCTAAGTTATCATGATTTTGTTGATGAATCCTTTATGATGAACATGATTGAGAAGTTATGAGTTGACCATTGTTGCATAGACATGTTCATGATTCCCTATGATTACAATTCCCCTTATGACTGCCTTTGAATGATTGATATTACATGTCTTGTACTTCCATTATGAATGTCTTATGAACTGCTCACCTTTGTTATATTGTTGTCTGCCATGTGTCTTGCCTCCCCACACATGCACACACTATTATCATGCTCACTGGGACGTAGTCTCACCCCACGTTACGGGGAATTACCTTCAGTTGTGCAGGTTAGGGTTTCTGGGTGTTGGATGATGAGCTTGAGTCATGTGGTGGTCACTCCTACTTCCTCAGCTGATAGATAGATGTAGGACATTTAGTGTCCGTTATTATTAAGTATTAATAAGGTTTATGTGGTGAATGTGACGTAATGTATTGAATATTTGTGAGAAGTGACGAGAATGTATTAATTAGGCCATGGAGGCCCACTTTTGTAGAATTAGATTAACCCAGGTATAATATGAATTGTATTGGTGGTTTTGCTGGTTTTCAGGTGAAACCAAAAATTGGGGAACGCCCAGTTTTTAGGGGAAACTCTGCTAGATTTCCGGTAGGAGTTTTGGGGAACCATGACACTCCGTATCTAGGTTCATTTCCCTTAGATTTGAATGTAATGTTTCATGTTATTTTGTAGATTGAATTGTAGTGAAGGCTTAAGTAAGCGTTGGATTATCTAAGCGATTGTATGATTTGTTCACCGATATTAAAAATGGCGCGAAATAATTTCAGAAGTTCGGGAATAGTGTTTCCAACGGACATTATTCTTGGATTTAGAAATTAGGACGTTACAGACCTCTTGTCAAATAAGGAGTAGGTTGTTGTTTAACTTAGAGTTTTGTCAACGAAGGTTGTTTGATCTGTCTGACTGAATGTGATGTTGGCTTGCTTGAATAATTGTGTGTCTTATGTTTTTGGTTGATGTGTGATCGACGAGTTATGATGTTGTCTACTTGTTAAGTGATTGCTTGGCTTGTTTGTTGGGTTGGATGCTTGTGTTACTCCGTGGAGGTTTTGATTGCTTGATTAGTTATAATGTTTGTTTTTACTTAGACGATTGCGTGATGTGTTAGTGTGTTACATTGCTCAAATGTCCTTTTGTGGAGGTTGGTTGTAATTTCTAGGATAGAGTTTTCCGTAGCAGGTAGAGGTTAGAAGGAAGTATGGAAATCATGGGAGGATAGAGAAACATGCCATTAGTGAGAGGGAGTAACCCTAGCTCTTAGTTAAGTTGTTTACCATGGGGTAGTAGTGATCTTAAAGATAATATGAAGAATTGAATTAGGACCTTTAAACTCACATTCTTGTTTTCCTTTCTTTAAACCCCTATTAGTGTGTTTTGATGCTGATGGTTATTGTTATTTCAATCTTAACTTCCTTAGTAGTTGCCTAAGTTATTATGTAACCCAGTTAGATATCTCATTAGGCAGTCAATAATTTTAACCTAAGAATGGTGAGATTGTTTGAGCCCTTTTATCCTATGACTTGGTTGTAGTATGCAAGAAGTGAGCTCAACCTTTTGTTCCCTGAGATATTAGACTAATACTCCTAGAGCCCCAAATTGGCTATTAGAAGTAGTTTCGATTCTCATAAGTACATGATAATTATCTATCTATTTAGCGTATCCATACTACCTAAACAATTGGAGGATTTCCTATTCTAGAAACCAAGTTGGAACTTAGTATGCCTTGTCAATCTCTGACTCAACTTATTAATCAGGTGGAGGTTAGTAGATCCTTCCAAAGGATCATTTGGAAACTTGCATGTCATGGGAGTAGTAGGTCTTGTATAGGAATTGAGGTTGTAGCTTTCCCTTATTCTTTCAATTTGGTATAGGTGAATTGGTAGCCTTAGATCCTTTTGATCCTTAAAATGTATTTATATCGTGATAGGGCCTGATAAGATATTGCTTGGGGCCGATAGTTAATGTCTTCCTTAGCTCCATTAGAATGGTCTAGTAATTTAAGGACAATTAGAACCCATGACCTTAGCGTGAATGAAGTTTGAACTTTAGTGATAAATGGGTAGATTTAACTCCTTCGGTTTGCGTTTGTTAGCGTATTGATTGAAATTACCCACTTCTGCTATTTAGATTAGTCAAGAGAGTGTGGTAACCTGAGGATGGTGAGTTGGGTATGAATGAGGTATGGAATGTGTCATATTTAGCTTGAAGAGCGTATAACTTGTTAGAGGTATGGATAGTGTGGCTTAGTTCCTTGGTGAAGTTTGAAACCCCAATTTCTGGTGTTTATTGCTTATAGAACCCTTTTGCAAACTTTTTCCCATCTGGATCTCATGAAAATGTTTCCCCTAGGATCAGGGTTGTTAATTATATGCATCACCCCAAAATTTTGTTTTCTCTCTTTGTGCATGTACTGAAATGATAACAATTAACCGACCTACTTACTATTTTGTTTAATTAGATGAGACAAATGTTTCTTCCGGATGAGCTATTGAAGCTCGTCTTTTCCTTATCATGTTTGTATTAGGGAAGTTCCACTACTATTTTGTTGTTATTCCATTATGTTATATTGACTTGACTGTAAATCCTTTTCTTTCTCGAATTTTGTGCGCGCTATGTTAGAACTAGTGATAACATGATGTTGTTATAGGGTTATGTTTCAAGCTAGTCAGTTCCTTGGGAACACAGGGTAGTTCATATAGTAGACTTAAACCTAAGGGGTTTATAGGAAGGGTCCTAGTCCTAAAAGGGGGTAGTCTGGTAAGGGAAGGCATAAGCACCCACAGTATAACCTAAGGACCAATAGAAATATTTAAAGCATAGCTAGGTTGTCAGTGACACCCAAATTTAGTTTCCTACACCTTGTGTGATTCCTAGACGGCTCCTAGAAGTAAAGAATGTGTCTAAATCAAGTTAGAAACTATCCTTAGTTGTTTTAGACCTCACCTATGTTGTGACCTCGACGGTAGCATAGGAGACTCCATATAAGATAGGATGGAGGAAAGACAAACACTGTTTTCATTCTTGAATAGAACATTTTAACTTGTTATGAGGAGGTTAAGGATATCAGTTAGTTAGACACTTCTAGGGTAAGGAAAACTAACTTATAGTTCCCTAAGGAGTTCCTATCAAGATTGTGAGGAAAGAATGAAAGATTAACGAATTTTAACATGAGTTAGACACTGAACCAGCTAGGAAGTGTAGTCATCCTAGTGATAACCTTGGGAGTTAGAGCGGAATAAGAGCCTAGGAAACGAGTTTAGAATTGTTATCAACCCTTATTTTGTTTGGGAACCTTGAGGAATAGAAGTATTCGTTACCAAGTAATGGTTCGGGAGGGTTTTCGAAGGCACAAGCGTAGTTAGGAATAGGAAGGTCAGTCAGTGTAAGAGGCATTGGGAGCAAATTTTGAGGACAAAATTTATTTAAGGGGGGTAGAGTGTAACATCCTGGAAAATTGAGACCTAGGAAATATAAAAGAAAACCTTAGGTGGTGATCAACGCCTACACTTTCAAGGACCAAAATGGTGGTTCACTCTTTTGATTATATATTAGATATATATACAAGTCCATTTTAAAATTTGAAATTAAACCATGTGACTACTAGTAATTTAGTATTGTTAAATTATGTTTTTGATCCCAAAAAATATCGTAATTATTTCATTTGATCCCCCATTTATATTTTTTTTTCAAAGTGGTCGTCTAAAAATGTTTTTTCCCCAAATGGTCCCTTTAATTTTTTTACCATAAAGTGTTGACGTGACACTGAAAACAGGAGATCATTTGGAAAAATTACGATATTTTGAGGGACTAATTTGAAAATCATGACATTTTATAGAAACTAGTTTCGAAATCGTAATATTTTTAGGTACTATTTGAAAAAAATAATTGTAAAAAAAAATCGTAAAGACTATTTAGAAAAAAAAATCATTTTCAAAGAATTACTTTAAAAAAAATAAAAATCCAGACCAAATAAGAAAATCAACATATTTTGGGAACAAAAACATAATTAAAGTTTTAATATTCACTGAATCACTTACAAATCACAAATTGAATTTGATGTTTTGAAAAAGCTCTCACTCCCATGAGTTTACTCACGCCGTTACAGCAACTCAGCCATCCACCCCGGTCTCACCGTAGCGACGTCCTCCACCCTTGTCTCACTGCGGCGACGTCTCTCTAAGTGGAAGCCGAACCAGTGCATTTCCTTTCAGTTTCACGGTCGGTTCTGGTTTATTGTGTTGCTCAGTTGCTATGTATCAGTATATGCAAAAATAAATATGCATCCCATTTCAAAACATCTTGACGATTTTGAAAGTTTATTTGTCAGTTTCAAAACATTTTTAAATTACTATATTGGGATTATGCATTTTTTTAATTTGTTGTATGCCTTGTTAATTATAATATTCTAATTTAGACGGATAATGAGTCGCAAAAGACAGAGTTCTCAGAGAACTGAGACAAACACGAAAAAGGCTGCTTCGTTCCGGCTTGCGTTCACCACCACCGTTCGGCCGTCATGGTGAGCGACGACCAGGTGGAGACGTTCCTGAAGAATTTCGGTGATTATGGTCATTCCTGCCCTCAAAGGAGAGATTGCCATTCCCTCCAGGTGCAAGGGAATCAGGGGAGGCAAGAATAAGTAGTGTTTTCTTGTGCTGTGTTCTGGCCTGGGTAAGCCAATAATTGGTTTTGGTTTTTCAATTCCTGTAAATTGATCAATTGCCTATATGCTGTTTGTCACTTTGCCCCTATGCTTTGTGAGTCAATGAATTTGGTAAAACAACCATTCATATCATTTCCTGTAATTTTTGTTAGTACGAAAACTGCAAAGGTATTCATATAGAATGCTTATATTAATTGAAATAGAAATTTTGTTAGATCTGCACCTCGTTTATAAAATTGAAATAAGAATCTACAATTTGCAAAGTTTTGATCGACAAGTATTTTTGGAATTTCACTCAGGAAAGGAAAACCTTCTAGAGTAGTTTACCATGTGTCTTATGCCTGAGTTCTGACATGGATCAAGCTTCTTTGAAGTTCTTGAAAAACATCAACAGTTTTGTTAAAAAAAAAGAAAGAAACAATATAAGTTTTATAATTTTTTAATTACAGATTCCTTACTCAAGTTTATAGCTTTAGCAAGGTGCATGGATCCATTTCAAGAATTTAGATAAATTCAATTCATCTATATTATGTGAGTTCAATTATATCTTAGAGTGTTGTTTTCTGCTTTTTTCTCTAGATACCATTTCTATGTCAAGTGTATACTGATTACATCATACGCTTGTAGATTCCAACTTATGGTTCCGTTTGGTCTGCTACTGTTCCCCTTGCCATGTGGCCAACTCTATCAAACAGTCCCAATTTATTAGGCCTTTTATTTCTAATTTTACTTTTTGGTTATAAAATGCTCTGTTTTTTAATTTCAAATGGTTGAATGTTGAAGTTTAATGTTTTTTTCCTTAGGTCTCTAATTCTAGACTTTGACTTTCATATATTTACTTGAATATTTAAATTCCTTTTTATAATAATATAAGAGACTTGTTATTTTTACTTGATTATTACTAAAGGT